>LR990969.1:1250000-2500000 GCA_905163465.1 Craniophora ligustri
AACTAGATGATATTTTAATTTAGCTGCAATGAGGTGTTAAATTGAGGCACTAAATAATACATAACGTAATTAGTTTCAACCCAGTATTTGTGAAATGTTCATTGCAATTTACAAAGCGTTATATTATGTATATTAATAAACTAGCGTCGCGCCCTGGCCTCGTATGGGTATTTAATAAAAAATTGAAAAAATACAGCTTATGTGAAAGAATTATTTAGATCAGTCTAGTAGTAAACTGCCTTGTTGGTCTAGTGATCGTACAGTACGATTGCCGAGCAAGAGGTCTTGGGTTCAATTCCCAGATCGAGCAAAGTACTATTGGGTTTTCCTATGAACTTCTCAAGAGCAGCTCGTAGTTACGGATTCGTACCCGGTTAATGGAAATAGGCTCGCCCTCTATTACATGGGACCTAAAACATACATTACTGTAGTGTAGTACACCTCTGCCTAACCTTCCGGGGACGATAGGCGTGATGTTATGTTATGTTAGTAGTTATGGAACTTATTCAATACAAACAAACAAAAAAACAAATCTTTTCTAGCTAGTTCTAGAAAATATTTGTTTTTTTGTATTCAAACAATTCCTTAATTTGGATTTTACCGGTGTTTTGATTGACTACTTTGAACGAAAAACGGATTTCGGTTGAATTTAGTTAGTATAATTTTCTAAGGTCTCTAATTATTTTGAAAATGAAATAGAACTTACATTACTTGCTGAAATTGCAGCTTCCTATATGTCATTTTTTTTAAAACCAGTTCAGTAGTTCTCTTGTTTATGCATTGCAAACAAACAAACAACAAATAAAATATTTTCTCTTTATAATGGTAGTTTAGATACATTTATCTAGTTAATTTATAATGAGTAAATCGTTCACAAACCTCAAAGCTGGTACGTTGTAATTACTTTTGAACTATGACATTGTTTACGCTTAAAGTAGACTTGCATAATTTATTAGTTTAATGTATTTACGAAGTCCATTAGAAGCTTAAATTGGTGCTGCAATTTTTAAGCTTTCTAAATCCTCGATCCTGATGTGCATCAACTTAGTGAAGATATAAGAAGAGCTGCTCAACAATTTCTTGATAAAATTTCCTCACTTTATTCCTACTGATTTAACTTTAATCAATATTGACTTATTTCTTAGCAGAAGAGGTTGCGATAGGATTTTGATGGCGCAGTTGAAGTAACCATTTCGTGGTCTGGTTTACAAACATTTTTTTTATGGTGATAAGGGGGCAAACGAGTAGGCTCACCTGATGGTAAGTGATGATCGCCGCTCATAGACATTTGCAACACCAGAGGCTTGCAAATGCGTTGCCGAACCCCTTAGAAACTGTTCAGGTTTCTTAAAATAGGGAGTTACTGAACTGACAACAAACGGAATTCCCATACTGTCAGAATAGTCACTCCCCCAATGAGCTCTGGTAACCTTACTCACTCGCAGAAAGACAACTATTATTGATTTACTGCGGTCTTCTGTAATATACTATAATATTCTGTAATACGATACAAATACAGTTAACACTGTTTGCTTACAGGTAATGATAGCTAAATAGATGTGTTTTTATTACTATTACTAAAATTAGACCATACAAAGATTTGTTACGTGTAGAATTAATGGAATACGTAGGTAATCCAAAACGCAGAATCCAGTCGCTCAGCCAATACGCTTATCACGTCATCGTTATGGTTTTTATATTTTAGTTGTGTATATTCGTTGAGCCCAAACTCACATACCTATGTATATTTTTTATAGTCCAGAATAATTGTAAACGATGTTCTTTGTTTTATGGTCACCCTAACCTAGAAATACATGTAGAGATACCATGGGTTTCAATAAATTACCTGGATTAATGGCGCGGCTAGATTTACTGTTCAGTATTGGTAATAACGCTATGTTCAAACACATTTGTATGCTAATTAAAAGCATCAGCAGACTACAGGTTTTCTATCGGCTGATAAATTTAATAAGTACCTACCTGCCTAAACTTACAAAATAAATTTCACTTAATCAAATTGTCCCAGTATTTTCAGCTGGTGTAATTCTAATATAATTAATGATTATAACATTATACATAAACTTGCACCTTGGTGTTAGATTAAATTAAATAAATAAATGATTATAACCGGTCGTTATGTCACACCGCCATCTAGTTCTGAGCTAAGCAACGACGCTTGTGTTACGGATACTAGATGGTTGATACATGCATAATGCATATTATACATAGAAACATCCAAGAAGTTCAAATATCCATGCCCATCTAACAATCACTTGTCCCTACCGGGATTCAAACACAGGATCCTTACCACAAAGGCAGCTTTTAATATAGCTGCGCTAGTGGGTTCGTCAAATCATACCAGCACTAATTATAGCAAATAAACTACATATTTTTATTGAACTAAATATTATAAAGCATTCAAAAAGTCAGGATTAAGTACCATCTTTGTAACCATATTTTTGCAAATAAATGAACCATTGAAGTAAATAATGAGTACCTATTTTTATTTCAATATCCAGTTTTGTCAATACCCTACAAAATTTGGCATACACTATTAAAGAAAACGGTAACTTTATCAAGTCAAATTCGTTCGCCCGTCACTCAATTTTGGGAAAATTTAATATTTATGAACGTACGCACAGCGGGTGTATCCACGTCAAAATATAAATAATAATAACATTTTCTACACAGAGAGTGCTTAAATATATTATTTACGAAATTTCTTTGCGAACCGGTAGGTTATAGGTTGGCGTCCCACGGGCTTCAGCGACTACCATTGTTGCTACCTATGAAATAAAGGGTTGGAAATATAACTATTCAATATTTATATTTGTACATGTTATATGTATTGTACCTACTTGCGAAATTGATTGTAAAGTACATATACTTAATTGATGATGTCAGGTTAGAAAAAAAAATCTTTTTGTAAAATTTGGAGATGGATTTTGAAGAAGTAGTCGAATGTTTAGAATATACAATAATTGTTTTTGTCTTTTGATTTCTAATTCTTAGTATAGTCATCATACTTATTTTGTAACACCAATTATACTAAAATCATATTTAGTGATAATGTTATTGTTTAATAACGTCAAAGGTACAAAACGGCGGATTCTGATTTTGTGCCAAAATTCGCAATAATACGTTTGAATATTTTTTAAAACACATTACATTTCATTTGGCAATAGCATAAGAATCATTTAAATAGCTTTAAATATTTTTTTTCAAACTGACCCAAACCAAACGACTCTACAAATTAGTAAAAAATACTATACAAAAAAAAAATACATGCAATGCGGTCGTTATGCAGCGCTTTGTTATTTTTGCTCAAAAACGCGTAAAAAATGTCCCGCCAATATATATTTTTAATAGCGGGCACTGGTCTCGTACGTCCCAAATAAAATGGCGGTGCGTGACTATGTGACGGAGAATTGGCTGACGTTGGCCTTAAATCGTTACGACGAATATTTTTTCAAAAAATTTTATACTGTTCTCTAGTGCAGAGAGTTTTTGAACTAAGAAGAAGTAAAATGCCACAGGAGAATGCGAAATAAAATATTTTACTAATATTTTGTTTGGCGTGTTATGCATATAAGAATATAAAACGTTGTCACAACCAGTTCATCCATTAAGGAGTTACAATGTTGTGAATATACGATTCACAACATTGATTCACATACATAAATCACAAAAGTTAGGTAAATTTTTAATTTCTCTTTCAGCTTCGAATATTAAAAAAGGAAGAAAACTTAATCGCAGTTTGCGGTGCCACAAATCACAATCCTTGGAAAGGTTTTATGAACTTTTATCGTCGGGAACTGCAGTGGCGATTTGATTTACAATTGCACTTATTTCATTGGGGTTTTGGTGTCAATTCGATTTCGGAATCTTACCACAGCATAACTAAAAGTATTACGTACCTAGAGAATGGATATTTTCTTTCGTCTACTAGATCGGTTTAATGCTTTCTTTTTACGTATTTTTTCCATCGTTAACAACCTATTTATGGTTGCACCGCTGGGCACGGGTCTCCATTCATTTGAAAGAGATTAGGCTGTCGTCCACCTCGTTGGTCTAGTGTGGTTGGCAGACTTAGCGCATCTGTGGTTTGAGAAATTTAATCAATGTTCGCACTGTTAAGATGATCTATCAACGCACAGCCCAAACCACTGGGCGGATCGGGTTGAAATTTGGCATGTAGGTAGATGTTATGACGTAGGCATCTGCTAAGAAAGGATTTTTGAAAATTCACCCCCTAAGGGTGTAAAATGGGGGTGCAAAGTTAATATGAAACTTTTGTTTTTTTAGTTAAAATGCACGCGGACGAAGTCGCGGTAATCAGCTAGTAATAAATATTTCCGGATATTATTACACAGCGCCATCTAGTTACGTGGTAAGCAACGAGGTTTGTGTTAAGGATACTAGTTGGTTGATATAATACATATATGCTTTTTTTTAAATACATACATATTATACATAGATACATCCATGACTCGGATACAAATGTTGATGCTCATCACACAAACATTTGTCCCTACCGGGATTCGGACCCGGGACCCATAGCACCGCAGGCAGCGTTAACTACCGCTGAGCTAAACGGGTCGTCAGATGCTGGTAGAGTGTTCCATACAGCTCTTAAGTGTACCTAAGCTAGATATCTCCACAATACTTGTATCAGTACAGTTCTGTTTGAATGGAAGAAAGGTGATTTTATCGAGAGGTAATACTCCCTTTAGAGTAAGAGGTTCGCCTTATATTGTAAGTCGATGGGGGCTAATACGTTTCACGGCGATCGACTCGCTATATCGCGATAGCTAAGCCGATCAGTGTCGACGTGAGGCGGACATAAGCCAACCACGTTATATGGTAGATCAAATTACTTGCAACATTAATAGTGTAAGCTTAATAAATATTGCTTTTCAATTCTCTATGGTGAGGTTACTTTTGTAAGAAACCAATTAAATTTGGTAAGAAAAAATCAATTAAAATGTTGATACCTAGCTTTCGTTTGAGACTCCGTCTGGTTAGCGTTTAACACAGTAGGGCTATAACTTTCACGACAATAGATAAGTTATTTAAGCATTCGTGTTCATGTTTAATGATGGGATTAAAATATTTTATCAGTCAAAATCAAAATTAAAATATCATTTATTCAAAGTAGGCCAAATTTAATTGGCTCTTTTTGAACGTCGACAATAAAGACAGCCCCCAAAAACGCCCACCGCTTGCTAGTGTTTTTGCTGGGAAGAAGAAGCGGCGCAGAAAACTCCCCAGCAACACAGTTCTGTCTGTTAATTAATTTGATGATTGAATATGTTAAAATATTATCCGTGATAAAATCCTTGCCAAAATGAGGTTTCAATGCATCATCTAACATTTGCGTAAGTCTAAGAAATCAGAAGTAATTTCATGTTCAAGTTCAATAAAGGATATTCCATGAAATCTTTGCAATAGATTCACCAAATTGCGTACAGTTTTACCCCTGAAGATGACACAATGCAAGGCTGGCAACACGTCTCCGTCGTTCTTTAAAAGCCGGTCCTTTATTTAGCACGTAATGCATCACTCTACAGGGTACCATTAGCTTGTAATGCGTCGACTTCTTTTTAGGGACTCTTCGCACGGTAGCTTTATGATGGACGGTGTGTGTGTGGCTGAACATCTGAACATAAATCACATAGAAGATACTATTCTAGCCTTTTCTGTATGAAGAAGATGTAGTTAATGTTAATGTTATGTGACGTGGGGATTTTCTGACGGCATGTAAAGTCTTTGTGTGCTAGGCTAGTAGTAGGCTATAGCCTAATCCTTGCGAACTGAGAGTAGACCTATGCCCAGTGCAACAGTAAATTGGTTGATGTAACAGTAATTTGGTGTAGTTATGTCTTTGTGATAAAATATTTTGTTTGTAATATTTCAGTCTGTCCGCGAATATAGTTGTTGTGAAGGATTTGAAACTTTGGGATGAAATAATACCGCGATAAAATCCGTAAAAAGTAGATTTATTTAAATTTTGTGTAAAGATTCATTTTTATTCAAAAAGTCTACAGTCGTGTTTTGTTTCAAAAACCAGAGATGAGATGGAATAAGGATAAGTCAGGAGATGCGTTTAAAAAAATATAGCCGGTAAAACGCCATTTCTTCCCTACAGCTACATCTGCCAACCATTTGACGTTTTTAGTAAGAAAACTTCTTCTTTTTTGGTAACAATAGATACTTTATCTATCGATTAAAGATATATCCACCACCCCTAATCTCTCAATTACCATCAGACAGCACAAAAGTTGGAGCAATCGTCCGTTTACGCACGATATCCGACGAATACGTGTGACGTTACTTTTGGGTATGTTCATCGCAGCTATTCCGCGTTCCCATCGACGCTGCTGCCGCGGCCGTTTGCATCAAATTACGCGTGCCACGCGCCGTGACGCGGAATTACACGATCTCACGCGGAAATACGCGAAGTTAGCGTTTGCGTATGTTTCTTTTATTATATAGAGGAGGTTTTAGGTAAGTCATAGAGTTTTTTTTATTTAATTTATTTATAGTTTTTTTTATTTATTATTAGTTTTGTGTGTGTTTTGTTAATTAATACTTGTGGATACGAATTTTATTGCTGTGGAAATTATTTACTGGCGACGTTTCGTGCTGAGAAATAATACCAATACACCGCGATAAAATTGCCAGTTGGTATATTGTAAAACGCCATGTGCGAGGCCCATACTTTTTTTTTTTTAGAAAACGTTGCCCCACACTAGGATTTTCTCCTGTGTCGTGGGTGCGTTTACAAACAACAATTTTCACATACACAAACTCTTAGTGTAACAACAAACCATCACGCTTGTCATCCCCGAACCCGAAGGGTTAGGCAGAGGTGTGCTAATGTTCAGCATACATTTCGCTGGTATGTATTAGGTCCCATGCAATAAGGGCGAGCCTATTACCATCAACCTTGCACGAATCTAAAGTGCGAGCGGCTACTGATAATTTCATAGACCCAATAACACTGCTCGGCTTGGGTATTGAACCCAAGACCTCTTGCTCACCAGTCGCAATTACAACCACTAGTCCAAGGCGGCAGTTAGTTCAAAGATACACAAATATTCGTATATCAAAAGACGTTCTTTTCCCCCTGAAAAAAAAAAACACAATACAGCATTTCTTAACCACACAACAAATTAGAGAGTACACAAAGAAATTTAATGACCACCATTGAATTTAAGTACTTACACGCCATCTGTCGGCCGGCGGCTTAACAATGAGCTCGAAGCGCTGCGTCATCGTGCTTTAATTAAACGGGTCTCGTAAATATAAAAATGTATTACTACCGCCATTTTGTACGCCGTGTCTACTCATCTCGCAATGGATTAGGTTATCTGTGTTATAATAACATATAACATACTAAACGCCTGTCGTCCACAAAGGATTAGGCAGAGGTGTACGAAAGGGCACCTACATTTTTAGTTGGTTTGTTTTGGGTGGTTGGTTTGTGTAAACTTCAACATTTTGAAAAGAACTGCTCCAATTGAGCTCAAATTTTGTGGTGAAGATGCCTCGCAGGAAGACGAGAGGTAGGGCGGCATAGTGAGAACCCCTCAAATTAAGCTGCCCGACTCGGGAAGAACTCCACCTTACATAAGACCGCAGTGTAAAAACAAAAGTTGTGTTTTTATTTTGACAGCATAGGAATTCCGTTTGCTATCAGTTTAGTAACTCCTTATCACGACCCGATTAGCTCAGCGGTAGTTAACGCTGCCTTCTGTGCTACGGGTCCCGGGTTCGAGTCCCGGTAGGGACAAATGTTTGTGCGATGAGCATCATTTGTATCCGAGTCATGGATGTATCTATGTATAATATGTATGTATTTACAAATAAAATGTATATATGTAGTATATGAACCTTCGGTTTAAAGAACCTTTTAAAGAAGGTTTTTAACCTTCTAGTATCCGTAACACAAGCCTCGTTGCTTACCACGGAACTAGATGGCGCTGTGTCATAATGTCCGGGTATATTTATTATTATTTATTTATTTATAAATTATAAATAAAAAAAATTAAAAAAAATATAAATTAAAAAAATTAAAAAAAATATATTTTAAGAAACCTAAACGGTTTCTACAGGATTGGCAACGCGCGAGCGACACCTCTGGTGTTGCAAACGTCTGTATAGGTTACGGTAACCGCTAACCATCAGGCGAGCCGTAGGTACGTTTGTTTGTCACCATTGTGGTATGAAAAAAAAGACAATTATTTGGTTGATGATTATGCTATAACTGCCTCGTTGGTCGAGTGGTCGTACAGAGCGATTGCCGATCAAGAGTTCCTGGGTTCGATTCCCAGGTCGAGCAAAAGTGTTAAAAAAAAGTGTAGCAGCTCGGAGTTTGGATTCGTGCCCGGTTAATGGCAATAGGCTCGCCCCCTATTACATGGGACCTGAAACATACCGGCGTAATGTGGGTGTACATTAGTAGACCTCTGCCTAACCCTTCGGCGACGACAGGCGTGATGGTATGTTATGATTATATGGACATTATCACACAGCTCCATCTAGTTCCGACATCCAATGTCGCTATACAGTCGATATACATTATGGTGATTTTACATGCAATAATCTGTGATGATCGGTGATAATCGATTGCGTACCAATGTGTATTGGTACCCACCAACGCAGTATTTATCAAATATTTGCAACAATGAAACTGATAATACTTCGGACGTCAGATAGAGCACGTATGCAGCTGTTATTTGCGGATTAACAGTGTTTTATCATGTCATTCTGAATGCAATATTGCAAATAAAGTGATAGATATTATTGTATTTTGATCATAGTATCTACCTATTATCTATTTTGATCTAATAGTGTGTCATGTGGACTATGAAGTTAAATGTCTGAGGTTGATCTCAGGGCATGCAATACCGAATTTTCGTGCGTATGTGCGTATTTATCAAATGCTTAATGGTGAAGGAAAACAGTGTGAGGCAACAGGCATGCCCGAGAGATTTTCTCGATAACTTAAACTTAATAAAGTCTCCCAACCCACAAATTAGTAGGTACGATTCTTACTCTTCGTGGACGATATGCGTATGTTATATTATTATATCTTTATAAAAATACTTGACATATAAAGCCCTTTCAAAAGACTATACAGAGGGTTCTTACTTCGACTAGATAATTCGTATAAATCGATAATATTTATTTGTATTATAAAAAGATCGATTCACATTATAATAAATTCACTTATTTAAGCATCTTATCGCGGTATATTTATATTATTTAATCCTGACATTCCAAATCCTTTACAGGAAGAAATCTGTCGGTCCGTGAGTTGCTTTTTCCATGTCTAAAATTCTCACAAGTGTAAATGATTAGTACGTACATCGCTGTATGTAGATTTTAATCTTTGACCCACTTCCCGCAACAGAACCGTTGTAGTGTACGTTGTGAATCGAATTGTATTCAGCATGGCCATGCCCCGGTATTTAATTAATAAAGTTCCTCTGAAAGTCCGTGTTCCGAATGAAATAAGGTAAATTCTCAATCAAATACCGATGCCTCCGTTGAAAACGAACCTCCATGTTCGCGTTCGTGATTTAAATATTATCATAATGAGGCTATAAATTGAAAAGTCTGGTTATATTGGCGCCGTAAGGAAGAGAGAGCAGAAAAATATGAATGGTGAAGCTGAAGTAAAAATCTTTGTATAAATAATGAAAAAAATCAGGTTGAAAACTTGTTATGTTGCGCCGTTTATTCTTTCCAGCAAAAACAGTAAGAAATGGAGAAAGGCGAGCGTTTTTGGTGGCTGTCTCAATTGTCGACGTTCAAAAAGAGCCATTTTTTGGCCTACTTTTAATAAATGATATTGGTACATTGGTGATACATGTGAAACAAGAATCATCTGAGTTGTTATCAGTATCAATCCTGTTACTGTTCTACTTTTTTATATAACAAGGGTGGCAATAAAGCTGACCACCCTCCTGATAAACGGTTACCGTAGCCTATGGACGTTTGCAGCGCTAGAGGCGTTGCTCGCACGTTGCCGATCCCACTGTGCACGGATCCCTATAGTTCAAATTGTTGGTCTAGTGGTTGCTAAATACTAAATTTCGTGAAGAAAATCCTTCAGGCTTCCGTTTGCTTACAAAGTTTAACAGAACATTATTATGAGGCCCTTGACTTTGAAATGTTAACGGCTTCCAACCTTATATTCCAACTGGAAACTTTAGACATAGCAATTAATTGTCATTAAAATATCACTGTTTCTTTAATTTGCTCTAATAAAATTTTCTCATGTGTCCAGGATGCATTTAGAAATACAAAATGTCTCATACACAAACACTAACTGGATCAACTACCCGTAGATCTTACAAATATTTGCTCCGTGCGGGAAACGAACCCGGAAACCGTGACGCACAATCCGATCACTCAGCCACTGCGCCAAATGTGTCGTCAAACCTTTGCATTAGAAAACTTAGGACATCACAGGTTGAGCAGTAAAATAGTTTTCCAAAAACCTAATATCAATGAAGTGTGTACTAGAATCGAAATAATATAACGATTCTGATAAAGCATACAAAACTAATAAATAAATCATTGGTTATGTTCGTTTTGCAGTCGGTGTCATATCTGTTTATTTACTCGTTGCGTCTGACCACAGTAGATTAGGCTGTGTATATATTGACCGTAATCCTCCTGCTGATGTTGTCCTGCGGGTGGAGATAAATCAATACCTACATACAGCAGTGATACGGTATGCAATCCGATTTACCGGGACATAACTTTACGAAGACTATTGTATTATAAAACACGCTGTGAAGTTATACTTCGTCATGAACTTCTAATGAATAAACTCGAAATATATTGATATAATTACGCCTGTATTCCCATAAGGTGGGCAGAAAAGTAATGATACAGGTAGCAACACTCATAGTTCTCTGGTAGGTAGGTATATTTTTGGGACACTATGGTAATGGAGCCGAGCAAATTATCCAATAGATTCGTTGTTTTAAGAAACGTTTTTTATTGCGTTCTGGTTCTCGTAGACAGGTTGTTTCATTCTAATACAAATCAGCAAGTGAACTTAGAATGCAGGTTGCTAGCTTTAAATATAGAGGATCATCAGGGTTTATCGTCGTACTTGAAAAAGAACTTGACTCTTCTTTTAAGCGGGAAAATATCTTTATCTGTACCTCCCAATCGATAGACCGATTTACAGCGGAATAAACGCTGAATATTTATGACATATTTGTTTTTTAATCAAAGAAGTTCGCAAAAAAATACACTTACGTGAATATACAAATGTGTTATTTACACATTTTACATCGTAATATTGTTTTGGCAATCAGACTAACAGTGCCAGGCTAATTAATAAGCTGAATGCAATGAAAGCTGTACCAAATAGTTGAATTTTAATTTCTAATATATACACGTCTTATTTGTCAAAAGTTTAAAATATTCACTATTACATTATCAATGGCTAGATTCGCCAATGTAAAGCCGACTTAATAAATATAAACACACAATTCCACAACATGAAAACGATCCAGTCCAGTGAATGTATATACAGCATGTTTGTTTAGTTACCGTCTGTGAAATAGCCACGTCAACACTTGTATGTAAACACTGAGCTAAAATAGGTTACATTGTTGATCACTTTGTATCACTACTGTTTATATTGCTAGGGCATGTTTAGTGTCCGGGTATACTGGGCTGTATGCATGTGACTGTACTCGGGTATACAAATCAGAGATAAATTAAACAGAAGTGGCTAAATAGAGGTTGTTCATCATTTATATTTATAGCTGTGATAGCTGGGTTGGCAAACTTCACATGCCCTCGAGAAAATCCCTCAAGATTGCAGAAAGTTTAACGTGATTACTTTAATAAGTGACTAATTAAACTGTATATGTAAATATAAAGACAATGACAGACAGTACAAAGAGTAATGAATTCCGTACGGACTCCGTACGGTACAGGTATGTATATATACCTATATATACCGTATACAACCGTTCCGGTCGCAGTAGAAACCCGGGTTACTCTCTTTGGTCGTGTTTTTGTGAGTAGCCTGGATAATCTTCTCAGACTAATATATGACTAATAATGACTATAACCGTGCTATTGTTGAATATAACCTTTATTGTTTGGTAAACTTGCCTTCATCATGATTAAATGAAATACAGGAGGTGTAATAAATTGATTGATTTTGCATTGATAGACAAAACGCTGATTCTATGTAATCGATTTTCACTATCCACGAACTTCGTAATAATTTTCCTTAGTTATCGGCAGCAGTCGGATAATCTCATGAGAATCTGAATAAATAACATTATTTGCTTTGTCGAACGTGAGGCCCAAAACACCTTGTACGTTTATGATCTTTTTTACTTTTTGAACCATTTGGGTGACGACGAATATTCCATCTTCGCTACACACATGGACGTATCCGTTATTGTCAATAGCAATACCCAGAAATCTTGGGTGATCTCTCAGTAACACTGGTTTGTAATGATTGCGCTTAATGCCAAACAAACCTGTACCATTTATAAAGAATATATTATCATCCTTGTCTAAAACGAATTGATGAACGATATCTCCTCTCAACTCAGAAACTGCATTTACGGTTCTATTTGCATAATAATATGCACTAAGACTCGGAAATTTGATAAAATATATGTTCTTCTTGATAAACAGCCACCAGATGTCCAAATTATTCATATTCAATCTTTGCAGACTCTTGCTGACGGAACTGTATTTATAGATTCCGTGGCTGCCTCCAAAATACATTTCTCCTGTCGTTGGATCATTAGCTATTGCAAAAGCGTCCTTAACTCCTTTCAGTACACTTAGGTTTTTGGTGTCGATTTGTAGTATGGCTGGCACGTATTCTCCTTGACCGAAATCGAAGCTGAAGTAGAGCGTGTTGGAAGTTTTGTCGACGGAAAGTTGGTTGGGACTGTGAGCGATGGTAGTCAAAGTTTCCTTCACGTAGCAGTGCTTCGTCGGATCACTGGAATATACGTCACAGTATTTAGTCCGGGATCTCGCTTCAATAACCCCTATGATAAAGACGTACGAGAAAAGTCTCATCTTCAACGACTAGATTTTTATCAGGAAATATCGGGTTTAAATGAGATTGCACTTCCACGGAGCTGCGAACAGTTTGTACGTTGGCTGATGCTTGAAATTAGATTGGATCTGAAGAGAAACGTTACCAGAATTTTAAACTGATTCAATGTCTTTGCACTTCATAAAATCCGTTGCTTTTATAACATTCTTGAAAACTGCACTTTAACGTTATTTAAAACTGTTCCGAGTTTATATGTTACGATGTGATTTTATCATATTTTTCTTGGAAAAAATGCCATTTTGTCTCTTAAAAACGCTCTCGACAGTTCGAATACTAAACCAGCAATGTCAGAATCAATGCATAATGCAGAATTGTGATGGATCGTATAAACAATGAAAGTGTTTGTAAATATAGCTGCCAATAAGATATGTTAAATATTTAATTGTTTGAACAACGACTGGTCGGATATCCCGATGAATGCCATCCACTCATAAAACTGTGAAGTTATTATAATTGCGATGATTAACGGAACTGCACTTGACTCATTCCTACACTCTGGTTTCATATAAAATATTCATTTAATTTTCTTTACTTTTACTACATAATATTGTTAGTTACATTGATTATTAATCTTTTCTTAGTTATCGCAGGAACTATTTTTAAAAATTAAGGTATTATATTCAAAAGGAAAAACTTTTACAGTGTTAATATAGATTCTTGTATTTATTTTAGTCAGTTTTGTAAATATGAAAGACATACAGTCTTTCATATTTACAAAACTTATCGGCAATAATGAGGATTTTACTGACTTTAATTTTCGTGACTATTTGTTGTTAGAATAGTATTTTAAATACTGAGGTTATATTAGTTTGATCACGGATCTGATTCAACGCTATCTTTTTATGGCATTTTCAGTACCTACTTGAACTTAGCTTATAATTTTTGGGATTTTTGTTATGCCATTTCATTTTATACCTATTGCATTATTTTATATTAAAAACAAAACCGTAATCGTCGCCTGACACTTGGCTATTTTGTTAGTTCATCTGTTAAAGAACTAAAACGCTACATGCAGATAACACACGGAAAAACGGACACTCTGATACATAACACACATACAGAGTACATAAATATATCTACGCAGATAAAGCCAAAGTTTTTACTTGCTTCATTTGTAAACGTAAATGTTTTTAAATTATACACATTACACACGTTCATTTTATGACATCCCTCAAATCTGGTTGAGGTTAAAAAAGGGAAATGAGCATGCCATTCAGGTGTCATGCATCGTTTAAGCATGTGATGAATACGCACGTGACTTCAAAAATACACTGGTGACTTACCTTGGCATCGAACTCGATATATTTAACTTCACAATCTATTAGTCACACCACTAGGCTGACTTAGCTTTCATAATGTCATAATTTTATTCAATTGACTAATAAAAAAGTGTCTGTTAAATCGACGCTCATGATAAAAAGCCTAATGATTATGTAGACTTATTCAAACGCAATAAAAACTCCGTAATGTCTCGAATAATAACTTATTCATAATATTTCGTATAAAAAAGGGCGTAACACGTAATATAAGTGATAAAATCACCATAAACAATAAACTATGCAGGGTTGCTGTCAAAAATCGCGCCGTAAAAACGGCTCTGTGGAATTTAATGAGCTCGGAGTTTCGGTCTTTACTCTTTGGCGATGAATTCGTTTAAGAAAAAGACTTGGCGATTGTTTCACTTTTTGTGTTCAATGATTTATGTGAATTCTCGGTGTAACTTGAAATTATTATGAGGCAATTTAATAACGGTATGACAAAATATTGTTTTCTGTTATTAAAAAGAATATTGTTGCAACGAAAATTCTGGAAAGGCAAGTTAAATGGTTTTATTAGGTTTATTTCTAGAAAAAATACTGGCTTGGACTTGAATTATTGACATTATCACATAAAAACAAATTTAACTGCGGAACAACAACCTTTGGGCCATACAAATATATCTTCCATGAAAAATAAATGTTATTATAGCGTAAATGAATATTTTATTGATGAAAAAATCAGTATAATCTCATTTAATGGGCTCTAAAACCTCCCCCGCCCCACGTAATCTAAGTCCCCATCTCTCGTCCAAAATTAAATTGGGGATTTAATTATCACTTGTGAAAGTAAACGTTGAGCGAAAACCTGCATGTTTGAGAAAACATAACAAGATTCCGAAGGCTGGTATGTAAAACATTAGGTCGGGGCACGCCGTGTACAAGTAGTTACTTGTTGAGAGGAAATTTACTTGCTCCGAGTATGTTAACCGTTAATTAACCTGGTTACTTAAATTGCTTCGCCTTTTATATAACTTAGTTTGATCTGTATGAAAATATTTTCAGCTGAAATTGGGTAGTTGGGTACCCATGCGAATGTTAGACAGGTAATATTGCGGTACATAGATATGAGTTTAGCTATTTAGTTTCGGAAAATTCTCAGAATTCTTTTTATGGTGATAAGAGGGCAAACGAGCAGGCGGCTCACCTGATGGTAAGTGATGACCGCCGCCCATGGACATTTGCAATACCACAGGCTGGCAAATGCGTTGCAAAACCCCGTAGAAACCGTTCAGGTTTCTTAAATAGGGAGTTACTGAACTGACAGCAAACGGAATTCTCATGCTGTCAGAATAGTCACCCTGGTAACCTTACTCACTCGCAGAAAGACAACTATTGTTGATTCACTGCGGTCTTCTGTAAGGCAGAGGACAACATACATGAATAAATCATCATCATTATCAATTCATTACTGTACCACTGCTGAGCACGGGTCTCCTCTCATTTGAGAGGGATTAGGCTCCACCAGGGACGCTTACGGCGGGTGCAGGTTTCCTCACAATGTTTTTCTTGACAGTTGATAAATATGTACATAACTTCCGAAAAGTCAGTGGTGCTTGGGGTTGAACTCGAAACCTTTGACATCTCAGTCCACTGATCACACCATAGTTCCTATAAATAATTCTATAAATAAATATTTTTTTCTTTTAAAAGTCCTATTTATTGCGAAAGGAAGATATAAAATATATACAAAAATTAAAGCGTCTAATTTATGTATATATTTATATTTTCCGCTTACACGTTAATAAAAACAGACAGAAGAAATATTTCTTAAACTGTGGATACATGAATGAACATAAACAACATAACATCGTGAAGACGACAAGTTAAGTTATTCAGCTCACACTGTACTAAATCGGTACATATAACCCATCCTGTATCGAGACCAGCCGAGCTGTGTGACAATAAATGACAAAAAAACTCAAATAACATTTAAGACCGAATAAAATTATTTAAATATCCTAAACAAGTACGTGTCATCCATAAATTACAGCAATAAAAAGGTAAAAGCGAACAATATTTTACACAGTTCTATTCTTTCCTCAGTATAATAAGACGGAACGGTAACCACCCGGTTTCGTGTCAAATTGGTGCCATAAAACCTTATATTAATGTTAGATATATAGCTTTTTTGAAGCTATGACAGCGTCGAGCCTCAATGTCTCGAATTCAATCCCAAAGTCGACTCGGCGGCGCAGTGGCTGAGTGATCGGCTTGTGCGTCACGGGTTGCGGGTCGATCCCCGCACGGAGCAAATATTTGTACGTTCTACAGGTAGTTGTTCCGGGTCTGGGCGTTTGTGTATGTGAAAATTTGTGTTTGAAAACACACGCACGACACAGGAGAAAATCCTAGCGTGGGGCAAAAAACAAAATCACTGACTTTTCTCGAAGTTACATGCGCATTTATCACATGCTTAAACTGGTGATGGAAAACATCGTGAGAGAAACCAGTATGCCTCAGAGATTCTCTTTATGACTTGTGAATTCTGCTAACCTTATAACATCGCTCGACCAGAAAAATAGTGAAGACTTGTTATTCGAAAAATATTCAATTTTATTCCTAAGAGTAGAAAATGCATCTCCATTTTGTGGAAACTAGTTGAAATATTACTCGTGAACCAAATGTGAGAGGAATTTTAAAATGGGCGAATAAATACAATATATACATTGAATAGTAGCACGTTTGGTAGACTGGAGATGTGGCTGATGGAACAACATTTAATATGGATGCCGCTTACACCGTATTGTAATGCTAGACGACAAAAATAGATATAATAAAGCTCTTGCAGAAGAGTTTGTAATGAGAGTATTTTGTTTTTATCTATAGCCAAGTAGAGTGAACTGTTTAGAACGTAGTAGAAGTAAAAAAAATGATAGGAGATGAAAATTAGTAACTTTTCCAAGACAGCAAGACCGTTACCGTACGTATTTAAATGCATGAAAGCATATCTTGTATTCATATTATATACATACATATTAAATAGATAAGAATAATGTAAGGAGAGTCATGTGCTTATTATACACACAATTCGTAAAAAATAATATCGACTGAACATATATAATGTGTCATGTTGTCTACCTATTTTTATCATGGACATGGGTTTTAGATCAAAGGTATACTCCACGATGCGACGTTGGCTTAGTGAGGTAACCTAAGTTAATCATGGAATAATTTTCTCCTAGCTCTTAATTTTCCATTTGTTTGCTGCAGTAGAAGTACTCGATGTTACAGTAAAAAATATAATATTAAAGCCAATGTTATGCGTCTGTGTGACTGGCAGCCAAACAGTAGTTCCACACAAGTTAGATTGGTTTGTTTGACGTACTAACTTGCCCAATGCGATGGAAACTAGAATAAGTAATTCTGACAATACTAACATGGGTTAAATAAAGCAATGTAGAATTCTGTTGTCCCAAAATAAATTGTATGTCAAAACGGACTGCTTTAATGTTTTTTACGAATTTTGTCCCGTGAGATAGAAGGGATAAAATATCCCTTTATACCTGAGAAATTCTCGCAATGGCATGCGAAGTCTGTAAACTTGCACTATCATGGCGGACTATAGCCTAATCTCTCCAAGGACAGCAGACCCGTGCCTAATAGGAAAATAATTGGGTTGACGCACGCATAAAGGAATATTTGGGTGTCAAGTCAGCCAACTCCCACTAGGCTAGCGTGGTGGACTGTAGCCCAGGTAATTCAATCTGAGAAGAGATACATGCCAAATAGTGGATCAATAATTACGTTTATACTAATATATGATAAATAACTTCGCAAATGTATGATGAGAGGCTGTCGAGTGGTATTTGTGTTAACTAGTCATAAGCTACCTCTGAGCTCATAATATTATGCATTTCACTTTGCGACTCACTCTGCTACACAGAAATTAATTAAAATATAATAAATTTTAAAATCGCGTAGTCGCTTCACCGTTTTGTACACGTGCGTGCATCAAAAATGGACACCAGTTAAAATAAATATAAGTTATTAGGTAGAGTATGACAGTATCTTCAATCCGATTACTGTTTCACTGCTGAGTAAGAGTATCCTTTATTTGGGATTCAGTTTAGACTACTACCATGGTAGTCTAGGGTGGGTTTCAACAGCACTTTATCAACCCATTTTATTGAAAAACCTGGGTCACCTCCTATTTGAGAGGGATTAGGCCACCACACTTGGCCAGCGCAGTGTTTGCATGCCATCGATGAAATTTCTAAGGCATGCAGGTTTCCTCAAGATGTTTTCTTCCATCGTTTGAGCATAAAATATATACACATGTAACATTGAAAACTAGGTGTACTGACTGTCCTGTCAGTTCAATCTTCGAGAATTCATCAATGTAATAAACTGAAAACCAAAATTCTAGTGGCTTCTTATCACTGACAGATTCAATTTAAAACCCCCTAAAACTATACAAACTAAAAAATACCTTATCTTAAAGTTTTTGGACTTTCAAACACATTTAAGTTAACAATAAAATTACATTTAAATGTCCGCCACTGTACACGTAATGTAAAATACATTTTATTTGTAAATTTTTGAGTAGTTGCATGCTGGCGTCATTATTCTGCTCGTATTTATGAATACTCTGTTAATACAACAAGGTATCCAGTTTAAAACATTATAGAGGACTCAAATACAAATTATTTCCAAATAAATACTTTAAGTTCCACTTTATAAGGCTGCAATTCGTTTAGGGTTTACAGAGATTTGTGTAGTAGGAGCCGGAAAGAATTTTCATTATTAAAAGTAGTTTTGGAAAAATCGCTGAAGTTTTCTCAAACGATTGTGTATTGTTAACAGAAGTATGTTTTGTAATTTTGGATGAGTTGTTGAACACTTTCGATTATTATACGTTAGTATATGCATTTTAACTGAATACTAATCCCATAATAATATTATAATGTGGACGTATGCCTGTCTGTTACTTCATCATCACATCAACCGTTAGACGTCCACTGTTGGACATAGGTCTCCCTCAAGGACCGTCGCATCTGTTACTTATTCACGTTTAAACCACTGAACACATTGACATAATATTTGGTATGGAGTTACTTTGAGTCCCAGGAAAGTATAATATAGGATTTTGATGTTTTTTTAGTTTCTGGATATTGTACATTAAGTCAGCTAAAAAGGGGTTGAAAGTTTGTATGGCGAATCAATACTATTACTATTGACTAAAGAATTAAATAAGCAGATTGAATAAAAATAAGCTATCTAAATTATATAATAGCATACGAAGTTGCGGGCAAAAGCTAGTCATCATCATCATCATCATCATATCAACCGTTAGACGTCCACTGCTGGACATAGGTCTCCCCCAAGGATCGCCACGATGACCGGTCATATACCGCCCGCATTCAGTGGATTCCAGCGACCTTTACCAAGACGTCAGTCCACCTTGCCGGGGGCCTGCCCACTTTGCGTCTTCCAGTACGTGGTCGCCACTCTAGAACCTTCAAGTCCCATTGGCCGTCCGCTCTTCGAGCAATGTGCCCTGCCCACAAAAAAAGCTAGTGATATGTAATAATTATAGGGCCGCTAATGTTGGGATGATTTGAATGCTGAAAAATACTTTTCAGCATTCAAATCATCCCAACATACATACCTATATACATATAGGTATGTATGTTTGCTTTAATTCCATCAAATCTATATCACGGAATAAGACAGGGGTGAAGATATGTATATTTATTTTTAACGTCAAATTATAACATTTTAATTCAAAATGGCGCGGGATTGGGTCCCTTGTGCTCCAAGTACATTGTATTTTAGATTTAATTTTACAATGGACAATGAAGACCCTGATTGTTTGTCGTCGGCTTAAAGGGATGACGTTGAACCACAAAATTGAGTTTCAAAAAAGTTCATTCTTTTTATGTTTATAAAAATGTGTGTGTTGCTCAAATTTTAGTTATTTTGTTGTGTGCTTAAGCGTATTTGAACTTGTTCATTTATATAAGCTGTATTTAATACTTTTAAGATTTAAAGCTGTGGACTCTTTTATAAGTGTGAAATAGAAAAAATAATCTTGAAATAAAAAAATATAAATTCTCTTTTCTAATTTTATTATTCTTTCAAAATATTGTTATACATATATGAAACCTGAACATGGCAGCATTATTATTTTATTGTATATCATATTGCATAACATCCAGTTTTTTTTTCTTTTTCTATCAATTCTTAAACTTATAGATGTCAGTATTGAGCGCTACAACACTAGTTCTGTACGGGAATAGAACGTCGCAACTGCAGCATTAAATCTAAACGCTTAGCCGTTACGTCATAGCTTCTGTGTTCGTCTAGCCTTTAGCGTGGCCCAAAAATTAATGAAAACACAACCGTCTTTTGAAAATAATTCATCTTTCAGCTGCCTCCAACGTCTTGAGCCGTTTTGATTGATTGTCTTAATTTCTCTTTAGCTTTGTATAATGCTAATTACTGTTTTGCTAAAGATTACTCAAAGCTTAAATACTAAAGACGCAACTGTTATATTTGATTGGTGGTATGGGATCATTGACTTTACTCTTATCATCCCTGTTATTTGTATAAAGGGTTAGTCAGAAATGTACTGAAATTATTAAATTAAGAAAACAAACTTGATTTGTAAGCGTCAGCTCTGAATCTGAATTAAAAGTCATGTTTCTTAAGATCTTAAGAGTAACAAAAAAATATCTGAATAATAAATGTCTTTTAAGATATGTCTTCAATTAATTTATGCAATCTTGAGCATGTTAGAAAACAAAAAATGATGAATAATCTAACATCATTACTCATTTACTTTTAGAAATAATTATACCGATTTCTTGTTCTCATGCCAATATTATACATTGATATAGCACTACGTGACTATGTATGCTGTAAAAGCCCAGAAGTGTCAGGATTGAAAACACACAGAAATATTAAATTATATATAGTTAGGTAGATATTTCTATCGCAATAAACCCCGTAAAAAACTAATTAATTTCAAATAAAATTGAAGCAAAATAAAACAGAATGCAATATGCAGAACTAGCTGATGCTCGCAGCTTCGCCCGCGCAATTTAATACTAATTTCTCCTCCTCATTTCGCCCCCGTTTCCATAGAATAAATAAGTAAATATAATGATGCACTATGTGCATAGCGACGTCTATGTCACTACATAGCAACAACGTACATGTAGCAATGGAGAAGCTATCAAAACTGACATGACACATCGAACGCGATAAAGAGCTGTCGTAGCATGATTTTTTTACGATTACTCCTAAGATATTTGTTTATATTGTATAAAAAGTAGCCTATGTGTTATTCCAGGTAATAAACTATTTGTATGCTAAATTTCAAATCTGTTAAGCGGTTTTTTCGTGAAAGAGTAACAAACATCCATACATACATCCATACTTACAAACTTTCACGTTTATAATATTAGTAGGATAAAATATAATTCATCATGACGATGAAAACGGAATGACAACATCATTTGTCTCTTTCCCACTTTACAAAGTTTTCTATCTTCACATACGTTGGTAGGTATCTACTTCCCTTTCAGGCTTAAAACACCCTGAACGATCAGTCTGTTTACAAGACCTGAAACTTGGACGATGTTTGCTTGCAAAACATTTTGACAGACAACGCTTGTACTGAAGCTAAGTTGGATTGCCAGAAGCTACTTTGGTTAACTATGCTCCCTGTATGGGAAAAAGGCGTGAGTGTATGTATGTATATATGCAGTATGCTCCCTGTATCTAAGATAGGGATGGATAGAATACGAAACTAATTGTATACCTAGACAATACACTATCAAGCTATTAAATAAATAAATATTCCTGGACATCATGACACACAGCGCCATCTAGTTCCGAGCTAAGCAACGAGGCTTGTGTTACGGATACTAGTTGGTTGAAATACTACATATATACTTCTTTTTGTAAATACATACATATTATACATAGATACATCCATGACTCGGATACAAATTAATGTTTATGCTCATCACACAAACATTTGTCTCTACCAGGATTCGAACCCAGGACCCTTAGCACAGAAGGCAGTGTTAACTACTGCTGGACTAATTGGGTCGTCGTTAATTAAAACACAAAAAAAATAACAAGCTTAAGTACCTTGCTTTGTACATAAGTGTATATATATATAATGGAATCTTTCAATAACATTACCAGTCTAATGAATGTCCCATTGCAGGAATGTCTTCAAGAGTGACAAAGGCTATATAGCCACCACGCTAGCCTAGTGCGGATTGCTTGACCAAGAAAATCTCTAAATCATGTTGGTTCCCTCGCAAAGATTTTTTTTACTTCACCTTTTGAGCACGTGATAAATGCGCATATAACTTCTGAACTGGTCACTCCATCACGCTATCACAGCTCATCGTTCAGCATAATTTATAAAAACTTCAAGGCGTCTGATTTAATTAAAAAATAACAAATGTATTTAAAAAGTGATGACGATACAATAATATCTAAAAAAATAAGATAACAATTTCGAAACCAAATTGAAAATAAAATAAGCATAAAAACACCATAGCTACCTACTTCCAAAAAATATAAAATAATTGCAAATTTTGCAAATAAAATTTTGTTGCAAAAAGCGTCGGTAGTTTTTCACTAAATTTTTATCATAACTGTACTTTATTTAACAATAAAATATTTGCAACATTTCACGTCAAGAATTCCACGCTATTTTGCAATAAAATTACAGTCTTTGCTTTTTACTGCGGTTTTTTAAACTAAAATGATTTATTTTTCTCTTTTAATAATACTTTTCTACACATTCACAAACTCGCACAACTTGGTTTACTTATTATTCGTCGAGTTAATTATTGTCCCACTGCTGGGAACGGTTATAGTCCACCACGCTAGCCTACTGCGGATTGGCAGTCTTCACTTGCTATCGAGAAAATCTCTCAAGCATGTACGTGTGTATGTCGAGGAAAACATCGTGAGCAGGTTTCCTCACGATGTTTTCCTTCACCGTTTTTGAGCAAGTTATAAATACTCACATAACTTCTAGAAAGTTAGTAGTGCGTGCCTTGGGTTTGAGCTCGAGAACTTAGATCTCAGTCCTCTGGTTACACCACTAGCCTACCAATTCTTTCACCATTTAATTATGTGATAAATATGCGTATGACTTCGAACAGTATAATACACCTATACCTATTTCATTAAGCACTCAATATGGATGAGATATTTCAATATTGCCTGCAGTCAATTCCTGTACCAACTAGCTACTACGTAATATTTTTTATTCGTGCACTAGTGAGGGGAAACGTTACCTTGTTCCAATTTATCGGCTTTCCGAAATTTCAGCTATTCGAACTTTTTCATTGAACTTTTTTTGTTACCTCCGGGCAGATACGATGGTCAACTGCATAATGTTATTCGGATGAAATGAATAAAAAATAATGGGGATCTCCAGGCAATTGTGAAGCTTAGTGGATAACTTACCTTTAAAAATATTTTATGCTTTGCAGTTCAGTATTTTATCAATTCTATTATGACTTATACTTCTCGTGTTTGTAAACCTTTTGACCGTTTGTTTTAAAGGTCGAGTAATAAAAAATAATTAGAACCAATTTTGTTCGTGTATAACCGTTTTAGGTTTTAATTTAAAATAGGAGTTACTAAACTGACAGCAAACGGAATTTCCCATGCTGTCAGAATAGTCAGTCCCCTAACCAATGCTCTTTTAATACGTTTGTATATATATTCTGTCTAAGCTATGTTCTTAAGAGGTTTTATTCTATAAATCGCTACGTAACGGAACGGGCAAGCGAATAAACACTGGTTAATAACTATACTCATTAAACGAAGTTTTTGTCGAGCCCCAAACTCGGCAATATTCGGAAAACTTTCGGCAAAGTTCGGGCGTTTGGGAAACAATAAAAGTTGTTGCAAGTTAGAGGACTAATTTCTAGACGCTTTAGTTCGATGTTAGTATTTATTGTTAATGCTGTTTCTCGTGAACTTTGACAGGTCGGTGTCGTTCAGAAACACACGACCTTCACAGTCGTACCTACCTGAAGTTTATGAGGTTTGGAGGTATCAGAACTTTTTGTCAGTCCTAAATGAAACTTTGGCAGTTTTTTTTGTGATTCTGGGTTTTGGTGTTCGAACCGTTTATAAATAAATATATTAACAATAATAAATATATTTATATAATAAAATAAATAGTTTTTTGCGTCTCCATTGTTTGATGTGAAACGTGACGTCACATACTTATCACATCTAGGATTTAAAGGTCAATATGCCTACTGTGTGTCTATAATTTCACAGTTTTTTTACAACTGTGTTTCGTAGGGTTCTTAAAAATTTATTTATATTGTAAATATAAATATGTAGTTTGCTTTTAGTTCTCTAGTTATAATATTAATAATAATATAATAATAAATTTATATCATCATCATCATCATCATTTCAGATAACGTCCACAGCTGGACATAAACCTTCCCAACGTTTCCCACGACAACTGTTCTTGCGCCACCGAATCCGGACACCGCATCCAGCGGATTCTAGTGACTTTTACCAGAGGTCATCGGTCTTGAAGGGGCTTGAAGGTTCTAGAGTGTCGACCACGTACTGGAAGACGCAGCGTGGGCAGGCCCCCGCCAGGGTGGACTGACGACCTAAAGGTCGCTGGAATCCACTGGATGCGGGCGGAATATGACCGGTCGTCGTGGTGATCTTTGGAGGAGACCTAGACCCTGTCCAGCAGTGGACGTCTAACGGTTGATGTGATGATGAAACATCAATAAGTTCTATTGACGAATTGAGAAACTCTTCCTTTTTAAAGTTAATTAAAAATTTTGATTAAACAAAGTACATTCAAAATTCTATATACTAAACATAGCACTCATTAATTAATTAAAGCGTACTTCAGCAACTAAGTTTCAAACGAGAGTTCAACGCATTCAAACCCATTTAATAGTCACGAACAGAAGTGCAATCACGTATTGGGTCGAGAGGTCACAAGTGTTATTGGAGGATCGTTACTAGTTGTGACAAACGGTATCGATATTGAAGAGCGAACTCGTGATTTATGACTAGCCTTTTGAATGTTTGTGTGTTCGTCTGCCTAGTAATTTCTGCCCATTTTCAGACATTAAAATACAAATTTATTTGTTTCTCTCTTCACAAAAGACAGTTCCTTCTAAAACATTTTTGATGCTAAGACTTGTACTGTCAAAAAGTTACCAGATCACATGTAGAATCAGAAGCTTGCTGACTCAACACGCCCTAACTCTGCAACGCCCAACTTCGTAAACTCTTCTTACTCAAAATTTAGTCTTCATGTTTTATTTAACCGCTGAACCAATTTAGATGACGACCCAATCAGTCCAGCGGTAGTTAACACTGCCTTCTGTGCTATGGGCCCCGTCTTCAAATCCCGGTAGGGATAAATGTTTATGTGATGACCACAAACATTTGTATCCGAGTCATGGATGTATCTATGTATAATATATAATATATAAAAAACAGTATATTATATGTAGTATATCAACCAACTAGTATCCGTAACACAAGCCTCGTTGCTTAGCTCGGGACTAGATGGCGCTGTGTCATAATGTCCAGGAATATTTATTCATTTATTTATATATAAAATTTGGTATGGAAATACATAGCTTGAGGCTCAAAGAAGGACGTAGGATAATTTTTGTACTGGAAATCATCCATTTAAAGCGCGAAATGGGTGTGCAAGAACAAACTTCCAAACTTACAAATTATCGATACCGTATTTATATGCGATAGTTTATTAAAATACCACAACAATGCGTGTAGGAAGTTTGAAGGAAGTAGGGAATAGCGAGATTTCTCACTCAAATTCAGCTGCCCGACTGGGTAAGTACCTCCGCCATACAGAAGACCGCAGTGAATCAACAATAGTTGTCTTTCTGCGAGTGAGTAAGGTTACCAGAGCTCATTAGGGGAGTGAATATTCTGACAGCATGGGAAAATGCAAGCCTCTGGTGTTGCAAATGTCTATGGGCGGCGGTCATCACTTACCATCAGGTGAGCCGCCTGCTCGTTTGCCGCCTTATCACCATAAAAAAAAAACAATGCGCGTAATAGGTTGAGAAAACGTATCTGTTTAAATTGTAAACAGACTTCAACATTGTTGGGAATAAGCTAAAATGTTGAGAGCTCAAAATGGTCGTATTAAAGTTGGATTGATGTTCAAATACTGACTTAAAATAGATGTGCCATAAAGTCTGTTTTCTTTTTCTCAAAACTTAAGATATATATTTTGTAATAAATAAACATACCTGGACATAATAACACAGCACCTGGTGCTGTGCTAATCTGGTCGTTAAATGTATAGTAATAAGAAACATTGTAAATTATTGTTATAGTGATGTTGTTATAGGCACTACAACGTGGTTATATGGTTATTTTACAACCACATCCGTCCGGGGACATAGCTTAACAACTGTTTTAACTTGTAAACTGCATTGAGGTAAGATGGAAATATAAGGTGACACCACATCGCTTTGATTAATAATATCTATATTGTTCATACATATCACATACACAAACGCCTATCCCTGAGATAAGTAGGTACCCGTAGTTCATACAAATATTTGCTCTGTGCGGGGATCGATCGCCCAACCACTACTTCAATCGAATCGTCATAATATCAATATAGCTACCGGTACAAAATTTGTAAGAAATAGTTTATTTCAATGTCTAGAAGGCTTAAGTGTACAAAATCAGTATACTTAGGCTGGTGTTTAGGTAAAATGTAATTGGAGGCGAAACATGTGTCGTTAATCCGTCATAATATCAAATTTGACTGACTTTTTTAGTGGCAATAGTAGATGGTTACCAGATTAATCTAAAATAGCTTAATATCCAGGCCAATTATTTTATTGAACCATGTGAACATAAATGCAGGTCATGATTGATTTTTTTTTCTAAATAATTTATTTTTTGTTTTGTTTTAATGGATTAATGGGTAAACACTACATGCATCCTCCCTCAATCGAATGCCGCATAGAGTCCATTATTCGGTGGAACGTGTATCAGGTCCAATTGTGCACTTTATGACATAACCGCCAGCAGATGGCGCTGAAGAAGCAATGTGACCTAGAAAATGGCCGTCCAGTTTACAACTGAAAGTAAACCTAAAGGTTTTCAAATTATGAGTGACAATGTATTATTTTGTTTAGAGAAATGAGAAGTACACAGAGTAAGAACAGTCATAAATGTTGTAATGCTTTCAGCTTTAACAAATTTATCAAATATCATCCTAATATTTGGCTTAAATAAGGTTGATTATAGAGTACAGGTTTGTTGCTAATATTCTTTGTTGAAAAAGCCAAAGTGTTTAATAATTCATTAATTTATAGAATAAACAAAAAATATGTAGGTATTACAAAAAAATTAGACATCAGAATCTCATTCTTCCTGGATTTTAACTTTTTTGATAGAAATTTCGAAACAACTATTTTTGAAGACTTATCATGCCAATTTCTGAAAAACACCTTTTACATTTTTATTCCTTCTTAAATATAATTTATCTGTTAAATTAATTTATTTCTATGATCAAATTTATTGATTTTTACTACCATATAAAACCTTTATACAAACCCATTCTTCACACATACGAACCAGAAATACCGCTTTTACGGCGCTACATTCAATTTAAAACAAGGGGCTTTTAAAATGTTGCCCGTAATGCGATATATTTCAAATTGAGTTTAACAGAAACTCGAGATCGTATTCTATGCCTCAGGGAGGCTGTGTTTTAACATGTGTACACAATTTATCACTTTGTAGAGCGAAGACAGATGCTTGAGAATAATAAGATATTTTAAATATATGTAATAAAATAACACTATTATTATCATCATCATCATCAACCCACTAATGTCCCACTGCTGGCTCGAGTCTCCTCTTATTTGAGAGGGATTAGGCTATAGTCCACCACGCTAGCTTGCTGCGGGTTGACATTGCATATCATCGAGAAAATCTCTCAAGCGTGTAGATTTCCTCTTGATGTTTTCTTTCACCGGTGGGTATTCAAGTAGCATATTTTTAATCTTATCACATAGAACACTTCGTCATAGACTTTTGTAAAGTGCTTTTTAACCAGAAGAATCCAGTTTTATAGTGAAGTTTTGTATTTTTATCTCTTATTCCATGGACGAAAAATCTCATGAAAAGGCTCAATTTACAATTAGAAGACCTTTTTAATAATAAAATTAAGATCCTGCGCTTACAACATTAATTAGCTGTATTAAAATAAAGTTCACGCGTTATGTAAGCTTAACACAATTTACTGAATCTGAAATCTCTTCTCGGAACGAACGGGCCGAGTGCGAGGCTGACGTATAATATGTGTTATTCCGATTTGTGGCTTTATAAAATTAGTTATAACGCTTCAACGCCTTGCCGGGTCTTCACACTCGTGTGATTTCTAGAAATATTAATTAGTTCAGTAAAATCCCATAAATTATTACCTACTGTAATACGATTGTGTCCTCTATTTGATTTAGTTAATATTAATGATAGTTGAATTTATCAACTGAAAATACAATTTAAAAAGAAAGCTTTTAACAATGTATGCTGTTTCCACTAACGCGAATAGGTATTAGACGCAGAAATAAAACTACTTTTTTATAGATATCGCGATATTTATTTTACTAGTTGATTCCCGCGACTTCACCCAACATCATCATCATCATCGTAGTATTGGTAACATTTCACTCGTAGTTAAAGAAGAACTCTAAACCCAGCCAATTAATATTGAAATCATTATATTATAAACGTCCATATGGAGTTTAGTGCCGGTTTTTGTCCTTGAGTGAAAAGTGAAAATTCTCCGATCGTAGAATTTTCACTTAGCAAATTGTCTACCAGTCGCCAAATAACTGAATTGCAAGATGTACCTTTCATAAATGACCTTTTCTATATAGTTGCAAACAAGTAGGTACATACATCGTACATTGTACTTTATTACTTTCTGTATATTTCATACTAGCCGACCCGCCCAACTTCGTCTGCGTACCTATATTTTAATACTTTTTTCCCTCTTTTACAACATTTTTTATTTGTGCTCTGCTCCTTATGGTCGCAGCGTGATGTTACATAGCCTATAAGCCTTCCTCGATAAATGGACTATCTAACACTGAAATCATTTTTCAATTTAAGGAACCCTAACTTACACGGGGTGGAACAATTAGCAGATAAACTATAAGCGGTTAGAATTACAGTACAAATTGGAGCCGGGTCGTTGCCGGCTAGATTTATGACCTGGGCTGAGGTACACTGTGCACCCAACAACTGCACTAATCGCTGCTAATAGGAACTAAAATTGGTGTGAATTTCAAGATCTAGATGAGTAGGTATAGTGTATAGAGGAGTGAATGATTAATTCCTTTGTTGTAAGAGTGCAATTATTTTACTGTGTTTTCAGTGAGATTGATTTACAGTTTTCTGATACTTACTTGTATATGATACATTGAAATGAAACTATTTTTTGCTAAGAATTTTATCAATTATCAAGTGTGTGATGCGGAGAACTTATTAATACCGCGATATTTTTATTTTCTATCCTATTTTTTTGTAATTTTACGAAAAACAAATAAATATTTATCCAATTTAGTGCAGTCGTTCGGAGGTTATGCGCGTACATATAAATCGTAGATTCGTTTTTATGTTTATAAATCGTAGATGCTTTAGTTAATCTTTAAATGGTAAAATGGTATTTACCAAGGCACTTAATTACCATTACACGTGTAGTCTTAAATGCTTTAAAAGATACACACCATAATACCGCGATAAAATGCTTAAAAAGTTGTTGTATTTCAATGGTAATGCTTCTTTCAATACGATTATCTCACAAATGCGATGATTTACGATTGAAGAATATAAATAAGATCGCAAAAGATCACGGCCCTGCTGATATTCAGTCGGCACAGTTGAGTACAACCCACAGCTCTCGGCAAAATGAACATAAAAAGCACCTTCAAGTTTACTTTTTACAAACTTCGAGTATCGGACAAGGATGGAATGGAGATTTTAGTTTTAAACCTACTTAGAAAGTTTGTATCTTTTTTTGTTTTATCTCATAATAGTTATTTCTGATTAGTCAATTATTTCTGATTACTTAAACAAATTTATTAAAATGGAACCTGCGTCTACATTAAATTTTTATTTGATTGGTTCGTAACCTGTTTTTAACGTACTTTTTTACGCTGTAACAACTGTCAAACATTTACTCTACCCCCTGACAGCGACAGGGAAGAGTTTTTTGACGCCCTATAACATAAAATATACATTTTATATATTTATTTTTAAGTTTGTAATTAGTAGTTTTTAATTATGTGCTTTTGATTGTATTTCTTGTTGTTAATTAATAAATGTTCATAATATCATTTAATGTAAATAATAAGTTTTATTAATTTATAAAATAATTAAAAATAATTGGTATTTTAATGACTATGAAATAGTGTTCTTATACATATAATTATGTGAATATATGATTGCCTGTAAATATTTCAAGGAAGAAATCTTAATCGGCTCTACCCATTTCTGTTTCTTGAACATAAAGTTCAAACTCCATTGAATACAATTGCGATGCCTTTTAAAAATGCGTTTGACTTCTTGACTCTGTAAAAATTATATTTGAAAAGTAATTTTTTAAAGAAGAACCTTGCTTTAAGAGTTTTTCGAGACATTGTTTGCTCGTGAAGATTTTATGAGTTCAACTCGAGCAGATGAATGAACGCTGCTTTTAACCATTGATATAAGGTTAAAATTAACTACTTGTGTAAAAGATTTTATCGTGGCATATTAATATTGTATAACTAAATAAACAACCAAGTTAAAGTAAACTTACTAGATTAATTAAAAATACATACATACATACCATCACGCCTGTCGTCCCCGTAGGGTTAGGCGGAGGTGTACTAATGTACACCCACGTTTCACCGGTATGTTTTAGGTTCCATGTAATAGATGGCGAGCCTATTGCCATTAACCGGGCACAAATCCAAAGTCCGAGCTCCTACTGAGAATTTCATAGGAAAACCCAATAACACTTTGCTCGACCTGGGAATCGAACCCAAGACCTCTTGCTCGGCAGTCACACTGGACGACCACTAGACTATTAATAAAACACACTAAAAAAAATAGAAATATATTATTCCATTTGCATCTTCTAATCTCGAAGAAATTACTCTGAAGATTGTCATTCCATCTTAAAAGAAACCACCAAGATGACTACAAAGGGCCAACTAACTAAAAGCGGTCATCCAAAGGAGATCCAATGAGATTACACCGTAGTAATAGGATTACAGAACTTAAAATCCGGATGAGATAACCGATTTGACGCCCACATTACCGATATCCGGGCCGAGTGACACCTCTCCTGATTTATTCAACCGGGTATATTTATTGGTTGGTTTGTTCAATTTATTGGGAATGAGGGTTTGGGGCATTGAGTAAAATTTGAGTTATTATACATATGTTGGGGACGACGCTTAGCGAGTTGGTATTATATGAGTTGTAGAGCAAGAGCCGAGAATAATATAGTCACAGTTTTATTGTAATTGAGTGACACCCTATTAAGGAGTTTTCTTATCAACTTACTGTCTCACAGACAAAATATCCAGATTTTATTAAGATCTCGTCGTCAAATTTCACTAAATAAAGCCACTATTGCTTGATAACGAACATCTTTCACATCTGTAATCTGATACAGATACGATTTTAAATAGTGATTTATAATTAATTAATAATTGACTAATTAACTAATAATTATAATGGATAAGCTTTCATGATTTAACATGTGCCCAATTGCATAATATTTGTACGAGTACATAAAGTAATTTTGTCAGATCTAAATGGTGGAGACCTGGTGACCTGAAATATAGGCCTCGAGCCTAGTTTAGGCACCAGTCTCCCACAATATAATGTACCTCCTATATGTTACCGTAGAAAACGCTAGCAATTAAGACTATAATGTGGAGAAAATAAACATCCTTTTTATTTATTTAATTATTTCTTATTAATTACCATACAAGAAATGAACCATACTTTATAATATTGTAAATGTCAAAGTGTGTCTGTCTGTCTATTACCCCTTCACGCTTAACCGCTGAACCAATTTAGTGACATGGACATAGTTTAATAACTCATTTGCAGTAGAGCTCAATTCAACAAAACATTCTGAATTCGTTTCATTCAAAACTTTAAGTATATACATGTTAGACAGTTGTTACTCATTGGCTTTTGTGTCCAATAAAATCGGTAAAAAGTTATATTTATATTTCAATGTTTATTTTACATATTCCCGGACATTATGACACAGCGCCATCTAGTTCCGAGCTAAGCAACGAGGCTTGTGTTACGGATACTAGTTGGTTGATATATATACTACATATATACTTTTTTTTTGTTGTAAATTCATACATATTATACATAGATACATCCATGAGTCGGATACAAATGTTTATGCTCATCACACAAACACTTGTCCCTACCGGGATTCGAACCCGGGACCCATAGCACAGAAGGCAGTGTTAACTACCGCTGGACTAACTGGGTCGTTCAACACAACATTCTGAATTAGTTTCATTCAAAACTTTAAGTATATACTTGTTATACAGTTGTTATTCATTGGCTTTTGTGTCCAATAAAATCGGTAAAAAGTTATATTTATATTTCAATGTTCATTTTATTAACTATGTATTAATATAATTTTCACAGATCTGATCGTAGTGTGGGCACAGTTGAATGGCAGCCTTCCAAGGCTTGGCACGAGCGTCAATCGACAATTTCATGATTAGTTGACAAACCTAACGTAACAGGTGGCGCTACCGCACATTATTTGAGATCGCTCCGTCTGCCTGTCACGGGATTAGAAAGAAAATAAGCGGGCTTGTATCAATTTAATATATCTATTACTAATAATATCATAACAATAAAGATTTAATATTATGTTTGTTTGTTTGTATAGGCTCCGAAACTACTGGGCCAATCTGAATAATTCTTTCACTATTCGAATGCTACATTATTTGTGGTAAATATAAGCATAAATGTTATTTAAAAACGATAAGGTATTAAACCGTGCGAAGCCGGGGCAAGTCGCTAGTTTAAAGTCCCAACTATACTTATTATTATTATTTTTTTTAAGAAAGAAAAATTCAACCTCAGGTGGGACTCGAACCCGTGTCTTCTGGATTGGTACTCCAGACGCTCTGCCAACTGAGCCACCGAGGTATCCGCCTGATATGTTGAATTTTTCCTTCTTTATGTTACTTATGTCTTACGGTGACATAGCAATATCGATTGGACAATTCTGCCCAACTCAGTTGGCAGAGTGTCTGGAGTACCAATCCAGAAGACGCAGGTTCGAGTCCCGCCTGAGGATGAATTTTTCTTTCTTAATAAAATTTAATAATCTCAGCTTGAAATAAGCTAAACAATACAAAAAGATTTTATACTTATTTAGTTGACAGATAGGTTGTAGGAGAGATCAGATTAGAGCTGATTTTTTTGGATATCTCAACTTTAAGGAGATAGGGAGGTCCTTTGAAATGAAATGATTGTTTATTTCTGTAAATAGGTCTTTTTAAAGACACTTTTACAAGTCATGTAATTTTTTTTAGTATCTAGTTGCCATCGGCATTTCCTAACTGACGACCTCTGAGAAGAAATGCCGAAACAAACTCAGAAAATCATGGTCTCTTTTAAAATCCAGACATTTTGGTTACAATATGTGAGCCTGACGATGTAGGTTAAAGTCTGAGATGGCCTTTTGAAGAAAGCACCAGTGCGGCTTTGGGTTGACCTGCCCATACTGACAGCACGCATACATCAGCCATCGTGTAGCTCAACCATTATTGAGGGAGCTTAACGACCCGAGGCACGTCTATGCAGTTACTTAACTGACAACTTATGAAAGTATCACGGATTCAAACTCAGAGAATCATGGTCTCTTTTAAGTCAGACACAATACCTAGTATCTAGTTAATATGCGAGTGTCACTATGTAAGGAATGATAAATTATAGACATAGAAAAAAAAAATCTGAAACTCTTATCCATACTTACTTAAGTACCTATTTACAATAAAAAAGTGTGTCCGTCTGTGTATTACTTACCTCTTCACGCTATAATCGCTGAACAGAATCAGATGAAATTTGGGATAGTTTGAGCCTTGGGGAAGAACAGGATAGTTTTGTCCCGGAAATCAGACCTTTAAAGGCCGACAAGGGGGTGTATTAAGTCTTTATGCGGAATTGATAATTTCTTAAAAGTGGGTAGTAATAAAATAAACCGGTCAAGTGCGAGTCGGACTCGCACACGAATTTGCCTAATTTTGTACGGAACCCCCGTACAAAATTAGATTAGAATACATAATCTGTGAAAATTTTAACTGTCTAGCTATCGCGGTTCTTGGGATACAGCCTGGTGACGGACAGACGGACGGAGAGACAGACAGAGAAGTCGAAGTCTAGTAATAGGGTTTCGTTTTTACCCTTTGGGTACGGAACCCTAAAAAGGATTGATAAAAAAAAACAAATTGGATAAATAAGTAATTTTACGCAGACGAAGTCGCTGGAAAAAGCAGTACATATAAGCTTTTGAACGATCGAACTCCAGGTGAAACAAAATTGTCCACATAAATCGCTACTAAAGCAATGTTGTAAAACATTTTCATTTCACCTTTCAATACACGAACGAGTTGAATATCTGGATTTATCGAAGGCCCCCGAAACAGGGCCACTCACCTTTTCCAGAAACTTCTTTACAATTTGCAGACTTCAAAGTGATTGTAAGTGACGGCGATTTATTTTTTGGTAGATTAATCTCTAGGCAGAGTTTTTGAATAAATATTATATGAAAAAACGTTTTTATTATGTAAATGGAAAATGTAATATTATTTACTTTATAAGTAAGTACGTTCAATTAAAGCTTAACGCCAAATAAAATATGTACGGTGTTTGTATTTGTAAGAATTTGTGTTTGGTAACGATTTCCATACCATGTTTTTAACATGGTTTTATTAGGTTAACCTGTATGTAAGTCTGTAACAGAATCTAAACTTTATTGTCACCTTGACCTAAAAAGCACAAAATCATAATAATTCTTAAATTATTTTTTGCTTTTTAGCTCGCTTATAAAAACGAGTTCATCATATCAATTAGACGTCCACTGCTGGACATAGGTCTCCCCCAAGGATCGCCACCACGATCGGTCATGCGCTGCCCGCATCCAGCGGATTCCAGCGACCTTCACCAGGTCGTCAGTCCACCTTGCCGGGGGCCTGCCCACGCTGCGTCTTCCAGTACGTGGTCGCCACTCTAGAACCTTCAAGTCCCATCGGCCGTCCGTTCTTCGAGCGAGTGTGCCCTGCCCTCGAGCCGCAAAAAAGATTTACTACGTGCTTTTTTTTTCTCTGTCTCATGAACCCATTTCCTATCTCACTATTGAGCGCATCATCATCATCATTTGAGAAACCTCACCTGGCGGGCTTAATGCAAGAAGCAGATTTCGTGCTATCGAGAAAATCTCTCAGGCATGTAGGCTTACTCACGATTTTTACCTTTAACGTTTGAGCATTTCAATCAATTGTGCGTCTCCATTGTGATCTAATTTGAGATATGTGAGTTCTCAGTCTACTAGGTTTTCACTGCTGCGATTTTTAAACAAATTTTAATAATACTCAGAACTATTCCCCGCTATTCGCCACCACTGCGACCGTTCTCAACTCTACCAGTCTCAATCCCCTGGCGCGGACATATTCTTTTATGAATATGACGTTGTTCCGCGATGCCATCATCCATACAAACATACACTGCACATACACGAGCACACACACAATGTATTTATGGGTTTTCTTTTATTTTGCACTCGTGGGAAATGGCGATGACGGCCGTACTGTGGTTTACGGGAAATTGCTTCGTTTTAAATTGTTTGAGAGTGTTTGTAAGTTTAGAAGGTGGATTTTTGAGACATATTATGACACAGCGCCATCTAGTTCCGTTGTAAGCAACTAGGCTTGTGTTACGGATACTAAAAGGTTGGTATTCTGCATAATTATATACTTTTTTTTTGTAAATTCGTACTTATTATTCATAGATACGGCTACGTCCATGACTCGGGATACAAATATTGATGCTCATCACACAAACATTTTGTCCCTACCGGAATTCACCATCCACGACCCCTACACCAGGAGGCACCCTCTGATACGCTGCGCTAATCCGGTCGTAATGATATTTACAAAAGGATACCAAACCAAACCGAAACCAAAATGATACCAGACGAAATTCAGTGAGATATTTAAACAGATACAAATGTAACTGGTGTGATAACTAGGTAATACTGTTCGTACATTATAAAACCTTTTATACGAACCCTGTGATTGCCGACCCATTCGCATTGGAAGCCGAACCAATGGATTCTGTATACATAATTAAAGAGCTATTTTCATTTGCAAACGTAACGCTGATCCCAAATTATTCGGCGTGTAAAATTATATGTTATCTGACGAAGACTAATGCGGATCTGAATTGTTATATTTAAATAGTATTTTGTACTTGTTATTATGTATACTTGAATGGTTAGGACGATGAACTGATGTATCATGAAGTCGGTTAATAAAACAGTTACCTGAATTTTATTTTAAGGTCTTTTTAATAGTTCTTCGTACTGAATAGACGGACAGGCAGATATTTGGGTAACAAGAGCGGACCGGACCTCAATATCCTTAGTTTTTTAGTCTTAGCGGTATAAGGTGAGGCGGGCCGAGTGAAAATAAATGTAAAAAATACTGTCAAATTGATAACCTCCTCCTTTTGGAAGTCGGTTAAAAAAAGTAACAAAATCCGGGGACTGTATTATCTGCCAAGCAGCAAACGCCTGATTATGTCGCAATTTATCTGGAAGCTAGGCAACACTAGGTGTTTCTATGTTTTTAATACACCCCTTTAGCCTACAGCATGAAAATGCTAAATGAAAATACTAATTTCCATGCCTCAGAGATAACTCCGACCTAATTGAGCTGCCCGACTGGGGAAGTACCTCCGCCTTACAGAATACCGCAGTGAATCAACAATAGTTGTCTTTATGTGAATGAGTAATGTTACCAGAGCTCGTTGGGGGAGTGACTATTCTGACAGCATGGGTACTCTGTTTGCTGTCAGTTTAGTAATTCCCTATTTTAAGAAACTTTAACGGTTTCTGCAGTGGTTGGGGACGCAAGCCTTCTGGTGTTGCAAATGCCCAGGGGCGGCGGTGATCACTTACCATCAGGTGAGCCGCCTGCTCGTTTCTTTGCCCCCTTATCACCATAAAAAAAACAAAAGCCGGAGTCATCTAATTTGCCGCACACACAATAAAAAAAACCTGACTCTGTCCGGCTGTATCCGGACGCCTGGCAACGCTAGTCGGAACGGACATCACAAAAAGCACCCAGAACAGACTAACAATACCGTGCTAGACCTGGGAATTGAACGCGGGGTGTTCAGTAATTGCACTGGTGACTAATCAGGCACCCATAAATAGTATTTAATTTTACTATCCATTATGAGTTGTCAAATGTTGCCTGAGTTGACGACATAACTTGTAGTCGATGTTGTCATGCAATGCTAGCAGACAGCTGCTAGACAAAATATATCAGTATTGTCTAACGTATTTAATGTTTTGACATTATTCGTAATCATTCAATGAAATTATCATTACAACACTTGTGATAGCCTAGCTAGAGGCTTGACCAATATAATAGCCATAGGACACAGGTTTTTTTTATTGCGTGTGCGGCAAATTAGCCTATCCGGCTTTTGACTGTGACAGTCAAAAGCCTCGAGTTTGAAGTTAAAATACAAACTTTTTGGAAGTCATTTATTTATTTTATTTTGTGCGTATTTATAACAAGACGGTCAAACAGTGAAGGAAAACATCGTGAAATTTTCTTGATGGCATGTGTGTCTACCAATCTGCATAAGGCCAGCAAGGAAGACTTTTCATTTCATAAGTATTTACTCAATTTTTTTCAACTCTTCAAAAATATTTTTTTTTGGCACGAACTAATACAATTCCAACCAAATTGCAATCGGCTTGATAATAATTATAACCACTTTCCAAAAAAACTTAAAACTATATGATATAATTGTATTAAATGAATGCATTATCACATTGATATGCAGAGGAATATAAGAGATCACAACAGACTATAAGTTAAAAATAAATCCTACTGATCATCTGCATAAGTTATAAAAGTATTCGCCAGATTCATTGAGACTGAACTGTGAGTCTGCGGCTTATTTCATTAGGATGCTGGCTTATTGGAAATTCCTTCTATTGTGAAAGATTGTCGCCCGCTATCTTCATTACGTCTTAGCGATTTAAAATGGCCGCTGTGGTAGGCTCTTTGTGAAGCGTTCAAAGAATGAAGTTTTTAGATTACGGATGTAATTAATGTTTATTTTGGGAAACATATAATGTTTTTGTTTGACTTTTAGGCAGGTTTTATTGGACAAGATGACGGAGTAGATTGGTTTGTGTATGTTATATGTAATTATAATTAGGCCGTTAGATTTCAAGTACGAATTGAAGGCACTACATGGTTTTATGGCCGGCAACGCGCGAGCGACTACCCTGTGTTGCAAACGTCCATTGGCTACGGTAACCACTCTATCAGGCAGGCTGTTAGTTTATTTGACACCCTTGTGTAATAACTTGTGTAGACGTTAAAAATTAAATTTAAATCATCAAATATTATCGTCTCTATGTGAACTCGGTCGACTGGTCGACTGTAGCCGAATCTTTATAATTCTGAGAGCAGTCCAGATGTGGTACAGTATGAAAAAATAATGATTGTCAGTGTTAGTGCAGTCGATTATTATAAGATAATACTTATCATCTACGGCTCCCTCTAAACGTATCTCTATATATTATTAAATCCATCTGCCCGTGATACAGTTAGTTTAATAAAATGTTGTGGAGAAAACTGGATGGTAACTAGTTTGGCTCCCGCGACGTTGCTTGCATTTTTTATAAGTTGGCGCAAAGTTGGGGACTTTCAATCAGGTTTTGAAGCAACTCGTGAATATTTAACGCTTATATTTACGGATAGATAGACCGACAAGCGACGTCCTAGCGATGGCAGAATACACACAGAAGAGCAAATAGGTAATTGAACAAGAAGGTACGTGCTTAAGATACTTAGATCCTGGTTCTTTTTTGATGAAGGATAGGAGATGTCATAGCGTCTTGCAGGAAGTTTGATAAGCATGTGGCGTTACCAGTGGATTGCGGAGTCAATGAGTATAACTTTAATCTCAAGCACGCCTCAATGACTAGTCAAAATATGTTGCATATTCAAATGGTGAAGAAATTCTTCTATTCAAGAGGTATTCTGAATAGCATGTCAAGTCTGCCAATCCAAAATGGGTTAGCGTGGTGGAAAGTAAAAAGAAACCTATGGGTTAATTAGAGAGAGATTTGTGATTCTGTCATAATACAGATTGAGAGCTGATAAGAAAGCGTTCATTCTAATCTATAGACCTGTTAGTTTGAGCAGTTTTAAGAAAGATGAGTGCAATGATTATAGTCCACTTTTGAAATAAGGACCAATTCATTTGTTTGGTTTGAATGAATTGAATTATACATATTTAGTTCCAACTTATGTAAGTAATGAAGTTTATGTTAAGAATAATAAATGATTGATATATATTTTTTTATAAATTCAAACGCCTTAGGTACAAATATTCATGCTCATCACATTTGCGAGATAAGAATCTCACTCTTACTAAAGAAGAACGCCGCTGCGCTAATTAGGGCATCAAAATCCGTATCTATCATTTAATGTGCAAGAAAATAAAGCATCAGTGGAAAAATGGGAAAGCGATTCTAAAAAAACTATATTATTTTAGCAGAATTTGCCCATTTTATTTGCCCTTGCGTTGCCCAAATTGTTGCCTCCGTGAGCTTGCGTCATAATTGCCCGCCGGAGTGTGAATGCTCCTCGTGGATGAGTGGACACCAGCCCTTCACAACCCTCGCGATTATCTACGATTGACGCACCAGTTACAGCTAGTGAGAGGAACTGTAGTGTAGCGGTATGATACTACGGGTTTGGTGATGTGGGTAACAGGTTAGGTATCATAGACATAAAATTATTTTACCAAGATTCAACATACAGATATGAGACATTAAAAAATATTTTTTTACGTATTTTATCGCAATATTGATGTTTCAAATCCTTTACAGCATCCATCATCATGGGCAAACGATTTTTATTACAATGATTAGTCATTGAAATAAAAATCTTATATATAAAATTCTCGTGTCACAATGTTCGTTCCCGTACTCCTCCGAAACGGCTTGACCGATTCTCATGAAATTTTGTGAGCATATTGAGTAGGTCTGAGAATTGGCGAACATCTATTTTTCATACCCCTTAGTGATAAGGGTTGTCCACCAACCCCTATAATGTGGCAAAACAACGTTTGCTGGGTCAGCTAGTATTGTTAATAAATTTGCTCAATTGCCGTGTTTCCAAAATTAATAGATTTCGTATTTATTTAATAGTAGCCCGAAATACCATTAAATATCGCGGCTTTGTTACATTTGCGCAAAGACGATGGGAATAAAACAGTTTATTTTGGTCGCAAATGATGAAATTTTCTTTTTACTTTTTTTATATTATTATTTATTTTATTATATTAAATACGAGTATTATCTACGTATGATACATTAAAAAAAACCAGCCACATTATACGTAAATTACATTTCTGGGTACACGTTTTTACCATAATATTATATGGCGTATATAATCCGTATTATAGTTAACAGTAGGTCATCAATTCTTCGATGGAGCAGGATTTTTTACAGCATTCGTCGACTGGGCCACGTTTGCCGCGTACGCTGGCCAGGGCTTGAGGAGCCTGTGGTGGGATCCACCACCCACCATAGCGTTTAGACTGCATCCCCCAGCACGCATCCACCAACGCTTTGGACAAGTCCCTTCCACAGTAGAAGTACTAACTTCTACTACTCCATCCTGGGCAGCATAGCCAGTGAATGAGGCCACGAATAGAGCGAAGATCAAGTAAGAAATCATGTTGTGGTATTAAACTACAGATGCTGCTGTTGCAGAGGATTGAGGTGGAATGTCATTTTCTATGCACGTTGCGGCCCTTTTATAGTGCAAGCTTAAGGAAAATTACACGTCAATTGTTATGTTTAGCTAAAATACTAATACTAATATCTTTATATTTATGTTTTGATTTTGAACTAGGTTTATTGCCCTTAAAGTTAAAAGGCATGTGAAGACTGAATTGTGCTGAAGTAAATTTTTGACAATAGATAAAGCAAACATTTTGATATTCGGATTAAGGTAATATTTATTTACAAATTAAATTAATATATCCGGAAATTATGACATAGCGCCATTTCGTTCCGAATTAAGCAACGAGGCTTGTGTTACGGATACTAGATGGTTGATAGGTACATATTATACTACATATAGGTTTATATTTTAGTATAAAAAGTCTCATTTAACCTTCAAAATGTATCTGTTGTTTATAGAAATAGGATGATACATTTACAAAAGTGGGTGACTTTTGTAGAATGCATCCAGACGTAAAATTGAGGTGACACACGTGATAAACCTACATTAAATTTAAGACGAAAATATACTCATTAGTGTACTTATGAATATTAATGAACGCTTCAGTATAAAAGCTTAGGACAATACAGTAACATCACATTCATCGAGCATCGCTTTGAGCAGCAGCACCTGAAGAGTTAAACCTATACAATCAGCATGAAGTTCTTCACAGTCTTCGCTATGTTGATGGCGTGTTTCGCGTGCTATTCTGCTCAAGATGGGATGAACTTCTACTGCGGAAGGCACCTGTCCAGGACTTTGGCGATGCTGTGTGAAGGGTCGGAGTCAAAGCGTGCTGGTGGCTGGTGGGTGCCTCCTCAGAGCGCCAGGGCACTGGGTGGCATGCGGGGCAAACGTGGCCCTGTCGATGAGTGCTGTAACAAGCCCTGCTCCGTGGATGAGCTCCTGAGTTACTGCTGGACATAAACTGTTGATCTGTTGAGATCATTCGTTAATATTGATGTGAATAAATGATATGGATAATTTATATTCCTTTTTTTTCTGGTCTATTTTTGTAATTAAAATCCACACTGAAGTGCCGTTATACGCAATGAAACTAAAATAATATGTGACCTTAGGTTTGTGGGTCACTGAGGTAGTAGTTATAGTGTGGGTAGGTAAGCATTTTTATGTTAACAAGTGAGTCCCACGTGGGGCGCCAATAGAAAACAGTACGGGTCCGCCTAAAGTTTATACTTTAAACACTTATGGGTTAGAAAGTTGAAACTTTGTACAGGGAATCCTTTTATAACATAGGAGAGTACTAAGAAAGGATTTTTGATAATTCTCCCCCTTAGACGGTAAAACGGGTTTGGGTTGTTAAGTTAGCATGAAACTTTCCGTTTTAGAAGTTATTTGTATCAATATTTTATTCGTTAAATTGCATGCGGAAGGAGTCGTAAGAATGAGCTAGTAATAAATAATATTTTAAATCCAAAAGGTAGTTTTAAGTAGAAAATTAAGGATTTCCATATCTCTACGCGACGAAAGTATTTTTTTTCTTTAGGTATTTTTGGTTCGATATCACATATACATAAGAAACTGTTGTTACATACTTGTTTATTTTTAAATGTTTAACCCATTGATGTCAACTTACTAAATTCCTGTGCAGTTACTATTATGTTAGGTAATTTTCTATATCATCATATCAACCGTTAGATGTCCACTGCTGGACAGACTTATGTCCAGAAATGGACGGAGACCCCCAAGGATCGCCATGATGACGAGTCATGTGCCACCCACATCCAGCGGATTCGATAATTAGGTCGTCAGTACACCTTGCTGGGGGTGTAACTGTAACTAAATCATTGGGAGCAAACGCAGGACCTTCCTGAATTCTGGAGAACCGTGCCTAGTAGTGGGACAATAAATGGGTAGATGTTGATCCTACAATAGGGTCTTTATTATGCCTACGATTGCCATAATCCAGAGCTCTTCTCCCACGCTGCTGCTAAATTTGTCCAGATCTATGCCCTTTTCGACATTTTTATATCCCAAATAATAATTAAATGTATCGTTTAATTTCATATATAAATATTAGTATAATACAATATCATGTAGACATTGATCCCCAAACTAGATTAGTCTGTATTTGACGGACAATTTTTCCCACAGCGGTAGATTCTAGGTCATAACATTTCATAAAACCTTGTAATTAAATGTTTTTGATTTAAATAAATAAATATTTCCGGCCACTATTACACAGCGCCATCTAGTTCCGTGGTAAGCAACGAGCCTCGTGTTTCGGATATTAGATGGTTGATATATACTTTTTTTTTTTGTAAATACATACATATTATACATAGATACATCCATGACTCGGATACAAATGTTGATGCTCATCACACAAACATTTGTCCCTACCGGAATTCGAACCCGGGACCCAAAGCACAGTAGGCAGCGTTAATTACCGCTGAGCTAAACGGTCGTCAACGATTTCGATTAACATTTTAATATGCATCATATAGAAACATTTAGGACTTGGGTACAAATGTTTATACTCAATACACAAATATAATCATCATTATTTATAAGCACTATTTTAACAAAGAGCTATTATAGCCTAGTGGTGAGCCCTGAAGACAGTAAAATCAAAGACCCTAAGTTGATAAGTTCAATCCGCACGCACGCACCACAGACCTTTCAAAGTAACGTTCGTATTTATCACAGTCATGTTAAACGATGAAGGAAAACATCGTGAGGGAACCTGTATGACTAAGAGATTCTCTTGATAGCGTGTGAAGACTACCAACCTGCACTTGTTTAACGTGGTGTACTACAGCCTAATCTTACGCATATGGCAAAGGCCAGTTCCCAGCAGTGGGGCCATACCTAATTAGTCGAATGATGATGATAAATGAACATATTTTACTCGCGTGCCTGTCTGGTTGAAAGGGGTTTATGCCCAAAATTTTTTTTTAGATTTTTGAATCTTTATACATATATGTGACAGAGTATGTTGGACTCCAGTCCATTCAAAATTGTACTCATCTGTAATACTAGCCCTATTGCCAGAGTCATAAGTATTCTTCAGAAAATACAGACTTAAAGGTGTAAGTGTGTATGTAAAAATATTGGCAGATCAGAATAAAAGATAATATAAGTTATATTTGTTATTTATTCACGCTATTATTAGTTAATAATGTTAACAGATCAACAGTTTATGTCCAGCAGTAACTCAGGAGCTCATCCACGGAGCAGGGCTTGTTACAGCACTCATCGACAGGGCCACGTTTGCCCCGCATGCCACCCAGTGCCCTGGCGCTCTGAGGAGGCACCCACCAGCCACCAGCACGCTTGGACTCCGACCCTTCACACAGCATCGCCAAAGTCCTGGACAGGTGCCTTCCGCAGTAGAAGTTCATCCCATCTTGAGCAGAATAGCACGCGAAACACGCCATCAACAAAGCGAAGACTGTGAAGAACTTCATGCTGATTGTATAGGTCAGGTGCTGCTGCTCGAAGTGATGCTTGATGAATGTGATGTTACTGTATTGTCCTAAGCTTTTATACTGGAAGGGTTCATTAATATTCAAACACTAATGAGGATATTTTCGTATTTAATTTAATGTAGGTTTACCATGTGTGTCACCTCGATTTTACGTCTGGATGCATTCTATTAGAAGTAGGTGACTGTGAATGTGTATTAAAATGTTTCTAACGTGCTCAATGAAGAACATGCAAATATCAAGAATAGGGGAAAAACGGGGTGATGTGACGTACCCATGGTAAACCTACATTAAATTCAACACGAAAATATACTCATTAGTGTTTGAATATTAATGAACCATTTCAGTATATAAGCTTAGGACAATACAGTAACATCACATTCATCAAGCATTGCTTTGAGCAGCAGCATCTGAAGTGAAGAGCACTTAAATTTATACAATCAACATGAAGTTCTTCACAGTCTTCGCTTTGTTGATGGCGTGCTTCGCGTGCTATTCTGCTCAAGATGGCATGAACTTCTACTGCGGAAGGCACCTGTCCAGGACTTTGGCGATGCTGTGTGAAAGGTCGGAGTCCAAGCGTGCTGGTGGCTGGTGGGTGCCTCCTCAGAGCGCCAGGGCACTGGGGGGCATGCGGGGCAAACGTGGCCCTGTCGATGAGTGCTGTAACAAGCCCTGCTCCGTGGATGAGCTGCTGAGTTACTGCTGGACATAAACTGATGATTTGTTGAGACATATAGTTAATATTTAAGTCAATAAATGGTACGGATTAATTTTATATTCTCTTTTTTTACCTGGCATTTTTTTGTAAATTAAGTTTATAGGAACATAATTTTACCACTGTATTTCCGAAAGGTATTTACGGCTCTGACAAATATTATACAAAGTTGTAGAAAAGTAATGTTAAAGAAAACTAATTTTTAGAGTCCGTTTATACTTTGTCGCTACCCCGGCTGGTTGAAGATACGTGAGGCTTTAGGAAACTATAAAAACAACACTGTAAAACTCACTAGCAACGACTTGACCTTGACATTATATTATAATTGGCCACCAGATGCGCGCACCGGTATCAAGACTGCCTTCTGCTTCACAGGCACCGTTCAATTCCCGACGGAGACTAATATTCCAATAATTAATATGAAATTTGTCTTTGAGTCTCAAAATTGTCTATATTATATTTAGAGTAGTCAAAATCAAAAACATTTTAAGTCCTAACGCTCTAGGAAATTGTTGGAAATGGTTAATGTCAAATGGGGCACAGATCTGGACAAATCCATTAGGACTTTGGCAGAAGAGTTATGACTGAAATAAATCAATAAATAAATAAATATTTCCGGACGTTTTTTTTTTTATTACACATCGCCATCTAGCTCCGTGGTAAGCAACGAGGCTTGTGTTACGGATACTAGATGGTTGATATACTACATTATACTTTTTTTTTTGTAAATACGTACATATTATACATAGATACATCCATGACTCGGAAACAAATGTTGATGCTCATCACACAAACATTTGTCCCTACCGGGATTCGAACCCGGGACGGAAAGCACAGCAGGCAGCGTTAACTACCGCTGAGCTAAACGGGTCGTCAAATTGAAATTGCTTATTGTAGAATATAGTAGTTAAATTATTGTTTCTATGGAAATGGTTTCTAGGAGAACTAGAATTCTTTTCAGCTCAAAACTTTAACTGACTTGCCAACTCATACAATGGGCCCTGAAAAGCTAACTAGCTAGCTAGAATAGGCAGAAAGGGGCAACAGTGAAATCAAGACGGGGGTCTTAAAAATTCATGAAATAATCTCCCCGGTTATATGATTTTCAACAGTTTCCAAGAACAAGTGACTTCTCCCTCTTCGACCATAATAGAATTAAGATACCAGTGGATTACATAAGGTGTTGCTTCAGTTAGCCAATGCAGGAAAACTAGAGACAAGGCCTTCTCGTCTTAAGCAGTAAGGATCGCACTGAGAACACTATCAGCATGTCACAAATAACTTAGAGCTTTTCTAAAATAGTTAATAGGCTAACTGAATTTTACTGTCATAGGTTTTTAATATTCGTTTCTCATTTACAATTCGTTTCTTCCAGAACGGGGTAATATAGATACCTTCAAACAACTTCACTGTTGAAAAAGAAAAGTCTACATAAACAAAAGTAACAAGAGTAAAAGAGAATTCGTTTTTGTAAAAAAAATATATTTATTTTATTTATTTATTTATTAAGCATACCAACAGTACAATTACCAAATAAAAGTAACATTTCGCTACATATTCAAAGTTTCACTGAAAGAGTAATAGCACAGATTATAGGCATGCATGACATTTTTCAGAATGATTTTAAACTAAAAATTATATAAGACTACAAATTAGTATTACAGGATACAACTACATAAGTAAACAGAATGTATTTTGAAAAACAAAATCCATTAATATTAACAAGGCCCATGTGTAAATTAATAATTATCAATGTTTAACAGGGAGCGTCTGTAAGATATAAATTTCATAGAAAAAATATCTATATCGACCTCTCTTTCGTCGTACATCCTAGCCATACGCGAGAGGGGGCTATTATACGTAGTATTCAGAGTGGAGATTGGTATATCAAATACTCGTGAGTGACGTTGAGTGCGGTTACTAATCCTAAAATTAATATGATTTATTAATTGAGCATCTATGGCACCATTTATAATTTTATGAAGCAATAGAAGATCAGAATTCTTACGTCTATCTTTAAGACTTATCATTTTAAAATAAGTTAATCTGTCGCTATATTCCGGAATAACCTTACGTGTTCCATTTTTTATGCACATATATCTCACGTAACGTTTTTGCACAGATTCTATTATATCTACATGTTTAATATAATAAGGAGACCATATAGTGGAACAATATTCCAAGCAGCTCCTAACCAAAGAATTATATAATAAGGCAAGGCTATTGATGTTACGAAACGGCTTAGACAAGCGTATAATAAATCCAAGCAATTTATTAGCTTTGGTTACTACTTTTTCAATATGGTGCCGAAAGCACAAGGACGAATCAAAATAGACTCCCAGGTCCCGAATAATCGAGACTCTAGCTAAGGGCTCTTCCTTAATGCAATATGCGAAATCAATAAATTTTGCCTTATTCGTGAATGTGATGTATTGGCATTTCTTTATATTAAGTGTCATATTATTTTGACAGCACCACTGATAAATAACGTTGAGGTCGTTCTGAAGTTTTATACAGTCACTTTGATACACTACACTACAATAGATTTTTAAATCATCAGCATATGCTAAACAGTCACAAGTTATGATATCCAACAGATCATTAATAAATACTAAAAAAAGTAGAGGGCCCAATTTGGATCCTTGCGGGACACCTGAACCTGGAATAATAGGTGCGGATTCATAACCTGCTAATGTTACCAACTGAGATCTACCATCAATATAACTTTCCAACCACCGCAATAAAGAGCCATGAATTCCGGCATGTTTTAGTTTGGTTGAAAGGATTGCATGATCAACGCGATCGAAAGCTTTAGCAAAATCTGTATACACAGCATCAACCTGGCCCCTGGCCTCAAAGGTGTTAGTAATAAAAGTAGTGTATAATAGTAAATTCGAAACAGTAGATCGGTTTGAAACAAATCCATGCTGCCTAGGGTTAATAATATGACGCAGGTGATAGTAAATTACTTTGTATACGAGACCCTCAAAAATCTTTGCAAATTGTGATAAAATAGATATTGGTCTATAATTTGTCACATCAGTTAGACTGCCCGATTTATGTATTGGAACAATGTGTGCTATTTTCCATAAGTCTGGAAACACACCTTCATTAATGGATTTATTATAGGCCATATAAAGTGGTCTAATTAGAGCATCACTACAAGAGCGGATAAATACAGGAGGTAGCCCATCTGGGCCTGCCCCTTTACTCAGGTCTAAATTTTTTATGCTATCCCGAATATCATTTTCGCTAATTTCCATATGGGAAATAGTATAATTGAATGTGGCAGAACGAGACAATAAGGTACTATCTGATTGTGGATGTGTGCTATACACTGAAGCAAAATAATCAGCAAAAAGATTCACTACATCTCTGCCTCCCTCCGCCACACAATCACCATAATGTATTTGATTAGGTATAGATTTAGATGTCCTTTTTGATTTTGTATAGCGCCAAAATGATTTAATATTAGTTTTCAAATCCGTTTCAATTTTATCAATATAACACTTGAAGCATCTTTCCAAAGCAGATTTGGCTCTCGTACGCAAAGTGTCGAAAGTATCGTAATCCCGAGGGTTATTATATTTCTTGAAACGAACCCTGTATTTATTTTTTTCTTTGAGTAATTTGATTAAAGAATATGTAAACCACACAGGATAGCTTGTTGTTTTTTTTTTACCTTTGGGAGTATACTTTACAATATTTTCCCATAAAATGTTATAAAACTGTTGAACAAACTCATTACAGTGCATATAATCATACTGACTCCAATCCACCACATGTAAATCGCGAACACAGGCTTCAACATCAGTTTTACTAAATAAGTATTTGCATTTTAAAACATTACAACTTAACTTCGAAAAAGAGGTTCTAGTAAAAACTAGCTCGATTGGTGGGTGATGTACATCAGGTTTACTAAGCGGGGGTGCACTATTAACAGAGATGTTTGAGTTCTCATCAATCATAATTAAGTCCAGGATAGATTTGTTAACATTATAAATATTATTTATTTGTCGGAGGCCGGTTATATTCAAGAAATATTTTAATGCTAAGTACTTAGAATCCCTAATACCTAGGAAGGGATCATCCTGGAACCACTTGACATTAGGAACATTAAAATCACCAAGAATTAACGTGATACAGTCAATAGATTGCAGACAGATTTCTTCTGCCTTTTTAAAAAAATATTCAAAAGCATGACTGGGAATGTACGACGGTAGATAAGCCAAACACAGATTGAAACAGACACTTCCCATTTTTAGGCTTAACCACATATCCTCCAAAGAAGTTTGCCATTCAATTTTATTAACAAAATTAAACCTTTTACTTACAGCTATTAAAATCCCACCACCATGCGCTTTACAGTACAACTCTTTAAATTGATCACTACGATCACGACGTACTACATTATATCTCTGATCAAAATATTCAGTAGATAAAAACGAGCTATCTAGCCAAGTTTCGGTCAAGCATATTATATCATAGTCCGAATTCAAAACAGACATTAAAAATTCATTTGATTTTGTCTTTAAACCCCTGACATTCTGATAAAAAATTGATATATTAACCATTAGAACAAGAACAACGATAACATGGCAATATACACTATATTATACGATCAAACAATTTTGTCTAAACACTGTTCATTCCTAATCAGAATACTACCAGAGTTCTCATTCTTACATACAAAAATCTTTCCGTAACGAACCCAAACAAATTTGTACGATTTTTCCTTGGCCTTTAATCGTGCGGCTGCGTGTAAAGATTTATACACAGGAGACAGATGTTCCGATACATAGACTGGCTGTTTGTTTCCTGCATAACCCAAAACGGATGTATTCAGCTTGTTATCAGTATGGGACTTATTGTATCTAGTAACTGCGGAGAACAGCTCGTCGCGACATCTGGGGCTGCGCAATTTCACTATAACAGTGCGCGGACGAGATTTGTTACTGCTCATACTGGCCACTCTAGTGCTCTTCAGAATGTCAGTATCTTTTAGTTCATAAGATACAGTTTTAGCCAGCTGAATTACGACGTTAGGCAAGACTTCGCTTTTATTTTCAGGTAATCCATTAATTTCTAAATTCGACTCTCGTAAATTCTGATCTAAGGTATTAATTTGATATGTACATATAATATTGAATTCTCCAATTTTATACAAATAATGGATTTTGGAGAATTCAATGGTAAATTTTAGCAATCAACGGCCACCAATTCAATTGGTATAAGGGTTGTCACGGCAATTTATTTTTTTTCAAAAGTCATAATATTTCAGATGTCTTCATTAGGTGCAAATATTTTGCCACATATTGGTCAACCCACGTGGCTGTTATTATGTCATAAGCGAAGCTACTGTACAAACACACCGCTTCATTAATAATATTAAAGGTCACAAAGCTGATTAAATAAATATTGGCACTTCCTTATTCCTCTAGTTTTATATCGCAATAAAGCGATAGAAAGGCTTTTTTTTCATGGAAGGTTCCAATTTTTCGAAGTCTTTATATATAACTGTGTAAAAAATCAAGTCAACAGATATTTTAGAATTCACACATGAAAGATGGATTATAAAAAGAAAAAAAATAGAAGAATAATTGTACCAGGCAAATTACGGTTCCAAAAAATATCGGGAACCCAACATTCATCGTTAAATAACCAATATTAAAAAAAACAATACTTATTTAAATTAGTAGGTACTTAGGTAATACCCGAAAAAATGCGGGTACTTATTTGCTATTGGCGCCCCATATGGGACTCACCTGTAGACGTAAATATACTTACCTACCCACAACGTACTACCTCAGTGACCCACAAACCTTGGGCCACATATTACATTAGTTTTATTGCGTACAGTCGTGGTGCAAATCCCTTGGGTAACGATAAAAACTCTGCATTAATCTTTAAGGTAACATAAAATCGAATAGGTTTCGTGCCTATCCGTCTATATGTACTTCAATCGTGTAACTACTGTAATTTCTTTTTGAATTTCACTAAACTTATAAATTTTTTTTTTTTTTTTTTACAAGTTCCACGGAGACCTATACTTAACTTTCAAGGTGGTTTTTAACCATCTAGAAATACATAGACGATCGTTTTTTTTCAGTAGATATATTGTTCAGGTACTATGTAGTGGTATGGGGAGGTTTTTGTTCAGTATTTGACGTCTTTTAGGTCGTTGATATTGTAGTTCAATTACAAAAATGTATAGATCCAAAAAAAGAAAATATGAGCTATCTATATTATTTATTTATATCAATATTAATTCGTTATGCCAACAAATACACAATCTATGTCCAGCAGTAACTCAGGAGCTCATCCACGGAGCAGGGCTTGTTACAGCACTCATCGACAGGGCCACGTTTGCCCCGCATGCCACCCAGTGCCCTGGCGCTCTGAGGAGGCACCCACCAGCCACCAGCACGCTTGGACTCCGACCCCTCACACAGCATCGCCAAAGTCCTGGACAGGTGCCTTCCGCAGTAGAAGTTCATGCCATCTTGAGCAGAATAACATGCGAAACACGCCATCACCAAAGCGAAGACTGTGAAGAACTTCATGCTGATTGTATAGTTTTAACTTTTCAGGTGCTGCTGCTCAAAGCGATGCTTGATGAATGTGATGTTACTGTATTATCCTAAGCTTTTATACTGGGAGGTTTAATTAATATTCAAATACTAATGAGGATATTTTCGTCTTGAATATGACGTAGCTTTTCCATGTGTGTCACCTTGATTTTACGTTTGGATGCATTCTATTGGAAGTGGGTGACTGTATATTTGGATCACCTACCAGCTGTGACCAACATAGAGTAAAACCAAAATGTAGAGTACTACTTTGCTTTCATCGTATTAGATTTAATGATTATGATTATCTGTACTGATTTGAATACTAGACATAGAAACTTTTTACGGATTCTTTTTTGTAAAATAACACACCTACTATGTTAAGCACCATCGTTACCAAGTTAACAATTAGATTAGAGCCTTGCATTACAAAACTAATTCATATTCATATTTATTTATTTGCTTTCCATAATGTGTTAATAGATGATAAAATACAATATTTGACTGAGTGACAATTAAGGACCGTTTCAGGTCACAACAAAGAAAACTTAATTATATTTATCATTGCAATTGTATTAAGACATTTTCACACATTAAATCATGCATTTATATATATTAATTAAATTATTAATTATATCAATTTTATATCTATCTATTCTATACTAATCTACTTTATTTACTACTATTTAAATTTCATTGTGTGTCTCCTACGCAGGATGATTCGTCAGGCTATTGAAATTTTAAGGATCACCCAAAATTCAGTATATATTATCAAGTAGATGGCTGGGTACTACTACGACTTGCTCGGAAACTTATCATAGATTATATTAAATCTAAATTCAAGCATAAAACTGCATGACGAAAAAATACTGGATGCTTTTTGAATGTCAATAATAAAAAACATGTAATAGTTATCTGCTAGTAATCAAAATATAGGTAATAATTCAACATCTGTCTCCCATGAAATGTTGATATTGAGTAATATCTTCATATCACTTTGATTTCAATTACTGATATTTATTTCCACTTTTCAATTGCAATACTAAAATCAATCAACTCCATATTTGATTATTTATTCATAAATTGGATTTCAACTTTGAATATTGGAATAGAATAAGTTTGAAATGAAATCAGTTTGGAAAACTTTTGATTGGGTATTCTAATACCTGTGTATGATACAAAACACGTAGTCATGTTATGGTTCTGAATTTAGTGTGTTTTTGCTCGTATGCTATATGGAACTTCTTTATTTTACTATTGTACACTTTGTCTTTTTACCACTTTTTTTTTATTGCGATAAGGGGCAAACGAGCAGGCGGCTCACCTGATGGTAAGTGATCACCGCCGCCCATAGACATTTGCAACACCTGAAGGCTTGCAAATGCGTTGAAAACCCCTGCAGAAACCGTTTTGGTTCCTTAAAATAGGGAATTACTAAACTGACAGCAAATGGAATGCCCATGCTGTCAGAATAGTCACTCCCCAACGAGCTCTGGTAACCTTACTCACTCGCAGAAAGACAACTATTGTTGATTCACTGCGGTATTCTGTAATGCAGAGGTACTTCCCCAGTTGGGCAGCTCAATTAGAGCGAGAAATCTCGATACGCCCTACCTCCTAGAAAACTTCCACTTCCTTTTAAAACTCTCTCACTCAAAGGTTTGCTGGAAGAGAATTCAATCTTGAATTAAGCTCACCTTTGTGGCACACATTGAATGTATTGTTCAATTTATGTCCTGTTTTATCTTTTTGTGTAGGTACAGTAAAGAATTTAAGAAGTATCTATAGTACGTATGCTAAGGGCGCCTTTTCGAGTGTGAATATGTAAAACGTATGATTTCAAACGAGACTTCATTCTTCCATTGCATTTTCTTTTGTTTTTATAATATATGAACGACAGAATAGTGTTCACACGAATCACACAAATATTTGAATGTTGAAGACCAAAAAGCTTCCAATTTTTTTATTTTCTTGTACCCAAATTCTTCAAATCCGAGTTTGGATGAAGAGCATGAGTTTCCGAGTATAATATTTACAAAAAACTGGAAATATGCAGTATATCAAGCATCTAGTATTTGTACAGAACCAGTAGCACAAGCTAATGAACCCGGACACATATATATTTACAATATTTACCCTGAAAACGAGACATGAACGTAGGAATATGTTAATTTTACATGCGTAAGTAATATTTAACGATTATTTTAATGTACCTACGTCGCCATTTTCAGCCCGACACGGTATTGAGTCTCTGATGTGGTTTCAGGCAATATTCAGCGTTAAGTACGTTCTTATGTTACATTTTACTAAGGCTTTTATAAATAACAGTTTCGGTATGTTTATCAACGTTATAAAAATATATTTATAGACTACTGTTCGAAAGTGTAAAATTGAAATATTGCTAATGTATTGAAATTCATATTGACGTATTGAAATTAAAATACTATTCCGGATTTTACGGTAATTATAATTGGCAATGTGATTTACACTAATTAACGAAAAGGTTGTGTAGCCTTTAAGCAATATTTTACGCTAAGCATAATATTAAATTGCCAAAGGAGACGGTGAGGTAGTTCTATGTAATTCGTCAATAATAATTGCCAAAAATGTACGGTAGTGGTTATTTCTTTTAACCCTTTGACCACCACGGTCGGCTATACTCGACAAATCAGAACGTGCTCACGACGCTTTCGTCGGCAAATGTCGACAAAAATATAACTATCTTACTGTAGCGTGGCGCAGGGAACATTTTTTTTTCTTTATTGACGTGGCGGTCAAAGGGTTAAGGACTTGCCCACCTCCCGTATCCCTACTACTGCAACTCCTGTAAACCAGGATCAACAATAGTAACCATCCAGAAAATCGTCGAGACAATGAAGTCCGAAGTATCCCAAGGGAATGATTTTAACTGTCTCGGAACCTGCAGTGAATTTAGGGTAGTGGTTAGTAATTAAGATGTCCCATACTAGTCGGCCGTAAAATAGTATTTCAAAATCTTCGCGTCATTCAAATCAACCTATTTTCATCCCACGGCTGGGCATGGTTCTCCTCTCATTTGAAGCTGACAGTTCACAATCCACCACTCTAGAATAACACAAGTTAGTAGACTTCACACGCCATTGAAATAACCACAAAAAAGGTTTCTTCAAACTGTTTTCCTCCACCGTTGGAGCATGTGATAAACGCGCACCTAATTTTGAAAAGTCAATAGTCAAAAAGACTATTGACTTTTCAAAAAACACTAGGAGGTAAGGCATAGCGAGATTTCTCACTCAAATTGAGCTGCCCGACTGGGGAAGTACCTCCGCCTTACAGAAGACCGCAGTGAATCAACAATAGTTGTCTTTCTGCGAGTGAGTAAGTTTACTAGAGCTCATTGGGGGAGTGACTATTCTGACAGCATGGGAATTCCGTTTGCTGTCAGTTCAGTAACTCTATTTTAAGAAACCTGGACGGTTTCTAAGGGGTTTGGCAACGCATTTGCAAGCCTCTGGTGTTGCAAATGTCCATGGGCGGCGGTCATCACTTACCATCAGGTGAGCTGCCTGCTCCTTTGCCCCTTTATCATCATAAAAAAAACTAATAAGAACACTTAATCGACTGTTTTATGATAGCTCATCAGATACTTTTTATTTCCAAAATTTGCCGGACACTGTTCTTTAGAATAAAATCAAGGTACTTTCGTTACGAATTTAGGTTTACCATTCAATTAAAACATTTATAAGTAAGTAATCCTTTAACGTTTAACGATACAGTATACGACAAGAGAAACAAAAATAACACATTACGTGAAAAAAAGCATATTTCCCATAATCTTTTTGTCACAATCATTACCGTTTATGAATGTCAACGGTCGGTCTATTAACTCGCAACATAAAATATGGCCGCCTACAAATTGCTCTGACATTATAAACATGGCGCACTTATTAGCGTTTTATTTTCACGTAAATTATATGGACGGTGAATGTTTCAAATTAACTTTTTCAATAGGGAATAGAGTGAAGAGATTTGTTTGGAATTTGGCTTAAATTGATCCTAAAGGCAGCCCTTAGCATTTTAATTTCCATTTTATTGCATCGATATGCTCCTCAAATTCCCCCGTATTTAGAGGTTTCACTAATTCCATTGCCATCTTGTTCACGTTGTAACGTCATCCAACAAGAAAATACTAAGACAAGACAAAACTAATAGATAATCATCAATGATCAGTATATTTTCAATAATAATAACGTAATAATCGAAACATCATTCAATCGAAACATCATTCAAGTATACAGAGGACAGAAAAACAAAATTTAGAGCTAATCTTTGAAAATGAATTCAAGCAATTAGAAATAGAAATTGAGGATTCAAAACTTTTACAAAATAAATATGATATGTATATGTAAAAATATAGTACATACTTTTGCTGAATTGAATAAAAATGAGAAATCGTATCTTTAATCAGTCAGTATCTATACTTCATATATAATAACTTCTATAGAAGTACCGAAACCACGTCAGATATTTAAAACATGGGGCAAACTGAAACATTCTAAAACCAGCCGCTTATAATAAAAAATAATAATAAGCAAAATTACAGATTTCAAAAATGAGCGAATGGAACTCTTTTTTTGCAAGTCTGTATTTTTTTTTTTCACCAAAACGTCCTTTGGAACATTATGTTTCAGTATTTAAATTTAACTCATGATGTGGTGTTTCTAGTTAAGAGAGGCGCCAGAGACTTAAATCGACATTTATTGATGAAGCCCCGTATCACAGCTCTGTGTATTTGTGGTTTAGAGAATTTAGTCGTGAACGTATTCATCTCCACGACAATTTACATGAACATCAGCCGGCGACTGCGATCACAGAATCCAATAACAATACTTGTGACAATCGATTGAAAGTGACAAAACAATTGCTTGACAGAAAATTCGTAGATACTGATTTATCCAAAAGCAATATATTTTGCTTTTGCCGAAGATCGAGCTGTGTGGTGTTCACTAGGGGAGGCCTACGTCCAGCAGTGGACGAATATGGGCTGATGGTGATGATGATGATGAAAATATTTTGCATGTGTATCTAGGAATTTGGTGATAGATGTGTTCACGAAGGATTTGAATAATATTGTAGACTAGCTGCCTCCCGCGACTTTGCCCGCATGGTATATAATATGTAGATAAAAAATATCTTAAGCGTTAATCTAGATAAAAAACTATCTGTATGCTAAATTACATGCTTATCCGTTAAGCGGTTTTTGCGTGAAGGAATATTAAACATCCATACAAACTTTCACGTTTTAGGATTGAATCCACTAGTCATAGAATTACTTTCAATCTTCACAAATCAATTCAGTTCTTGCTGTAATTGCTAAACGTCAGATTTTAGTTTTCTGCTCGGCAAAATGAGTTGGAGTATGCTAAGCTTACGCAATCAAAGTGATTTGATAAATAGACAGAAATATGTTGCTGGGGAGTTTGTTGTGCCCCTTATGCTTGGGTGACCAAGCAAAAACAATAAGATGCGGTGAAGGGCGGGCGTTTAAGAGGGCTGTATTTATTGTCCACGTTCAAAAAGAGCGAATTAAATTTGGCCTTTAAATAAATGATATTTGAGTTTGTAATATCAGAAACTTTCAGCATGAACTAAATAGTAATCAATTACCCAACCACTCACATATACTCTTGTTACTTTATTTGACTACCTATTTAGTGTATTTCTCTTCTTCTCTCTGGACTTTTTCCGCCTGATCATTCTTAATCCAACCCTAATATAATTGCAACAAAGTCTGCTTTACAAGAAACTTTATAACTAGTCTGGGCTCTTACTACAACTGCTGAACTAATTTGATGTAAAAGTTGTTACGAACAGTTTCTTTCTGTGAAGTAGATACTTATAATGAGTTGGCAAGTACTTTTGTTCTCAATTGCATGAAAAGTACAATAAATTGAGCAAGGAACTGCGCTAGGAAAGGCAGATGACTTTTGTAGTGGTTTCTTTCCACTCTGTTGAAGTCGTAGTGAAAGTTTACACCAGTACCATGACTCGTTATTATTTATTTATTTTATTTAACTCTTGATAATTAATTATATATATGTAGTTTATTTAGATAACGGTATATTTATTTATTTATTTACTATAGTTATATTTTTACATTTCTTCGCATTTGTCTGTGACGTTACACTGCCGGATCCTATCAGAAACCAACGCTGCAACATTGATCAATGAACGAACAATTATATTATAATTTATATTCCTGCAGCACTAATGACAGTGCTACAGATACGCTGAGATAGGGACCGTATTTTGGCCTCGTTCGGGTTAACCAATTTTGTTATATTTTATAATGTCTTGTCTTGTTTTTTTTTATTTGTTACCTGACGAGGTCAGAAATAAATGTGTTTCTTTATTTCAAGGAAAAAACTAAAGCTACTTTGAGTAGACTTGTCCTAACTGACGTATGAACAGTTTCACAGATCTAACTACGGAACCCTAAAAATGACGGACATTAATAAAACCCACGCGACGGCCCCCGCTTTATCTTATAAAGACGAAATCGCAAAATATTAGTAGGTGCGTAGTGTTTGTCTGTTTGTAGAGCTTCCTTTATTAAACGGGATGAAGAGATTGCCAGTAGCTTCGTAAATTATTATATTTTTTTCCTGGCAATTTCAGCCTTTGTATGAATTCAGTTTTATTCACATTTATGAACCGAATTACTGTTTACTGCTGGGTCTTCTCTCATTTAAGATTAACCTAAGAAGATTTATTTATTATTTTTATTTATTTCTCCTCACAGTGACAAACTTATTCTAGATTACACATATTGGTTTTTTTTTCTATTTTAGCAATGTGAGGAGCTGGTGTCTGTGTTAGGCGTAAAATACCTGTATCACCATCACCAGGTCCCCAGGTCCCCACTCCACAGAAGAACAGAAAGTTTTACAAATTTACAGATTAGGCAATAGTCGACCTCATTATCCAAATGCGGGTTTAAAATTGGAAATCATTGACAGTATTGAGTATATATGTATAGGCAGTATGAAGTGAATGTAGGTTGGGAACCTTCACTTGGATCTTTGATCCATGTGATGTGATGATGTGATGTCTTCCTGGCCGATTTCAGCGGCGACTATTATTAAAGAACTGTATCTTGAGATTCTAGATACCTAGGATAAGTGTGGTTATCCTACATTTTGATGTGTGGTAGCCTAGAGGTGTGACCAGTGGACCGAGACGTCAAAGGTCTCGAGTTCGAACCCAAGGCTGACTTTTCAGAAGTCATGTGCGTATTTATCACAAGCTCAAACGGTTAAGGAAAACATCGTGAGGAAACCTGCATGCTTGAGAGATTTCTCTTGATGGCATGTGAAGTATACCAACCCGCAGTAGGCTAGCGTGGTAGACTAGCCTAATCCTTCTCAAATGAGAGGAGACCCGTGCCCAGCAGTGGGACGTTAATGGGCTGATGATGATGATGATTCTACACTTTGATGCGCTCTTTGGTGACTGGCATATTATGTTCGATGACCATACTAATTATAAATGCGAGTGTGTCTATCGGTCTCTCTGTTACGTCTTCATGCTTTAACTACTGAACCAATTTAGATAACATTTTGTATGGAGACATTTAATATTTTTTGTCCCGGAATACAACCCTCAGACGGGTGAAAGTTTGTATGCAGAATTAATATTTTTTTTAAAGAGGATTACAATAAGTAAGCATGTTGATGATAAAGCAGATTGGAGTTTTGCTCACTCTACGCAGACAAAATCGGCGCAAAATCTAGTGAAATTTAAGTCTGAAAAACCACCATGGCTATCCAGCCGTGCCTTTATTATATGGACTGCGAGTGTGCAGTGCGTGATTGTCAGTTAAACTAGAAATATTGGGTGTTTGTATGAAATGTTATGTACCAGCTTGGGGTTTTCCAAATTGGGCCTTTTTTATAGACTCCTATATCGAATCCAAAAACATACTGGTAAACTAAGATTACACTTTTGCTTAAGCGTTCGGGGATATAAGCCCTATTATATGTATATTGTTTTATAACTCCCTCGTTGGTCTAGTAGTTGTAAGTAAGACAGCGGAGCAAGAGGTCTTAGGTTCGATTATCAAGTCGAGCCAAGTTTAATTGGCTTTTCTATAAAATTCTCAGCAGATTGGATACTCCAATCTACTGAGGATTCGTGCCTGGTTGATGGCAGTAGGTCACCCACTATTACATAATATGGGGCCTAAAACATACCGGCAAAATGTAGGTGTACATTAGTACACTTCTGCTTAACCCTTCGGGGACGACAGTATATTATTTTCTTACCTCAGCGTTGACTATGCCACATTTACGCAAAAATACTCCTTAATAACTCGTTTAAGTGTTCAGTTCGGCAAAAAGTCGAATAAATAAAAATGACTGCAACCAACTCTTAATTAGCACGCAACGTATAGAGGTTTTAACCCACCGCGTTTATACTGTGGCCATAAAAAAAATATTCCACAAATATGTATTCGTGTAAATGACACACGCAAAGGTAACGCACACAGCTGCAAAGTGGCGCACGGAATGTAAATACAGCAACGTTGCATTTGATTATTGAAAAACTGATATTGAGTTACTTATAAAAATCTATTAAAAAAAAAAAAAAACAATAATAAATAATTACATTATAAACAAATACAATTGCTTTCTCAAACACACAGCATTAGCAAGTCAGTTCCGATACTTAATAGAAGCCGTCGTTGTAATCGTCACTCCTGTATGCATCGCGTTAAACCAGTCTTGGCTGTGCAATGTTGACAATTTGTTTAGAGACTACCTACTAATTTATTTTTGTTTTGTATTTTGTAGTGATAACATCTACCTACTAAAGGAGTTAAATTGGTTAAATGTTTTAACATAACTTAATTAACTGTTATTATGTGTTAGTCTAATATCGATACGTGTTCCAGCACCTGTTACTATGACCTAACCATAGAATAAGATATCCTTGTATTTCTCAGATAAATGAAGTGTTGTTCTTTATGAGAAATAAACGTCTTAAAACATAATTAGGTCATAATAATTGTGAGCGACGTTGCCGTTCGTTTCACACGTTTTTTATACCTGTTTTTCTTTTGTCAGGAGGCATGCGTTTGACATTTTCTTGAAGTTTTTCAAACTCGTACTAGGTAGGTCGTAGGATGGTGGGATATATGTTATGGTTATCCGTTCTATTTATATATTTATATCCGTTTAACTTTATCGTCGTAGGTCGTCATAGGTAGTAAATTAATTCTCATTCTCACCTTGGAACCAAGAATCAACGCTTCCAGATCGTTTGGTTCCAGAACCTTGTAAGGACCAAATATTCCATTTCATCTATCTGATCTAGGATTGCCATTTCTGAAATCTGAAAACGAGTATAAGAAACGTGAAACCCCTAAATTTTGAAGCTGGACAAATCAACAGCGTTTCTTTTAAAGTTACGCCGTAAAATAAAAGATAGGGTCACGCGCTAAAAAATACCCCACTTGAAAACTTTTAAACCCGGACTAGAAATTAAACCCCACTCGGACGCTCCCTGGACTCTTCCTAAACTAGGACAAATCCTGGAAAACCTAGACGGATGGTGACCCTAGTCTGGTCGACCCTGTTCACTACATACTATAGGTACATCCTCTTTCAATCAACGAACATGCATGTTACTACAAAATACGTATTCCCTTAGCAAATTTAGTTGGTGTCCAGACAGGGTACGTGTACAAAGGCGGGGGACAGGTAGGTACAGGTATTTCTCTGTGTATTGGATAGTTCTACCCGGCTTTATAATAGCCAGGATCATGTGAAATACGGATGCGGTATTTTTATAACATCATCAAACCAATTGTCCGACTGCTGGGCACGGGTCTCCTCCCATTGGAGAGGGATCTGGCTATAGTCCGCCACGCTAGCCTACTGCGGGTTGACAGACTTCACATGCCATCGAGAAAATCTATCAAGCATGTAGGTCTCCTCAAGATGATTTTCTTCACCGTTTGAAAATAGAGTAGATAAATATGAGCATAGCGTAGACAGATAGCATGGATATGCACATCATTTCTGAAAAGTCAATCGTGCATGCGTGGGGTTCAAACACGAGACCTTTGACATCTCAGTCCACTGGTGACAGACACTAGACTACCACAGCTCCGCAATATGTGGAATAAATACAATTAATTGAAAAATTGCATTTAAAAAAATAATAATGCTTGCCACAGTAATCACGTATCCACATATTCGTTGATCGATACCAAACTGGAGCTTATTTATTGACAGCGTCTCGTACCGACCCAATAGCAGCAATGAAGCACGACAATCACGCTTTGTGTCATCAGAGTAATGAGATTCTACGTGACAAAGTGCAGGGAACACGTGTTGACGATCAACAGTGCATGCTGCCTGTTTCTCTCGACAGAAGACAGAAGTGTACTAAGGTTTGCCAGTGTGTATTTAGGACCTAGGTAATGGGAAACAAGACTGTAACCACTACAAAGCCTTTTGCTTTGTGCGTTGTTAGACGTAGGTATAGTAAATAATATTTTTTTTAGTTTGCACCTTAAAGAAGACCGTGATTCTCGTCAAATATGAATAATATGTGAAAAAAAATTTTTTTTATGTATGACTTGTAATAGTGTACTTAAAAGATCTATTTAGAAATAAATGATTTTATAGGACGAATTGTTAGCAAAACTATTATAATTGAAATTGACTCAGTAATATTTTTAAATGTGCGACCTGAGAATCACAAGATTGAAAATAACTGGTAATTAAAGCCTAGAGACACACTTCCGAGTCAGCTGCAAATGATGCTAATATTTCGAAAAGTTAATAAAAAATGAAACGTTAAAATGAACAGAAAATATCGAGGAAGAATGTTTCTAGAATCAAATTGAGTTTAAAAAACGTTAGCTAAAGTTCTATTGTAAATAAAAAGAAGATTTAAATGAAACAGTGTTGTGCGTGGCTTGATATTTGTTCAGTCGATAAAAGTTATCGACGTTGAGTGCTAACATCTGGGGCCGAAGCGAGTTGTTCCTATCAAAGCGATTGTAAGCGAGGGTCTGGTGCGGAATAAAATAATTCGATTTATTTTTTGCAATTTTATATTTTTTATTCCATTATGCCATCGATATATTACTATATACCTAACTATGTAGCAGAGTGCTTACTATGCGGTGAAGCGTCAAGGGAAATGACGAGAGGCTTTTAATAAGAATAATAGAAAATATAATAGGTATCAGAAGAATGTATATTTTAGTAACAAGTGAACAGTGACAAAAAAACAATACGTCATACTGAAAAAGAATACATCTAAAAAGTATGTCACTTCAGCTGAAGAGTCCAAGGAGGCTTTAATACTTTCCCTCAGCTGATTGTCCACCGTTTGGTTTATCCATCAGACCCAATTTCTGAACAAGTTCCAGCAATCTGAGTCTGGGTAGAGCCTTCGTTAAGAGGTCTGCTAGTTGGGTAGCAGAGCTAGTCCTCTCGACCACGATGTCGTTTTGAAGCACAAGCCCCCTCACGAAGAAGTGCCTCACACGAATGTGTTTGGTCCTACGGTGAAATTCTGGATTATGTGCCAATTTCACCGCGGCTTCGTTGTCCACGAACAAAACTGGAACTTCTTTCTGGCCATTCAAGTTTTTGAATAATCTTTTTAACCAAATTAATTCCCTTGCCGCTTCGCTTGCTGCTACAAGCTCAGCTTCCGTTGTGCTAATGGCGACTGAATGTTGTCTTTGGCTCGTCCAGGAGATTGCTCCTCTTGAAAATAAGCACAATACTCCAGTCGTAGAGCGACCTGTTTTCAAGCATCCAGCATGATCAGCATCACTGTAGGCTTTTATTTGGTTAGGAGAATTTGCATCATGAACATACATTATTCCTCTTGATAATGTGCCTTTCAAATATCTCATAATGTGCTTAACCATACGCCAGTCGCTAGAAGTTGGCTTTTCTAAGCTTCTCGAAACCAATCCTACAGCATACGCCTGATCAGGGCGAGTGCCCACCATCAAGTAAGCGAGCGAGCCTACTGCTTCTCTATAGGGAAATGATTGTGACTCTTTGTCAGGTTTCCCTTTTTCAATAGTTCCTTCTTTCTGTAAAGGAGTTGATACTGGATTACAGTCTTTCATATTGAATCTCTCCAAAACTTTATTTGCATAAGCTTCTTGCTTAATGAAAATCGAGCCGTCCTTAATTTTTTCTATCTCTAACCCAAGATAGTATGAAACTGGTTTGCTAGTAATCGTCAAAATCTTTTTTAGGTCCATGATGAAACTTTTTGCAAGGTTCTCATCACTCGCTGCAACTAAGCCATCGTCCACGTAGAGTGCTATTAAAATTTTCTTATCTCCTAAGATCTTGGTATATAGGCATGGATCAGCGTCGCTTGTCTTGAAGCCTAAAGATTCAAGTATTTCTGCAAAACAGTAGTTCCAGCACCGTGGTGCCTGCTTCAAACCATAGAGGCTTTTCTTTAGACGGCATACTCTGGATGTTCCGTCTTTAAAGCCTTCAGGCTGCTCCATATAAATCTCTTCTGTTAAATTTCCATTGAGGAAAGCTGTTGCAACATCAAACTGAATAAGATGAAGTCTCTCTCTTGCTGCAACGCTGAGCAAAGATCTTATAGTTGTTAACCTCGCTACTGGGCTAAACGTTTCGTTATAGTCAAAACCTTTCTTCTGCTTAAACCCTTTTACAACTAGACGTGCTTTATATTTTTTTATTGTGCCGTCAGGGTTGGTTTTCACTTTATAAATCCATTTACATGGCAAAGCTTTTCGATTGCTCGGTAGATTCTGCAAGTCCCAAACTTGTAATCTTTGCAAAGAATCGAATTCACTCCTCATCGCTTGTAACCATCTATCTTTATTTGTTTCACTCGATATTGCTTCCTTATACGTCGAAGGTTCTTTTTCAGTATCGACTAGGAATAGAAAGAAAGAAAGAAAGAAAGAAAGAAAGAAAGAAATAAATTTTATTTGACACAGTCAAGGCACATTTACAAGAGAAAACAAAAAAAAATATTAAAATAGAGAAAAGACTAAATTATTGTGCTTCACGGCTGTGGCAAATAGGCCCCGTTCAGCATATGCCAGGCAGCTAGTGCCTGGCGCTGATTTTCAACTGAGCCTCAATATCTGAGGCGTCCCGGATGCAAACAAGTTTTAATAGCATGTATGAGTTTTGATGTGCGTAAAAAGGACAAAAATATAATGATTTTACTAAAATAAATAAACAATAAATAAACGTTATAGATACATAGATCATACATTTTACAGTATTAGATAAGTATAATTATATACATCAATATCAATATATGTAGGTATGTATAGTGAATGAAATAGATATTTGTAATTCATCATTATGTGTATAGATTTAGCCAAACTACGAATAATGAGGCAATTCAGAAACCTGTTTCTAGGAAAATTACATGCAAAGCAATAACAAAGCCACAATGCTGCATGCAGCCGGTCGGGCACTAGGTCACCCTTAAAAAAAAATAATAAAAGAAAAATAACCAATAAATAAATTAAGTTAATGAATTAAATTTAATAGAATTAGTTTATGATAATATTAATGAAAAGATGAATTGATAAATAGCTTATTTAAATAATGTAGTATTTAAATTATATTTTTAAATTAGTGATATATTAAATTTAACCATATCTAGTTTCCGCTGTCCTTCAACTAGATACTGCCTTAATTTTTGCCTAAACGTACCGATGGTATTAGAAGTTCTTATGGGTGGGGGCAGGTTATTCCATATTTTGGCCGCTGCGTAGCGGAAACTGCCTCTAAAAGCTGCTGTGGAATGAGACTGAATTGAAAGCTGTTTTGAACATTGCCTGTTTGCGCATTCTCGCCTGTTAGTGACCCAACTAAGTTTATTGTACAGATAATCAGGTGTCTGATATTTGATGACACCAAACAGAAGGCAAGCTAAATGCGTTTTGCGTCTAGATTTCATTTTAAGCGTCAAGTGTTGGTTTAAAAAGGGGGTCACGTGACTTCGAGGGGGAATTTTGTAACAAAAGCGGGCACATGCATTTTGTAATCGCTGTATCAGTCTATCTGTGCGAGCCAATAAGCGCGGACCATACACGGTGTCAGTGTAATTTAATTTAGATAGAACTAGGGATTCAACTAGCTGCTCGCGCAATGATTCGGATAGGAAAGGCCTCATTTTATACAAAACTTTTAAGCGGTAAAAGCAGTTTCGTACTGAATCGGCTACATGTTTTTCAAAACGAAGACTGCAATCAATAATCAGGCCAAGGTTACGCGCTTCATGCACTCTGTCAATTTGCTCCCCCATTACGCTCAAATTAAATGACCCAGGTAATTTATCGAGCTGCTTCCTAGTGCCAAATACCATATATTTAGTTTTGTTCGGGTTTAACGATAAACAATTCTCTTCCGACCACATGGCAATTCTATTAAGGTCATCATTTAGGTCTTTAACTGCTTCAGCATATTGGTCAGGTCTGAATGAAATATATAATTGAACATCATCAGCGTAAAGATGGTATCTGCATTTGTGGAGGCATTTTACTATATCCGCACAGTATAAAATAAAAAGGATTGGACCCAATATTGAACCCTGCGGAACTCCTCTATCAATAGAAGTAAGTGCTGATGTGCGCACAAGACCGTCACTCATTCGTAATTCCACATATTGCTTTCTGTTACTTAGATAGCTGCGAAACCATTGCGCAGTCTTATCATCGAAACCGTAATAATTAAGCTTGGCAAGCAACAGCGGAATATTTATTGCGTCAAATGCCCGGGAGAAATCAAGTAACACCAGTAGGGCACACATGCCTTGGTCTTGAGCTGCCAGAATGTTGTCCGTAACATCCAACAAAGCCGTGGAGGTACTACGTTGTTTTCTAAAGCCGGACTGTAAATCTGGTAGTAATTTATTTTTTTCCGAAAAAATCGTTAACTGACTACATACGGCTTTTTCAATTACCTTAGACAGACATGGTAGGATGCTGATGGGCCGAAGATCTTTGATTTCAACAGGGTTTGAGTGCTTGGGTATAGGCTTTACGGCAGCAATTTTCCATTGGTCAGGAAATGTTGACGAATATATAGAATAATTTATTATATTTGTAATGGTGGGCAACATATCTGGCAGAATCATTTTTATCATGTTCAAGGTAATTTGATCATGGCCTTCGGCGTTTGATTTAAGGTTGCAAATAATACGTGAGATATCATTCTGACTCACTGGAGCAAGCGAGAAGGTATCTTCGCTATGTCTGTGACTATCAAAGAGTGTCATAAGTGAGCTGCTTGCTACAGTGTTACCAGGAACATTAAAAAAACTGCTATTGATTACGTCTGGGTTTGCAAAGTGTGACGGAAGGTCTTGCCTTTGTTTATAGGGCAAGACAGTAGATTTGATATTTTTCCATAACAATTTTGGCGAATTTATGTTGTTGTTGATATTGTGCTTGAAAAATGCCACTTTCTCACTATACAGGGAACTAATAACTAAAGATTTTAACTCTTTGTAATATACTTTTTTAGCTTCTAAGTTTGTTGTCCTATAATTATTAAGCGCTTTGTCCCGCAAACTCATCATTAGTTTAATAGTGTCAGTAATCCAAGGGTACGAACGCTCCTTAATAGTGCATTTCTTTAGCGGTGCGTGAAATTCGAATAGGGAGATGATGCTATGATTAAATACATTTACCATTTCATTGACATTGTCAAATGTAGAAATATTTTCCAGATTCAGCAGCTTTAAGTCATTATTAAAACTATCTATGCATATATTTTTAAGTGGCCTATACGTTACTACAAACGGTTTAAAACTATCACGTTTTATGTAATATTCAGTAACTATGACAGAATGGCCATACAATGAATTAAAAGGTTCTACCACTGAATGTTTTGGTCGGAGGTCGGTGCATACTAGGTCGATCAGAGTTTCACTAGACTCTGTGAAGTGAGTAGGACTTGTCACTAATTGACAAAGGCTGACACAATTCAAGAAATCATTAAGTTTTTTTGTTTTATTGTCATTACTTTTGAGTACGTCGACATTAAAGTCTCCAAGTAAAATGTGATGGTCACAATTTCCCAGCGCACTTAAACTATCTGACATGGCATCCAAAAAGAGGTCAAGATCAAACCAAGGCGGTCGGTACGCTGTGCCTATTGCAATTTTTTTGCCATTTAGAGAAAGTGTAAGCCACATTTGCTCAACGGAATCAAAACTTGGATTATCAGCTCTGTGCCATATACGCGCGCTCACGCCCTGGCGTATATAAAATCCGACACCCCCACCACGACCCGAGCGGACACACGCAGGTCGCGGCGTGTGGCGGAGACGATAGCCGGGCACTACTGGCGCGCGCCCCTCCTCCCCTAATCGTAGCCATGTTTCATTGATGGCCATTACATCAAAACAATGCTTTTCGAGTACGCCAATCAGATCATCATGCCCTGTGCCTAATGAACCCGCATTTAGGAACCCAACTTTAAGATATTTATCACATTTAGGCATCATGTCCATAGTTTAACACTTTCAGGTCATTAAAGATTATCATTAATACGAACAATTCATGCGTTTTTGTTGTTTGTAGTTCCGGGCAGAACAAACAAAAATACTGTAAATAATATGTAAATAGTGTAGAATATTTTATTATTTGTGTATAAAATGTATAATAGTTGTAAGTTTGTTTTAGAATGGTGATATGAATAAATATTATAAAAAGATATAAACATATACGTGATAATATTATTAACGTTACGTTATAAAACGTGTTTACGTACATTGCATGGACGTAGACGTCCGCCGCCGCAGCCATGAGACACGCACCTACGTAAGTTTTAAACATGACTAAAAACACATAACTATTCAGGATAGTGTCCCTAAATAAATAGAACAAAGATAAAATATATTTGAGATATGCAAAACAACATAACAAAAAAGAGGAATTGTAAACAGTTTCAGAAACCACTCGTGAGCGTGCTTCGTATTTAGGCAGCCAACTTATTATTAACCAAAAATCTTGCAGATATCGTCTTCACATCTTATTCGTTCGACTTTCTGTCTGTCTTCTCTGCGAGCAAAGATTCTTCCCTCTCTCGTCCAAATATATTTCCATTTGTGTTCAATCCCTGCTTGACGAGCCTGATAAAATAATTGTCGGTTCGTGCGAGTTAGGCGCTCGTTGACGTAAACACGATGCGGCGGCGCAGCCATATCGAGGTCATCTGTACTTAAACCGCGGCGCACCCGAGCCGCGCGCAGTATCGCATCGCGCGTGGTGCGTCTTGCAAAGCGCACGGTTATACTCCGCGGGCGTTGCGCAGGGGGGTCGGCAGAGATGGAGCCATCAGATGTCTCAATACGATTGCGGCGCGTGGATCCAACGCGTTCAGCATGTACGACGTCCCTTTCATCAATACTGACGCCAAGTTTAACCGCAATCACTTTAACGAGATGCAATGAACTCTCGTCCTTAGACTCAGGAACTCCAGTCACCTCAATGTCGTTCAATAATAGTTCCTGATCTCGCTCGTTTAATTGACATCTTAGTTCAGCGATGGTCTTTTCTATCAATGAGTCCCTAACTGGTAAAGATTTTTGCTCCAGTTTAACTTCAAGGGAGTCCACTCGCGCTTCTAATCCATCCATACGCTCATCAATAGATTTGATGGAAAACTTGAGTTGGCCCACTTCATTGCGTAATTGCTGGAATTCAACATGCAACTGACGAAACTCTGCACGCATTTCGTCTTTGAAAGACCGCAACTCGTCCACAAATCCTGGGGAGAAGTTAGATGCAACATCTAGCGTAGTGTGTTTTAATGGGCTGGTGCCCATGAGCTCCTCAGAACTACTGAGCTGCGCCTGAACAAGATCCGCCCTAGGCCGAACTGGTGTATCCAATTTAAACTGTAGTCATCCAATTTACGTGGAGGTTGAAGAGTACTTCTGTCCCTGAGATTATATCTTGGAACGTCGGATAGCGAAACGTCTCCCTCTAAATTCTCTTCTATCTCAATATGGACAGGAACGGCATCTACGAATTCTTCTTCAATCTCATTATCTGAAAATGCGATTTCGTCTTCTATATACTCCATTTCTCTTTCTCCCTCTAATTGGACTGACTGTCCTTGATCTCTCGATTCATTTGCTTCTATTGATGTCTCAATAGGCGTCCTTAAATGTCTATCTTCTTCTAATTCTCCCTCTAATAGAACAGATCTCTGTTCAGATTGGGCTTCCTGATTCAAGGGATTGTCGATTTGCAAATGCTGTCGACTAGTATTTTCAGGAACTGTATCGAATGACACGGTCCACTCTTTCTCAGTCGGTTTCGGGTCAGATTTAGCAACAATTCCTGAAGCTTTAGCTTCAATCCCTGGAATAGGTGTCTCTTCGAAAATGACATCTCTTGATCGGATCAGGTTGTCAACTTTATGCTGCGTTTCATACCAGATACGATAACCGTCATCATTGTCGTATCCTATGAGAATGCCTTTAGTTGCTTTCCGATCCAATTTTTTCCTTTTAATTTTCGGAACATGTGCATAACAAGTACTACCAATGATTCTCAGATGCTTTATATTAGGCTTCTTCCCAAACCATAACTCGTAAGGTGATTTGTCCTTCTCTCTAGTAGCACCTGTTCGGTTTAAAATATAAGCAGCTGTCATTATAAGTTCTGCCCATAATGCTTTTGGCAGTTCTCTCTGAGCATTTATCAATGTTCTTACGGTTTCTACTAATATCCTGTTTTGGCGCTCGCTACAGCCATTCTGCTCTGGCGTGTACGGCATAACAAGACGTTGCTTAATTCCTTTTTTACTCAAAATATCTCTGACTTCCTTGTTATCAAACTCAGTTCCGTTATCACTCAACAGTGTTTTGATTACATGTCCTGTGACCATTGATTCTTGTAGCATTATGCTCAATTTATCTTTGACTTCGTTTTTGTTTTTCATGCAATAAACCATGCAATATCCGGAAAAGTCGTCTTTGAACAGTACATAATAACGGTATTCTGAAAAACTCATTAGGAAAGGACCGCAAACATCTGAATGAATAATTTCTCCTGGTTGTGTAGATCTTTCTCGTATGCCAAACTTCAGTCTATGCATCTTTCCGTAGATACAAGATTCACACAATTCTTTATTTAAAGGAAGTGTCAATCCTAACTCTCTTTAAATGACTTCCTTAACGTGTCTTTTGTTTTGATGCGCTAATCTCTCGTGGTATAGTTGCATCAAATCAGTTGTTGTAGTAGCAAGTACAGGTACCGGTGGCAGGATGTTGCGAACCTTCAACTTAAAAAGCCCTCCACATTGGTTACGTTTGCCAACAACTGCTAATACCCCATTCAAAAATACTTCGCAAGTTTCCGGGGTCGAGACGAACTTGCTATTCTTCTGTTTGTCATGCATAGCCAGCACTGAATAAAGACTTCGCTGGATCTCTGGTACATACGTCCGTGAGTGCTATGTTCACAATCTTCCCTTTGACATCTGCTTCCAAATATATTGTTCTTTTGCCTCTTGCTTGAACAATGTTACCATTCGCTGTAGTAACACCTTGGATCTCGTCAAACTGTTGGAATGTTTGGAACAAATCACTCCTGTTGGTCACGTGACTAGTCGCGCCATTGTCCACGTACCATGATTCTTTATCTTGCCCTACGAATGACATAACATTCACACTCATAATAGCCATATTCGCACTTTGACTTGAAGACGGCTTGTTATTACTGTCTTTAGGGGGGCGACCATCTTTCATCCACTTCTGGCAGGATCTTACTCGATGTCCCATCTCATGGCAGTAATTGCATCTCATATGCTTATCCTTATTCTTCTTTTCTTTACGAATGGTGCTATTCTGTGTCGTACTTGTCACTAATACCTCTTCACTCGATTCACAATTTTTCTTTAAAAGTGACTTCTCATGAGCGCAAAGGTTACTTGTCAAACCTTCTACTGTCCTTTGTTCTTTGGCTAATAACAACCAACTTGATTTAAATTCGAAGTATTTCTGATCTAATGTATCCAGAATTTTGCAAATTAGGAATATTTCTGGTAGTCTCATATTGGGATTATCTTTACCAATCTCTCTATTCAACTGACACCAGAGAGTCTTCAGTTTGCAAATATGTGTGGCCATATCATCAGAAGCATCTAATTTAAATCCAAAGAAATCTAAGCAGAGATTATAAGCTCGATTCTCATTATCTCCGTCAAATAACCGATGTAGTTCTAGCCATACTTCTCTTGGACATGAGAATGACATTACCTTTCTAACGGTATCTTCGTTCAAATTTGTTGAAAGCAGGATCATAGCATTGTTTTCTGCTCGTATAAAACGCGCTAGTTTCGTTCTAAATGCAGTAACTTCTGCGTCTCCTACACCTGCTGGCAACACGGGTCTCATACATCTTCCTTCTACTATATCCAATGCATCTGGTATGCTTCTAAGCAGAATGGATATTTTATATTTCCAGGTATCCCAGTTACTCTTACCTTGAAGTGGTGCAATTTGTACCTTTGTACTTAAATTGTCCACTTTTTCGCACATTTCCATTTTTCCGCTAGCACATAACCTGTAGCAGAGTGCTTACTATGCGGTGAAGCGTCAAGGGAAATGACGAGAGGCTTTTAATAAGAATAATAGAAAATATAATAGGTATCAGAAGAATGTATATTTTAGTAACAAGTGAACAGTGACAAAAAAACAATACGTCATACTGAAAAAGAATACATCTAAAAAGTATGTCGCTTCAGCTGAAGAGTCCAAGGAGGCTTTAATAAACTACAATACGATAGCCTGTTGAAGTGACTAATGGATTGTGAAGACAAAGGTCAAGTTCAATCCCAAAGTAGGCAACCTTGACTTTCCGGAGGTACGTCCGTATTTACGTATGTAATGCTCAAACAGTTAAGGAAAACAGCGTGATGGCGTGTGAATTCTGCCAATCCGCACCGCACCTACCGTGGTGGACTTTATCCTAGTTCTTCTCAAATAAGAGGACAGCCAGCCACTAAATTAGTCAGGAGATAAATTAATCTGTTCTGTACTCGTACTCCGCTCTTCTCCGTTCCAGATCTTTTTTGTAAGCCCAGGGTGTAGGAAAGTACCCTCGGCTTGAGTATAAGCAGTCGCCTGCCTGTTAAGATCCCCGTAAAAACATTTTTATTCCTTTTCCGGAGAACCCTAATAAATAATGAGATTTTCTTAAAATAGGTTTTTCTTAAAGTCGGTAGCCACTTACATTATAATGCTCTCTTCTATCGTGTGTGATGCAGTTTTGGTGTTAATTTTGTACATCAGAATGTTAACGATTGCTTGTGCAGTAGTTTTCACTTGTTGGTAGAATTTAAGTCTCCTGGCTATCTAGTATTCTCACATGTGATCAGCGCCGAATAGTTTTATTGTGTTTCATCGTGTTTATGGGAGTTTCAAAACTCAAAAGGATGCAAGCTTATTTAGCAATATTTTAGATTATGTTTGGGAATTGAAAACTGTACCTATTTATGTAATGTACCATTTCTGCTCACAGCATTTAATCTGTATTACAATTTTAAATTGATGGATATGTTATGATTATGCTAATTTTGTTTGATATTGGTATGTTATGTGCCTGTAATAGAATACATATTCCGATGTTCAGGCTGGACAGGACCAAAGAGATGAACTGTGATTATACGGCAGGAACCTCCTACCTAACTTCAATGCGAACTATCTAATATAAAACAAATGTATGATATTCACTACTGAAGTTACTATATACTCCTATATTTAAGGTTAAATATTACTTTTATTACTATTAAAATAAAGCATAATTATATACGCAAGTATACGTTTGGCTCACGCAGTCACGCATCTACCTTTCAGAATTGCAAATAACGTTGTGGAAATTCAAATTCAAAATATTTAAAAGTAAACAAAAACGCATCACTTTGATTCTGCGGCAATGTGAATTGAACGTAATAGCTGAAATAGTTCAGGATATCGTACATTCGTTCTCGTTCACCGATCTTTTTAGCCGATTGCACATTGTCTTTCGATCCCAATACTACTTGCATCGGGTCTACTTTGTTGCATTGAAGCATATTTATGAGTTTAGTTATATAAATAAATCATGTAGGTATAAAATAAAATCAATATTAAATTCATATCATATTTTAGAAATATGAATGCAATAACGGTGATATGGATAATTGGCAATAGATACAAGAAATAAATAAAATTAAACGGGTGTGACGTAGGTACTAGAATAATTTCTCCCATTTTAAACAGCTACTATTCTTCTAAACTTGCTTACGTAGCCAATAAGTCAATGAGGTACCTGTCAATGTCAAATGTCAAAAAAACTACTTTTAAAATTGACAACTTGATTAATAAATTAGTTAATTTTGGTAAGTTGTTTAAAACTCTCTGCCAATACTTTGCTAGCGTAAAGATAGAAGAATTAGTGACGTTGGTAGTAGAAATCATTCTAATTGAATAGAGTGGCTTGAAAATGGGATGGATAATCCAAAGATTATTGTCTCTGTTTGCGCTGTGTTAATAATGGGTGGCTTAATGAATGGTTAATTCAGTTAATTACTGGACTCGTCTGCAAGCAGCATTAGGTAAGCTGTTTTTATTTTTTAAATGGCTAAGAGATGCCATCACTTTTAAGTTTTTATTCGCAGTTTTAAGTACTATGGCTATGACTACGATTCAATGTATTTTTTTGTTAGCTTTTTATTTATTATTTTTATTTATTTATTTATTTCAACCAAACTTACAATATCATAACAGGTAAACCCAATGCGATATTATAATTAACTAATTCTAAATCTTACAATCAATATTTTACTAAATTCTATGGTAACAAATAATGAAAAGAAGAAAGAAAAATAATAAAGAAAAGCTCTTATTGTGAACTCCCTCAAAAGACAATAAAATAGGTCTAACTCCTCTGATATGAGATTAAGAGTCCGGATTGCGCGTGTGAGCGGCGCTTCGTTCACCAGCTTGGTGCGGCCGCGCGGCACTGCCAGCAGTGGCGGTGGCCGCCGTCTCCACACATATTTATCCGGAACACATAAACACACCCGCTCTAATATTTCTATATTATGTACCTTTCCCCTTAGTACTTTAAATACATAAGTGACTAGTGCTAATTGTCTTCTAACCCTAAGCTCATTGTATCCCACCATGCCTAGAATGAATAAAGTAGGATATTGATTAGGGTAAAACGGGTATACTCCATATTTATGTTTATATAAATACCTAACAAATTTGTTTTTCTAAATTTGATTAAAGTATTCATTCCAGAGTAAGTATATTCTTCTTTGATATTTTCTTTTAATACTTATTCATTTGTTATCTATTCATCATCATTTTGCTGTACCCGGTTAGTGACATACATAATATAGATTAGCGAAATAGTTCATGGGTGCTTAAACTTTGGCATGAATACAGCTCTGCCGCACCACATAAGGAATACAGGCATTATAGTACGAATAGGTACGAAATTGGTTTAAAAAATCACGGTTGACCTGAACAAGTAAATTATTTACAAACACCACAAAGCAACCCATTTACCCCAGTTTGAGGGTGAGCAATAAAAGTTTTATAACACCATGAAATTACTTTGTACCTCGTAGAGAAACACCGACCTGACCTCTGGGAGTGCGCGAGATCGAGTGGATTGGGAAATTGTCTGCCGTGAAAACCAGTGGGAGGTTTTTTATTTGATTTATACACAAATGTTGCACATTCAATAAAATCGAGTCAATAAACTGATGTATAATAGTTACTGAATAGATCCTGTATTATTATTGTACGACACATGATTGTTTCGTTAGTTGTGCGACTGCCGAGCGGTCTTGGGTTCGATGCCCAGGTGGAGCACAGTGTTTTTGGGTTTTATGCTCCCCTTTTTACATAATTATGTATGTATGTGGGTGTACTTTAGTACACCTCTGTCTAACCCTTCGGGACGACAGACGTGACGGTATGTATAACTCGTATGAAATTAAAGATAATTATATACTTAATTCTATATTTTTTATGGATTTTATCACGGTTTATTAATAAAATCATGGATACTGTGAAAGATCTGATTTAGATGATATTATTATCATCTAAATCAGATCTTTCACAGCATCCATGATCTTAAATCAAATCAAATCAATCAAATCAAATCATTTATTTCAATTAGACCAATACAGGTACTTTTGAATTGTCGAATTAAATTGAATTTAGTTGCACGGTTCCAAAAGGTAGGTCTTATGGAGAAGAACCGGCAAGAAACTCCATAGATACTCTTTTTAAATTAAATACAAAATTGTTGGTTTTGTTTTACAATGCTTTATGTATGTAATATCAATATGAGACTGGTGCAGTTCGATGTGAAACGTATTATTTATGAAAGTAAAAGAAATAACTAAAACCAATTTCGGTTGCCATAACATGTATGAGCCGACCAGTCCCAACTGATAGCACCCGTTCACGAGCATGACGTGTGTATCGGCGTCTGTCTACTCAACCATGTTGTAGGGAATAAAAAGACCCGACACACAACGCCACCATCAGCAGGACATTTGAGTGAGCATGACAAGCCCAGAATGCCCGGCAACCGGTAGGCATTTTCACATTTAAAAAAAATTAATAAAACAACATCAAAGCCAACATCAGTCTCATATTTTACAAGTTATTTTACTAATCAGTAACTATTGCGTTAATAAATAATAAATTACATTAATAAATAATTTGCATGTCAATCAGTAAAGGTGTATAACTAAACATGTCAAATTGTATAAGTGTATAATTGAGCATGTCAAACTGTAAAAAATTATAAATATCTTTATGTAAAACAAAAAGAAGTCAAACCAATAAATAAAAAAATAAATAAAAGAAAATATAATAATCATGAGGCTAGCAAACCTGTGGAGCTGGACCAGCATTTTGCCAAACTTTTTTATCTACAAGATAATCTTCTAATTTGTAGTATGCTTTCTTGCATAGAGTAGACTTTACGATGGATTTGAATTTATTTTCCGGGAGGTTTAAAATTATTTCCGGAATCTTATTATAAAACCTGACACTATATCCCACAAAAGAGGTATGGACTTTAGCGAGACGAAGCTGTGGCTGCATTAATTTTGACTTATATCTAGTATTATAATTATGCAGTTCACATCTTTTCGTATGATGTGATATATTTTTTCTAACGTACATTATATTTTCAAAGATATACTGACAGGGCACTGTCATAATATTTATTTCTTTAAAGAGTTCCCTGAGTGAATCACGACTACTTAGGTTATAAATGGCTCTTATTGCTCTTTTCTGCAGAACGAAAACTGATTCTATGTCTGCAGCACGGCCCCACAGCAATATTCCGTAAGACATGACGCTATGAAAGTAGCTATAATAAACTAGTCTTGCGGTTTCTACATCCGTAAGTAGTCTGATTTTTCTAACTGCATAAGCAGCTGAACTCAGGCGTCCCGACAAAGCCTTAATGTGCGGTCCCCATTGAAGTTTGGAATCTAGTTTGATTCCTAAAAATACAGTCTGATCGACGAATTCGAGCTTTTCATTATTTAATATTATATTACAATCCTCACTTCTAACATTTGGTAAGGAAAACTTTATGCATTTAGTCTTCTGCCCATTCAATACCAGATTATTAACAGTGAACCACTCATGGACCTTTAGAAGGGCGCTATTTACATCGTCAACATTTGGTGACCGTCTATCTAATCTAAAAATTAAGGAGGTATCATCAGCAAATAACACCATCCCACATCCATTCTGGCACATATAAGGTAAGTCATTAATATATACCAAAAACAAGAACGGGCCCAGGATAGAGCCTTGCGGAACACCCATTTTAATTTTGGATCCAGATGATTTAATTCCGTTTATTTGGACTTTCTGTACTCTACCTTGCAAATATGATTTTAATAACTTTAAAGAGTTTAGCTTAAATCCATAATGTTCCAATTTTAGTAGTAGTGTATCATGATCCACGCAATCAAATGCTTTTGAAAGATCACAAAATATGCCAACGGCATCTTGTGACTCTTCCCAAGCATCAAAGATGTGCTTTATAAGCGTCACTCCGGCGTCAGTTGTATTGCGCCCTTTGGTGAACCCATATTGCTGGTCATGAAAAAGTTTATGTATATTGAAATGTGACAACATTTGATTAAGCATAATTTTTTCAAAAATTTTACTAAATACTGGTAGAATGGAAACTGGTCTGAAATTTCCAGGATCTTCAGTATCTCCAGATTTAAATAAGGGTACTATTTTACTGTGTTTCATAAGATCCGGGAAGGTCCCCTGGTCAACGCATTCATTAAATATATTTGCTAGATGGGGTGCTATAGTATCAATGATTCCACAACAAACTTTAGATGATAAACCCCATAAGTCTTCAGTTAATTTTATTTTTATATCTTTAAAAACTTTAATGACTGACTCTGGACTAACATACCTAAATTTAAAAGTAGTTGGACAGAAAGTAACATTCTGTTTAAGTACAGCAACGGAAAGTGCGGAAGAAGAATTTAAACTCTTAGTTATTGTAAGGGGTATGTTCGCAAAATATGTCTCAAATTCTTGAGCTACTTCAGAATTTGTGGTTATAAGACCACGTGCCGTTTGCAGTGCGTTATTGTTATGACATACTTTAGATTTATTATTTTCATTATTTATTATTGTCCAAGTCGTTTTTATCTTATTTTCAGCATTCTTGATTTTGTTACTTATGTATATTTTTTTTGCTAATTGACACACTATTTTAAAAGTTTTTGAATATTTACTAACATATTGAGTAAACTCTTCACTTTTATTAAATGACTTTAATTCATATAATTCAAATAAGTGTTCCCGACTTTTACGAATGCCTATAGTTGCCCAGTCACTAAATTTGAATCTAATGTTTACGTTCTTGGTTTTTAGTTTGAAATGTTTATTAAATTCATTTCTTACAATCTCGAAAAAACGTGAATATTGTTTATCACAATTATTTTTATTTATGTTTTGACCGGCTAACTTAGTATTTAGACATTTATTGTAATTAACAATTTTATTCTTTGTAATCTGCCTTGTATTTATTTGTGTTTTACTTAAACTTATACTGGTATTAAATGAGACAGTTTGTCCGCTGTGATCAGAAGACATACAATTTACAATCGCTTTATCTGAGTAATCACAGCTGCAGAAGACATTGTCAATGCACGTTGCAGACGTACTTGTTACCCGAGTTGGTTCTATGAACAAATTTGTTAGATTAAATGACTTAAAAAGACACAAAAATTTACTACTGATCAAGTTATCATCTAATATATTGACGTTAAAATCGCCACAAATAACTATAGATTTATTAGAATTGAAAAGTAGTTTTAGTACGTCCTCCATGACAGACTCAAATGCTGTATAGTTTTGGCTATTTGGGGGCCTATACACGCACACTACAATATGCTTATCCAGCTCAACACAAGACATTTCGATACTATGTTCAACGGACATTGAGACAATATCCTTCCTCTCTTTAAACTTTAATGAGTTTTTTAATAATATAAGAGAGCCACCATGTATCATTAACTTTCGGTTGTAACAACTAGCCACATGATAATTTTCAAAGCTTAATAACATTTGGTATTCTTTTAACCAGTGTTCTGTAATACAAACAATATCGTACTTGAATGTTTCTAGAAAAAGTTCAAATTCTAACACTTTAGAAGAGAGTCCTTGTACATTCTGATGGTATAATTTCAGAATGTTTAAACATTTTCCCTTTGAAAGTGAAGTTAACAATATGCCAGAAGATAATATACATTTCATATTACTATTATTATTATTATCTTCTGTTGTCTTACTGACTAGTTTAAATTATAAGAATAAGAATCTGGAGCTAAATCTAGTGCCCCAACGTCAGAACTGATTGGCAAGGATATACTTCGCGTACACCTCCCCACGTGTGAACAATAGTTCACGTCAGTAACTAAGCTATGACTAGATATCACTGGATTTTTATTTGTTACTAGATTAATATTGTGTGCTATCAAAGTAGCAATCAAACGCTTATATTTCTTTGGAAGAAACATAGCTTCCTGTGTTAATTTAAATCCACTAACAAACTTGTTTGTGTCAAAATATAACAACTTATCACTGTGACGACATGTCAGCATATGCATAGTATTATTTAACTTGAATATATTGTTGTTACTGTTTTCTGTCAAGCATTCTGAGTAAGGAAATGCACATAACATAATCTTTCCTGGACACGATGTTGATAAGGTGTCTATACCATCCACAATGTCCTTTTTCTTGAGTCCTATACTGTTTCCTAATAATAATACCACAATGGTCTTATTATGCATTTTTGTACTAATAATTTTATTTATAATTTCTTTAAATTTTAAGTTATGATTACAATAATTGATCACACCATTGCTTAGGTCACTGTGTAGCAAAGATCCTAAACCAGAACCTATTTGATCACTGAAAACTATAGTATTAGGGCAAGGTGTTACAGTTTGAGACAGTGTTGGTAACGGTAAGTCAGATAGGGGCTCCGGAGGTGTTTGAGAGCAGGCACAACTGCACAAGAGACTCTTCGTCAGAGACTCATATCTCTCAGCATTGTACCTGACTAGGTCTACCAATTCCCCTGCTTCCAACATGCGCTTGCTCAGTTCTTCTTGACAAGCCTCATATTTATTAAAAATATCTGCTAACATATCTTCCCTACGAAATAATTCCTCTCGCAGGCTTTTAATGTCAACATCATATACCGTCTTACTATGTTCTAACTCAGATGAACAAATATTCAACTTATGAATTAAATTCAAGCGGTCCTTTCTTAAGCTAACATTTCCTTTCAAAAGGTTTTGATTTTTAATGGCTTTGCTGTACCTTTTAATAAGTTTTTTAATTTTAATATATTTTTTCAACTTATTTTTGCTAAATGTAATAGGACATGTGGATATGGTATCATCACCAGTCAAATCAATAGTCACGGCTGTCTCACACACAACCTTGGACCCACTGCAACCTACCAACTCATCATACAGACTGATGGTGTTAATGGTCTGCTTTTTGGCTTCAACTGATTCTAGAAAAAGTCTAGCCTTATGGGCCTCGCATAACTCATGTTCTAATTGAGAAATGCGGTTCAGTGCCAATTCATGCGTGTCTGAACAGTTGTGAAAGTTAGACACTTGTTGTTGAAGTTGGTTGTGCTGGTCGAGTAAGTCCATGTGCTGTATGTGAAGCTCAGCCAGGTCATTCTTAAGTACAGTGTTTTTGTCGTTAATGTTCTTAATTTCAACTTCGCTGTCTTCCCTTTCCTGTAGTAGTTGTGTACACAGACATTTAGAAGACTCCAGTTCCTTTAGGGTTGCTCTCAGTTTAACCTCCATATCTCTTACAATTGCACTGCGGGTCATCATTTTCAAATATATATTCCAGTCACCTGGAATGTGAAAATAGTCAGCTGAACAGCAAGAAATAATAAACAAAAAGAGAGATGTTTAGTAGGGGGTAGAAGGAAATAAATGAAGGGATTGACAAAATTTAAGTAAACTAATTATATTTATGCTAAGTTAAAATTGGAGTCTATTGTTAAATGTTTTTGTAAAAAAATAAATAAAAACAAGTTATATTTGATCTATTGGATAGTGCTATAACAATGGAGTTTAAATATTTAATTAAGTTATAATGGCTTAGGCAATAACTTCAATTGAGCTACTGAGAGAAATAAAATATCTTAACTATCTGGAGAACTGCCTTGATATAGTTGTATATAAATATTAGCAAACAACTAAGTATTAAGTAGTCAAATTATTACAACAAACAGGATTTGCAAGCCACACGGTGAAATTGCATACTGGACCTAGCTAGTGGTTAAAATTTGGGTTTATGTGGGGTGATAAACTAAGGAATAAAATAAAACAATATACTCCCCAGGATTGACCAAGTTGCTGATCAAATATTTAAATCCAAATTCATCCGTTGGGTGGTTGACTAGCACTGCCACTGATATGCACGTTATTTTCTTGATTTATTGACAAAGCACCTTGTAAACACTGGGCACTTAAGTTATTTAGTAGTTACTATGAAATTACAAGTGTTTTATGTGGATTAAATACTATAAAATAAATTTAATTTAATTTAAATATTACGAGCTAACTTTTTGACAACCGGCTACCAGTGTTGCCAGATTATCTATCTAATAGCTACTATCTTACTAATAGCTACAGCTGTCTAGATACCTTACACCTCAGTTTGCTCGTGAATGCAGACGCTATAAAGTAACAGAAACGTTATATTATAATTATATTAGTTAAAAATGTCGCGATGAAATATGTAAAAAAATATCTACTAAATATTGACATGTGTAGTTTTTATTTATGTTCATTTACATTCGCTTGATTGAGTGGACAGTGTGTGTGGAAATTAGTTTTTACAAACTACCCACGTTATTAAAAAAATTCTAACGAAGCAGTTGTTAAAATATGTATGAAACGCCTTCTAATAATAATAATTGTAAATGCGAAAGTTTGTATGGATGCTTGTTGCTAAATGTCATGCAAAAACCGCGTAACAGATTTGCATGAAATTTAACAAAACTAATTATTATTATACTATTGAGTGAACACATATGCTACTTTTTATCTATATACCAAGCGGAAAAGCCGTGGGAGACAGCTAGGGATACTATACTTTAATAGTATTTGTTAAAAATATATTATTTCTTCCCACGTAGTGTCGTAGCGGATGACGTAAAATTCGTCATCACTATGTGGTGGGAGCCGCCGGCGCAGCGCCCTGTCATTGCCTTTCGAATGACCTCAGTCGAGATTTCGCTATTGCACCGCGTAGCCTATGACACTCGCTTCTGCTAGCACCGCTTACTGCTACCGCCTTATATGCTTAAATATATTATACGCTTAATTTATGTACGCGCCTTGCTTATGAACTGCTATATACGCTTTGTGATAATTATATTGTGCTGTGCTTTCTCTTATCGTAATTCTATGTAAACTTCTGTGACTTTTGTTTAACTGTTGTCCTGTGCTCATTCTGACTATCTGTGTCCTGTGTTTCGTGTGTTGGACAATACAGGCTAACCGTGAGTACAAATAGTTGTTTCTATCTGCTCACCCACCAAAACATCACGGAACACATCCGTACAATTAATACCGATCAAGTATACCCTCGACCCTCGCTAAACACATATGCACCTGACCGGGAACAACTACCATTAGATATCAAAAATATTTGTTCCCAGCAAAGTCTGAACTAACGATCCGTTACACTACACTCGGTTGCTCAGCCACTGCACCAATTGAACCATCCTATCTGTCTCGTTACTATTAAGTCAAGCCTGTAAACTACTTACACTGTGCAATATATAAATACTACTGTCAAAATTTTTGGAGAAAACAGTGGACTTGACGGCCAAGCTTTTAGCATATTTAACAACCTTAATATCTTATTGGGCACGGATCTGTTCTCATCCATGAAGGATTGCCTAATCCTTAGTGTGGGTTGGCAGACAAAAGGATATCAAGAAAAAATCTTAAGCATTCAAGTGTTCTTACGATGTTTTCCTTCACCGCTTGAGCATGTGATAAATACGGTATATCAATGTAGCGCCTAGGGAGCCCTATGATTGTTATATTTATCCGCAAATAAGATGATGTTATGATCCGTATGAACAGGAAAGCTTCGCAACATTCTATTAGCTGTAGCTAAACCACTTACTTCTTCAATTCTTCGAGATAATGATCTCATGCTACGCTCCTTGGTGTGTGGCGTAAAGGATGCAAGTAATGTCAGGTTAAAAAGTTGTGACGTATATTCCGTCATTGTTGCCACTTTCCAAGCATTCAAGATGCAACACGATGTTAACTATTTGCAGGTTGTTTAAGTAATAACTTTAGTGTCTTACCTATTAACTATATTTTCAATATGCTTAGAAATAAAACGTATTTTATCGGATTTTATCGCGGTATTGAAATTATTCCTGACAATTCAGATCTTTTACCATTTAATAAGCAGACTCGCGTTTCATCAAGAAATTTTCTACTCAGATTTACAATATTATACGCGAATGTGAACATTTTTTAATGATTTTATCGTGGTGTATCATGGTCAGTCTAGCCGGGACTATAGATACTTGTTGTGTGTATATGTTGATTGGCAATAAAAAAATAATAGATGTATCGGAAACGCAGGGATTAAATAATATAACAACAATGTACCTCTAACCCGTAAAAAGTTGCATTTATTGTGTTTAGTGCATGAAAGTGTAAGAAATATTTTTTTCTATACTTACACTATGCTCTCCCTTACAAATTCTACCCGCTACCTCTCATCAGTTTGTGCCATCAATCTACTCAGGCAACTAGTACCAATTAACCGTTAATTCCCCACAAGAATAGACCGGTGAACCCAGTCCCTTGTGATGTATGAGACACAAGTTGTCTTTAATTATTACTGTCATGGCTGCCAGCGCCGCATGATTTGACTTGCTCTTTGAGATTGAGAACTTTGAGTACTTGTGTTACTTGGGAGCCGTTGTGTTGAGGATTATTCTGTCTCTGCTCGGATATTGCAAGAGATTATAATGCAGTGTTCTGTTTTAATCAAATGGGTTCGGACTATGCGCTGTGTATTCCTGGACATTATGACACACAGCGCTATCTAGTTCCATGCTAAGCAACGAGGGTTGTCTTACGGATACTAGTTGGTTGATATACTACATATATACTTTTTTTTTGTAAATACATACATATTATAGATAGATACATCCATGACTCGGATAAAAATGTTCATGCTCATCACACAAACATTTCGCTCCTTGAATACAAAAAGGCCACAAACCAAAATGCTATAATTTTACACCACGGCCAAAACAAAAATTAGAACACGTTTTTTTAATATTTCATGATTTATATTCGATAACATAGTATGTGAATATATCATTAGATGTGTTTTTCCGTGCTCTATCGATTAACAATATTAAAAATTAAGTAGCTGTTACTCATGAAGCTGAAAACGTATAAAAGTCCCTTTTGCATTCAAATTTTTAATCGAAATGTTATAAATTATCTCAAAAATAAAACCTAATTTTATAAAAAAACATGGTTTAATAAATCTTTTTTGAAATAGTTATATTCTACAGTCCTTTGAAAACCATGGATAAAACGGACAATAAAACAGTATCTTACATAAATGACAAGAAATTAAATTTAATATAAAATTAGTGAGACCAAATTGTGCGACTAATATTAATCCGGATAATTATTATCTCTAAAATTTTTTTCGTGTCGTTTATGGATCAAAAATTGCAAGAGTGTCAATAAGAATACTTTACATACTCGGACAAAATCTATGCATGCCTGAAGTTTTGACGAGTACAAGCAACACGGACAGTATAAATACTTCTTCTACTTTTAGTCATGTTGTTGTAAATAAACTGCATCTGAAGGTTCAATTCATCATTTTGCCAATCCACCAATAGGTTCTTCAAATAAAAAAAACCTTTTGATATGTCAAGTTGCAACTAGGTACCAAAACAAACAGGTCCCATTATTACAGGTCAATTTGGACACATTTCCACATTTTTCCACTTAAACTCAAAAGATTTATTTCAGTTAGACCAATATAATATTACAATTACTTTTGAACTGTCAACAACTAGTCGCACGGTTCCAAAAGGTAGGTGTTATGGAGAAGAACCGGCAAGTAACTCAATAGATACCCTTTTAAATTAACAACATAAACATTACAAAATAGTTGGTTTTGTTTCACAATGTTTTTGTATGTAATATCAATATGAGAATGATGCAGTTCAATGTGACATTATTTTTAAAACCTTGGTTCTGTTTGTCTTCCATGATTCTGGTACAGTAAGCGAACAATCTGGCCACTTATTATCACGAAAACGATAGATAATAAGTGGCCAGATTGTTCGCTTTCAGAGACATTTGAATTACTGAAAATGTGTATAATTCTATATCTGTGTCTTCATCGTGAAGTAATGATAGGTCAGGCTGCCAATGATTCTATAGACACAAAGTTGTTGAAGAAGTGTTGGAGTATTACTATTAGGTTCTAGTGTATCTTGAATATTCTGAGTCAATAAAGGTTGATTCATTATAATATAATTGTTGTAAAGGTCGCCATGGTTAAAATTAATCGTGTTCTGCTATTCATTCTGTAAATTAATTATTAATGATAAAATAGTTATTGGTCTGTTAGGATATAATTTTAAAAATACAAACTTACAAATAATCACAAACATTAAATTAAACTGCGTAATATTTAACACTAATAATTTTATTTCATCATCATCAGCCTATATTCGTCCACTGCTAGACGTAGGCCTCCCCTAGTAAACGCCACAGAGCTCGATCTTCGGCTCTTAATTTTATTTAGTGACTAATAAATAAGTTGGTATTTATTTTGAAGTTCTGGCATCAATCCTGTATGGCTATATTGTACTTTACCTACTTTCAACAGGTATTTAAAACTTTAAATATTACCGTAATAACACCCGCTGGCTATCACTATTTTTGTTATTTAACTTATTACAACCCGGGCCAAGCTCAAACGGCAGTATTACTTATGCAAGTAATACTGCCGTATCCGGGCATCATCACCTTTTTGTACACCGTAGTCCACCGTTAGAGGTAAAGATGTATCCTATACCTAATTTAAAATTGTTAGTGGCAATTTAGTATTATTTTGAATTAAATTATACGAGCAATTGTATAAATCACAATATAACATAAACATTTATATGACTAAAATATAACATAATCATAAATCATTTCCATACAAAACGGACATATTTCTAAACTACCACTCCAGCTTTCAAAAAATAATCATTTATACATGCATAATTCCATGCAAAACGAACGTATTTCAAAAATGGCACTTTTGAAATATAAAATAAATAACCATTACAAAATGTTTGAATGCAACGGAGACGCATTTCAAATAAGTTCCAAACTATGATTATACTTACTTGAATGTTTGAATGCAAAATGGACGTTTTACCAAATTTTGCACTTTTGCAGAGAACTTTGAACATGACTCAAAATAATACTGCGGTATTATTTCGTCTTGTGGCCTTTTTGCATGCAACTGGAGTGCGTTCGCGTCGAGCTTCGGGTCGCAACGGATAAAGTGGCAGTTTTGCATTGAAGGTAGCTAACAAAATGGCCTAATGCAAAAAAGGCGGTCAGCTGATTTGGGAATAGTGCCGCGATTATGACGGGTGTCTTTTTTTTACTAAAAAGTTTTATCGCTTCAGACCTCATTTTTGCAATAAAAGCATTTTCAGATTTTTTTGACTTGTGGCCTTTTTGTATTCAAGGAGCGATTCGTCCCTATCGGGATTCAAAACCGGGACTCATAGCACAGAAGGCAGTGTTAACTACCGCTGGACTAATAGGGTCGTCAAAATGTTTTTTTTTGTTCATATAAATGTAAAGATTTTTTTTGGTCACACCCTTCCGAGAAGTTGATGTTATGAAGAATCTGGCAAGGAATTAAACATTCTTTTAAAATAATAAGACTTTATACCTACATGTTCACAAATTAATAATTAATTAAAATATGGATTATTTTTTATCTTAAGGGGGAAGCTCCACGGTAGCCCGTGAAATTCAAATTTTCGTACGTTTTTTGCAATTTGCCGGTCATTGTCAGACTAAACATTAAACAAAATATGATTTGCGCCTGTAATAGGTATTTAGTTACAGAATAATATAACTGCATTGATTGTCTATTTCATGAAAAAGTCAATCAATGCAGTTATATGCACTTTGAGGGCTGTTTTATTGATTTAAATTATTATAATTCTGTAACGTAAATTGTAAAAACGTTGAATTTCGCGGGCTACCGTGAAGCTTCCACCTTAATCTTCTCGCCACAATCATGAATCTAATCTCAGTCATACAAACACCAGTTGCTCTCACAAACGACGAGAAATGCGATACGTTTGCAGATGGTAAGGGTACATAAACACTGAGTGATTGCGAGATCATCGTAGTTGGAAGTGGATAATCTACCCTCAGAATACACACTATCACGCCTGTAATTCCCGAAGGGTTGGGCAGTAATGTAGCTATAGTTTTACGTACAGTCAGTTTGATTAAAATGTATCTTGACAGAAACTACCTCGTTGGTCCAGTGGTCGCACAGTGCTACTACCGAGCAATAGTTCCTGCTTTCCAAGTCGAGCAAAGTGTTATTGGGTTTTTCTATGAAATTCTCAGTAGCAGCTCGGAGTTTGGATTCGTGCCCGGTTAATGGCAATAGGCTCGCCCCCTATTACATGGGACCTAAAACATACCGGAGAGCTGTGGTGGCCTAGTGGTGTGACCAGTGGACTGACATGTCAAAGGTCTCGAGTTCAAATCCGGGCACGCACCACTGACTTTTCGGAAGTTATGTGCGTATTTGTCTCATGCTCAAACTGTGAAGGAAAACATCGTGAGGAAACCTGCATACTTGAGAGATTTTTTCCATAGATTTTCTCTCATGTTTGCTTACGTGCGCCAATACTGACATCAAATAATGTTGTGTTTCTCATGTAAGTGAATATTTTATTCTTATGGGAAATAAAGAATCATAAACCGTATTCTTAAGCAGTACAAAAAAAAAATCTACAATCTATTATGATGTGCTAACGTTAAAACAGAAATCAATATGAAGCCAGCGAGCAATTCATGTGAGCATATTGTGTGTTTTCTAAATCATTGATCTGAATGCAAGTGGTCACAATGGAATATATTTGTTCCATTTAACAGACTGCAAAAATTGAAGTTTCCTCTGGTGTTCCAAACGTCTATAGGGTTTTTTTTTATGATGATAAGGGGGCAAACGAGCAGGCGGTTCACCTGATGGTAAGTGATGACCGCCGCCCATAAACATTTGCAACACCAGAAGCTTGCAAATGCGTTGCCAAACCCCTTAGAAACCGTTCAGGTTTCTTAAAATAGGGAGTTACTGAACTGACAGCAAACGGAATTCCCATGCCGTCAGAATAGTCACTCCCCCAATCACATGCTCAAACGGTGAGAGAAAATATTGTGACGAAACCTAGCCTGAGTATTTTTCTCGATGGCGTGTGAAGTTTGCTAGCCCGCACTAGACTACAGTGGACTATGTCGCCTAAACATCGACCTGAAAGGAGGCCCATGCCCAGCAGTGGGAAAATAAATTTCGAAAAAAGGGCATTGAAGGCAATGTCGCTGATGAGACAATTATTTATTTAGTTGACCAAGTCGTAACAGTTGATCATGTATGACAAAGTAGGGACACCATATATGACAATATTGTAAATAAATATTTTCTTATTAATTAAGTTTTGTTTTTTATCATCATAGAAGTAGAATTCATATAATATATCCTTTATTTGCATTCCACAATGTTAAAATTGATGGTAATAAACAATCTTATCCTAGAGACAATTGTGGAGTACAACAAAAAATGTTTATACTAAATTAATAAATATAGTATATATCTTAATTTTTATATTTATTTTTAATATTTGTTAACATTTTCATAATATTATGTCATCCAATATATTTTCTTCTCTCCGATATATCTTTTATCTATTGGTAAACATTATAAGGAAACTTAATACCTAAGTCACTAAGTCATGCTTTACTCATGTAAAGCATGACTTAGTAAACTCTCACTGTAATAATTAATTGGTATTAATTATTACAGTGCAGTGCTATAATTTGTACTAGGCTAGCATGGTGGGCTATATAATAGCTTAGCCCTTCTGAGCCATATTGAGATGACACCCGTGGGATCAAAAATTGTCTCCATAAAAAGGAACAATTACATAAATACGATAGTAATTGTAAAGTAATGAAAAAACAATCCTGCTTTTGAATTTACCCTGAAAATTCCAGTTGACATTTCGAATTCAATGGCAAAGGAAAAAAGAACAAGGACCTCGAAGATACCCGGCGCTAATTCTTTGCATTTGACAGCACTAAATATGATTAACGCGAACAACAGAACGCTTTCAGCATCGTCGTCTTTCTTCCCTTGGCTAATTTCACAGTTTTATCACTAGGATTAGTAAATGGCTAGCATTTGTTATGTCTAAACAGATAAATCTCCAAAAGAAAAAAAACAGCAGTTTTTATTGTCATTTTTCTAACTTGATATTTATCGTGCCTACATTAATGATTCTTCAAGATCTGTCAGTCAAATGTCATTTTAGTATAATAATCATACAATTTAGGTTACAAGATATTCTTTTTTTATGTTTTTTTTTGCTATTTCAATCTATCATCATTAAGCTATTAGTTGTCGTACAGCTAGGCACGTGTCTCCTTTCAGACTGTGCTAAGGTAGATACATCACGCTATTTTAGTGTAGGTTAGCAGATTTCACATACTATTATGAAAATTTCTCAGGTGTGCAGATGTCGATTTATTACAAGATAAATTAATCAGTTAATCAGAAGAACACATTTACATAAAGTACATTTTCACTAAGATTTTTATGTTGAATAAGTACATATAACATATCATCACGCCTGTCACCCCTTAAGAGTCAGGCAGTGGTATTCTATAACGAGTGATAGAAAAGTTGACAAAAAGTATGAGTCCCGTTCTTGCCAAAACATTTGGCTCCAACGTTGATGACGTGATATTTGTATGTCAACTCCGGCCGATATGACACGACTCCACACACATGTTTGTGTAGTATCAGTATGTTATATCAGATTTTCCCGATGGGGTAACGTATGGCGATAATATTCCTGTTAACAACACTTGCGTAGGGGGGAATAAATCATTCGAATTGGAACTGATTGTTCGGGATTGTTTTGGTGCTGCCAACTTTTATAACCATAAATCTTATGTTCCATACATATTCTATAATTGAAACTGAGTATGAGTCTAAAGTAAATGGATACAAATCAGAAAGTTTATTGAAAGGAATAGTTTTGAATAAAATATTATATTGTTTTGGTCAAATTGAAATTAACTTACATTGTAAAGAAAAATAACTGCACTTTAAAAGAGACCATGATTATCTGTGTTTGTTTCGGCATTTCTTCTCAGAGGTCATCAGTAAATAGCGAAGCCGTCAAAAAATAATTTAATGGGGTTGAATATCACTTCCTTGCCGGTGACCACCTAGAAAAATAACTGCAATAGGCGATTAGACGCCCCGAGTTAAACACACACAGTCGAAAAGGACACACTTTGATAAAAAATTAACTTCTGAATACCTATTAGCATTTAATTTAACTCTTTTAATCACTTCCTTAAACTGGGTGTATAACATAAAAATAGAAAAAAGCATCACAGAAATGGAAATAAACAAAAAAGAAGAACTATACTTTGTAATTAGCAGCGAAACTGGAAGTAGATAGTCGGCAATGCGATTAAGTCGCAACAGACAAGCAAGTTCAGCTGCAAAGGTAAATCTAATTTCAATTTAATTGCAAAAACGAGCCAGTGACTGTTTACAACTCGACTCAATTCGTGAATTATTCATTTACTGTTCATTAGTTTGATGGATCTTTTGTTGAATTTTAGTGATATTTCACTGAGAGTCAGATGTGAAATAAAGTTAATTTAAGAGTTTTAAAATCTTAATAGACATGAAATATTAATTAATGATTGTGACCAGTTTTCGAAGAGTATATTTATTACATCGTGGGGAAAACAGGAAACCTGAGTGCATGAGAGATTTTCTTGTTGAAGTGTCAAATCTGGCCGTTAGGCTGATATGGAGAAAAATAAATCCATTTAGTTAAGATAAAATAACCTGTTACTGATCGCTGGTCGCAGGGGACACTTGCTTGAGCGTACTTATTATTACTAGTTGATTTCGGTACTATACGTATAGGCACACTCAGTATATTATCATAAAAGCTACACTTAATAATGTTATCGCTTCTTAAGTTTCTTGATACAATGAAATATCAGTATTATAAAATTACTGATACACCTTCATACTTAGTAATTACCTTCCACATCAGTTAATGGTGACGAGATTGATCAAAGTTATTGGGTGTTAATATGAAATTCTCAGTTGTAAACAGCAGGTTTTTAAAAAAAAAGACTTCCCTAAATTACTAATGTTGAAGGTCTTTTCCACAACAACCATTTTTTGCAACAGTACATAAAAATTTTAAAAGATGAACCAAAGAAAGTGTTGTAATTGACTTAATTGAATTTTCTTTCACTTAGACACTCCATTCCTTAACTTTCATTTAGTAAAAGTTAGGTATGTTTTTATTCCTTGAAGGAAACTAAATGCCCAAAACAAGCGGCAGTCGATTCCGAGAAAGTCTTTCAACAACAAGCACTGCCATTACAATAGATAAAGCTTTACCGTCTCGAGAGCCACCTATCAAAAGTTCCAACCAGAATATTTTAGCTGGACAGTCGTGTCCGGGGCTGTCTTCCGGACACAATTTGTCAATGTTCTTCGCCCCTTTTGCCGAGATAAATGATCACCGATTTTCGGACACATTTTTGTTCGAACGTACAGTACGAAATTTATGTTTACTTTTACTTAACTTGTCGTGAAATTAAACAAACTGGATGGATTGGTGTATTTTATTTAATAAATTTTTGCAAATAAAATATAAAAAAGGTTCATTCTTACGTCATAACTACCCTGATCAATCAACTTCCAAGGTTTCGTAAAAAGTTTTTCGGTTAATAGGTTTCGTAATTTAATTGTTATTTTATATTCCCCCTTTCGATTACTGACTTTGTATTATAAATTAGTATATTATATAATTATTGATTATTTTTTACTATTATTATTATTTATCCTGGTAGGTACAAATGTGTGTGTGATGAGCATCAACATTTGTATCCGAGTCATGGATGTATCTATGTATAATAAGTATGTATTTACAACAAAAAAAAGGATATTTGTATTATATCAACCATGTAGTATCCGTAACACAAGCCGCGTTGCTTACCACGGAACTAGATGGCGCTGTGTAATAATTTCGGGAAATATTTATTATTATTGATATTTGGTATTTCGGTTATTATATTTAACGATATTTTAATTATTTATTTATTCACATTTTTGCATTTTAATAGGTATTGTATGCACTAATGGCGGGACATAATAATATGTAGTTGATCTTTATAATATGTGAACATCCTCTGATCCATCATCATCATATGATCCACAATAAAGCAATTTGAAGTTAGAAGTATAAGCTGCGCCTATCCATGTTAGTGTATGGATGGGCAACCATTATCAATAACGAAACAGAACAGATGAAATTAAAAATGAAATGAAATAATCCAAGCCCGGGAGACCACCTTAAGCCATTCTGGTTGAAATGAGCAAAAAACTCAGCACCAGAATTTACCAATGCCATACCAATGTCAAGCGTCTTGAGAGTTTTTAACCAGACAGATGTCTATAAAGTCCAAAACACTCCGTCGCCTTTTCTAAGGAATAAATGAGTGGAGTTTCTAAAATGAGGATTTTCGAAGGTAACCATTCGAAATGGTGCCGGCAAAAAGCAATATTAATTATTCTGAAAATGTATTCTCGGTCGACCTCATCTGCTTGAAGTTCTCGTAAAACTCATCTACATCGATTTTAGTTGTGTACATTCCGATATTTTACATGCGAATATTAGACATTGAAATAATCTACTTTTATGGATTTTGTCGCGCAAGATTTACAACATCTTTGAATTTCTTGAATACAGGCAGAGATGCTTCATGCCAACGTGAAAAATATTCCACAGCCAAAGGACATCCGAGGATATTATCCTAGGCCAGCAAAAAGTTTATAAAAGTTAATACATAATACACGAACCGATCAGCATAATATTATATTATAAACCGCAATGAAATCCGTAAAAAGTAGATTTATTTCAATGTTAATAGATAAGTTTGTAAACTCTCAACCTCGTCGCGGATAAATTAGACCTGTTCTGTTGCTCAATGAGTGAATTCATGAGAATGACATTGTTTATAATTTATTATGGAGATATATAGGTTTATTATAGTATCTATTAGAGATAAATAATTTGATATATAGTGAACCACACTATCGCATTAAGATTTTGTTCTTGTAATGATAGTGTTTAGTATGGGTGATAAATAAATAAATCAATTAATTAATAAATAAATAAACGTATAGTATGATTTCTTGCTAAAATTGAGCTGACAGACGCCATACAGAAGACCGCAGTGAAACAATAATAGTGGTGTGTTCTGCGAGTGAGTTAAGTTGCCAGAACTCGTTAGGGGAGTGACTATTCTGACAGCATGGGAATTCCGTTTGCCGTCAGTATATTAACTCTCTTATTTTAAGAAACCTAAAACGCTTTCTTTTTTTTGTTTCTTCAAAAAAGGTATCAATCTGTTTTTATAGGGTCGCTAACGTGTGAGCGACACAATTGGCATTGCAAACTTTCATAGGCTTATCTACCCATAACTGCTTACGATTAGGCAGGTTGTGTGTCCTATTATCAAAATAATAATAATAATGCATCCTTATAAAAGTAAAAACATAAATAATCGAGTCTTTGTCGTTTCTATTTAATACTTTACCGTTATCAAGTAAATTCATAGACAAAGTTTTCTAAAGTTTTGACATTGTAAAAGACATCGGTTCGTTTCATAGTTTTCTAGGTCAAAAAAGTTAGATAAAACATTAATATATAAGAAAATAGGACAGGTCTGTTCAGTCAGGTAACAAAAGTTATATTTTTCGGGGTAGACGGGCTTTCAAGTTATTTTTTTCTCTTTCGACCCGGTGGGAGCGAAACTTATGATTATCTTCGAAGTTTCTAGAACACGATATTTTATTGAGTATAATATTTTATTTTTTATGTTTCGTGTAGTCGGGAATTCTTGCTATTATTTCAGCCGCGACTTTGTGTTAAATATCATTAGCTTAGGGAACAATTTTTTTATACCTTTGAATCTTATCATCATACTTATAATCATACGATTATAAGACATTGAAGTAAATTTATTTTTTCGAATCGCGGCAAATTGTTTTATTATCGATGTTTCTGAATCATTAAAGTCTCCATGATATGATCATCATGTTTGTCAGTGACGAGTTGACTTGATGTTATAATTTCTAACTCTACATTTTGTTAGTTTTCAAATATATATTATTATTATTATTTTTAGTAGCCTGTAGCTTTCCACTGCAGGCCTCCCCACTCTTCTTCCACATCTCTCTGTCTTCAGCTCTCAGGGACCACTCTTTCTGGAAGGAGTCCAGCTCATCTCGCCATCTCCGACTGGGCCTGCCGCGTTGCCTTTTGCCATTACGTGGGACCCATTGGGTCGTATTTTAGGTAGGTATAATAAAACTAAATCACGATTAAGTTCATATCTCGTATTAAATCATAATGTATAATAAAAAAAATTACCTCTTATTCTCGACCCAATCTTTGTTTAAAGAAAAGAAATCGTTTATTTTCTTTTACTTTCTTTTTCATTATTGTTGCCAGGTTTTGTGTAAATGTTTTTGTTTGAGTGTTCTGGTTTCTGATATAAAAACGTGCAGAAGTACTATTTCAACTAAACAAAGTTGTAAGTTTCTAGTACCTGATATAAATAAATGACTGCCTGTCCGGATTGTCATGAATATATTTATGAGGCCTAGGATAGCAAACTATAGGTTTTAAGCCATATATGTTCGAAATACCTCACCGTCTCCACAAAGTGGTGAACGATACTTACCATCACGCCTGATGTCCCTGAAGGGTTAGGCAGAGGTGTATACACCCACATTTCACTGGCATGTTTTAGGTCCCATGTAATAGGGGGCAAGCCTTTAACCGGGCACGAAACCAAACCCCGTGAAACTGAGAATGTCATAGGAAAGCTGCTACTGAGAATTTCATAGAAAACCTCAGTAACACTGCTCGACATGAGAATCACACCCAAGACCTCTTCCTCAGCAGTCGCACTGTTCGACCACTAGACTAAACGAGGCAGTTATGGTGGAGGACGATCCATTAGAATATTCTACACTATGTGAAAAGGTCTTCTCACTAAATGATGTAGTGGATTTACTTACCTCTTGACTATTTGATTTCTTGTTGTATTGTTGTCCTGGAAGTTTTATTGCGTCGCATCGCTTTCCAGTTAGTGAGTTCGGACAGTGTCTGGCTTATCGCCAGTTGTTTTGGTGTCGGAATCGTGTTCAATATTGAAGCAGATTGGTTTATATAACTTGCGCTACGCTGCCAAGTTTAATTGAATTGTATCCGGAATAAGTGTAGGGCTGTTTTTGCGTCCGCAAGTATGTGTTTTAATTTACAAGTATGTATTTAAATAAAAAAGAGTTTATAAGTATTATTTCCATTGTCTAGTACCTACCCATAGTACAAGCTCTGCTTAGTTTGGGACTAGATGATGCAGTATCAAATGTCGTACAATAATAATAATAATTATTATTATTTATTGACCTGATGTTTACCTAGCCAGCGTGGAAGTTACCAGAAAACTGGTGAAAAATAATATTATCCTTTTTGTACGTCGACAATAAAGACAACTCCCAAAAATGCCTGCAAATCGCCTTCTAGTTTCTTTTTACTTGGAAAAATAAGCAGAGCAGCAAACTACCCAGCCTTTAACTATGTGATGAACAGACTACCCCACCAATACCTTTCGAGGATAGATTTTGAACGATATCGTAAAAAAAACTATCTGTGAAAGGTATTGGCGTCTGTGTTTCATTCTAAAGTGTCTTTTACCTATTTTTCCATTTTAGCTTTTGGTTAAAACATTATTTTTGTTGATTGCTTTGTCTTCAATGTTTCGCAATTTTGTGCATTGAAGAGAAAATTGTATTCTCCATTTGCAAAATTATTCTGCGTCTTAATATTGTTTCATTTATTTCTTTCTTCACCATTAAATGAATCTTAAAGACCTAGTTTAACTGGGACACGAGACGTTGACAATGTCCTTTTAAAAGCACAACGACACACTTTTCTATATAAATAGCTTATTTTATTAGATTTTAAAACGGGTGCCATTCTTTTATAGTCTCATAATTGTTATGAGATCATTAAGGAGATCCTTTCTCTCCGTAATGATAATGGAGTTGTAATGTTTGGACAATCTTCCCATAATGCAAATTTTCAGTTTGGGAGCGTTTAGTTATTTTATGGCTATGTGAAAATAGTGTAATAAGGTTTTATGTAAATAGCATTTGGCGGCCAAATAATAACTTAGCTAATAAAAGCTGTATAACAGTGCATACTGCAGTCTATCTACAGAGGAGGACCTCATATACAAATTTAGAAAAAAAAGGCACGTCAAAATTAGATTGTGTAATAAAATCTTCACGGAAAGTTTTCAAAGAAAGCCTCTTGATATTGACATGAACTACACATGTTAGATAACAGGAACATTGGCGTTCCTATAAAATGTATCGATGAAAAACTTCCAAATCCTTCCGTCTAGTAAGTTCACGAACATCATTTTACCCCAAAAATACCTAATACTCCTTATTGCCTCGCAATAAAGTCTACATAAGCTTAACAGTTCACCTTTACCGATAAGAATGATCCGAGAATATGGGTTAAGGAATTTTGAGTCTTAAGTTTGAAGTTATGAGGATGAAAATTGGTCCGTGTTATTATTACATTGAGAACCGTTTGAGAGGCTTATCAGTGAAGACTTAACAAAATGGGTGTTCGATGTGAACGATGCTTTGAAGCAAAACTATTACAACGGGTAGGTATAGGAACTTGTTATGTATTTTTAAGGAATTAAGCTTCAAAGTTGAATAGACGACGGCTGTACTTGGTCAGCAGTTTTCTTCGATATAATCTATATTATAGTTTGTCCAATTACATTTTTTATTGAACAAAAAATTCGTTCGCAAATCGTTGCATACATTTTTCTTCCACAAGTATATGACCGTGCATAACTTTTTATAGAGTAGGTTGATTGTAATTATCCTTTTTAATCGATATACCTATTAAATTTCATTTTTCTTAGGGACAGAAAACAAAAATATTTATATGTTCTTTCACTGAACTTTGATATATCGCAACAATTAGATTAGATTATTTAATTACTGGATTAGTGAAAACCTGCGATAAACTAGTTGGTGAAGCTTTGAGCGTCTTCAATACTAAGACTGACTTTCCAAACGGTGAAGGAAAACACCGTGAGGAAATTTACATGATTAAGAGATTTTATATATGGCGTGTGAAGTCTACCAACCCGTACTACGCCAGTGTGATGGACAACAGTGTGCATCAAATAAACAATACAAGAGGCCCGTGCCCAGCAGTGGGACAATAGTTGGGTCAATAATGATGATCGACAAAAAATACTCTTTTGACACAATAATTATACATTGCATACAATTGGATTGAATGACTTTTTCATGAAATAGACAATCAATACAGTTATATGCACTTTGAGGGCTGTTTTATTGATTTAAATGATTATAATTCTGTAACTAAATACCTATTACAGGCGCGAATCATATTTTGTTCAATGTACAGCCTGACAATGACCGGCAAATTGCAAAAAACGTACAAAAATTTGAATTTCGCGGGCTAACGTGGACCTTCCACCTTAAACTTTAATTTGAGTTTGAATTTGAAAATACAAGCGTGTACATATATTATGTATGATAAAGGTACTCCACGATTAAACAGCATTCGAGACACAGTGTGTGAACAAAGAAATTAACAGCGAAACACAATTTATTATGAAAGCCCTCTACGGCACACTCGTTCATCAAGACAATAGCCTCTTTATATGTACCATCAAACAAGAATTACGCACTTAATCTCTTCAACAAAGCCAGTTCAGAATTAATTAAAGCTATTCAATTTATATTGGCTAAGACACACCTGAAATGGTGCGTCGTTGTTGCTTCTTGTTTCTTTCTTTCGGCTAATTATTTTTTAAGTTTAAAAGTTGCTGGTTCTGATGCCTTAGTCATTGGTTATTCTATAAAATTTTCTATAGACGCAGTGCTTGATTATTTCTACCTATTTGTTGAGAATGGCCTCGCTCCTTAAAATTTATAGGATTCTGGATTATGTTTAAAGTATGACGTGAGAATGGTGCTGTATTCAGTAGACACGCTTCTGTTTTACCTTTTATGGGTACAGGTGTGATGATAATTATGTAGATATTTAGTTCTTTTATTCTTTTCAATCAGATAAGTACAATTATACATACATCTGAATAAATTGCTATAATACTGGTACTTAATCTATAAAAAGTAGTTTTATTTCAACGTCCATTAGGTATTTGCGTATGTGGGAGACATCAGTTTGGATGAATTAGGTAAAGTTGAGGAATAAAGGCGTGAAGAAAATTAAATTAACGCGCGGAAATTAAATAATAGACGCGGTATTGTGTATAACGTTAACACGGATAGCAAATGTATTTAGAATAGTCATAATTTTATGGCTATATAATTAGTTAGAGCTATGATAGCCTAGCGAGCTATAGTGGATGAAGTTTCAGAAACTTTGTCACTTGATGATTTTCTACGCAGACAAAGTGTGGCTGCGTAGAAAATCCTCTTTGGTTTCTTGATTTCAGAGAGAAAACTTTCCTGGAACTCGAACTATCTTTATACCAAATTTTATCTAAATCGGTTCAGCGGTTTAAGCGTGAAGACGCAATAGACAGAAATAATTCCGTATTTATAGTATTAGTATGAATTAACTTGTTGATCTAAGCCACTTAAATTAAGGTTTCTCGCCAACACATACACGAGAGAACCCATAATGTAACTGCCGTGCGTGACGTCACACACAGTTTTTTTTTTAAATCACATGTACCTAATGAGAGCGATTATTTTAATCTGGAAAATGAACCCACCACGCTTACAAATAGTGGCGATTTTAGCACACGTAACGTTATTATTACGGCGTATATCTTTTCAATTCCTGTCCTTAATAATACAGGTTCACGATTGCAGCCTCTGAAGGCCTCTCTACAGGTACAGCGGTTATATTAATTGTACTCGAGTCGAGTCGGAGTGGAGTGCGCTCGACAGGATTGAGTGTGTGCCTCGTTCTTACATCACTTATAACTAGAGATTTTAGTTATGTTGTAGGTACTTTGATAAAGGTTAGGATTTTCCTCATGTTTGAGCGTAAGCACATGATTGGGCGCTGTAAAACATGAGAGAGAAACGTAACGCAAATAATAAAATTGCTGTATATTTTTCTATTGGATATAAGTCTTTAGGCTTTATTGTACGATAGTTTAGACTTCTAGAGTCATCATTTCAACCGTTGGACGTCCACTGCTGAACATAGGCCTCGCCCAAGGATCTACACGGCGACCGGTCCAACGCCACCCGCATCCAGCGGATTCCAGCGACCTTACCAGGTCATTGGTCCACCTTGCCCACGCTGCGTCTTCCAGTCGATAGTCTAGAGTGGTTTTGCAGAATTCACACGCCATCGAAAACAATCTTGCAGACATGCAGTTTTACTCACAATGTTTGAGCATGTGCGATATACATATGTATGCACAAAGTTGCAATAATATCAAAAAAATATATACCTGCCTACTTATCCATAAAAATATATAGTCCTAAATATGAAAATCTCAAACAAACAAAAATTTTCATCATTATTTACTATGCGATACAATATATTTTGTTTTACAACAGCTGGACGGTGAATACAGCAATCGATGATAAGTTCTCTTAAAGTTATACAGCAAAAATATTTGTTAAATTATTTATGATTCGATACATAAAAGTTGAATGAATGAATGAATGATTGTTTATTTCTGTTAATAGATCTTTTTGAAGACACTTTTACAAGTCATGTACATTTTTTTTAGTATCTAGTTATTTTGTAATTCGAAATACAATATATTTTTTTCTATGTTCCAATTTAATGATAAATCAGAATGATTTAGTACTTCTATACGTCAGTGTTCCACAAACATATGCATATCAATCAATTATTACATTTATATTCCAAAAACATTTTATTAACTTCAGTATTCGTTTGCAGTAAACGAACATCAATCAAAAACCTTTTAAGCTTGACGTGTTTTATTAATTTTTGACTCGATGTGGGATTTTGAAAATCGTACATAATGTAATATATACATGATTACCTACGTTGTTTTTAAGATTTCCTAATGGGAAACCCAAGAAACTTCCTTCTCAGTTTTTGACACTTAGTATATTGATACTGTTCTAATCAATATGTCTCTTCTGCCCGTGACCATGGATGCTGTAAAGAATCCGAAACAGCAGAAATTGTGGTAAATTTAAACTTATGAAAAGTAATTTGTAAAGTATCTAATAGAACATTTGAGTAAGTAATATTTGAGACAAGGAGATTCAATAAATCATCCTTAACCAAAAACAATTCATTTATTATTATTCAAAAAACAAATTATTATTATTATTATAATACGAATAATATTAATATAGGACCATCCAGGAGTTATACAGAACACAACGAAAAGAAAAATCTGTTCGCAATTGGCAAATATATATAGCTGAAAACTCAAACCCAAAGGATTCATTTCAATTAGACCAACGCTGCAGGTACTTTTGAATTGTCAAAAACTAGTTGCCCGGTAGGTGTTATGGAGAAGAACCGGCTAGATACTCCGTGGATACTCATCGCATAACATACTACACACAAACCTTACCTTTACGTGAAGTCGACTTAAAAGACGCAATTTATTATTTCATTTGAAAGTAAATCAATTTCAATTACTGCTGTTATTACTGTTGACTTGCAACTAAAATAGCACTATTTTACAAATAAACAATTCTGATTCTGATTACTTTCCCATTTAAGGGGTATGCGGCCCTGTTTCTCTTTACTACAGGCTACTCTGTAGCCTATCTAAGAGGACAGTACTCCATCCATTATAGTGTAGTGTACTTAAGTGTTTATTATTATTGATTATCGTGTCTATGATACTGTACTACACCTACTTCTTTATGAAATAAAAAAAAAAACTCTTCTGTAAACTTTTAGCGATATTAATTTTTCTTTTATATATTATACTCATAGGTTATTGAAAAATATTAGAACACGGTTTGCTGTTGTTTTTATTATGATCAAAACGTGGGTAATTACTTTTATTGTATGAGTTGTTTTTATTTATATTGTTATCTATTCATAATATTTACATACATACCATCACGCCTGTCGTCCCCGAAAGGTTAGGCAGAGGTGTACTAATGTACACCCACATTTTGCCATGAACCGGGCACGAATCCATCCTCCGAGCTGCTACTGAGAATTTCATTAAAAAACCCAATTACACTTTGCTAGACCTGGGGAACGAACCCCTTGCTCTGCACGGACCTCTTGCTCGACAGTCGCACTGTCCGACCACTAGACCGAGGCAGTTATCTTAATATTTATAAGGATATCAAGTAATCAAACACTTACAGTAAGTAGAGGTATTCAATATTAAAAGGTTCTCTAGTTTCAGTATTCGGCCACAAACGTATTCTTAGTACCTACCATCATACTTTACTAAGAAACTTATTAATTTATTTAAAAACGTTTAGTGATGGGAAATGGACTGTTTCTATTGACCTAGTTTTCTTTTGTATTTTATATCCCGCATAAGACAGAAAAGGAGATGAGAAAGGCAGAAGACAGAGATTTATGGCGCAGTTTGTGGGAGGCCTATGCCCAGCAGTGGACTGCGATAGGCTGAGATGAGTATAAGACAGAAAACTGCCTCTTAAGCGCCTTTTAATAATGTATTATAGTATTTAGATTACCTAGAATAAAGTAGCCAGACATTTTTACACGTGCCCGCATGAGTTTGATGGTCATTAATTAAATTAATTCATTGTTGGTAATCAAAGTATGTTCAAGCAAATCTGCAAGCATGACAATTTAATTATCCTATTAATTTAAGTTGAAATAAAATGACGAATCGAAAAAGAAAAAAGAAACAGAATCTTTGTTGTATCTTACACCAGTTTTCCGCACAGATAAAAAAAATCGAATCCGTTTGCTACAAAGTCTCATGCTCATTAATCCCACTGCTGGGCACGGGTTACGGGTAGCTAGATTTTACAGGCAAATGAGCAAATCTCTCTATCATGCAGATACCCTCACAATAATAAATAAATAAATAAAGATTCCTGGACATTATGACACAGCGCCATCTAGTTCCGAGCTAAGCAACGAGGCTTGTGTTACGCATACTAGTTGGTTGATATACTAAATATATACTTTTTTTTACAATGTTTTCCTTCACCGTTTAAGCATGAGATAAATGCGTACATAACATTGAAAAGCCTTGATACCTTGAAATTGAACTCCAAACCTATTGATTTCTCAGTACCTTCGAAAAATATCATCTAACCTATTATTAATGTAGGTAGTAACAAATCACCGGTAGGTAATTACTTACTGTTGTTTGTAACAGTATGCCCGTTCACACGATGTATTGATCGCCACTTTACTTCGTTTTTGTAATTGACGTCACCTTTGCCTGCATTCGGTATGCTAAATAGTGATGTACGGTTCGGTATTTTGATATCGAATCGATGATAAATTGGTCGCCCGTTTACACGGCGCTTGTGATAATGTGCGTTTTTATTTTGGCTGTCGAGATTCGATCGGCCGGTTTAAGGTTATGATGACAGGTGATGATTTACTGCTTTCTGTGGTGATGTTTGTGTGATGAGCATATACATTTGTACTGAGTTTGATTTGATGTTTCTATGTATAATATTATGTATGTCTTTACAATATATATACATATATTGGATTCTTGACCTTCGTTTCTGTGAAATAAAACTACATCTATATGAATTTTATCGCCGTAGGTATATTGATATTATTTTAGTTTCAATTCAGTGTCTAATATTCGCGAAAATGTAACAAACGTGATTTTTTTGTTTTATGATTTTTCAAACTTTGTTAAATTACTTAAAAGAATATATTTTACCTTTCATCAATCAAAATATTAATTCCCAAAACAAAATTAATTTCTACCACAGTTGAATGATGATGTATGAACAACATATCAAAAGACGTAAAAGACATCAATTGCTCACGCCGTTTACGCCCTTTATCTTATCGACATGCATACAGAGTAGGTAGTACTTTCCTTTGCAACATCTTTATCATATAAAACCGTATTCTGCAACGTTATTATATTACACGTTGTAGACGGAGCGTGTTGTAAGCCCTGTCGGATATTCACAGCACCGTCGACGCTGTTCACCAGAATTCCCAGATAATTCACTTTTTACTTAACCACCTTGCTGAGCAAATTCTAACCTTATTGTATTCTACTAAAGCTTAGAAGCTTTAGAAAACATGAAACTTGGTCTGATTAGTAGTATGACGAGTAGACGATGAAGCCAAATAGTACAAGATCCCACCGCTCGATTCTGCAGGTATCTTATATTATCTTTCAAATGGCGTGAAATTCATTAAAAAATATATATTGTTCCAAATTATATTAGCAAATTAATTATACTAAAATTAGTTAAAGGTAATTGCGGCAAATTTTTATAGGAAACCCAATCCATTGCATATTTTCTTAACATTCATTTAAATTTTTTATGTATAAAAAAACCTGATACCTGCAAAATCGAGCGGTGGGATCTTAGACTAACAGTTTTTGAGGTGTAGGTCGCGCACAACCGAATTTTGGAAGTTATGTGCGAATTTATCACGTATTAAGACATAAGTAACATAAAGAAGAAAAAAAAAATTCAACACATCAGGCGGCTACCTCGGTGGCTCAGTTGGCAGAGCGTCTGGAGTACTAATCCAGAAGACGCGGGTTCGATCCCGCCTGAGGTTGAATTTTTCTTTCTTAATAAAATTTAAAAATTAAGAGGATCATCATATCCAACCAAATCATCCATACCCAACCGTGGGACAGTAATTACATGATCGAGACCTAGGAGATAATATACTAGATAGCACTAGGCTCTCTTAATACTAAGGCTATTCAGAGGTGTACCTTTTAAGTCCCATATTTGGAGGGGGGCAATGTATATGCCATTTACTGAGCACTAGACCAAATTTAAATACCAATACTGCTAAACATGGATACCGAATCTAGAAATGTATGCTCTGTAGCCGCGTTTGTAGCTGCTAATCCCATTTTACTTCGACTATAAAAATTTAAAGAGTTTTAAAATCCAATTATATATACCTAAATAATCTTTTTTTTTTATAAAAGTATGATGAAAAACTTATACTTAATAAATATTATTTAGTAATAGGTAAGTTAGAGTTTAGATAGTGCGATAAATGTTTTAACTTTTCGCAGTAAGATCATTTGAAGTCAAATATTATTAGCAATAATTCCCTTTAAAATTAACTGTGTTAATCACGTTATGAGCAAACTGTTGATCAAAGATACACTCTAACCTGCAATCAGTTTCGGCAATTAAACTGTTAAGGTTCACGTTACAGTTACAGTAACTTGTCATTAGTTATGCTCAGAATGGCGATACCATTATATTTAACAGCCACTTAGAGAAGCGGTTTACTTGAAGACGGTTTAGTTGAAGAGGATTGTGATCGGTAGGAAGGTAACCTGACTTGTTCAAATATGATAAAAAAATACATATTCAATTCAAAAATATTTGAATAACAAAATTATAAATTTACCTGCTGATGGGACAAAGAAAGAAATGGTTAAATGTAATTAGCTGCTTCGTTGGTGCAGTGCGACTGCCGAGCAAGAGGTCTTGGGTTCGATTCCCAGGTCGAGCAGTGTTTTTGAGTTTTTCTATGAAATTCTCTGTAGCAACTCGGAGTTTGGATTTGTGCCCTGTTAATGGCAATTGGTTCGCCCCCCTATTACATGGGACCTAAAACATACCGGCGAAACGTGGGTATACATTAGTACACCTCTGCCTAACCTATTGGGGACGACAGGCGTGATGGTATGGAATGATAAGAATTACATTGAAAATTCCAATAATATTTGCTTGATCTGGAAATTGAATCTAAAACCTCTTGCTTACCAGTCGCATTTGAGATCACGAGACCAACAAAGCAGTGAAAAATTCAATTTCAATAGAGAACCCTACACTCTACAGTACCTAATATCGGACAAGTGACGTTATTACCGGCAGATGGCGCCACACTATCATCTGGGATCGGGACGATAGCCGCTGTCCCTTCATACGATTCACACATATTGAGATAATAATATATTCTGGGTTCAAAGACCTGTAAGATGAAAAGGTTGGTGATTTATTATTATAAATAAATAAATATTCCCGGACATAATGACACACAGCGCCATCTAGTTCCGTGCTAAGCAACGAGGCCTGTGTTACGGATACACGGATACTAGCTGGTTGATATACTACATATATATATATATTTTTTTTTGTATATACATACATATTATAGATAGATACATCCATGACTCGGATAAAAATGTTCATGCTCATCATACAAACATTTGTCCTTACCGGGATTCGAACCCAGGACCCATAGCACAGAAGGCAGTGTTAACTACCGCTGGACTAATTGGGTCGTCTAATTATGTCGATAGATTATTTTGTAGTTCAGTAATTCATCTTATCTAATATATAAAATTCTCGTGTCACAGTTTTCGTTGCCATACTCCTCCGAAACGGCTTGACCGATTTTGATGAAATTTTTTGTGCTTATCCGGTATCTATGAGAATCGGCCAACATCTATTTTTCATCCCCCTAAAAGTTAGGGGTAGTCCACCATCCCCTATAATGTGGCAAAACAACGGTCAGCTAGTAATTTTATAAATTTATTAAGGTTGAGTAGAGCGACGCTGATACACACGTCATACTCGTGAACGGGTGTCGGTGGAGGCTGGTCGACTCATACATGCCATGGCATTTTGAATTCGTTTTATTTTGTCTTGGGTAAATGGTTCATACATTTCACATCAAACTGCATTATTCTCATATTGATGTTGCAAATGAAAATTGAAAAGGAATTGATTTCCTATATTGTAATTTGTATTTATTTAAAAGAGTATCTATGGAGTTTCTTGCCGGTTCTTCTCCATAGACCTACTTTTGGGAACTGTGCAACTAGTTTGACAATTCAAAAGCACCTGTCATACTGGTCTACTTGAAATAAATGTTTTGAATTTGAATTTATTGTCTTTTGGAATATGAAGTGGCAGTAGCGAAGGCCGCCTACTGGCGTGGCCAGTAGAAGCGAAGGAAGGAAGCGTGGAAGTAAAAGGTTCATTCTCAAAGCACGCACCACTCTCGCCTTTTTCCATGGGGATAGGCAGAAACTATAGAATGCCACGCGCTATGATCCGTGCATCCCACTTTTGTGCATATTTATCATCTGCTCACACGTTGATATTATATCCATAAAAAAGTAGTTTTATTTCAATGTAAATAACTTCCTATACAGTATTAACTGAAGGCCATTCTTAATCTTATATAATGCTTAATTCGCAAACCAGTAGCTTACGTCCATCCATCCATCAACGTCAATTTCAGTCAGGAGTTATTGCAATCATTCCACGGTATTATGGGTAATATATTACTGGATTCTCTATCCAATCAATCAATAACGAAATGAGGGGAAACTATTTTGGCACCCCTAAAATTAGACATCTTAATCCCATTATGGGCAATCTATTGATCAAAGAGATCCGCTTAACCCGCAATTTCGGACGTTAAACTGTTAAGGTTCACGTTAAATCATAGTTACAGTAACTTATCAATAGTTATGCTCCGAATAGCGATAATATTGTATTTAACAGCCGTTTAGAGAAGCAGCTTATTTATTGTTTAGGTGAAGAGGATCGTGGGAAATTCGCCTTATGCACTGGCTTGTATACCAGATTGCTTGAAGATACGAGACGGTTATACCGGTCTCTCCAATCAGGTAGCCTGCATTCTAACCATTACCAGCACCTTGACCGACTAAAAAACCGCACTCGTCAATGCCACCAACCCTATTGCCGGTGCCATGGGATTCGCGAATGCATGCACCACAACGCATGATCCGCGATCCCGCTGCGTAAGACCACTACCAAGCCTCCCTTCCTAGTTGGGCTTTACACCTTCCCTCGTGCCCACATCACAGCTTTTTAAAGACGTAGGTATTGACGTATTTTGGGTATTTATTTCTGGCTCAAACGGTGAAGGAAAACATCGTAGAGAAGAAGCAAAAAGCATCTGAGAGATTTTCAGGATGACGTTTAACCTCTGCCTACCCGTACAAGGTTGTATGAACCATGGTAATCTATGCTCATCAGTGGGTCCAAATTCAGCGCAACATAGCTGAGAAAAAGTAATATAAAATGGTATGAATGTATCGTGGAACAAAAAGCTTCTAACAATAATTGGATCTTAAAGTGATAGTTTTTTATCACATTTCAAAATTGGACCTTATCGTCTTCTACCATATGAAGTCCACATCTAATATTCAAATTGTACCGCCCACTGACAGTATAACCTGTTAGGGTCACTCGTATCTAGCCGAACATTCGGTTTAATAGACACTTTATAGCAGTATTAACGTTGTTTATGGCAACCCTGGCTCTTACAGGTAGTACACTTGAATTAATTCTATTTTTAGGGTTAAGTGGATTAAAACGTGGAGGGTATAACAGTTTTTGACCAACTCAAATATTGTTTGGTAACGTCATGAATTTACTAAATGGCGAAGTCATAAAAACGTAACAATAAAATGAACACAAAATCAAATAATTACGTATATTTTGACTACATTGTGTTAATAAAATTTGCACCAGTTTATTATTTCAAAGAATGGAAATTGTAGCTGATTAAAATAATGTTACTATGTCAAAAAAAGTCATAATTGGTTCAGGTTGAAATAAATATTACTTGAGACAAATTAATAATAATATCACAATAAAAAATAAAGTTTGATTATTTTACACTTATTACTTAATTATGTTTTTATACAAATCCAACCCTTCAAGTGAAATATTTAACAGAAATGTAATGGCGTACGCCATTAACACGCCCGCCCTGCTTAGCATTATTTTAGATCAAATGTAGGTGCAGAAAATAAAACCATCAAAATATTTTCACATGTTTAATGAACAATAATTTCCAAATAATTTCTTTTCGTATTGTTCAAAATTTAATATGTATATATAGACCGCTATATAATAACATCAAAGCCCTGTTTATTCATTGAAAGCCTTACATCTACGTCATTGCTTGCGTGGTTTTCCAAATGAGGCACAGTGTTTCACCGTGTCAGAAGATTTCACATTAGGCTGAGTACAAATTTCCTTCACACACATCCGAATGTCTCAAACAATTGTCAGATCAAAGGGATAAGTATATGTATATGCTTGATTATTAAAACGACGGTGAAATTGTCATTTCTTTTCAGAAAAAGCGTTTTTGAAGGAAGAAGGTTTTGTAACTCAACCGCAACGTTTTGACACGGTAATTATAAGGGGAATTGTAAATATTTTGAGTTACCAAGTATAACATGATTTCAAATCGAATTATGGTATAAGAATGAAATTCATTCCACTTAAATATATAGCTCAAAATGCGTCATTAAGTTTGACTAATACAGTTTTACCCAACCTAATTTAAATTGTGACACTGATATCCACACTGTGTGTCAATTTGAAAACCATATTGGTATACCATCAGTATTTTACAATAAAAATAATAATACAACTGTTTAAAAACTTTGTGCTAACCGGAGTATTATTTTATTTTCCAAGACATTTATTCCACAATTGAATAGGCTTTTCTTTTAGTTTAACAAAATAGGAATACAAAAATCTTTTAACATTCAAGATATCTTCCACAAATCTCAGCACTCCATTCAGTATTCTGTTCATATCAAATTCAAATAATTCGATAGAAAATAGAACAATATTTCTTTAAGTGCTTACTATTTTTATCGTGTAAGCTACTTTTATGTCTCAATTTGTTGCAACATCTTTCTTATATAAATTCGTTGAGACTAATTTATTTGCATGTAAAATAACAATTTATTGAGTTCGAGAATATTCTTTATATAAAAAGCCAAACAAATGTAAAATAAGTTACTTGAAAATTTCTATAAAGTGCTTATTTAAAATTAACATGCTTGTCATCTAATTTCATTATTTCAGTTACGAGAAATATGGCGACGCACATTTGTCTCACAATAATTAGACTTAAATTTAAGTGCCAAACTCAAACTTATTTTAACAAGCCCCAAATAAAAAAGGCTCACCATCGTAACTCGGAGGCTTAAAGAATGTAAGTATAAAACTTTTTTGTACGTGGTCCGCTAAATCCGCTTTAAAATTTTATTTACATATAGATAAATTTAGCATAAGCTAGAAATGAACATAGTTACACGCATAATGTTTAATGTTTCGAGATTGGGCCGAGATCGTGAAGGCCTAGGGTCCCCCATAAACAATGTGTAATGGGTAATTTTTCTTTGTTATGGACGTTTTGATCGCGATGTTAAGGCTGTAAATACAGTTTGACTTTCAAATGAGAATTATAGTTTAATGCCACTTTTATGTTAAGAGGTGATAAAATAAAGTGGTAACAATGGGAGGCATCGCCAAACCTACTGAAATTGGCTTAATCTGATATAATTAAGTAATTAATAACAATTATTAATATTATAAAGTATTGTGCTTCTACTTCAACTGATTGTAACATTTTTGCTATTAATATTATACCTTCAGCAGTAAGTAAATGAGAAACAAGCTCAACTTATTTAAATTTAAACTTGCTGTGTTGTCGTTTCCATTTAACAACTTTATGAAGTTAATTATTAGTTTTAATTACAATACGATGCGGACAACTTGCTAAGGCAGGGTAGGCAGGATATTATAGAAGTATCAACTTGATTGTTAAAGCTATTTTGGCTCCGCCACAATTTTTCCAGTGCGGTTTATTTTCTAAGTCACTAATCATATCAGGTTAGCGTGTGGTGCAACATATTAAAGTTTTCTGTAAAAGCTTGGAAATGAAAACTTTTATGAGAATATTTATGATACTTGAAAGTTTTAAAGCTTCTGTTTCATGATATGTTTGTTTATAGTTTCAATAGAAGAATTTCATATAAGAAACAGTTGGAGGTTTAACAAATGGTCTGACTAATGACAGGAAGGAAATTCTATATTTCAAACTTGCAGTTGTAGATCAACTATCAAAGCGTGCAATGTCGAAGCCTTACAAACTTTTGTATAATGTCCACACGTCACTCAAAATAAATCTGAACTTCAAAAGAGCCTTTTCGTAGTACATCCAATTCCTAGAAGTACCTATGCTTTCAGGGGAATTATTAACATAAAAAAAACATGAAGCAAAATTCATAAATGCTATGATATTGCTAGAAACTGCAGCAGTAATGCGCCTAAGGAGGTTAGTTTTCGCTGCAGTAATAAATAAAACCACTGGAACTGATAAAATGTGTTCCACATACAGCTGTTAGATTCATTTCCTTGGTAAATGTTCACAGTTTTTTCTCCAAGTAAAACAACTTGGATTTTAAGCGCAATATTTTTAGCTTTTAAGGCTTGAAAATGTTGACTTTCACAAATCTTATCGTGAATCAAATCAGTCATAGCAAATGTAAATATGTTTGCATGTATGCTAAACAATTCTAAATTCAAATATTTCATAAATGCGGCTGGCAGATTATTTTGAGTCATGTTCTAACCGGCTTTAAGGAAGAAATTTTTTGTAATTCAAAACCAAGAACATAATATATAATGATCAAACTCGTTAGTCTTATTTCAGCGACGTGGTTTCAGGAAACCTCGTCACGTACCATCCCCTTACAGTTAAAGGCCCGCTAGGCAATTTATATGAATTTTAACAACACAGATGATGAATACCCCAAAGTGTAGGCTTGTTAGGTCGGGGTGAGTCATAAATTATTTCCAAATAGGGTTGTCCGACGCTGACACAAGCTTTGCCATTGTACGTTATATAAACACTGGATTTGCTCGCGTTGTTACACACACTACGAACATAATATGTCTGGCCCTCTTTTGTTTTCCCATTGTTGGCTAGTTTTGTATAGATTTGTTTAGTTGGGTTCGTTGCAAATAAAGATACATTTTAGTGGAATAATCTCGAGATGTACATTTAATTCTATGAAATTGTTTAGACAAGTTTTTTATCTTTACAAATCTGTATATTTGGGGTCTTGAATATTATTATAATGTTATCAGTGTTATTGATTTTAAAAAAGTAGTAACTTTGTTAAAATATTTAGGCCTGCTGGATGTATTTTTATTATTAACGTAACCTTTTATAACATTAATGTTTGAATTATTTATATCTTTTACGATCTCAACCCAATTTCGAAACGATTCTAACACTCCAATAGGCTGACTTCTAGACTGTTCTTCTAGCAAAACTTCATTATTTACCGCAATGCAGTGTCAATTTAGTTTTACTGTGATATTTCTTTGATGTTATATGTAGTCTGAAGACAGCGTTGGGTTAGTAAACAAAAACGTAGCTAAATTCAAAATTATAGTACAATTTAGTAGTTAAATTTAACATCTTAAAATTATATACAAAATTCATATTGAACTTAACATCGTGCTATCTAAATAACATTAAAATTTATTGCATTTGATGCGTTAAATAGAATTTATGCGTTAAATGTTTGTATAGTAACAAAGTACGTAATAAAACAATTGATTCAATCTCGATATGGTACCGATTTAGCATCATGGAGTAAGAATAGATTGCTACAAGCAGTTTATCTATTTCTTGTACGTAGACACGAAATACGAAAAGGAAAGCAAACTAATAGATACAATGTAAAAAGGTACTACTTATTTCTAAAGAAACCTCTTCCAGTAAGCCCGAGACAAATGTTTTTAAAATACCCACATTACATTAAATATTAGATTACTCTTAAGAATCATATAAAAAAGCATTCTAATAGATGCTTCATTTCTTTTTTGTAGGTTGGCAATAACTAAGTAAACAAATTAAACAAATAATATTATTCTAAAAGGAAGGATAAGAAGTTCTCAAACCAGGTTATTAAAAATAAGAGGCCATTAAATTTTAACAAACTGTAATAATAAATTATTTATATGAAAATTAATAGAACTGCTTGTAGCTTATCCAACATTATCCAGACACGATAAATATATAAAATTCACACAATATTTTTTACTAATATTATAAAATATTAAGGGTCCCCATATTTAGACATGATTTTTATTTTTTCTAAGGAAAATGTCTTGCCTGTTGCTAAGCAACATATAAACAAAAGTAGCCCAATTTACATTTTATACTCGAGTGGCGGTACCCTTTCATCGCTCCTTTTTATTATGTTACATAATTTCATGTCTCATATCATATTCTTATGAATACGCATAATCTTTCTATTGCGAATTTGGACAAAAAATTCCTTTGTGACTGAAACATGAAGTCGAATAAAAGTCGTCTCTCAAACTCGATTTATTTCTATAGATAAGACGATGATTATTAAGTTGTTATACATATCTAACAAGAAGCAATGAAAAGTTCGTCTGTGTTCAAATACTGTCATCAGTAAGAGCTCTCTCAAGCTGTCAGGCTTGATTTTCGATCATATTACTTCATTTTTATATTTCCAAGATGTCAACCAAATTGATAGCCAATTTTATGTACTTTGTTTAATTAAATAATTTCTTTAACACTATCTACGCTTATTATGTATATTTAATGCTATTTATATTTATTTATATACATGTAAAACAGGTATATAACACCAAGAATGAAAGAAAGTGCCAATGATATGTGGTTTCTAGTGAATATTTTAACTGTTAAAGATACAAAATTATTAACGCTACTAGTATTTACAGTAAAATTATTTTTAGCTTATTCAAAATGAGGTGAAGCTTTTTTGGTTTCTAAAAAGAATATTTAATAAAACCAGAACTCATTTAATTTTTTTACTACTTAACTGATTTTTAATGGTCCAAATATAACTCCTTGGGCGAGTACCAATAGATTTAAAAACTTAAATGGACTTTTACTAAAGATATTACTTAAAACTTACTTGTTGAGAAAATCAAGTTTAATATTTGCTGTTATTAAACCTAAACAAGCTCCACCTCTCTCACTAATGGACAGCAAACATACTTTACTATGATTACAAATTTTCTGGTCATTAACGATGACTACGCGACCAGTATAACTAGACACTCGGGACTATGAATGCAGGAGAAAGAGTAAATAGGTCTATCTATACTGGTCGTTGGCTTACAATTAATTTTTACTAGATCGTGATAGCGGCTATTCTAATATACGTATGTGTTATAAAATGTTAATAAGTACTGTAAACACTTAGATAACTTACATCTATCACGGCCCTGAATGCGCTTACGAGTAAAAGACATTATACCAATGATGATTATTCATATTATAATTTTACATAGAATCGTAACTGCTTTCAAAAAGGCATTTATGCTAGTATTTTAACTGACACCGACTGATTCGTTTATCGTAAATCGTATTTTTAAGTCTTCCATTTCAAATACCTCTCTAATATGTTTCATCAATCTCTTAAGCTTTTTACTTTCAATGTTTCTGATTCGTCTAGCACTGTATTTGTCACTGACAAATCTTTCTTCCTTGGTTTTTATTCCCATGTACTCTTCTCAAATGTTCAAATTTTGTTGAAAGTATTTCTTTTCAACCACCATTCTTTATTGCAAGCAAAATTTTGGAAAACGTCCTTAGCACTATTGGTCAATATAATGTAATATTAATGTTATGTCGAAGCAGATGATTTCCTTTTTTCCGTCTTATTGTCCCTTAGCTTCGTTTCATCCAATGACTCGATCTTATGATCTCTTAACAGTGGAGTGCGAGCATCTGTTTTTTCTTCATTACCTTTATCGATAAAGATGTCATTTTTAAAATTCATCACTCTCATAGTATTATCACTGTCAACAGATTCTTGACGGCTACATGTTTTACTACCTTCCTTACTATTATCGATTTCTTTTTCTTCTGATTTCTCGCTATGGTACGCCATGTTGTCAAAACATTGTGCCGGTACGATGTTCACAGATTTCATCATTGGTATTGCAATTGCGAGCGCGGGACTCATACCTTGGGGGCTTGGTGACAGACGTGTAGAGACGGATAAGTCCATTCCTGGCATTAAAGTTGCAACTGTTGGAAATAAAATGATTGCATCAATAATAAATAATTTATTTATTAAAACAAATACAATTATGAATTTGATTATTTGAACAATCATGCAGTTGCATGCCACTTTTGGAAAATTATAAAGTCCAAATTGATTACTAGTTTCATTAGAACGTTACTATGGGATCAACAAGACGTTTTGAAAGAGATTTATATAAAAATGCAGTTTCACATTGACAGACTTCCACAAGACAATAAACTAGTGCTAGAAAAAACATTAAATATTTAGACACATAAGTTAAGAAATACTATATAGAGACACTGTGTTACTGTAATATTAGTGTGAAGTTGATCATTGAAAGTGTACCGATGTGTCGGGCTGTGAGTTTGATACTTCTTTTGTTGTATTATTTTGACTATTAAGTGGCGGAGGTGTGTGGTTGTTGCCTGAAAGAAAAAACACTTCACTTTCACTATCTAAAAAATAGCACTAAAACGCTGTTTTTCTTCTACAATAAACAACTATAAAAATCACAAATATTGCAAAATTAAATAAAATTACCTAAAAATAAAAATTCAACAACAAAATCATAAACAATCTACAACAACACCAAGTTTGGAAGCAAAGCAAGAAGTTCGGGGTACAAACACAGATTACAAAGTCCCGAACCTTCATCCCCTCGAAGCAAAGGGACCTAGACGGTGGATCCGGTGCTGCTTGAAGATACTGCCGTGTGCAAACATGATAATGACAATGGTAATGATTGATTAGTGACTAAATATATATTAGCATTCCTGTAAGCTAAATCCGAGTGTGCAGGCGATATAGAAAGCCCATTCGGTTCCAACGGCGTTGTGTGATGCTTTCTAAAGCATGTTTAAATTTTTTCTTTTGCAGTTGTTTGGTGTTGTTTGGATCATAGCCTCTAGCTCGCTACGATCACCATCTGTGGAGGATTACATTGCATAAGCTACTGTTAGTCATGTGTCTATTTATTAGTATTTATATTACGAAGGACATTGTCAAAGAAGATACGGTACAATAATTTCTACTTTATTAAAATTTGCTTTATTATGCAGATGGTCATATTTAAAGATTAATTTTATTTTTGTGTTGATTATTCATTTACACAAAAGTTATTAAAATCATAATTATGTTCCTGAATTTAGTTGTTGGCTTAGGAAAACATGTATTAGTAAGACATTTAATAACTTTTTCATTGATAATGTCCTTCTAGCCACATCGAAATTAAATGCACGGTATGGTTCATTAGTCAAATTAGTTTGTTAAAGACCAATTGTATGGTGTATTTATTTCATGTTTAATTTCATCAGTGAATGTGATAATAAATGTTCATCTATTAATTATTTGTGAAAACGCCAATTCGGTTTTATGTCCATCATATTTTATTATCTCTACTTTGTGATTTCAAACATTTATAGTGCTTAAAACTACAAGTGAATTATAGCGAAAGACATATTTCAGTCGTAAAATTTGCCTTTGAAAAAAATTTTGAATAATTTTGTACAATAAATTCTGCTTTAGATTTATTCCACAGATTTAAGTGATAAACAATAGATTTGTGAAGCTATGAATAATAAAATATTCATTTAATTAGTAACTTTTGCCTAACGATTAAATTAGTTTTATATAATTGCGTAGAAATTCAATATATTTTGTTTATCTTTATAAATCCATCATCAACTCAATTACGAATATTATTTACAGCTTCAAATATATATTGCAAAAAAAACAATTACTTAATTAACTTACCCATATTAGGTCCGATCATGTCTTTGGGATGGTTGGTTTTGATAGCATTCATTCTGCGGTTCACTACCTGAGGACCCATACCTGGTGCTAGAGGATTGGGAGCACCTGGCACTGGAGCACCTGTATCATAAATTAAAGTAAAATAGACACAGATATCATAGGCATAAATTATAAAATCGATGGATAAGTTTCTTTAGATTTATTATTCAAAGTTTGTACCACCTGGTTCCAAGTTTCTAACACATTACGTGTATCCTTAGTATTGACCTTTTTGAGGTTTGTAAATCACTACATTTGCAAAAATTGCTTTGACATTTATCTTGGTTTGGAATAATATTTAAAATAATCTATTAGTTATGCGTAACGTATGATAATCATATTGTTTTAATGGGTATATTCAATACTCACGCATAGGTGGCCTGGTCGGCTCTACGTTGATAACTCTTCGCCTCTTCTTGGGTAGTTTAGCTCTCGCTTGTGTGTGTGAATAGTACATAGCGAAGTTTGATACTATGACTGGCACTGGCAGAGCTATCGTTAACACCTATTGGACATGAAATGTTTATTAAAAATCCTTAATGTTACAAGTACGACTTATGATAAAAATAAATTGGATTAAAATGTAGAAGACTTTATGCTAATTATACTTACACCAGCCAATGCGCAGAGAGCACCGACAAACATGCCAACATAGGTCTTCGGGGCCATGTCACCATAGCCGACAGTAGTCATCGTGACTAGCGCCCACCACAGCCCCAGAGGTATGCTGTTGAAGTCATTGTGAGGATTTGTCTGTATCCTCTCTGCATAGTACACCAGACTAGCGAATATCACAATACCCAGCACCAAAAAGAACACCAGCAACGTCAACTCCTTTGCTGACGCTCTGAAGGTCTGTATCAAAATCTTCAGCCCTGAAGAATGCCTCGTGAGCTTGAATAATCTCATAATCCTGATGATGGAGAAGAACTCCAAGATATCCGCGTTTTCGACGTGAGACGCATACTTCTGCAGGATCAAGTCGATGTAGAAGCTCATTGTGGCAATGTAGTCGATGATGTTGACTGAGGATTTGACGAATTCGCACTTGTTTGGCGACGATATGAAACGTACGAGGATCTCTAACGTGAACCAAGCATTACACACACACTCTATATAGAAAAACGCGATGTGGGCGTTTGTTTGCACTTTGTCCAACGCCCAACTCTGCGTTTGGTTGGCTGTCGTCACTGTATAGTTCCTAATCACTGGCACTCTCATGTCCGGGTGAGTTTTTAGACAGAACGATATTATTGATACGCATATGAAGAACACTGATATTACGCCGATGATCTGGAAATAAAAGGAATTATTAGTCTAGAATACCAATTTACATAACTATACATTTTATCATCATCAGCATCAGAATTTTAGCAGAAAAACGTCCACTGCGTGACACAGGCCTTAAGAGATACTACGACGACCGGTTCTGGCGCCATGCGCATACAACGGATTCCAGAGACCAAGCTTTCGGTCTACTTTGTTGGGACCCTATCCTCGCTGCGTCCCGATTTGTGGTCACCATTCGAGAATCTTTGAGCCTTTTCGGCCTTCTGTTCATGGAGTGATGTGCTCAATATACATTTAAAATTATGAAATATTACCACGCGATCCAAATTCAAATAATATATCAACTAGCTATGTATTTAAATGTTGATCTTTTAATAGTGAATAAAGCCAGCGTTCACAAAGAACCCTTTGACCTTTAGCGAAACAAAAATTACTTCGTTTACATTCTCATGTCAAAAATAATTAAAGTAAATACGGGGCCTTTATTGCTTGAATAAAGGATGAATTTATTTACTGAAACACGAACGGGTAACGAGCCAAATGATAGTATTTACACAGGGTGAAGTTTCTCGCAAACGTTAAAAAGGTTGTTTGAGGTAAAAAAATACAGTGAAAAGCTTGTACCTTGGTAATGAGATATGTTAATGACAGCACATTATGGAGTTTATGATTGTCTGAAACAAACTGGTTTTGTTGTTTGGGGTACCTAGGGACCCGGTTTGGGGTATTTTGTGGATGTTACAGTAAACTGTTGGCTTTTAGAAAATATTTTTAAATTCTAATATTGTCAATCCAAGTGTGATGTCACACTGCTTCACTGAATGGTTAAGATAAATAATAGAGGTACAGATGTAGTATTTTCCCTAGAGGTAGGGCATAGTGAGATTTCTCGCTCAAATTGAGCTGCCCTACTGGTAAGTACCTCCACCTGACAGAAGACCGCAGTGAATCAACATTAGTTGCCTTTCTGCGAGTGAGTAAGGTTACCAGAGCTCGTTGGAGGAGTGACTATTCTGACAGCATAAGAATTCCGTTTGCTGTCAGTTCAGTAACTTCCTATTTTAAGAAACCTAAAAGGTTTCTACAGTGTTTACCAATACATTTGCAAGCCTCCCGTCCATTTGCCCCCTTATTAGCATAAATAAAAATCCAAGATTTTAGTAACAATATTCTGCTATAAACTACAAATTTAAAAAAATCCGATTTTTTTTACTGTGCTTCAAGCCAAACATCATGATTCTAGTTTAGTAGGATATCTATATTTTTCGCACTGGCATAGAAGCTTATTTTTCCTAGGTCGTATTTTTATGATCAAGAGTCTTGACTGACCTGATAGACGGGCAATAAATAGATCCTATATAAGAGTTTCCTTTGGATCTCTTCATACCCTTAAAACACTCAAAGGGACAGAACTTAAGAGCTCCGTGGTACAACCTTGAAAGGTCTACATTGGAATATTCAGATTAGCATAAATTTGAATTATAACGGTCCGGAGCTCAGTAGATTGCTGCACAATATTTTACACTTCATAAAGTCAAAAGATTACATTTTGAGCTTTAAAGAATTTTAAGTGCTATTTTAATTTCAAACAGTTGGCCAAATGTTTTGAATTTAATGAGTTTTCGAAATGTTAGATTGTTGTTTCACATGAAAAGCTTTAGCGAATTAAAGTTATTTTATTGTTATAAAGCAACCATAATAGTTTCCAAATTGGTTTTAGAATATTGTTCTAGAAAAGCTAGACTGACAATAAATGTACCTAATTATGTACTACATAAAATTGAAGAACCTTTTTGTTTTTTGAATGTATTGGTAAAAATTTGCTTGATATTGTGATAGCTCAAGAGGCAACCAAATATACCGCAGTTGTTTAGATTTTTAGATTCTTCCAGAACTTTCTATTCCCCACTATTAAAAGCGAATACAACAGTTTAAAACAGAGAAGCATTGAAGTAGCTCCTGAATTTGTTTTCAGATTAATATTGTGGTGATAATTTGTATCACCACAATATTAATCAGTTGCTTCAGCAACTTCATTTTCTGCTTTATGATACTGGTCTTTATGAAGTTCTTTATTTTTTTTAATAAGACTACTTTTCCTCTTGCTTATTATCCTTATGAACTTAAACATTACCTTTGCAGCATTAGAACTGTACGGCTCGTCGAACAGCGACCACATCTGCGGCTTCAAATGCTGCCACCACGACACTGTCCCCTTCATGTAGTCTTCTTCGAAGCCGAACTTGCGGGCCACCTCCTCATCCGTTGGCTTCTCGGTGTCGAGGTCCAACCGGTCAAGGACTGCTAGAGTTTCTTGGGTATCCCGGTGCTGGAGACAAAAGTTTGGTTTATTTTTGCTAGTAAGCTCGGAATTCTGGAATGAACTCATTGTTTTTTTAAAATCGATGTAGAAATATTTAGACTAATTAAGTTAGTGTGTATTCCTCAGTAGTGTCATAATCTCAATTTTAAAAGATTTAGGCTGTAGTATATCGAGCTAGTCTAGTATACGCTATCAATAAAAAATATCGTAACGCTTTCTTCGCAATGTTTTCTTCGACCGTGTGAGCATATGATAAATACGCACATAATTCACAGGCTCATAAGGATAATTTTTGTCTCTTGTGTGCGAATTGAAATTGCAACCAGTCATAGGGATAAAAACATACTAATTTCTTACACCTATACAAATATTAGAAATAGACACATAAAAACATGAAAGTCACAGTAAAGGATTCGAAACGTCAGATTCAAATATTATCAATATACCACGATAATATCCATAAAAATAGTTTTACTGCAAGAAAACTACGTACACATTATAATAAAACAGACATACAAAACTAACGACCAATAAAGTAGTAAGAACCCAAATTCTGAAGCACTAATTTTAAAAACCATTATAATGAAAATACTATCTTAAACGGGAGGAAGTAGATTATTTTCTTGATCTCAAATATTTAAGCTCAGTTAGAAACTTTGATCATATTCTCCGTCAAAATTTCCTTTACCAGAGTAATAAGTTTAGCATAATCCATTAGAGAAGCGGAAAACAAATTTAAGAGATAGTAGCATTGATGTTAATAATTTCGTACACCATTTTGTTCCTAGCGCTTGAAATATTTAACAAAATCATGACATCATTATGATTTTGGACACTGTACGACTATCCTCGAAATATTAACTAAAAGAGTCTTCCATAATGAATGCCTTTAAAAATGTAATAGTAAAACTCAATAAAACGTTACGCAGTCTGGGAACCGAACCCAATAAAAATAAAATCTTCAGCCCAAAAAAATTTAAGGCCCAAGAGGCAGTTACAATAAATTCTCATTTATTATTACAATAACAATAACGAGGACTAGGTATGATACAAATATAATTGAAAATAATATCAGAAGCCACGAACAATCTGATTTAAAATTTCACATTTAAGTTGAAACCGAAATTAATTGGACAAAGGCTCGGTTTCGCATGGTATAAAATATGAGGGTAGGACCGCAAAAATATTCCTTATTGAACCATTGGTCGAAATAATAGGACTGAAAATATCAGACCCACAATCACTGGACCTGAATTTCCCATTACGTTGGGAAAATGTGATTGAAATATTTTTGCTGATCTCAAATTCTTTGGTGCTTCCTATTATGGAATGACAAATTGGAATACAAGATTTGATTTTGGAATTAGTTTTTTGTTATAGATATTAATGTTTACTGTTTACTCCAAATCATGGCCTAAGGACTGTGAATTCAAATGTCCTGAATTCAAACCCAAACCGCGCACCAGTTTTTCCGGGACTTACGTCCCTATTTATTATATGCTTAAACGGTGAAGGAAAGTATCGTGAGGAAACCTGTATACCAGGTTTATTATTATAACGATTGAAATCTGCCAACCCGCACTAGGGTAGCGTGGTTGGACTATAGCCTAATTTCTATCTAGCTTGTTGACCTGGATCTAGCAGAGTAATAAAAGGCCACCTCAATGGCGCCAGGAGAGGCCAGATAGAGATAGTTCCTCGTGCAGGTTTTGGGCCACAAGGGACACACTAAAAGGTGTGACATACTTGCTCTGAATCGCTGCACATGCTTCGAGTCACGTTGACCAAAATTAGGTTCTCTGAATACCAATTTGCACATAATATTGGTTCTGCACCTGCCAATTTGAGCACTTATTGTTTAGCCATTTACAAGATAATAAGAAGAAGACTATGTTATTTTCATTTTAAATTAATATGGTTCACGCAAAATTGTTCATTTATCTAGATATAGCTTGTTGTTCGCCAAGGGTTTCAAAACTAATATGAGAAATTTCGCTACCATTAACATAATGCAACTCCAATATCCTTAGCTATTGCTTGTCAAATACACCTGGAGAGAATATGTATATATTTTTCTCTTTGCTCGAAGTCAAATCCATCTTGCATAAGAAAATTCTATATAAATAAAATTATTGAACTGCCTCGTTGGTCTATTGGTCGTGAGAAGTGACAATCGGCTTGTGCATCACGGATTGCGGGTTCAATTCCCGCTCGGCACTAACGATACAGGACAAAATTATAGTGTGGGGGAACGTTTAAAAATAATATACATGCATACCTACCATTCCACCTGTCGTCCCCGAAAGGTTAGGCAGAGGTGTACTAATATACACCCACGTTTCGCTGGTATGTTTTAGATCCCATGTAATAGGGGGCGAGCCTATTGCTGTTGCTACTGAGAATTTCATTGAAAAACCCAATAACACTTTGCTCGGCAGTCGCATTGTACAGTAATTTGGCTTCATAGCTTCTTCTTCATCAATAATAATGAATCAATACTTTTTCGATCTTTAGCGTCTTGTAAGCTGAACTTATAAGGAGTCCGATCATGGTCAAATATAATCAGATTATCAGCAAGGTGCTCCATTGGTCTTTCTTAACCAACTTAACCTATATCAATATGCAAATAGCCCTTTTCATCCCCTAAGGATTGGACTTGTAAATATATTAAATGCCGTAATCATTGCAGGACCTCGTATGGGTCCAATTGCCGAAAATCTTATCAGAATATTTTACCGAGCCTTTTTTCTTTTGGTTATGTTAAGGGTATTTGTAAAATTTTCCTGTTTACTTTTAGGTTTTTCTAGGGGCAGAAAAATGTATTCTAGCTGCTGTGTTCGTAATTGTATCCGTGTAAAGCCTAAAATTACAACTAAGTATACTATATTTTAAGTTCGAACAAACTACTTACTGTGCAAAGGTTAAATAAAATCAGTTTATTATTCCAGAGGTACACTCTAACAAGCTAATTGGTTTACATCAACACATGGATCTGTGGATAGTTGCATGTATACCAATTGCTTGTAAGACATCGCGGAAAATCATGTATGTCACATGATTTGTTTATGAATAAAGATAGAAGAAAGTACATTTATATTGTATGTAATAAGTATTTGTTCCTGTTTCGTAAGTGCGTTATCAGATACCAATTCTAACATACACGAAAGCGCTGACCCGGAAACAATTGCCTGCCAAATATATTTAGAACGAATTTCGATTTAGGTTCTATCCAATCATGACATATCTTTGTTTTAGATATTTTTTTGTGCTCGATGGAGTGGAAAAGGTACTAACAAAATAAATTGAGAATTTCTCAAAAATAGATATAATATTAAATATATAAATATAAGATTAAATAGCCAGTCTTCATACTTCTTTTGATACTAGAGTTTATATTAGAAACTTTGACCAAAAAGAGGATTTAAATATAAATACTTGAATACTTGAGGCATATAGCTAAGATAGTCTAGTGATGTGTCCAGTGGATTGTGAAGTTAAAGATCTCGAGTTCAATTCCACGCATCACTGAATTTTCGAAGTCACAAGTGTATTTTAAGGAAAGATATTTTAGGAGACCACTTAATGAGAGGAAACCCGTACCAAGTAATGGAACATCATATTAGTTTACAATGACGATAATAAGAATAGGAATACCTATTGTTCCAATACGAATACTGGTATTAAGATTCAAGTATTTTCTAGAACTTTCAACTGCGGTTCAACGGTTGTTACAAGTTAAAAAATCTTAATATTTCTACAAAACAGTAAAAATATGTACGGATATATCCAACCACTGCTTCACGTCTGAATGACATGCTAACATATTCGTCACGTACACTGCAGTGCACAATAAACTGCACACTCGGAATACTGAGCTCGTAATATGTCATATATTTGCACCGCAGTGTAAAATATTGTCGAGTAATGGAGGAAAGTGGAAAGTTTAGTTTAGTGTTTTTATTATTGTTGTTGAAATGAAACCCTTCGTTATATGAAAGTTTGGTTAGAGTGCATAATGTTTGTGACATGTGACAGTGTGTTTTTAGCAATAGCTTTAGTATTTATTTTATGTCAATAATATTTATACCTATTTAGGTACACTATTATTTCAAAAGTAATGACAGTAATGTAATGTTTATTTTTTTATCTATTATAATACAAGATACTCTATTTATTGATCCAATGCTGGAGATTAATTAGGTTTCAGAAACAATAACCAGTGTTAGATTATTATAGTTCTTCAAGCTAGCACATAGATCACAAAAACAAAAATAAAGTTCGTAATAAAATCGTCCACTTTAGCGGACACATGTCCGACAAAGTGGCGGTGGACGGGAGCCGTGGACATGTCGGAAAAATCCACGTCGACTGGGGTGACATCACGACGCGGACGTGAGACGGGACGGCAAACACGTCGGTGCATGCCACGATTGTTCGTTCTATGTCATGCAATGTTATGTCTTAACAGATTTGAATTCGATATCTTCTAAGATAAATCGACAGTCCCTAAGTTAACTATCGAATCTTAAGAAGTCATGTTTTTTACATTGCTGGTTTAAGCTTAGTATTTTTTTTTTAATCATAGATAGGTTAGCATTTGATCTCTATTTTACCTGATGTTAAGTGACGACAGGCCACTGATTATATTCCCTCACTAAAACAGCAATTAAAAAAATATGACTTTTTAATATTCGATGGTCAAAATTTGGTTTGTATGTAAGTTGTTGGATAGACGTAAAGGTTCTGAGAAGACATTTATAAGGAAATATGATGTTTGTTTATTCGTCCCTAGATAAAATATTGTTGATTTTATTATCAGTACGGTTGGGACAGTGATTCAGCGATCAGCATCTGCGCCGCGTGTCGCGGGTTTGACACAACAAACACAACAAATACCCATATTTATTTCGTGAGGGGATGTATCGCCTACAGGTAGTTGTTCCGAGTAAAGTAGTGTGTAGTGTAGTGTGTGTAGTGTGTAAAGTTTGTGAACGCACCCACTACATAAGAGGAATTGCTAGAACGGTGCATTGTTTTTAAATATGTTGAAATAATCATTTATCCGATTACAAAAGTTCGATTACCGTATTCAAAACCTCATTCCATACGAGAAACTTCCAAACATATGAATAAATTTCGACCTTAACTATAATACTTATAAAGCTTAAATTTAACATTATTCAGGTAATAAATAAGGTCGATGCTAATTTCCTCTTACAAAACATAGCTAGGTACATTAATTTGAAACTTTTCTAGAATTTCCATCGAGATTTTTGCTTGAGCTCATGAATAATTAAACTCACTAAGAAATATGAAAGCTGTCTGGAATGGCGTTAGGTGCGCAGAGGGCGAGCTTATTTCCGACTATTGTTGTAGATTATAATAGTAATTTTGAACATTAGTACACTTCTGCCTAACCCTTCGGGAACAACAGGCGTGATGGTATGTGTTCATGTAGTTTTCTATTTTTGTAGGTACAGTCTAACAACCTAATTGGTATACATGCAACTATCAACCGATCCGTGTGTGGATGTAAACCAAATAGCTTGTTAGTGTACATAATTTCTCATTTTTCGCAAAATTGACTAAGAGCAATGGAATTAGCTGACCTGTGTGTATGTCATCCAGCAGCAGGGTTCCACCTGGTTGGCGTCCAGCCCCCAAAACTCCAGCTCCTCCTCGAACAGTGGCCCGCAGACGTCTGTAGGATAGTGGAGCTTGCCGGTTCTGGAGACAAAAGCACTTTGTTATCCTAGTGAAGAATATGCAGGAGGTAGGAGTTTATATAAACTAGGTTTTAAAGAAGGTTCACTGTAAAAATAGTTTTTTTTTAATGTCACAAGGGTGGCAAACTAGCATACGATCCATCTGATGGTAAGCGGTTACCGTAGCTAATAGAGGTTTGCAACACCAAAAGTGTGGGCGCGCGTTACCAACGCGTTTACGTTTCTTAAAATGAAAGGGTTAATAAACTGACAGCAAACGGAATTCACATGCCGTCAGAATAGTCAGTCCCGCGATGAGATGATTTCTTTAATGAATAAATTGATCTAAAGTTATGTATGCGGTGGAATTGACAACTGAACTTTTGTTTCCCGGTAAAATTATTTTGACTGCATTAGACTGTGTTAAATCACAAATGAATTCTTAAGAAATACAAGATGATTGTCTTGATTTCAATTGAGACTAACGAGTACTTACAATGCCATTTTATATATTAAAAAAACTCTAATATTACCATCCATGACTGACCTTTTTGCCAACAAAAAATTCACTACAAATCATTCATATACAAAATTCGATATAAATCATCCGAAACGGTCGCTATTTTCCACTCCTAGATCAACAGGCAACAAGATACGAGCGGAAAAACTCACCCATTTAAAGGCGGACAGCCAACATACAGAAAAATATTATTCCACTACCACAATTACAAAACGGGTATCCTATTTCCATACATTTTAATAACAAAAGAGGTTGTTACTGTAAAAGGTTACATGTGTACTCCGACCTTTGATCATGGATGATAGATGTACATTTTTCTCTGTAATTGGGACGAGGATAAAGGGTAATAGGTATCCAGGGATGTTTAATCAGTTTTTTGTATAACGAGAGATTAACATGATTCAGATTGGGAAAGATTATAAATTTGAATTTAGGTACGTATTTTGTTTTGTAACAAAATTTTAGGTTGGAATGGCAAATTTTAGATTGACGTGTGGATTTAAAATTATAACAAAGTAAAATAAAAAGACACAAAAAAAATAACATATTTATAAACAGATAGAAATGTGTTGCTGCGGAGTTGGTTACCCCGTTTCTTTATCCTAGAAAAATACTAGGTAGCGGTGAAAAGCGTTTTTAGGATGTGACGTTAAAATAGAGCTAACAAAATTTTGACTACTTTGCATCAATTATATTTTGAATTAGAATTTCCTGGGGATTTCATTTCTAAACTTGGAGCAATATTCGTTTTCACTTCACTATGCATATTTCTGATGATGAGCTTGACATGTCTTTTGCCAACACCGTAGGTGCTTAACAGAAGTATAATACGAAAAAGAATTGAATGGTTATGCAAACAAGGTCTATAGTTACCCAACTTCTAGAACAAATTTATAGACTATGAAAGACATAAATAAAACATATAAGCAATCTTTATAATCAATGATTCCAATCGCCCTGGATTTCAAATCCTACTTCTTTCTTCAATACGTGATATACCTATACATACATATATTCAAACATTCAATCGTCTATTTTTTTATTTATTCCATCAGTTACCGTAACCAGTATAAACGATAAATTTCCTCCTAAATTCACCCTTTTAGTCGATAAAAAACTTCTGCTTGTGCTTTTAAATATTTATATGTCATTTTTGTAATATGGATTTTGGTGGGATTAGATTGCTGTCGTTTCGGGGTACTTAAAAATCCTTGCCTTATTTAAAGCCCAGACTAAATGTAGCCTGTATATGTATGATATAGAGTTTTTTTAACAAAGCTGGCAACATTATGAGATCGATAAACACGGACTTATGATACTGATTTCTTGCTTACCTACTCGAAAATTTACATTGAAATAAAAAACTACTTTTTCGCAGATTTTAAGCTGCCTCTGGCCATGAATACTGCAAAGGGTCGGATACCGGTTTGGGGAATATCGGTTGGATGATTTCAAAGTCTATAATAGACATAAGAAAAAACGTCTTCTGCATTTTATAAATAGAGCGTGAGATAAATAGATATTAATTTCATTATAAAGATGGCTATGTGGTTCCGTCAATGAGTTGCCAAAATTAACACCCCACCAAAATAAATAAATAATAACCCCAACGTCACTAATACATATATGGTACCAAAATAAAATCATTTATATAAAGTTCACTATACTTTTATAAGCTGCGTTAGAGTTAGCAAAACAGTCCAAGTTTAAAATAGAAACTTTGATTCAAATACCAACATACTTCAGTGTAAAATGTTAGTTCTCAACTTCAGGTCTGACATTCTGTTAGTTTGTTCAGTGGAAGCAAAATCCATTTCCTGCTGTCCAGATCAACGTGGAATGGTATATGCTTGGACTATGTAATATAAGTTATATAAAGGCTATGAGATGGTAGATATAGAAGCTGTAGACTTTCTAGCGTACACTCCGTTATCCGACTACTAGCTGTATAATGACTTTATCGCGGCGTATACATGACATGCACAACATTTTTGCTATTCTAACATGTTGTCCAATTAATATCGATCTATTTATTTTTGTAATCTTTAATAAGTACTTTGCCACCATCATCAACCCATTAATGCCCCACTGCTGGGCACGGGTCTCCTCTAAATTGAGAGGGATTAGGCTATAGTCTACCACGCTAGCCTACTGCGGGTTGGCAGACTTCACATGCCATCGAGAATTCTCTCAAGCATGCAGGTTTCCTCACGCTGTTTTCCTTCACCGTTTGAGCTTGTGATAAACTACTTTGCCACCAGAACTAGGTTAGTAGCCTGTACCTTAAAAGACAGTAGTAGACAAAAAGTAGAAAGAAGTCTGTATTATAAATTAATAGTTGAATAGTCTCCTGAAATTTTTGACAAACATAGAGATTTCTTGAGATCACTTGAGGCTAGTGTAGGTTGTAGGCAAAATTCATATGTCATTGAGAGAATCTCTCATGCTACCGGTCGGTTTTCTCACGATGCTTTCCTTTACCGTTTGAGCATGTAATAAATACAAATGTACATAATTTCGAAAAGTCAGTGGCTAAAGTAGAAAATTCAGAACTTCAGCCGCAATTCAGTGAAGGTCACACACTATCACAGCTTTTAATATGCTAGGCTTTGGATTATATACCATTAATTAATGACCAGTTCTTTTATTTTTTTCTTTGCTCATTTAGTATTTACTAGCTTTCGGCTTGATCACAGACTATTAATTAATTGATCGAATACAACATAGGTACAATTAGCAAACTAGATGGTGGATCAATTTTAAACCCTACTATTAGAGTAATAAGGATGAAAACGGATCTCCCTATAATTACCACTTTTTTACCCTCTCTCAGTAAAGGTTTTCCTAATCAATCGATGGTGAAACTAATCAATTTCACAGATGAGGGACAAACTTCGGGAAACTTCGTGATATTTCGGATCCTAACCCTTTAATATGGTTATGATTGATTAATGTTACTTTAACTTTAGTTCGTATTGATTTATAGCCGATAAACCATATAGTTTTAGTAATAGGCTTAGCAAGAAATGGGGTATGACCGCTCACTTCGGAGAAGGGGTCATTGGTTCCGATTAAAAGTATTTTTTCTACGATACGATAGTTTAATATTATATAATACTAGTAATCCTTAGTAGCGTCATTCCATTTTGCAAAGACAGACTAGAAATAGGGCGCTATTTTTTTTTCGCTTACAATCCACCATATTGTCATTTTATTCAATTATACGTTAATTGTACCGCTTGCCTTCAATGAACCATTGTTATTGGCATAACAGCTTTCGAATATTGAAAAGAATAAGTACTTGAATGTACTATTCATGTTATAAGTATTTTTTGGCGAAAAGAAGCCTTAAACAATAAACATAGTTTAAAACATAATTCGTTATACTTATTGAATGACGACTGAGAAAAAATTAAGGAAGGAAATTATATAAGGAAGGAATGATCTTTGAAATAAGTTTGTTTAATATGCCCGAGCTATTTACACTTGGACATTCTTTAATTTGATTCAGCAGTAGCTGTCATTCATAAAATACTTGTTATGAAATTTTAAATTTAGACAACATACCTATCCTAATATTTACCATGACAGTCGTAGCTGATAAAAAATGGTCTATATTGTTTTATGTCTAAATATGCTGGCGTTTCTGTACCTATGTTGAAATTTTAACCATATTCTTTCACACCGCCATCGCGTCGTAACCACAAAGAGAATATTCGTAAAATGTGTTACGAAAAATGTTATATGTGGAGCCCTTGGTACCGCTGTGCAGGTCGCCCCAACCACAGGACTTCCCCCAAATATTGCGGTAGACAGTCGCGCCCTTGTGGCTTTTTGGAAAATTTTTGGGCTCAACGTTAGGCTCCCACCGCAGCGTATGAGCGGACGCAAAAACTAGTAAAGAAAATTTCGGTGTAATTTTGGGGCTGACTATTTTTGGGAAAATGTTTCGGAGCTACAAAATATGTTCTATAATAAATATAAGGAATTTAAACTATTGACCAGAACATGTTAAGATATATAGATAAAAGGTATATAGATATCATTTTTTGAGGGAATTTAGATAAAAAGATAAGCCTCAATCACGTAAGCCGTCAGTATTTTATTTTGAGCGAATAAAATACTGGTGCTAAGCTAAATTGCCATTGTTGCTGATAATTGTATTAGACTTTTTGTAGAAGGTAGGGCATAGCGAGATTTCTCGCTCAAATTGAGCTCCCCGACTGGGGAAGTACCTCCGACTTACAGAAGTAAGGCGGAGGCCTTTCTGCGCGTGAGTAAGGTTACCACAGCTCGTTGGGGGAGTGACTATTCTGACAGCATGGGAATTCCGTTTGCTGTCAGTTCAGTAACTCCCTATTTTAAGAAACCTGAACGGTTTCTAAGGGGTTTGGCAACGCATTTGCAAGCCTTTGGTGTTGCAAATGTCCATGGGCTGCAGTCATCGCTTACCATCAGGTGAGCCGCCTGCTGGTTTGCCCCCTTATCACCATAAAAAAAGACTAAGAGATATTTGTAACTTAGTGATCTAATTAAAATTTGCCTACACGAGAAATAAGTTCTTATACTGTTGAGTAAAAGCTAAAGATTTGAAAACTGTTTTATAATATTTCATGACACCAAAATAATAGTAAACATTTTGTCTAAAATGGAAGGGAAACTCATCATAGTTGGGAAGCTATGTGGAAACATAAAAAAGGATACCAAAAATTAAAGCTTGAAAATAACTTTAATCTTTTTACGCTTCTCTTGTTACCTAAGCGAGAATAATTTATTCTACTCAGCCTAATTCTTTTAAAATAACGCCTTTATAATGAGGCGATTTATCATCACAACCTTAATTTTTAGGCCTGGAAAGCAAAGTCTGCTTTAATCGCAAAATATTAGTGATGTTGATTAAGCTTTTTTATAAACTCACTGTTATTTTTAACCGGTTCCAGGAAATACGGAAATAAATGAGAACACTGAATTTTTTTTTCATTTCGAACCAGTACTTCCTGAGATTACGCGTTCAACCAACCAAACAAACTCTTTAGCTTTATGATATTAGTATAGATGTTGTAAGAAAGAAAAATGGAAAGGGAATAGTGACATATAAATACTCAATCAATAGACAATTTTAAATAAAATGAATAGCATCAAAATTTCTCACCTGTAATAGTTCAGAACCTGTGCGAAGACCCCAGGATGCCTATCGAAGAAGTACTCGTTGAGCACGGGGTCGTAGTTGGCGAGGGCTTCCGTCAGCCGGGAGAGCCGCGTCGCCGGGATCTTCTTCAGCGTCGCCTTGTACGTCTCGTGGCGGATCCCCCCCACATTCAGGACAACACGGTTCTCCGCGTCCATGTTGAGGAGATTCATTTCTGAGGAGAGGACAACGTTTCAAATGGTTGAAAAACTTTGGGAGATGTTAGTATGGGTTAGGAATTAAGTTGACAAGTTTTTTAATACGTAAGCAACAGTTTACGGGTTAGTTAATGTCATACAATGATTATTGCCATCGGAGTTATTTTCTAAGCCTATTGGCTAGTTTTAACTGCATTTACCAGGCAAGTAATGTGTAATTTGTAGAGCATGTAGTAATTGCTTGAAATCTCTGACAATTCTTTTTGTACAGTAATAATATAGAAACCAATTCTTTCAGGTGTATTTAATTTTAGGCTGTAGATGAGATATTTGGTATGTTCTAGCAAGTAGAAAAAAAAAATTTTGTCTGTTGTCCATAATTAGAACCCTCAAATAATATGTATTTATTTTCAATTACCAATGTCAATATAACTATAGGCACATAGGTAAATAAAAGATATAGACAGTACGTAAAATGTAAGCATTATAAATAATTAATACTGACAACATTGATACGAAAAGCGACATATTATGTTAGTCATCAATAAATTACAACATTTATAATCTGTTTCTGTAAGAGGAGCCGCACAATATGGATTTTTTAAGTGGAAAAGTTTTTTTTTATTTTCTATTATAATATATATTATTTTATTAAGTTTAGATATTTTAGACTCTTCACAAATCATGACAGTGTTCTTTTTTAATTATTTTGAATAAATTTATCATATTAGGTACTCAAGTTTGTGATTTTTTTTATACTTTTTGGTGTATTTAATTTGTATGTATCTTAATTCGTATTATCTTAGATAAAGTTAATTTTAATACAATTATCAGGTTTTGTTATATGTACTATGTTAGACAAACTTGACGAAACTGCAGTAGAGGCAACGAGTGATGCTTTTAATAGAATTTGGCAAGCAAATAAATTCCTTAATAATATATAGACATTTTATATCAAAACAACACAGTAACATTCTTATTATGGGCAAAAAAATCGCAAAAAATCCTTTATAAATCGTATCACACGTTACCACTACTTCACAAACGACAAAAATCCATAATGTGCGTTCTCTCTTACTGTTACTTGGCACCCGATGTATCCACATCGTGGAAGAGATATTTTTTCCTGCAAAATAAATAGATAATACGTATCTAATTGCCCACATAACATTATGAATGGGAAAATAATATTTTTACCCTGGCATAATCCGTATTCTTTGGCTTGCGTCCATAGTCAATTATGTGGAAAAATCATCCGTCATATTTCTTGCTGGAAGCTAAAGAAAAACTTCGGGGGGAAATCTGTTTATGTTGCTGATGTGCCAATAATAGTTTTGTGAGAAAGAAATATGCCTACGTGTTGCTGTTTGGGTAATAATATTTTTCTCATTTTGTGGTGTAGTTTTGGCTTTATGTGTGAATAACTGTTTCTATTATTTAATATTAATATTAGCTGTCATAAATCCTTACTTATATTATAAATTCGAAAGTATGTCTGTTTGTCTGTATGTCTGTCTGTTACCTCTTCACGCTATAACCGCTGAACTGATTTAGATGAAATTTGGTGTAGAGACCTTGCGTCCCAGGGAAGGACGTAGGATTTTTGTTGACGTTTTCATCCCGGTAATCAACCCTTAAAATAGGGAAAACGGGAGTGCAAATAAAGTTACTAGGCTAGTAGTATATATGATGCGGATACTAATTCTGACCCTTCTTTTCCTATTTATCTGTAAGAAGTAGGTAGTGGAGTTCCAATGTACAGACCACCGGTCTTAATTTTTTAAGTTTTATATGAAAGGTCAAGGTCATTATTCAGTCAAAAATCCTTACTCCGAAGTACTAATGAAAATTAAGCTGTAAATTTACCACCAAATAGTACTGCTTGACCTATTCATCGAGCTCAAGTACCTCAAGCTGAAGAAATTGCTAAAACTGAGGTCTACTAGACTGAGCGCTTAAGACTATTAGACTGATAGGGAAGTTCTTTCGACCTCTTCTAATTTATTATCTTATTTTGTAGTGATGTTGGTGTGAATACTCACTGGCGGTTGCTTATATCTCCTCTCGCGGATAAATCAGTTACTGTGGGCTACGGCGACCGACTTTGTCCTCTCCTCGACATCACCTCAATGTATTCGTCTTCTAGCGCACTAAATTTCGTCCGTGGTGGCATTTCTGGGTGAGGAAATCCTGCAGACAAAGATATAGCTGGATTATGATCGTATAAATGTATTTTAAGTAACATTTAACGGCCCGATTGGAGAACTAGTCGTATAATAGGCAACTTTTATGCCACTATTTGTTGGTTTAATTCTCATAATTCATATATGTAGTCTGGGTGTTAAAGATGAGTGATTTTTATTTGAAATAAAATGTATTTTTATGGATTTAATTGCGGTATATTATTATTAAGAAGTAAGATTATTTTCAACCTATTTTATTTAATACCATACTAAACTTGAATACAATTTTATTTTCCTTTGCAACATAAGAAAGAGTACCAAGTGTAGGAATGACTATTATAACAAATTTCGACCTTGAAGCGACCCCATTAAACGGGTCGATTTCGTTTCGGCCCGGTGTATTGATTAAACAGAATATAGTGACGGTTGTTGTGTGTCATGGGTTATTTAAGTTTTTACCTACACATACCTACATACATTTCCTATAGTATTTTCGGAGAGTCCATCCACACATTATTACGTATACAGAGCCATCTTAGTTTCAAGCTAAACTATATTCAGCTGACATAATATCAGTACGTTGATATTTATTAAAATAATGATCATAAAAATTCACTTATCCTTTAAAATAAATTTACGAAGCTTAAAACTTACACTCCTCAACCCAGATGATTTTTAACCCTCCTTTGTTTTGTAGAGGAGTACAAAAGGTCCGGGCTTTTTTATACCCCTGGACAACTTGATTAAGTAAGTTTTTAAGTGGGCTGGTCTCGACGAGCCGAAGATTAGGCGCGGATAAGGTTAACATTTTCAATTATAACTTGTTTAATCGTTTTGTTATTAAAGTTTGTTTGTATTTTTTATTTGGTTAAAACTCCGTATTACTTAGAAGATAAACTATAGTTTAAACTAACTCGGTTAGTTGGGAGCAGTTAAAACTACGAATTAATGAAAAAACTTTTAATGCTGTCTGACGATGAAAAAATTTGGTGTTACTGAAAATGCAAGTACAAGTTTATTAAACTTTTTTAATTTTATTTTTGTTTTTAAGTCGTCATGAAGTTGTCTATAAAATGGTGACAATTTTTGTTTTAATTAAGCCATTAATCCTAAACACATTTTAGGAAACATACAAATAAATTCAACCATTAATAATAATTATTAAACAAACTTTTGAGCTGTCAAAAACGTATGCTGTTCTTAGAGCACAAAAAACAATAAGAAACTTTATGAATTATTCATAGAGTTTCACTCCTTGAAATAATTAATTATTGATTACAGCGATTTTGATTCTGATGACAATACTGACGTATATATTATATAAGTCAGTATTGTCATCAGAATCAAAATCAGCTTTTTATGCATTAAATAAATATAAAAAAATTTAAAATAAAATAAATATATTATATTTATTTAATGCATAAAAAGCTTAAACTTAAAAAATAACCTAAATGGTTTCGATGTTCATAGCATATTTGCGGCTGATGACAGATTTGTAAATATTATTCAAAATCAAATTAGACCAATATTACAGGTAATTTTGAATTTTTGGTGCACCATAATAAATAAATTGTCAAACTAGTTGTACGCTGCCAAGAGGTCCGGAGAAGAACCGGCAAGAAACTCCACATAGCAAATAAAGTAAAGTTATTTATTTAGTAAATGTATTATGACTATATATAATCACCTGTTTGCTAGCAAGACGTGAAATATCAGAATCATATAAGGTAAAACTTCCAGAGCATCTAGTGAGGATGGGAAAAATCCCAATAACACTTCACTCGACCGTTTCATCGAACCAAGCACCTTTGAAGTAGCCCAATTCTGAGCAGCAATCTCAGAACGTCCCTCAGACAAAAGCTCTCAAAAACGTTCGATACAAGACATCAGATAATAAGCCGTCTTTTAATACACTCGATGCCTTTGATAACGTATGTGAGGTTGTAGGAAAGAAAGTAATTTTCTCGGCCGCTTTAGAAGGCAACGAACCGGCAGCAGGGGTCTGTTCCACCTGGGTAAATACTCTTCGGGAATTCATGGTGTAACTCACTCTTTTGACGCTTTATGAACGACAAAATGAGACTGGTTCTAAATTTATATTTTATTGTCTTATTTTTTATCACGTTTGATATTCTTAATAATATCGAATAAATCGATTAATATAGTAGCGATCGACTCAAAATTCACTCGGGTTTTCCTTCCATATTCATCTTTAAATTCCAAGTTTCCAAAATTAGTTTTTAGCTAATGACGTTATGAAAAATAGCCCTATATTCCAAATTCAATATTGATTCAACAATTACGTCGCTTATCAATTAGTTACAAGTTCACGACAAATGAGTGTTATATATATCCCATATCACAAGTCCCATCTCTATCTTTCTTTGTACATATTTTTTAAACGAAAGTATCCCATAATTTTACAAACGATAAAAATATATCACTCTTTATTTTTGGACGTCTTTACTCTTGGGTGATCAAGAAGTCACGCGTCAAGTCATGTCAAGCGAAAATTCCATATGTATCAACCCGAAGTCACAAGGAAACATTTAAACGGAAGGGTACACGTAAAAGGAAAAGATGGAAAATGAAACATTTGAAAGGACCAAATTATGTCCCGAATATGGTTATATCTTTATCTCAGAAACGAATGGTATTTCCCTTATTTATTTCTGGTACATGGACCTTAAACATACCGCAGTACTTAAGGTGCATTACAGAACAACTCTGGAAAATATTAAAATAAGTATTGTAGTTAATATAAATATAGGGCAATTTTAGGAGGAACACTTTAAGAGAACGCTGGAAGTTGGAAGTTGGTCGACTTAGTCGTTTTATACAACTACTGAAATAGAAAGAAGGAAATATGTCGTCAAAAGAAAGATAGAGGTTAGAGAACGGTGATGATTGCTCCGCCGACAAGAGCCGCTCTGCCGAGCTCTTAAATTGAAGAGGAAGAACGAGAAATAACTAAACCCAACGACCTTATCAACTATCCCGATATAAATTTAGATACATCGTAAGACATCCTGTATACGACCAAAGTTTCCAACATTCCCAAACTTTCCTCACCAACTTAAATCAAATATTGGTCCCTAAACTAAAGCTGCCATCAAACACAAATTAGTCAGCACAACGACAAAATATTGGCCTTATTGATTGATAGACCCTGCCGAAGTTTACTCCAATAAATTGTGAATTAGGGGAATCGTTAATCATGAATCTCGAAAGCCTTTTAAGCCTGTTGACAGAACAAAAACTGTGTAACATGGTTTGGGTGACACTGTTGGTGACTTTGCTGTTTATATACTAAGCAATCACAGTCTTACTCATTCCTTTTCTAAGGAAACAAATACGCATATTTTTGTTGCAGTAATAAAGCCACTGATTATGACAATAAATCAAGGTATGAAGTGTTATTATAATGTCTCTGATATGACGATTGTTAGTGCAGAGGTCCAAGATACGAAAGTTGGACCTCTCAATCATTTTCGTGTTATTAGCAATGTGTATAATATTATTAATGTGTAGTTATGGTACCCTAGTGGTTACACCGCTAGGCTACCCCAACTATCCATTCTGCTTAAATTTATTGATTAAATTACTTCTAATTAAATGATTTAAAAATTACTTTCGAATATTGTTCTATCAGAGCTGTGGTACCCTAGCGGTGTGACCAGTGGATTGAGACGTCAAAGGTCTTGAGTTCGAACCCGAGGCACGCAGCACTGACTTTTCGGAAGTTATGTGCGTATTTATCACATGTTCAAACGGCGAAGGAAAATATTGTGAGGAAACCTGCATCCTTGAGAGATTTGCCTTGATGGCATGTGAAGTCTGCCAACCCGCAGTAGGCTAGCGTGGTGGACTATAGCCTAATCCCTCTTAAGTGAGAGGAGACCCGTGCCTAGCAGTGGGACATTAATGGGTTGATATTAATTGTTCTATCCTTTGATTTCCCTCGTACTTCTGATGCCTTTACAAATACAAAAAAAAACAAGCTTTACACCCAAGAGTTCATAGTACCCTGGCAGGATTCTTTTAATATACTTTTGAGGTCAATGATAATGGACGAAAAAATTAGGGTCATGAATTGGAGGGGTAGAGAAGCAGGTATTGTGGCGGCGTGTTTTCCAAATGGAAACATTATTTTCATCCCTAGCGACCTAAAGTAGACCCCACTAAATTATTTAGGTACCTTCCTCCTTAGTTATTTATTTCTCCCAATATAAATGCATAATTTAATAGCACTCGACGGTGAATAACATTTTGAGTGTCTTCATGTGGTAGACACCACGTTAAAACGCTTAGATTGATGTTATTTCTGGGTTTTGAACCAACTCAGCTAATAACTTTTAACCCTTGATAACGATCTAGATGACCTAAAATGGCTTTTGGAAATTAAATAAATAAATTATAAATATTTGTTTTATAAATAAATATTTCTTGACATGACACAGCGCCATCTGGTACCCAACTAAGCAACTTGCACCTCTATACTGTTTTTTGTTGTAAATACATACATATTATACCCAGATACATCCATGACTCGGATACAAATGTTTATGCTAATCATACAAACATTTGTCCCTACCGGAATTCGAACCCGGAACCCACAGCACGGACGGCAGTATTAACTACCGCTGGACTAATTGGGTCAACATGCAAGTAGCGGATGATGAAGGATTTTTGACAAAGGTCGAAGCACAGTACGCAATGGACTGCCCCGTGTTCTAAATACTCTCTTTCTCTTTCTTTCCTACAACATAAGATGCTGTAAATGTAATAAAGTTAAAATGGGCAAATACGATATTATATTTTTTTCTCTACAATATTTATTTTCTGTTTTCTTGTCATTTGGTGTAAGGCAATTGATAGGCAAAGAAGATTTTTTTTATTTTATTTTTTTGTATTTATTTAATTACAAATACATACAATGTTTTTACAGGTATTATTAGACCCAATGCAACATGTAGTTATTAAACAATATTGTTATATCTATTTATCTAAATTAATGCTAGAGGACTTAATGCAACCCTCTCAAATTCCGCTAACGTACAATTAAATATATCTAATTTTTGCGATACATGGTTTAGAATATTAATTGCTCTAACCAGTGGTGCAAACTTCAATATGTTCGTGCGTATGACTGGCACATCAAACACTTTCTCTCTCGGCCCTTGCCGCAGCCTGCTATTTGGAACGAGTAATCCCAATGATCCTAAAACTGTGGATTATTCACTTTACCTCGCAGTAATAGAAAAACGTACTTAACTAAGGAAAAATTGCGTTGGAGCAAATGAGTACTTTGAGCGTCCGTATAAATACACCGTGACTCTGCGTAGCGGTATTCAAGATGCCTTCCATGGTAAGGTTGCCAGAATCGAATCTCGGTGGGGGTAAATATGTGTGTGATGATAATGGACATTTGTAAAATGAAGTGTCAAAGAAATATATGTAGTCTATCAAACATCTAGTCTCCGTAACAGAAACTCCATTGCTTAGCTTGGCACTAGATGGCGCTGTGTATTCATATATAGCTATTCATTCATGTATAGCTATTCATATATTATGTATTACTTGCCTTTTTCTATTGACAGGCGAAATAACACTATCAACCCATTCAGTGTTACTATTTGATAAAAACTTTCAAATCATATTATTCTGTTTATACCAACTTGATCTAATAAAAGAACGAATAGCACCATTTTATATGAAAAAAATTGTAACTTTCTTCAACATGTTTTCAGACAAGAGTTCTATGTAAAAGAAGCCTGTAACAGATGCCGAAGAAAATACAATGAAATATTCATGAGGCAACCTATTATATTTAATGTCGGGTAAAATGTATTCAAGTAAAGTAGGTATCGAATGATTTTTTTATCGATACCACGAGAGCAAACCGTATTATCAATTTAGGATCAAGTGATTGTGAAGTATAGTTTTCTTCTAGTCTAGGTACTTTTAAAGCTATTGGTTTCTTTGGGAAGTGGTTGGTGCCTGATCATTCACTGCTATATTTTCATCATCAACGACCTATGTATTGTCCACTGTTAAGCACGGGTCTCCCCTCACTTGAGAAGGCTTAAGCTATATATATTATAGCCCATCAAGCTCTAGGCTAGCGCGGGTTGGTAGACTTAACACGGCCTCAAGAAAATCTCTCAGGAATTCAGGTTTCCTTACGATGTTTTCCTTCACCGTTTGAGCATAATATTATGATAAATTAACTTAGATAAATTTACGTGAAGTTAAGTAATTACTTTGGGAGCTTTAAAGCGTCTAAGCGGCAAAGCAATACGGCCAACGGAAAGTATCTGGGAGTATTGGCGACTTATTTTTAAGGATATTGCCTAAAATATACGTAAAAATCAGCTTGGAGAATTTACGTGATAACTGAAAATTGGCCCACTAAGCAGGCTAACTGGTAGGCATGCGTTCTTAGTACATACTAGCACTACTCAATCATCCACATTTGGTTCGTCAGAAAATACGTGACGTCTGGCGGCCCTGTGATCTTGGACTATTAAGCATACATAGCCAAGGTAAATTGTAGACGGATCACCCATTCTTTACACAAAAAGTAAGTTTAATTTCTACCCACTACGGAAAGAAACTCCCAAATTTAAAATGATACCGAAAATACGTTTTAACCTAATTTATCCCTATTATAATAATTTCGTCCTTAAAAAAAGTTTCATTGTGTTTCAGGTACTTAGAATTCGCCTTACAATTTGCTCTTGTATTTCGCCCTAGAGAAATACGCCGCTCGGCCTTTTTGGACAAATAACCTTTTTAATGTTCAATAATAAGGTTCTATGTAAATAAGCTGAGACTCCTTTTAAGGAAGACTTTTTGGAACAAAAATTGTTTTACATGTCATCTTTAGCAAGCTTTAAATGGGCATAGTATGGACTGACAGACATTCCATTCATTGAAAATATGTCTCAGGCATTTGATTATGATGGGTAATAATTACATGTGTAGATATTAAATAAATATTGTATTCTATTTTTAAACTCTCAATGCAAAGAGTAAAGGAATACCAAATGAAAATATTGATAACGTTTTTTTTGTTAAAACTAAACTAATGAACAAAACTACGATATTTAAATGCATCTTTCTCCGAATAAAGCCTTAATAAACTCATATTTGTATTTAATGAAACAATATCTTCAGTATTCTCAACATTAATTGAAGCTACATCCATTATAAATTAAAATACAAAATAAAAGCAAAAACGGTAAATGTAACTGTTTTAACGTGACACGGTCGTTTATGCCCAGCAAATTGAAATGTTATTCCCTCCTATAAAACAACATATTCCCAAAATTACAACGAATGAATAATAATTAAAATCATTACCGAACTATTGTCTCACAGAATTTCCGTGCCTAGAATAACAACATTTAAACCAAAAAAGGATACAGAAACAACACGTCACACACGAACAATAAACTTACAAAACGAAATATGAAAGCAATCACAATTTTCAATCGCAAAAAGGGGTCGAGCAGAGCAATACAACAGTCAGGGGAGACACCTACTTTTTCTTTTGCTTACCCTACAGTCCCCTGTGCGACAGGACCGGAGTCTGCCCAAGCCGGGGAATAAAACTTGATTTAATATTTTATTGTAACTAATTTTCGTTCACATCAATTTTATAAACCACTAGCTACGCCATATTTCACAAAATATTCAAATTGGTTCAAGAAAAATACGTTTCTATTGCTTCTAGGTATACTTATTAACATAAAAAGTTCACTGTTTTACATGAACAAAAGGATTATTGATGAATCAGTCGATTCCATGCAGTTTTTTTTATTTATTTTTTTATTTCTCACCATAAAAAAATACAGAGAAAACTTACTTACTAGGTCGTACATTATTAAACTATGGCTAGAGACATAATATATTAGGCAACCAACTGCCAAACTAGGTGGGCCTGTATTTTGGCAGTTAGTGGTCCTTCTCACTATAACAGACGGTGCCTTACCGCGCTGTGTGCGGTATGAAAAGTTAAAAATCCTTTTGTTATCGTAATTAATTCTACTTACACTATCTTAAAAAAAAATATAAATAGGTTAAGTAAAATTAGTTACGTTAAGAGAGTACAAACCACATTACTTTTTACTAAAAAATATGTATTTAATTATAATCATTAATTTATTTATTCATAATTATTGGTCAAAAGAAACAAAATTTCTACCTATTGACGAATAAAGTAAACTCAAATTCTTCATTTATTCTTTAGATATACTATACTCACAATATTCCTAAAATATTCAAACATTTATTCATAAAATATTCTCAGCTCAAATCCGTCACTGTGTAACACAAAAAACCTTATTCAGACGCTCAAAAAGTATGAAGAACGGAATAGGCCCCAAGTGAATTCAGGGCGTATCATATTTTATTTCTAGACTTTGTTTGTATCCTAGGACGACATATTTTTTTTCTAAAAACGCCGTCATGTAACTTTTGCGCGGAACAAAATACTGCAATGGCCTTGTCATATATGTATATAGGGCATTGAACAGTGTTATATTGTAAACGACGCGAATGTATTATTGACGCTTGAAATCGCATGTTGACTAAATAAATTGCGGTCGCTCTAGATACGGTTAGATATGATTTGAAATTATAGTTTACTAATATCGAGTTCAAGATATCAAATTCAGTAGGTTGTGAGTTCTTCAAGAAACGCAACGGACTTTTTGAAAATTTGTTTAGTTTTCACTAGCGGTAATAGCGAAGGGATACATCGTGAAGACCTACATGCTTGGGGATTTATGGCTGCCAAACTACAGGAGTCAGGACAGCATTGTGCAGAATAGAATACCACTCTATTGCATTGAAAGGAGATCCGTGTCTAATTGTGAGACAAAATAGGTAGTTAGGGCAGTGACAATATAGGACTTCCGTTTCCTGCCAGTGTGATAACTCTTTTATTAAAAAAAAAAACAAAACGGTTTTAACAGGTTTGGCAACGCGCGAGCGTTACCTCTGTTGTTGCAAACGTCTATCATCATCATCAACCCATTAACGTCCCACTGCTGGGCACGGGTCTCCTCTCATTTGAGAGGGATTAGGCTATAGTCCACCACGCTAGCCTACTGCGGGTTGGCAGACTTCACATGCCATCAAGACAAATCTCTCAAGCATGCAGGTTTCCTCACGATGTTTTCCTTTACCGTTTGAGCTTGTGATAAATACGCACATAACTTCTTAAAAGTCAGTGGTGCGTTTCATGGGTTCGAACTCGAGACCTTTGACGTCTCAGTCCACTGGTCACACCTAGCTAGGCTACCACAGCTCAAAACAAACGTCTATAGGCTACGGTAATTGCTTACCATCAGGTGGGCATTAAATATGTGATAAATAAATAAATAAATATTCCTGGACATTATGACACAGCGCCATCTAGTTCCGAGCTAAGCAACGAGGCTTGTGTTACGGATACTAGTCGGTTGATATACTCGGATACAAATGTTTATGCTCATCACACAAACATTTGTCCCTACCGGGATTCAAAGGCGGCGCAGGCCGATGGACTAATTGGGTCATCAATATATAAAAACTTATTAAGTAAATTATTGTTTTGTCATCGTCGTTTGATAAGTCTGCCAAGTTACAATTTAGTCAACTGTGCTAGATCCTGTAATAACTTAAAAAGTTTTTATGACATGCTATCGATAAAATTCTAGGTAATTTTACTATAATAAAGGAAAATCACCCGTAATTTCAATAAAAACGGCAAACGATCAATTATAAATTGCGTGTTGCCATCACTAAATATCAGTGTTGCTACATCGTAAACAATTTAATAATACAGGTTGAGTCTAATTTGTGTTGTGTGTCTTCAGTGGTTTTGGAGCAAGTTCTGTTGGTATTATTTTAATATTCCCGACAGTTAATAGTTTACAATACATCCGTGATGATGGGCAGACTGAGGTGTTGTTTGTGTTGATGTTATAAGGAGGTACTGATAACTCATCATCAACCCGTTAATGTCCCACTGCTGGGCACGGGTATCCTCTCAATTGAGAGGGATTAGGCTATAGTCCACCACGCTAGCCTACTGCGGTTTAGCAGACTTCACATGCCATCGAGAAAATCTCTCAAGCGTGCAGGTTTCCTCACGATGTTTTCCTTCACCGTTTGAGCATGTGATAAATACGTACATAACTTCCGAAAAGTCAATGGTGCATGCCTTGGGTTCGAACTCGAAACCTTTGACACCTCAGTCCACTGGTCAAACCACTAGGCTTCCACAGCTCTAATAACAATTTATAAATTTTCTTTTAATCTGATATAGTATATGTAGGTTAGCGTTTGACCACTATCTCACCTGATGGTAAGTGACGATGTGGTCTAAGACGAAGCACGCTTAACTTGAAGAAACATTCACGTGCCTTAAAGGCCCCCAAATTATACTACAGACTCAGGCAGCTGATTGCATTCCCTCGCTGTGCGGGTAAAAAACGACGAAGCGAAACGCTTCGTGCGGGTTTTGGGCATTTCCTCCATGAAACAGTGCCGCTTATTAATTTGCCTGGTTGTCCAACGGTAAAGGAGAGATGGCAAAATTTTATTGTGCGGTTCTGATGCACACTCTCCGAAATGTATCCGGTAAAAGACCAACAAGCCACAGCTAGCCATCCTACGACGATGCTCAAGGCTTTGAAGCAATTTATTGGTAAAGTCATCTTTGTCGATAAGCCTCCTGGCTCCCCTCTGAAAAGACTCCAATGTCCCCAGCGGCTCTTTGGCAGAACCGCTTCAATAAGTGAAAGCAGTACTAGTAGTCGGCTCATACATGTTATGGCAACCTAAATTGGTTTTAGTTATTTCCTGTCTGCATAAATCATACGTTTCACATCGAACTGCACCAGTCTCATATTGATATTACATTACATACATAAATCTTTGTAAAACAAAACCAACAATTTTGTATTTAATTTAAAAGAGTATCTATGGAGTTTCTTGCCGGTTCTTCTCCATAAGACCTACCTTTTGGAACCGTGCAACTAAATTCAATTAAATATAACAATTCAAAAGCACCTGTATTGGTCTAATTGAAATAAATGATTTGATTTGATTTGATTACTCCATGCATGGAGTGGGAGTTATGTTGAACTCCTTTTAGTGGTCTGATGGTCATTATTTTTTCATTATTATTTAAAAAAAAACGTAGCTCCACACCAAGATTTTCTCGTGTGTCTTTTATAATATTGTAACAGTATTTATGTAAAACTCATCCTGTATTGTAACTAGCTGGATATAACTAATGACTGGGTATAATTAGCGTTAGTCGTAACTCGTAACGGATACGACTTTTGGAAGAAACTTTCCAACTTTACCTTTTGTGTGTTTGTTGATTGATTGTGTTTAGGCTAGTTGTTTGGTACCTACTGGCTTAATGGTAGTTCGTGACTGCTAGTTTTGGCAACATATTTTATTTCACATTTTAATGATTTTAGCATCAGTCTGCAGCTCTCGTGGGTTTACTTGCTTTTAAGTTTGTCAATGATGAAAAGTTTAAAGAAAGCTTTTATTAAAATATTTGGTACGTGTTGTTACTATTAAGTATTTTAGATAACTTTCAGAATTGTAATGATATTATTTTATATAATTATGGCATTTAAGTTAGTATCATTGCAGCTTCTTTAAATATTTAAGTTGTATTTTATTCTAATGGCTTCACAAATTATATCTCTCATCAACTAATTTACTGTCCCACTATTTACCTTGGTTCTTTTTTGATTTAGGGGATACGAAGCTAATTGACAACGGCTTAAGAGACTTCACACGTCATCGGTAAGATCTCTTGGAAATGCAGGTTTCCTCACGATGTTTTCTTGCAGCAAAAAGTCGCTGACGGAAAGTGCTACCTTGGGATTCAACTTCACAGTCCACTGGTCAGTTCTGTAGAGCTATCGTGTCTTTTAACATCAATAAAATTATACAAATTTAACTCAAAGAAAAAAATATTTTTCATGAAAGTGAAACGTTTTACTTGAGTTAAAGCGGATTATATAAATGATTGAAGTACCTTCATCTGTTTATCTTTGTTCTCCATTCTCAAACTGGTGAATTGAAATGTATTTAACATTAATGGACTAAGACTGGAGAAATTGCGTTACTGAGAAAAATGTGTTTGTATTTTACTGCCTACCTTTAAATTAGGTTCTTACCCTTGATGGTATACTGACAAATACTTAAAGATGAAAATATTTAAATGAGTAAAATTTCTGATTATTTAATATTTATAAATATTCTGTTTTATGTAATAATTTTTATGACATGTAATCTACAGGTAGGCGGAGGCTGGCCCACTTTCAATAAATTATATAGGTATTGACTTTCTTTTAATAACTAGAAATTAAAAGTTTCAAGCTACTGAGAATTTATAGAAAATCCCAATAACTCCGCTAGAGCTGTTAGATCGAACCCTAGACCTCATGGTTAGCGGTTCGCGTTTGCGCACACGGACGAGTGAGGTAGTTACAGTTAGTCCAGACAGTCGAAAACTTGATATAAATATTTGATGATTGCGGAGATTAAACCCTTGTGGGTTTAATTTGAGCTGTCAGTTGACGTTTCATGGGTTTGTACCCGTGACCAAGGAACTTAGATCCATCTAAGTTCCTTGCCCGTGACATATCAACTGACAGCTCAGCCACCGTGGCAATTATGTCATGAATTCTATTCATCTATGAGCCCCATCCATCCAATTTCGTCAACCCATCTCGTTGTCTAGTGTGTAGCGAAAAAAAAATCGGACACATAGGTACTTACGTATCTATCGTGGCGTTGACCGCCGTTTTACTGCCAACCCTCGCCGGGCTGCGGATTACTGGAGAGAATCTGGAAATAAAGAATAAAGGTCACGGTCAAGGTCGTAAAGTATTTCGGTATAATTGAAGAGATACGCGTGGATACTACTCAAATGTATCTACTGCATTATGTTTGATGTTACACTTCGTCATAAAGTTAAGCGTTTAAGCTATTGAATGACACTGTCACATATAATATGTGACATGCGAAAGTGTGTTTTGTCACAATTATACAAATATATTTTTACGGTTTACGGATTACATTTAAGGTTCGGTGGACAGAGAATGATGCGTTGACGCTATGGCGTAAAATAATGGGCGTAAAAAAATGTAAAGAAAGTATTTAATAATTTTATTCAACTGTAGATAATTTGAATAATATACTTTGTACTCTTTATGCCTAGGACACGTTTATAAAAATACTTAAAAGAAAAAACATAAATAAACATTTCCTTCTAGATCCAAAATCACACACGATGCGTTTATAAATATCCCTTTTAAATCTCATAAACTCCGGCCGTTAGTCTCCATGTGACGTAAGATTTAACAGTAAACCCCCAAAAAGGGTTATACAAATAAAGTAGGAAAACAATAAAAAGCCTTGACCCCTCAAAAGGCGACGGGTGGTAGGGGGGTTAAAGGCAGAGCTGCTAAATATGACACGAAGGTTTCACAAACCGGGACAACGTTGCACGAAGTCTGCACCCATTTTACTACGTGATTAATATGACAAGATGCATGCTTCTTTTGTTTACGGTGTGGAATCTTTCAAATGGCATCCGCCATCTAGGACAGAGTCCATAGAGTGTAGAATCTTTACCTTATTAAAATCATACTGGTAATCACTAAAGCAACATGATAGAGGTGGAAGGATATCCAATATTGATAAGCATTTTGTTATTACAATCTTATTGTTCACTTGCTTAAACAACGAACGGAATCATTGTGAGAAAATTGTTCATTGTGAGGAGATTTGACGACCCAGTTAGTCCAGCAGTAGTTAACACTGCCTTCTGTGCTATGGGTCCCGGCTTCGAATCCCGGTAGGGACAAATGTTTGTGTGATGAGCATGAACATTTGTATTCGAGATTATTTTTTTGTAAATACATACATTTTAAAGATAGATACATCAATTATCTATCTTTAATATGTTTGTATTTACAAAAAAAATGTATATATAATAATGTAGTATATCAACCAGCTAGTATCCGTGACACAAGCCTCCTTGCTTAGCACGGAACAAGATGACGCTGTTTGCCATAATGTCCAGGAATATTCTACGCATCACGGTGATGTATAAAGTCTATCATTCTACTTAACGCTAGCATGGTGACCTCAAAGAGGTGTCCAATGCCCAACAGTGAGATAGTGAATGGATAGATGACATTCGATATGAATTTGCCTCGATTTAAATTGTACGGAAATTCAAATCTAGTCACTGTTGGGAACTCAACAATAATATTAGATCAGAATAAGTCTTTTTGATTTACTTTAGTGTTAGTATTACAGATTTCCCCTTCTTTTTATTCTGTCTGTGACATACAATAACAGGAGTGCTTGTAAGCGCTGCAATCTGATTTATTTAATTTCCAATTTAGGAAACAAGCAGTCAACTCAACACCACACCGATCCCTACACAGACACTCAAATAATGATAACGCGAATTCTTTTACATTGTCACATCTTTTATATCCTCAAGATATTTTTGAAGAGCTAATCAGAGTTGCGAGTGTTGTTTCTACAATCCTCGTCTCCAGTCTCCACTCTTTGCCTCATTTAAGTGTACAAGGAGTTGTTCCTAGTAGGGCAATTAGTGACCTAAATATACATTCGAATCTGTGTCATGTTACCTCTTTTATAAGGCGTTTTATAGATTGTCTAATATAAGTCGTGAGACAATTATGTTTTAAGGGTGTATCATCAGGTACTGTTAATATTTCTTAAGTTGAAGGACGGGATATTTTATTTATCCAAATAATTTTGAAAATACCAATTTTTTTCTCTCAAAAAAGTCAAGTACTGAAAGGTCAAGTCAAAAAATTACTCCTTTTGTTTTATTTCATGCCTTGTCGACATTACAATTATATTCTGATAATTTTGAAAGGGCTCGCCTGATGTGAAGCAAAACTGCGATCCAAAATCGAGCGCGCTTATCTATAAAATTCTGATTTACTCCTGATTTAAAGACACCCAGATAATATTCTACCATCTACTATATATCTATATAATGTAAGGTACACAGGTTCCTTACCCCTTGTTTTGAGTGTATAAGCAGTAGTATTGTATCGTAGTATGGCAATTAGTGACCCAAATTATACAAGTTACCGTGTATCACGCAACTTCGATGGTACTTCTAGTAACAATGTGCGTGTTTCCTACGAGGCAACTTCAATCTTTTCGGAGATCTTTGTATTAAAGTTATTCGTCTCGTTGAATGAAATAATACTTTAGAAGGACCTGTAATAGTTCCAAAGTTGAGTGCCAATCAAAAAAATGATGTATTGTCATAGAATTCTAAGTCAAAGTCAAAAGTTCTGTAAAACCAATATTACAGGTACTTTCGAAATATCAAAAATTTGTTGCAGGTTTTCAAAAAAATTATCTTATCATACAGAGCTGGCAACCAAACTCAGATATATTTTAGTTAAAATTAATAAATATGATAGAATGTTAACCAGTTTTTACTTAATGTTCGTGAACCAACCCTACAAAAATCAATAATAAAAAGTAATACATGTGTACCGCGGATGATGAAATCTACATAATAGACACAAGACCGGAATAATCCCAAAATCAAATCAGATATTATTACGATGCCATTAATCATATCACTGGATATTTCTAAATACATACATATTATTATGATATTCAAACTTCCTTTTAACATAACACATCTTGCGAACAGATGCCTTTCAAATATTTTTACACCCTCTCCGCGAGTATCCCTGATAATCCGCCCTAAGCTGAAGATAAGAGATTGAAAAAAATTGGCTTCTAAAAATAAGCTCACGTTTCTACAGAAAAGACACGGCAGAGCTGTCCTTAAGGCTAAACCTCACATTTTGTACGACAAATTCAAATACGATTTGGTTTTCTGAATATTTACAACGAAATATATAATATTTTGGGATCAAATTCATATATTCTTACAGAGTTTTCGAGAGGTACGGCATAGCTAGATTTCTCGCTCAAATTGAGTTGCCCGACTGGGGAAGTACCTCTGCCTAACAGGAGAGCGCAGTGAATCAATAGTAGTATTTCTGCGAGTGAGTAAGGTCACCAGAGGTCGTTGGAGGAGTGAATATTATGAAAGCATGGGAATTCCGTTTGCTGTCAATTTAGTAACTCCCTTATTTTAAGAAACCTAGACGGTTTTTTCAGTGTAGGCAACGCGCGAGCGACACCTTTGGTGTTGCAAACGTCTATAGGCTACGGTAGCCGCTTACTATTAGGGCTGTATGCTTGTTTGACACCGTTATGACAAAAATAAAGTGACCATAATTATTTACGGGCTCGTAATTAAATTCATGCTTAAAAATATTCATACTTTTCAATTATCTGAGACGACATTTTGTATAAACTTAAATATATTTTCTACATCTGTTTCTTTGTCTTATGGTTGCAAAAGCAAGTGTGTTGAGCGTAAGATTCTGGATTCGATTTCCAAGTCAAGCAAAGTATTTTTAGGGATTTTCTTAGTACATATTATTATGTAGGTAAAAGTCACCGGGTATTACGTGAGACCTAAAACATACTGGCGAAATCTTTTCATCCCGTCCTTTACAGCATTCATGATCGTGTTTAACAAATAACAATAAATATAATATTATTATGAATTACTTAACACCAAACCAAACTAATTTGAGAGACAAATTAGCCCGCTTAAATAGAATAATATTTTCCATGTAACCATAAGACCCATAAGAAACCCCACAAGAAAAATACCATTTGGAGTCAATTTGGGGCATATTTTTTATGACTTCGAAAATAATAGTTTTCCACGATAATTACCTGTAAGTACCTAGACCACTATAGAGTGAAAATAATAAATTCCCTTAACGCTCACTTACTTCGGAGTGAGTTTGTTTATGGTACGTAACCATGGCAACCGGCGCGACTAACACTAAAGTGGGTATGATTTTATATCATTCAAGTTTTTAAAGATTTATCCGACCTTTTCGTGTTAATAGTTTTTTGATATTAAAAGGTCGTTTTTATATATAAAAATATAAATAGGGTTGCATTTAGTGATTATTATTATATGTGAAGGGGATTAGGAGTTTTAATAAATAAGTAAATCAATATTTCTGGACATTATGACACAGCGCCATCTAGTCCCGTGCTAAGCAACGAGGCTTGTGTTACGGATACTAGTTTGTTGATATACTAAATATATATATATTTTTTTGTAAATATATTCATATTATACATAGATACATTCATGACTCGGATACAAATGTTAATGCTCATCACACAAACATTTGACCCTACCGGGATTCGAACCCGGGACCCATAGCACAGAAGGCAGTGTTAACTACCGCTGGACTAATTAGATCGTAGAAAAACGGTTATCAATTATACCGATTGAATTCCACCAAGCTCATTTTTTATTCATTGATATGTCGCTGTCACAGTATGTGACACTTTACTGTCATAAATTTACGTTGGCAGATGTGTATTAATGTGAACCACATTTCACTTATATGTTTTAGGTTACCTCATATTGCCATCAACAGGGCACGAATCTAAACTCAAAGCTACTACTGAGAATTTCATACTTAGAATAACCTAATAACGCTGCTCGACCTGGTAATAGAACTCAAAATCTCTTACTCAACAATCTCACTTATAGCCGCTAGACAAGCAAGGCAGACTCAGCTCTCTCTTAGACTCAGTGAAATTTTGTTTGCTACATAATCAACTGAAAATACTTCATAATAATGTATACAAAATATTACAATAAAAACATTACTTTCTTATCGTTTCAATTCGTTATCAATATTTCATAACTCATACATAAATACTATAAACAAACTTTCGATAAAATCTGAATATTTTTTACAACGTTCATAATGATTTAAGTAATAACTATGTAAGAGTTATTCAAAACTTAACCTTAAAATGTGTGGAATAAGGTATGAACTAACGATCGGAGTCACTAGCCGAAACTAGCGTTGTTGAAAAAAAAAGCCTTTTACCGCCGCATTTCAGTTATATCAGTTAGCAAAGTGTCGTTAAAAATAACGTATAGTTAATAACAAAATCAAAAATCAAAATCAAAAGGTTTTTATTTCAAATAAACTTTTTCAAGCACTTTTAAAACGTTATGATTCTAGTTGCACGGTTCCAAGAAGTCGATCTTATGGAGAAGAACCGGCAAGAAACTCCATAGACACTCTTTTAAAATAATGGGTATTGAATACAATGTTCAGGCAATGGTGTGCGAGGTCAATGTAAAAAATGTAATGTATGAAATGTCTTAAATCGTCAATAGTCAAATTAGTAAGAACAAAATAAAATAATACCGTATGCATAATTCTTCAGACATTAACTACATTGACCTAACATTTACAGTAAGATTTTACAAAAAATATTAATGAAAACAACAATTATTTTACAATATTAATGAAAAACAACCTCAGGGTACCAGGGAGGCCACAAGCACTTCCGTATTTAACTCCATACATTTCCATCGTCAACATAGTCCTTAATTTTGTAATAGGCTTTCTTGACAAGAACAGATTTCACATGATTTTTAAATTTCTTGCCAGTGAGATCGGTGACAGATTTCGGCAGTTTATTATAAAAACGTACACAGTTCCCTAGAAATGATTTATTTGTTTTAGTAAGTCTAAATTTAGGTACCACTAATTTATGTTTATTCCTAGTATTAACGCTATGGTAGTCACTATTGATGTTAAATTTATCCTGGTTTTTCCGGACATACAAAATATTTTCGAGAATATACAGTGACGGAAGTGTAAGTATATTTATATTTTTAAACACTTCTCTTAAGGAATCGCGGGGGCCCATATCGTAGATTGCGCGGATGGCCCTTTTCTGTAGGATAAATATAGAATCAACGTCCGCAGCTGAACCCCATAGAAGGATGCCATATGACATAATGCTGTGAAAGTAAGCAAAGTATACAAGTCTAGCTGTAGGTACATCAGTGACTTGCTTAATTTTCCTCACTGCATAGGCAGCAGAACTTAACCTTCTAGATAGAGATGAGATATGTGGCCCCCACTGTAATTTGTAATCAACAGTAATACCAAGGAAAACAGTTTCATTAACTAACTCGAGTTTGCTGTCGTTAAGCATTAAATTAGTATCGCTTTGAGAAACGTTAGGTAACGCGAATTTTAGACATTTAGTTTTATTAGCATTCAGAAGTAGGTTATTCGCATCAAACCATTTAGATAACGTTTCTAGGCTCTTGTTAACATTCAGAAGAACGCGATCTTTTCTATCAATTTTAAAAATTAGTGATGTATCGTCAGCAAACAATACAATATTAGCCAAATCTGACATCATGTAGGGAAGATCATTTATGTAAGCTAGAAAAAGAAAAGGACCTAAAATTGAACCCTGGGGTACACCCATTCTAACAATAGACCCTAAGGAAGTGACTCCGTCTATACTAACTTTTTGACGTCTTTCTGTGAGATAGGAAGAAACGAGCTCTAAAGAAAGCCCTCGTACTCCGTAGTAGCTGAGTTTACGGATAAGCGTGTTGTGATCAACGCAATCGAAAGCTTTAGAAAGATCACAGAAGATACCTATGGCATCCTGTGACCCCTCCCAAGCATCTAAAATGTGAGAGACTAACTTCGTACCTGCATCAGACGTCGATCTACCTTTGGTGAAGCCATACTGTCTGTTATGTAAAATATTATATTTTTGAAAATGTGCTATCATTTGCTCGAGCATCAGTTTTTCGAAAACTTTACTTAACGTTGGAAGAACAGAAATCGGTCTATAGTTAGAGGGATCCATCTTGCAACCTGATTTAAAAATTGGAATAACTTTACTTTCCTTCATTAAATCAGGGAAGGTTCCCGATTTTACGCTAACATTAAATATATTTGCAAGTATTGGAGCAATATTGTCTATGATTGAATTTATTACTTTAACAGATATGCCCCATAGATCTTCCGTATTTTTCATATTTAGACTTCTAAAAGCTTTTTTTACCGTAAGAGCTGAAACCTGAGAGAAATCAAAATTCGGTATATCTCTAGCAACAAATTGTTTCACTAGAGATTCAGCTAATAAAGATGATGAATGTAATGACTTTGTCACCTCGATGGGAATATTGGTAAAATATCGTTCGAGCGAGTTCGCGACTTCAGTTTTGTCTGAGACTACTTTGTTATTTATTTTAAGAATCAGATCGGAGCCCTGTTTCTTCCCTTTCCCAGTCTCAGTATTAATAATATTCCATACAGCTTTAATTTTATTATCAGACTTATTAATTTTATTACTGATAAGTTTTGATTTAGCTAATGTGCATACTCTTTTAAAACATTTAGAGTACTTCCGAACATAATTATGGAAATTTGGATCGGAGGTCAATGATTTTTCATAATAGAGTTCATAGAGCACATCTCTACTTTTCCTTATACCTGTAGTAGCCCATTCATTAAATTTACTTTTACTTCGTAATGAAGCCTTTATAATAGGGCAAGATTTATTAAATGCTTCACATATTATATGGAATAATTTACTGTAAATTTTATCAGGGCTAATTGACGTGAATTTAGTATTTTGTAATTGTATTTTAATAATATCTTGCAGAGAGTCTAATTTATTTGCTGTTAAGGGTCTAACTGATATATTTTTACTCGTCCGCGTATTTTTTATAGTTTCTACCGAAATTAGCTGTCCCATATGGTCCGACCTAACACCGCTAACTAAAGAAGAGCCTTGGACTGCACAATTCACAAAAATATTATCAATACAAGTGCTAGTAGATGGGGTAATTCTAGTTGGTTTATCAAAAATGTTTTTTAAATTAAAAGATTCAAATAAGGCTAGAAATTTGCTTACTTCAGGCGATTCAATTAAAATATCAATATTAAAATCCCCACAAACAACAATATGTTTATTGCATTTAAAAATCTTCCTGAAAACTTCTTCCATTACTGACAAGAATGTAGCAAAGTTAGAGGCTGGTGGTCTATACACACATATAATAATATAGTTACCTACTTCTGCACATGCTACCTCACAAAGGCGATCAATAGAGCAACAGGTGATGTCCTTGCGTTCTTTAAACTTCAAATTATTCTTACAAAGTATTAGAGTTCCACCACCCGCGGCTGAAAGTCTATTGTACGCACTGGCAACCGTGAAGTCATTTACATTAAATTGCATAGTATCTGGTTTCAACCAGGTTTCACAAAAACATAGGATGTCGATAAAATATTTATCTACTAAAAGTTCTATATCCAAAATTTTGCCAGAGAAGCGATTTATATTCTGGTGATATAATAAAACATTATTATGCCTCTCTATTGTCGGTTGTAGAAGTTTAAACAATCTATCACAGTATCAGTAGAATAACTAGTTGATACTGATTCGTCACTAACTAACCTAGTCTTTGGTATGGGTAGTATCACAGATTGAATATTGTAAGCAATTAAAGATGCCACTAAATGTTTGCATCTTTTGGGAAGAAACATATCTTCACCACTCAATTTGAAACCACTAATAAATTTATTTGTGTCAAAAAACAATAGTCTATCCTCATGGCGACACGTTAACAAATGATAAACATTGTTTAATCTAGAGATATTGCTATTCTCTGAGTCAGATAGCATGTCTGAATAAGGCAGAGCGCATAAAATTACTTTTCCTATTTTTAAACTTAATAAGGTGGTGATACCATTTATAATATCTCTTCTCTTAACTCCAATGCTATTACCTAACAATAACACAATACATGTTTGTTCACACATTTTTGTGTTGACAATTTTATCAATAATTTGAACAAAATTTAAATTGTGATAACAATGGTTTGTTACACTACAAGTAATATTGTTATGGATGAGAGATCCCAAACCTACACCTATTTTATCTGAGAAGACAAAACATTTGTTATATGAATTAATGACACCACAATTTATCACAGATTCAGTTGATGCCGTCAAAGTACTACAGTTAGATACATGCTGGAGCTCAGGAGGTGGAGCAGAGTCACTATAATTGCAAGATATACCGTTTGTTAGAGATTCCAATCTCTCAGCATTGTACTTTACAATGTCCATCAGCTCACTGGCCTCCAGCATGCGCTCACTCAGTTGGTTTTGTGAGTGTTCATACTTGTTAAAAATGTCCTGTAACAAACTTTCCTTGTATATTAACTCTTTCCGCAAGAACTCAGTATCTAAGTTATAGCTAGCCCTACAGTCATCTAGTTCATTAACATATGACTTTAATTGACCGACTAAATTTATGCGCTCCTTATGAAGACTTATATTTACTTTATGTAGGCCTGCTTTTTTAGTAGCTAATCTATATTTTCTAAAGAATCTTTTAATTTTTATGTATTTCTTTAGTTTGTTGTGACTTAATAGTAATGGTTGTTGGATAATGGTATCATCACCAGTCAAATCAATTGTTTGTACAGCCGTTGTGCACGCAGAAGACACACCAACAACCAACTCATCATACAGCCTCTGGGTGGTAGAAGACTGAACCCTAGCTCTTTCTGATTCCAGCTGTGTGATATTGACATGGGCCGCACTAAGATCTTGTTCAAGCGCAGATATGCGCTTGAGAGCTAGGTCATATGTGTCTGTACAGTTTTGAAAAGATGACATAATTTGGTTCAGTTGATTATGTTGGTCAAGAAGGTCCATGTGTTCTATGTGCAGCTCAGCTAACTTATTTTTAAGAGAAGTGTTCTTGTCTATAATACATTTCACTTCTACTTCACTGTCATCCCTTTCTTGAAGCAGTTGCTTACACAGTGATTTTGAAGCTTCTAGTTCCTTTAATGTAGCTCTCAATTGAATCTCCATATCTTTGGCAGCGGTCCTGCGGGTCATCATTTCAAGCCTGGAATTTAAAGGAAGAAGACTGAGCACAAACTATAGAAGAGGTGGATTTTAATTAGAGAAGAAAATATATAAAATAACTGCTGAATTTAGTTAGAGTAGAAAATACAACAAAAAATAAATTATTTTAATTGAAAATGGTTACTAGCAGAGAGGAAATTTAAATAAATTACCAGAGTAGGGATTTAATAAGTTAAAAGTAAGAAAGTTAGATTATGAAGAGGTTTTAGTCATTCCATAGGCTATTTAATATATGTAATTAACTAAGTTTAACTAAATTAGGCTGAATTATATATTTAAAAAGGAACAGTGGGTAGGTCACAGGACTCAATACTACTTAGCTTATTTTAATTAATTAGAGGCTACAATAATGCAAATAGCAGCTATATTTGATGAGTGTGTAGAACAGTTATTTTATAACGAGCACTTTGAGAAAAAATGTAACCCAATATTTACTTTATTTTGCATTCAAACTACCTTGAACGCGGGATTTTTGCCATTAAAAAGCGTATTTGGCTCATTTTCAAGCGTATTTATGTGCAACATTTGCGGCCGAAGTAACAATGCAGCTTTTTAAGAGTTATTGGGGGGTTTTTTGAATACTGTACAACACTACCTGGCCTTTTGTTTAAGAGACAAGAGATGGGGCGAGATATTTAGTGTATCCAGTGGTCTTTAAAGTTAAAGGTCTCGAGTTTAATCCCAAGACAAGCACTGTACATTTTCGTAGTTAAATGCATATCTATCACATGCTCAAACACGTACCTACTTGGCTTATCCCTCTCAAATGAGAGGAGGTTCCTAACCAGTAGTGGGATATTGAATAGGTTGATGAGAGTCTAATGAGTGAATGGACGAAGTACTTTGGGTAGTGTCTCTTGGAAATCTGGCATACCATAAGACAGAATAATTCACACAAATATTATCATTCATTTTATGCCTTTCCTGTATAATGGGAAATCTTTCTGATCCATACTGATGATCGTGACCATGGGATGGTTTCAGAGCTTGAGTGCAATTTGTAATCATAAGCTCTATCGATGTCGTAGTCAGCTAATAAAAGCTCTATAACTTAATGTAATTGGGGGGGATAGGATACATCAACGCCATCTTAATTAATCTTTTGGACGTAAAATGCCGTTAATTTTAAATTCAAATAATTGTCCATCGTTCTTCGACGCTTCGTTAATTTAAATTGCGAAGCTTTTACGAGGAGTGTTGTAATAAATGTTGTTGATGTGGCATGATAGAGAATTTATTTATGCGTTATATCGTGTATGTGTAGTGCTAATGTATGAAACGTATAAAACTAGACTTTTTTTTTTCAAATAAAGCTCGGTTAAGGAAAACATCGTGAAGAAACCTGACAGCATTTTTCAATTACGTGTGAAATCTTTAAACACGAAGTGGATTAGAGTCTAATTTCTCTCGAATGACAGGAGATCCGTACCCAGTTATGGTAATAAAAGTTTGATGATGATTTCACAGAACTGTTCCGCCTTGCGAAGGACAGACTGAAGTTTTCCGAACTGACGGCCAACCTCCAGTAATTGGAGAGGCACTGCGAAGAAGAAGATGATTTAACGATATGGATCTAAAATTTATAATAGAAACACTTCTCCTTGCTCAATTTAAGGTGCAAATATTTGTTATTCTTCTATGTATAGTAGTTATGTTTTTTTTATGGTGATAAGGGGGCAAACGAGCAGGCGGCTCACCTGATGGTAAGTGATGACCGCCACCCATGGACATTTGCAACAACAGAGGCTTGCAAATGCGTTGCCAAACCCCTTAGACACCGTTCAGGTGTCTTAAAATAGGGAGTTACTGAACTGACAGCAAACGGAATTCCCATGCTGTCAGAATAGTCACTCCCCCAATGAGCTCTGGTGACCTTACTCACTCGCAGAAAGACTATTGTTGATTTACTGCGGTCTTCTGTAAGGCGGAGGTACTTCACTACCCCAGTCGGGCAGCTCAATTTGATAAAGAAATCTCGCTATGCCCTACCTCCTAAATGTGTCATCTTTGTCAATCGTTATTGTTCGAAAGACAATGTTTTTCGTGACGTTTAAATAGCTTATTTTTACTAAAATATCACATATAGGTACAACATAAAATGTCGAAACGATATCATTTCAGTCGAGTGAAGGTGCACCGTTTCTTTTCCACCTGGCGCGACGCCAACATCCGCGTTTTCCGCTCAATCTTGTGTACTTTGTGTCGTTTAAAGCATCGAAAGCTCGCAAGTAGGGTACAATTTAGATGGTAAACTTGAAGAATATAACATACCTAAGGCCGGACGGCCAAGAATTCTAAATTCACTTCAAACAGGATTGGAAAACAGAACGCCAGCTGGTGGAATAATTGGTTACAGTGCTGTGTCTAGCAATAGTGGTGGTTTATTGGAAAGATGTTCTCTTTCTATCTTTTTTTCTCCGTCTCTTTCTGTTATATACAGTTATATGTGACTATGGGCGAGCAAGTTTTGTACATTATTTACCTTAAGCTACGGTTACCGCTTACCATCAGACGGGTGTAAGATCGTTTGTAACTATACTCGTTAAAAAAATTATGACTAGTAAGTATTTTATGACCGATGGTTAACGTACCCTTCAAGACACAGAGTAGTCTCGATGTGATAAGAATGATCACCGATCCATAAAGTGACCTGGCTTGACGTAGCTTAACACCCTTTGTTGCTCCAAGCTCCGTGTGTCTCAAACAAATAAATTTATACAAAAAAAAACATTTATTGTTAGGAAAAGTTTAATATTCGCGAAGCGAATTCCTCCTTTACCGTTAAACCAATTAATAATTATTTACAATTAATCACTACCCGTAGTTATTAATTAAATTCCATTAAAGAACCATTATTGACTTAACCTCGATATCTTTTTACTCTATCAACTGACCGCTACAGGTTATTTGAGCTGGCTGTGGAATTTAATTAAATTAAATTAAGATTAACCCTTTGATGATCAGTGTGACGGGTCACTGCTCGGGATTAATTAACATAATTTCACTGGAACCTCTCTAATCCATCGATCTTGTTTCATTTATGAAACTTTGTGTAGGCTGGCACTACCTACTAATATCATCATCAACCCATTAACGTCCCACTGCTGGGCACGGGTCTCCTCTCATTTGAGAGGGGCTAGGCTATAGTCCACCACGCTAGCCTACTGCGGGTTGGCAGACTTCACATGCCATCGAGACAAATCTCTCAACCATGCAGATTTCCTCACGATGTTTTCCTTCACCGTTAGAGCTTGTGATAAATACGCACATAACTTCCGAAAAGTCAGTGGTGCGTGCCCTGGATTCGAACTCAAGGCCTTTGATATCTCAGTCCTCTGGTCACACCACTAGGCTACCACAGCTACTACCTACCTACCTACTAATATCATAAACGCGAAAGTTTGTATGAATGTATGTGTGGAATTGTGGATATTTGTTACTCTTTGGCTTTGGTTTGAATTTGGCATTCATAGTATTGTGTTTTTTAATTATTGTTTTTAATATTATGAAGCTGTAACTATCGAATTAGGATTTTATATAGGAATAAAATAATTATATTTAGATTTAGTTCATTACCTGGGTTAATATATAAGGTGTTTGTTATCTATACCTACACCATGCAGACAAAACTGCAGGTGGAAGTTTATTACATAAACGAGTATCTAAATAATCGTAAAGTGGTTGTAAGCGTCAGTGTTATTAGATGCGATATCTATGATAGTGTTATTTCAAGCAGTGAGATTTTCTATAAAATTTTCAGTCGTAGGTTGAAGTTAGAATCTATGGCCGATTAATGACAATAGGTTCGCCCTGTACATAGGAGGTCAATATATCAAGTGAACTTTAATAGTACAAATAACCCTCGGAGATACATGCTGATACGGTAGGTATGTTATATTGTGATGTATTAGACGATAATAATTATATTAATTTCAAGGCTAAAACATCCTTGGAAAGTATTAATAACTGTTTCCTAACCTAGGAATCGTATCTAGGAACTCACACAGCAACAGCCGCGTTTTAAACTACTACAATAATGAAGGAGTCATTAACTCAATTATGTTTCAAGATAGAAGATAATTGTTTCGTCGAAATAATGATCCGGCAATTAATATTGTTTGAACTTGTAACTAAAATATATTGAGACTTCATAATAGTATATCATACAAGCTTATCTTTAGCTTATGTTCAATCTGTGTTAATGGCCAAAAGCGCATCATCATATCAACCGTTAGATGTCCACTGCTGGACACAGGTCTCCCCAAAGGATCGCCACTACGACCGGTCCTGCACCACCCGCATCCAGCGGATTCCAGCGACCTTAACCCGGTCGTCGGTCCACCTTGCCGGGGCCTACCCACACTGCGTCTTCCTGAACGTGGTCGCCACGTAAAAGTGCATTAACATAATTTATTTCTTACAAAAAGTTATATTATGAAGTTTGTATAGACCTTTTTTGAGAAATCGTTAATGTCGCCCACATGATTGAATTCCGGAGTAAAAACTATTTTTATGTCCTTTTCAGGTAGAACTCACTCAATCCATACCTTATATTTTAAATGTGAAAGTATGTCTGTCTGTCTGTTACCTCTTCACGCTGTAACCACTGAACCGATTTAGATGAAATTTGTTTTAGTTTAGGTTTAGTTTGAGTAATAGTCCATCCCGGAAATCGACCTTAAAAGGGAGAAAAGGGGGGAGGATAAAATTACTAATTTTACGCAGACGAAGTAGCGAACAAAAGCTATAATACCTATATACTTTTCATTTATAATGTTAATATGTATTTGTACTCCTTCAAAAAGGTCAGGTACGCAGTACTCGTAAACGGCGCGCGTGCATGACGAGATGTATGAATGTGGACGAGGCAAAAGTGGTATGCAGGGACCGTAGCGCGTGGCATTCTGTAGTTTCTGCCTACCCCCATGGGAAAAAGGCGTGAGTGTATGTATGTATGTATATGGATTTGTAAGCTGCTTCTTCGTGTTATAATCTGTATTACCCATTAAATTGTGTTAACGCTCCCCATCTGAGCATAAACGGTATAAACGATGATATAAACTTTATGATAGAGATTTACATATCTCGGGAAACTGTATGGAAATGGTGCGTTGCTAGAACTAGATGGGGCAGAGATTACAGAGTAATTCTTAGAAGATTATTTTTATTTATCTGATAAGAACGAACGTTCTTGAATGTATTCAATGAATCTCTAATGAAGGTTGAGTTTTATATTGAGACTGTTATGTACCTGAATTAAATCAATATATGAAAATGATTTATACGATAGCTAGTAGTATTACTAGTAAAATTATAAAGAATAATTTTTTTTTTTATTAATTTGTGTTAAATTTAATTTAATCTTATATTAAGAAGCATTTTTATAAACTCTGTGTTTATCTGCAAAATTAACCAACTATTTATAATCAAGGTATTAAGGTAAAAGGTATTTGCATATGCAGAGAAATACGTGATTAATTATATCAATAGAACCTAATTCTTACATAGTTACAATTTATTATCTGTACAGTAAAAGACATATATGTACAAACATTTAACACACTAATTTCTTTTTTTTATGTGTTATAACATTTTATCCTGTACGAGGATTAATGATATGATGTATTATTCGTCTCTAACATAAATGTAGGTATGTCTAAATAATATTTTTTCGCAAGAAAGAAAGATACTTGGAAAAATATTATAGCCTTGATCCGCTGTAGGCTCAAATAAATCCAATGGCGATGGACCGAAATAAAATAGGCCAAAGACGTGTAGCATGAAGGTCAATGTGCTGAGAATGAAAGTCTGCAGATTGTTTTGACAGGTAGAAAAATAAATATAACAAATTTGGCTACAGGAAAACGAAGAATAAATCACCAGTTACCCTACTGCGGATTGGCAGACTTCACACGCCATTGAGAATATTTCTCAGGGATGCAGGTTTCCTCACGATGTTTTCCTTCACCAGTTGAGCATGTGATTAATTTAATTTAATTAAAATTTTCAAGTCTCGATTGCATAATTGGTTGATAGACAAATGTTTTTATACTGTCAACGAATATATTAATGTAAAATTCTAGTTTTATCAATGTGTAATACTTAATAAATATTAAGATTATGAGGTGTATGTATTGTGTAGTGTATGTATTATAATATTGTATGTTTTGATCTCAGTTGGAGCTTTATTAAGTTACATTTTAATTTTATGAATGTGTATTTTTTAATTTTGCATGCTATTTTATTATGGCAAAATGTGACTGTTCTTAATATTATGTAGCATCTTTGTTACCACATTTTAAGCAAATAAATGAAGTATTGAAGTATAATACGCAAGTAACTTCGAGAAATCAGTGGCCTTGGGTTAAAATTTGAGACCTTTATCTTCACAGGTAGGTACTAGAGCATCGCAGGGAATGAAACAAATATATATTTTTGATTATTTGGAGCATAACATATCATCATCAACCCATTAACGTCCCACTGCTGGTTACGGGTCTCCTCTCATTTGAGTCATTTGAGAGGGATTAGGCTATAGTCCACCACGCTAGCCTACCGCGGGTTGGCAGACTTCACATGCCATTAAGACAAATCTCTCAAGCATGCAGGTTTCCTCATGATGTTTTCCTTCACCCTTTGAGCTTGTGATAAATACGCACATAACTTCCGAAAAGTCAGTGGTGCGTGCCTTGGGTTCGAACTCGAGACCTTTGACGTCTCAGTCCAATGGTCACACCGCTAGGCTTATCTTTAAAAAAGCTTATTCTAAGGTAAACGTTTGCTTAAACCAAAAGCCATCATGTCCTTCCATGGTTTGGTATAAACTATATTGAACAAAGAAAATCAATGAAGTAATTCAGTGCAAACAAAACTATAAATATCTGCTTGCTGGTGTTCCGCGTTATTTTTACAGGTCGAAGTATTACGATAGTTGAGTAATATGTAGATTCTTTTAAAACATGTTGCAATTGGAGTAAAAGAGGAACATACTGATGAAAATTTATTTAAAGCTAATAATGTTGAGTCAGTTTTACTAGAAATAGAGGCAACGTATATTCAATCACAACCACACCACAGAAGGAACAAGAATTGCTAGAGTGTATGAACAGTACCAGAATGTTAAAATCAGTAGAAAGTACGGCTGATAGTAATTTAGTACCTTACCAATATAAACTAAATCTAAATATATATAACTCAAAGGTGACTGACTGACATAGTGATTTATCAACGCACAGCCCAAACCACTGGACGGATCGGGCTGAAATTTGGCATGCAGGTAGATGTTATGACGTAGGCATTCGCTAAGAAATGATTTTGATTAATTCTACCCCCAAGGGGATAAATAGGGGATGAAAGTTTGTATAAAAACTATACCTAATTAATAATAATACCTTTTAATGCGGGCGAAGCTGTGGGCGAAAGCTAGTTATCAATAAACTATTAATAGTTTTTGGTCTGGCTGGAGGCTCGTATATATTGCGCTAGGCTAGCATAACAACAAACTGGCGAATAATAGGTAAACGAAGAAGTCAAATGCAAGAAGTAAAAAAAAAGAGTAATTTTGATATAATGTCATATTTTATTTACATAATTAATGTTTAAAGGAAAATTTTAGAAGTCAATACGATTTTAATTATAAGATGGTGTTGGATGTAACTTATAACCATAAAGAATACAGTATATTTGTATCTGTGGAGGCTTGTCATCAGCAATTAGAATAATTATATATGTTATATACTAAGTTAATTATAAGACTGTAAGCCTTCCTAATAAATAAATAAAAAGGAAACAAATCGAAAAATCTCTTTTAAAGTTCAGACAGTAAATGTCTTACACTATAAGTATCTCAAAATAGCTCAGAATACAGTACATTCTTCAACTATAATACTCCTAGAATTTCACGTAACGAGTGTCCAAGAAAATACGGCTTCAGAAACAAATTCACTGTTTTAAATTATTTTGACGGCTCAGTAAATTTTCTTACGTTTGTCTATTGTTTTGTTAAATTTATGAGCTGATGAAGATTTATGTCTGTTCTAATGTTGGAGAAACTTTTAGAGCTAATCTTTTGGAAGCTGATGTAGAAAGATGAAGTATTTCTGCAATAATATGTACATGGTATGGCATCATCGATCTCATTACTGATTAGTACTTACCGAATATAGAATCTAGAATTATTGACGACTTGAATTGACGACCCAATTAGTCTAAAGGTAGTTAACACTGCCTGCTGTGCTATGGGTCCCGGGTTCGAATCCCGGTAGGGACAAATGTTTGTGTGATGAGCATAAACGTTTTATCTGAGTCAAGGATGTATCTATGTATAATATGTATATTTTTACAAAAAAAAAGTATAGATGTAGTATATCAACCGACTAGTATCAGTAACACAAGCCTCGTTGCTTAGCTCGGAACTAGATGGCGCTGTGTCATAATGTCCATGAATATTTATTTTATTTAATTCGGTATAGGGGTAGGCTCTGTTTCGTGAAATGCAGGGCTATCGCCTAGTTTAGGAGACAGATCTCTTTTGTATTGACGACCCGTTTAGCTTAGCGGTGTATTTACAAAAAAAAATGATATAATATACATATGTAGTATATCAACCTTCTAGTATTCTCAATTACTCAATTATTTATTGCATTCCATAATGTGTACATTAGTTGGTAGGCATGTTAACATTGGATCAATTATGGACCCTGTCGGGCACAGCAAAAGATATTTTTAATAGGAGAGAGGATGAAGGCGCTCTTTGTCAAATAAGATAAAAACTATATAGGTATATCCGTAGCACAAGCCTCGTTGCTTACCACGGAAATAAATGACGCCGTGTCTTAATGTCCACAGATATTTATTGAGCCATTTGGTTCTTAATAAAATAATATGTTAAAATTGATGAAAAGTCTCACTGATATAGTCGTCATGATAAATGCATTAATAAACTTGTATGATTATAATAACATCATTACCCTAGTTGGAAAAACAATGAAAAGAATTGACAATTATGGACAACTAATGAAATGGTTGTTTCTGTTTTTTGCTATCACACTTACGCGAATAGACTGAAATAAAACTATTTTTTACGGTATGTTGCGGTATACATTGATATTATTAAATTTCAACATTTCTGAGCTTTTATAACATCCAAGGTCAAGGGCAGGTAAATAATATCAATATACTGCGATAAAATCTGTAAAAAGGAATACTAAAATTCCCTTTCGTCGTGGAAATAAGTTTTATTTCCACGACTCCGAAAGGGAATTTTAGTATTCCGTTTTTATTGAAGACTCAAATGCCTTTATTTCTTATCATGTTAACAAACTTTTCCGTAAAGAAACGTTTGTTAACATGGTGTGTGTAGACACACAATATACAATTTGTACCATACGAGGATCGAAGCTGAGACCTGTGGCGTACAAGCTAATCTCTAAACTATTGCCCTAATGTTGTTGTGCATTGTTGCTATACCTATAAATGATACAATTTCCTACGTCTGTCCATATAATTTCTAACTAATATTAAATATGTATGTATAAAGTAAACTTAGTCTCTAATTGGCCGGAGTTCATTTGAGTATAAAGTAGCTTTAAATATACAAACTTAATTTTAGCCCAGTTATTGGTACTGAAATGTACCTACATGTGTATGCACCTATATTCAGTAATTTTGATGAGTGTTTGGTTTAGTGGCAGATTCCAGGAAGTCCGCAGTGCGGTTTTTTTTATTAAATGTTTGTGTTTAAATACAGATGAATATTTGGTTAACCTTCAATGATAAATTTCATCAAAGATGGAGGTTGTTCATACAAATTTGTTGTAAAAAAATGCTGTAGAAAACATACATGTTTGCATAACAAAAACTGATCGGACTTAGCAAAAAACTAAAAGGTTGGACCTTTTTGAAATACACAAGTTTGTTTTTTACCATTGTACATACTTCAACTCAAATACTTAATTAGAACATGGTCAATCACGAAGACTTAACAAATGAAAACAAAAATCCAAAAATCTTAATCCATTAATGACACCTTTTCTATTTTATACTTCAAGCTTATTTTTATTAATATGTCTCTTAAATATACGTATTCATACGTATTCATCTGCCTAAATAAATAAGATAAATCTAAAACTATTTTGTGCCAATATGGATTTGTTACAATAAATACTCCAATAAATTTGTCAATAAAACTGTCAATAATCAGGGCACTGCAATAAATTGCCCCACATACTACAGATTGCTATTGAAGGTCAAGTTCATTCAAGGTCACGCTGTTTCGGGAAAGATAGCGTATCGTGGGAAGTCAGGTGGATAGCAAATGCAGGGCAAATTTGGGGCCCTATCATGACGTGTTTTGCGAGATTTATTTAGCTTGTAAGAGGAAGATGGCGCGATTCAACCTGTAAAACTCCATCCTTATCTTACAACCGAAGATTGCTTAAACTCGATGTGGTAGTTACTGCCGTAATATTTTACTCGGTAAATATCTGATATAGTTTATTAGCTACTATTGTCAGTATATATTGTATTTTATCCTTAGTATGTACCTGTACAAGACTGAATTTTATTAAAACTTACTAACGTGCCTTACTTGATTTGAATACCTGGCAAGACTAGAGTTAAAAGCATTCAAGTTAATTTTCTATCGCTTCAGTGCAACAGAAAACTATGGCGTATTTCATATAAAAAATAATGGTTACGTATTTATACTCAAAGCTTGTTTGTAAAGATGCACTGGAGAAATTCTCTATTGATGAAGAAGATTATTTTCCAGTGGTTTCAGAAAAAATAAGTAGTTAGTTCCTCTAATAAAGATTGGACATGTAATGTGCCAAACACGCACTTTAATATAAACATAAAACCCCATAAATATTTCTAACACTGATCACAAATAGAAAGGACACGAAGATAAGAAGACAAATTCACCAAAAATTACGACAGATCAACCCCTAAACAGTTACATTCAACCAATTCCAACTTTATGAGCCAAGAAATAGAGCTGATGTTTGTTTTGTAAGGGTAAGTAGATATGGAAATTTCCTTAGTAATAAAATAAAAAAGACTGCTTTCGTAAATGCCAGTTGATTATTATATAACTTAACGCGTTAGCCAGATGGTGGTAGACGTTGCCAAATACGATGATAGGGGTTTTGTGAAAGATTTATCATGTGATAAACTATCTTGAACGTATGGAAATTTATTGAGTAAACTATTCAAAGCTATGAGAGAGCAGAAAAGAAAAAAATATGTGAACATACTTTTACATAAGTTTCTAAATGTTTTCTTTTTCATGCATTTAATACGTTAACAAATTCTAGTTGATTCCAAGAAGTTGAACGTATGGAAAAGAGTTCGGCAAAAAACTTTTCAATTAAATATACAGGTAATATAGTCCTTATTGAAGTATTATATTTTAAAAACGACTTTAAAAACTAAAAAGCAAAAAATAACTTCATACAGTTTTACTTTTTTTGTTTTAAAGGTATGGAGGCGGTGCCGGTGCCTGGTTTGAACCACCTTGCTCAAGGTCACGTGCGGTGAGTGTACGTACTATATTATGTTTGGCTTAGCATCCGAATTGAGAACCTCTACCTTTTTGAAGTCTGCTAAAAGATTGTGATATTTAAGTTAATAGTGTTAATAGTGAACGTCATTTGATAAATAAATGTTTAAGTAAAATATTGATTTAAGAGTTGATAAATAAATTGCTTGCGCTAGTAAAGCCTAGTTTAAATTGAAAAGAAAATGGTTTTTATGTTAAAGAATATGGAATTCCTCATGCTTATGGTTTCTTTTCACTTACTCGAACATTAGACACTGAAATAAAATTACTTTTAACAAATTTTATCGCGCTATATTGAAATTGATTTAGTCCATGGTTTTATTATTTGTACGCCGTAGAGGCTAAAGATGACTGTCCATTATAGTTTGTTTAGCATCTTGCATGCTTATTTATGTATGTATACTCATGTTACAAATAACATGTTCTTTATCTTTATTTCAACAACAGCGCGAACAAAAAATAGGTATAAAATTAAAGGAATATAATAAACCGCGCATAAAAAATACTGATTGAGCGACAAAATTACTGATTGAGCAGCAAAAAACAGATATCGGTTAGGTTAGGTTAGAACCGTGACCACACAACGCACGAGCCGAGCGAGCGAAGCGAGCGGTGCCGTGGCCGTGGGAGCGGCCGGCGAGTGCCAGAACCATATCTGAATACCAAGAAAGAGTATATAAGTAATAACAATACTTTTAATGAACATATTTTGGTGCACATTCAGTATATTTGGTGGAACACAGGCAAAATTAGGTAAATGAAATGGGAATATATTGAAGTACATTTAAATACCATCCAAAATTAAATGCACTGTACTGCTTTCCCAGACTCCCAATCCCCATCTATTTCAAGGAGCTCTCTTATTACCATCTCTGCTTATGTTATCTACTTATAATTCTGCCATCTCGATGGTACTGTTGGCACGTTCGTACACCCTACTCCAATTGTCTGTAACGAGACAGGCTGCTACAAGGAAATGAGAATCTTACACAAAATTGGTTCGCCCATCTTGAAGTGGCCACGTATCCTGTTACCTTGGCCATACTAAGTGGCTCTCTAGTGAATACAATTATGATTATGTTGTTACTGTTCTTGTGGGTAAATAAATGCGTTATTTTTTTATCGTTTCTAAGGAAGCATATTATAATATCAAAATCTGGCTATTTTGGTTTTAGTTCGAAACTTCGTTAGCTGAGTCCCTAGCGGCTGTAGGTGTTTTAATATAAATTTCATCTTATGTACCTATAGTTCTTTCATCAGCTTGCGCACTTAAAATAAGCGTAGACTATAAGTAGCGCATGCATTTGCGTATGTTTAACTCAGCCGTTTAGTGTTACATCTATTTTTTTTTATATTTATTACAGTTTTGGAGGGAAGGAGGTGGTAATTCCTCCGTTTGAAAAGGAGGATACTCCGACCAGGCGAGGGGTTGTACACTTGTACCTGGCTGGCTACTACCCATCAGTTTATGTTGGGTGGTTGTTTATATTCTATCTCGCGTGCAAATTTCACTTGCGCGATGTAGGATTATTAGCTTCTTATGTGGCAAGATACATGTCGCTACACAGTGATTAAATTTGGGTTTTTAAATGCAACTTACATTAAAAGCAGAGCTGGTAGATTCAGTTTGGCTTTCCTGCGAACAACAAATAACATGAAATTAGTAAACTTACCAATTTAAATAAATTATTTTAATTGATGACTGTTTTTAATTGTCTCTAGCTCCTAATCAATTTAACTTCTACCAAGTTATTCATAAAGTTATGTACTAAAAACCTTTTTTTATAAATACTGCTACAGGTACGTCAAATTATGCTAACAAATACGTTCGTTACACGTTAAAGGTAGGGGAACTGAATGTCCAGTTAATGTAATTGAAATTGTGGGCAAAATTTATGAGCAATTGACCCGGTTATAATGTCGGCTATAGTTAGTCCAAGTTTATAGTTCGTGGCGTTACATTTAGGTGGCAAATTAATTATGTTCTGCAATGTGCAGCTATGAAGCTATTATGCAAACAGTAGTTAACAGTGAAGCTAGTGGCAAATAACCAACCTCTGGCATTTTATTGGTTATCAAAGGATCTTATTTCATACAATTATTTATCAAAAAATAGTAAGAATCTTCTCTCTCCTTTTCTCACGTCATGAGAAACTCACTCGAGAACTTCAAAGAAAACTACGGTAGTCTGAATTCGTTTCGGTGTTTCTACTTCGAAGTCATCAGGTAATATCGACGCAATCTGGTAATTAAAATAATTTCTACTCTAGTCAAGTCTTGGTTGTCTTGGGTGTGAGTGTATTAGCGAAGTTCTTATGCCATCGATAAAAAATCCTCAGGCAGGTTTTTCCAAGATGTTTTCCTTAATCATTTCAGCGAAAGATAATTCAAATTCGGTTCCAATTAGTAGGTCTTATAGAAAAGCGCTGACAAGAAACTCCATAGATATTCTTTTCATAAAGTAATTGGTTTCCTTTACAAATTATATTAATTAATATTCTCATCTATTCATCATGAGGCATGTGATTCTAAATCAAGACCATTATTTGGCATTCCGATATATTACATACAGCTTACAAAGAAAATCACGTCAAATCACAATCTCAAATTAAATTAATAACGATGTCTGAGATAAGATTCAAACAATAAAGTTCAAATTCCTATAACCTTTTCTCAAGTTACGTTGAAGATAAAGTTATATAAGAGTATCTTTATTTAAGAGATTTACTTGAGTTACATCACAAAGAGAATTGTATCAACCTGTTTTGGGACTTAAGTGATATTGTCCAAAAATGTTTGATATGTCAAAACAAACTGCCCTTGTTAGGATAAAGGAAATGTGTTGAGTTAAAATTGTTTTTGTGTAAACTTTCAATCAAAAATGGAACTTGAAGTATTTGTGGCAAAAAGAAAATATACGATTAGTGAAAGATAACTTTGAGTATGTAACTATAAATGAGAAGCTTTGGTAGCCTAGTGGCGTGACTCGTGGCCTGTTATGTCAAAGGTTTCAAGTTCAGTCCTAAGTTAGTCGTGACTGACTTTCGAAGTTCCGTGCGTCTTTATCACATGCCCAAATGGTAAAAGAAATCATCTTGAGGAAACCTGCATGCTTGTAACATTTCTTCAATGGTGTGTGAAGTCTGCCAATCTGCAGTAGGTCAGCGTGACGGGCAACAGCCTAATCCATCTCAAATGAGAGAAATACCTGGTAAGGGAGCCTAGCGGTGGGACCAGTGGACTGAGACGTCAAAGGTCTCGAGTTCGAACCCAAGGCACGCACCACTGACTTTTCGGAAGTTATGTGCGTATTTATCATAAGCTCAAACGGTGAAGGAAAACTTCGTGACGAAACCTGCATGCTTGAGAGATTTGTGTTGATGGCAGTGGGACGTTAATGGGTTGATGATGATAACGTCATCAACAATCAAAATGCGTTTATCAAATATGATCCTAATGATGTTGTTGCATAACTACTACTTACAATTAAAAAAAATGGACCTTTAAGTTTTTGAACACAAGCATTCCAAAAACAGCCAGTTCTAAAGCCAATTTCAAAATAAAATGAAGTTACATTTGAAACATTTTGGCCCATCTTTGCTGTTATGTAACAGTTGCAACAAAGCGATCTGTATCGACGTGCCACAGGCGTCGGCGAGATGATGTCCGACGTCTTTGTTGTTTCAACACAATAATCTTGAAGATATTATATCAGTATAATAAAATGGGTCTATTTGATAGCTACGGTGATATTCAGGATCTAGCTAAGGAAATGGAATTAAATCTCTGGTAACAGGTACTGTTTTCAATAAAAATATACAATGTATAATATAATGCGTTAAACATATTTTTCATTTACGCGATAACTAGACTATAAAATGAAACCATTTTTTGGATTCTATCGCGGTAGGTATTATGTTGGTATTGCTTAGAATAAAACGACAATGAAAAAAAATAAAAAATAAAAGCAGCATAAATAATAAGTCATTTTAGGTTACATACACTCACACACACATTACTCACTTTAACTCACACTCTTACTACTCTTGTTACTATTTTAGTGAATTGATCTAAGTCTAACCAACTGCAACATTCAAACACCAAAAATCTCCTGAAGAAATTGAAATTCTTTAGCAAAATAAACTCCATCGCATTTAAAGGCTTCCCCAGGATGTTTCATGAACACCATATGTTTCCCTTCGACGTTTACTTTCCATATTAACATCCCCATGTCAGGACTGGTTTGTTTTTCATTTCCATACGGGAATAAAAGGGTTTATACAATATCCTTCAAAAGGTTCCACCTAATTCCGCCTAAAATTAATGAAGTACATATATATATATATACATATATATACAATTCAGCGTCGTGAAACTGGTTTGCATCCGTGACACTCACCTCCTGGTCCAGTTGAAAACCAGCGCCAGGCAGCTTACCAGTTGTCTGGCTTTTAGCTGAACTGGGCCATTTGGCACAGCCGTGGGGCACACAATGAGTTTGTTTATTGTCCAATGTTTTTTTTTTTTTTTTTCTTTTTTATGTTATTGTGTGCATTGTTCGTGACTGTGTCAATAAATATTATTTTCTTTCTTTCTTTCTTTCTTCTTTCTTTATATACATATTTTAATTCAATTAATTTCATTATCTTGTATGTTTTCTTCAAACACGGCAAGTCTAGAAAGTATCTGAGTAAAATAATCTGAATCAATAAGTCAATTAGAGAGCTTATATTGGAAACGACCGTGTATATAATTAAATAATTAAACAAGGGAGTTTAATAACAGCATAAAAAACAGATATAAAATATAAATACATATATACGATAACGTAATCTTTTTGACATTGTAGAAACTGGTAGCCTAATAACACTCCACTTTTTAGACCTCTGGTCACTACCAGCGGTCTAAAAAGTCACTGGTCCCAAGTTCAATCCCAAGGCAAACTAAACTGACTTTTCAAAGTAACATGCATATTTATCACATGCTTGAACGGTGAAGGAAAATACTGTGAGGCAAACCTGCATGCTTAAGGACTTTCTCAGTAGCGTGTGATGATGATTAAAAATCAATATTACAAAAATCATCTGCTATTTGATCCCTACATAGTCCTAAATACGAGTAAGATTTAAACATGCCATATATTTTCCTTGACCTTGTGTTTCTCAGTACGAAAATATATATTACGTGTTCTTCATGCACTGAGTTACATGATAAAAGTACCGTTTGATTGCGAGGTTAACGGAAAAAATAACGCGCTAAAAATAGCGGTTCAGATCAGCGAAAAATAACTTAGTATTTTTATCCGAAACCAGCTCGATATAATTGGGCCTAACGCATTCGCGTTACCAATCAGTCTTGTACCTGAACGCGAAGCATTTTTCACCCTGTCTACTCGTACTTAGGGTTGGCAGTTGATTGATGAGGGTCGGTCAGGTCATGCGACGCGCATGTTGGTCTTTTACCAATTATTTTCGTTTCGTAGATACCTTATACTATTGTGGTAATGCCTTAACCAATACTGAAATTGGATTTGCTTAGGGCGTAAAAGATTTCTTTGGATTCTCGCCTAGAACATTACTTGGACTGAGAGCTTTTTATATTTACATACATTAAGTTAACTGCCTCGTTGGTCGACTGGTCGTACAGTGTGACTGCCGAGCAAGAGGTCCAGAGTTCGATTCTGAAGTCAAGCAGTGTTATTGGGTTTTTCTATGAAATTCTCAGTAGCAGCTTGGAGTTTGGATTTGTTCCCGGTTGATGGCAATAGGCTCGCCCCCTAATACATGGGACCTAAAACATACCAGTGAAACGTGGTTTGTACATATTAGTACACCTCTGCCTAACCCTTCGGGGACGACGGGCGTGATAGTATGTAATTGTTATACATTAAGTTCAGCTAAATTACTGCTGTCTCTTATTAGGTGGATTAACTATATAATGTTTCAGAAAGCATGTACAGTATTTTTTTTTTGAAAGCCACTGACTATCAGCTATCTATAGTCTCTGTCTGGACACAGGTCTATTCGCAGAATGGAAGAGATCAAACCAACAGTGCAGACCGTGCAAACTTTCTCATGCATAATTCCTAATTAATCTATGGTACTCGGGGTTCCTTGCGATCTTTTCCTCCACTGAAAGCGCGTGACAATTAGTCACGTGTATTCAAAACATGATTTTTCTCTTAAGCCCATTGTATCATGACAATCAGTGGAAATTACTGATTATTACGAAGTAACTACAAAGACTGGACCCAACCTAGACGCCCTTACTTAAGTTTAGACAAATTGTAAACCCCATTGAAAAAAAATACTTTAGAACCAACCACTAGATAGAGAGTGCTTGCTATAAGTAAATGTCAAAAGATTTTATAGAAAATGCCATATTGAAGTACTAGGATAACATGAATCACTGCGTTATGAACGATGATTGATGTTCCATTAAGAATTTATATAAGGACTCAATATAAAATATCCAAAAGGTACTTAATCGAAATTGGAATGAAGGATTTCCAAATTCTCAATCACTCGTTAAATTATATTTACATGAAAGGTTATTTAAACTGGATTTTGAAATGGTAGAATTCTTCATTGCTTTACCAATTTGTTAATAATTTTAATCTAAAAGGGACACAGACAGTTTTCTGAGTATCATTATTGTTACTATTATTGGATCAGATATAAATCTGAAGCAGTATAAAATTAAAATTAACTGATGTTTAAATTTTAGATTTTTGACGTGACAAAGTCTTATAATTTGATAGAGCCGGCTGCACGCACGAAAAAACCTGACGCATGCGGCGTTACCTCGCTCTGAGGCGTTCCATGTAAGGCTTGAAGTGCAAACGAGAGCGCGGAACGAACGACAAAGAAGCACAATCGGCCTTTGCGTTCGGCAGCGTTCGACATCCGTCTCTCTCCTACTTGAGTGGACAGCTGCTATACTATAGTACATTTACATGTTTTGATCGAGTATCAAGTGCAGTGAAAAGTGAATGTGGTGTCAATTGTTTATAGCAACGATAATTACAGCGATAAAGGTCCTCCCTCCTTCTCTATATACATACAAATCTATTAAACAAATGAAATTAAAATTTTCTTTTGAAAAATGCTACCATTCCTTCAGTATTTTCTTAAGACGTTGTCACGTTCAACTATCGTCAGTAAACCGACTTTACAGACAACCAATTTTTTTTAGCCCACAAACTCTTCTTAGAGCTTGTCAGTTAAGAAATGAGAAAGAACAACAAGAATGATGAAATGAGTTTAAATCTTTACCAATCACATTATATAGCTAATCATACATTTAGAAATGGACGGATTGATATAACCGTTGCCAATCCAACAATCAACGCCCCAGAAATAAATAAAGGGCCGTTTATTACCGAAACAATATTGGATGCCCCAAAAAGGAAGGCGGAGAAATCTCTAAAATTCTACCGACGTATAAAACGCTTTGTTTGTCCCCGTCTACTCTTGACCAGAGAGGGGTTCCGTGAAGGCCGGTTGAAAATGACCCGCTTTATTTAAACACCCAACCGGGCCTTAGGGCGATCTCGCTTTGCGGGTGCTTTCCCTATTAATATGTCTGACCGTATTGACCGTTTAGAGGAATGTAGACATGGATTTAAATTGTTTTGGCAATTTTGGTGTTTGCACGTTTACCTTTTGTGATTGAGGATTTATTACTACTAACATGTATTATTCCTACACGGGTAGGCATACTGACTATTCACTAATTTCCATTGCATATTTAGTAATTTCACTAATTTTTGGTCCCATGTAATAGGAGAGATGATTGGATGGATGTTCAAATCCAAAATTGGAGCTGCTACTGAGAACTTTATAAATATACTCAATAAAACTTTGCTTGACCTTGGAATCCAACACATAATCATACGCTCAACAGCCAACCGATTACTAACCCACATACTAACAAGACAAGAGTAATATAACATTAAACAATACTTCAGTATATTAAAGCTGAAATTTCAATTCCATTTCTTAGAACCAAGCTCTAAAACTACTTTTGGATTTGAATAAATGTCGGTGTATTTGAAAATTCAACTTTTTAAGGGGGTAACAAACTATTAAACCTTATACTTTGGCATTCAAAAGGGAGTACTAGTAATATATAAAATAAATACAATCAGTCTCGTGCCTTTCACTGGTAAGCAAAGGCCTCAATATTAAATCTTTTTCTGTCTTTTTAGATTTCGATTTTGTGTCAAATAGACCAAACTTACGTTGAAAGATCATGCCTATTTGTTTTGGTGAATCAAGATCCTACCGGTTACAGGGCTTTTTTTACACTACAAGGGTAACAAACAATCTTACGGCCCGCCTGAATGGTAACCGGTTACCGTAGACTATTGATGTTTGCAACACAAACGCAGCTGAACTTATTAATAGTTTAGACTTTTGACCGATTAACTATCAGACATGACTAGCTCATAGTAAAGAAAAACTAAATTTCGTGATATCTGAAGGTCAAATGATCATTCAGCTGGTGGTGCGTCAATCGACACTAAACGATTATCTCAGATTTCTTTGTCTTTGAACTTTAAAATTACAAGCCATTACCCATTTAATGACGATTTAAAACATATGAGCCATCAAGCAGTAACCAATGATAGATAGTTATACAGTTAATTGGTCATAAAAAACTTTCTGAAGTTGCAGTAATTGTTTTGAAAGAACAAACGAGTCATTTTGTTTTTATACACACCTATAAATCGTTGGAGTGTCTATATTTTAAGAAATATCTTCAACATCTTGTAAATAAAGGATTTTGTAAGGCAGTTGTCGGTGAAAACGCCGAGCGGGTCCTCTCTAGAAAGGACATACACCGATCTAACTGGTGAAATCCTTACAAAGGTCTAGACGAAGTACTCATAACTGTTTCTTTGGACTTATTAAATTTACTCTTAGAAGGACTTAAGAATGAAGTTGTTCAGTAACGGATAGAAAAGATTTTTACAAGATCGGCGACACGTGAGCAATACCTCTAGTGTTGCGAACGCCTAGAGGCTACTGTATTTGGTCACCATCAGGCGGGCCATATTTGCCATATTTGTGGTGATAAACAAAACAGTCTATGTAACATAAATAAATAAATAAATATTTCCGGACATTATTACACAGCGCCATCTAGTTCCGTGGTAAGCAACAAGGCTTGTGTTACAGATACTAGATGATTGATATAATACATATATATATTTTTTTGTAAATAACTACATATGTTGATGCTCATCACACAAACATTTGTCCCTACCGGGATTCGAACCCGAACCGGGACCCATATCACAGCAGGCAGCGTTAACTACCGCTGAGCTAAACGGGTCAACATATTTTTGTGCCGCAAGTCACAACAATATACGATATGAGATTTTTAAATCGACTCGATATTAAATAGACGGTACCATACGTATTATCTTGCATGATATAACTCGTAAACAAAGTAACGATTTTATACAAATCAAAACGGCTCTAAAATCGCCCTTAGCAACGTGTGAACATGGAAAACAGTCGTAACTCACAATGTACTCAGGTACACAAAACACTTACACCAAAACTATATGTATATTCATGTCTAGTAAGTTTTATAGCAAAGAGCGCTTATAAAAATATATATTTTATGGCTTTACCCACCGGTATAGCCTTTGAACTATGTGAAGGTGAGTCAAAGTCAAATTTAAGCCGATTCTGGACGATTCTGTATAGTAGCTATGTAGGCCAAATACTCAAAAGCTACTTAATTTTAAGTACTCTTTAAATGTAGTGCTTTTTTATTTTGCAATCGAATGAAAGTGGCAGGATTACATTTCAAGGTTTTACTTTAAATAGAGTAAGTACCGTTTGAGTATCATGCGTATAAGAGAGTTTAGATGATTAGCCGTCCTACCATACTTACATCTAACTTTTGACACACATGAATTAACTTGATTCTCAAAGGTGTTACTTATCAGCCTATAGCCGTCCACTGCTGAACGTAGGCCTCCCCCAATGAGCGCCAACCATCCCAGTCTTGTACTTTATATTCAGAATTACTGCTTTTACCAGTAAAATCACTAGGAAGCGCAAAAGGCCCGCCTTTTGCGCTTTTTTTTGTCTTGTTTACTTTCAAAAAGAGCCTTTTCAATTTTGGCCTACTTTGATATTTGAGTTTGACCCGGATTGACTTCACTCGAGAAGTGCTAGTTATAAGGGGGATACCTACCCTATCCACTCTACCTACCCTGCCTACCTTATCGATCTTACCTACTTTTCGTACGTCACCTACCCTACCGCCGCGTCGTCAAAAAACACCATTAAACAATTTCCTACCCAAAATATCTTTGAAATTGATTTCAAAGACATAAAGTATGGACAAACAGAATACAGACGAATTATAATATCCTCTAATTAATGCACAACTTCACACAGGTGTTCGTCAAGAAATACAGAATCAAAGACAATCGCTTACTTAGTAAATACACCATATATTTACTCAACAAACTGCCTTTGATTGAGAAAATCAACACAAGCATTGAAGTTCCCAGTTTTGTTTTGATGAAACGTTGCTATTGAAGTTGTAACTTTATTGCAAACTAACGGTTTTGCTGGGGTAGTTATAGGTATTTAATACACCATTTCAAAAATTATAGCAATTTCTTCTCAGCTTGGGGAAGTAGTGACGTTTCATACAGATCCCTAATTGTTTTTAAAATAAAATATTGCTATTAAATATAAACTAAGAACAAAATCGAATCTTTCCATAGTTTAATATTATTAGAAAAGTTAAGATTAGTTGGGATAAACCTTGTTATGTAGAAACACAAATTAAGAAACTTTATTATAATTGCTATTGAATATTTATTTAAAATAATATTTATTTTAAATGTATAAATTGATAAAGCATTTTTTTACATTAACAAACAAATTATTACACAGCGCCATCTAGTTTTTCAATGAGGCATGTGTTATGGTTATTTTCGTTGATGTTAAATTTTAGATATAAAAATCCATGGCTCTACATTTTTTATGCATATGTGTATGCAAACGAATGTTACAATTTAAATAAACTATTTTTTTTGAAGAACTATTATATTTATTATATTAGTGACAATCCAAAATATCCAAAAGTATATAACCCAAAATTAAACTTAGATAAGAATAAAGAAGTTCAATTTTCCAATACAATGACTTTAAAACTATTACTTATAAATAGTTATTTTAAGCCAATGTAAGTCTCCTTTGAGTAGAACGCGGGAAACTGACTGGAAAATCCGATTTCGACGATTTTCATCAAACATAATCCGATCACTGTGGGCTGTTCATGGGAATGTGAACTCTAAATTGTAACTGGTAAGTTGGATTTCAGCTAGTGCCTTAAATCTTTACGTGTTGGAGACTCAGCTTTCAGCATTGGTAGGAAGAGCGCAATGTATCAGATTTTTTTCTTTCTTTGTTACTTTATATATGCCATCAAGCCTCAAGGGTTAGACAGAGGTGTACTAATATACACCCACATTTTGTTTTTAGTATCATCATTTCAACCGTTTGACGTCCACTGCTGTACATAGGTCTCCCCCAAGGATCGCCACGACGACCGGTTATACCGCATCCAGTGGATTCTAGCGACCTTTACCAAATCGTCAGTCCACCTTGCCGGGGGCCTGCCCACACTGCGTCTTCCAGTACGTGGTCGCCACTCTAGAACCTTCAAGCCCCATCGGCCATCTGTTCTTCGAGCAATGTGCCCTGCCCACTGCCACTTGAGTTTGGCGATTCTTCGGGGTATGTCAGCGACCCGGGTTCTTCTACGGATCTCCTCATTTCTGATTCGATCACGTAGTGAAACTCCTAACATAGCCCTCTCCATCGCTCTCTGAATGACAGTGAGCTTCCTTATAAGGCCCATTGTAAGCGGGTTTGTAGTATGCGGTGAGCCTATTGCCATTAATCGGGCACGAATCACAATTACAAGCTGATACAGATAATTATAGAAAAACCCAGTAACATTTTGCTCGACCTAGGAATTGAAACCAAAGACCTCTTGCTGACCAGTGGAATATATGAATGCTAATAGTCTAGTAAATAAAAGTAAGGAGGCAGTTTTTTGTTTTTTGTTGTGCTGATAAATATTTTCTGCATTCGATGGAAATGAATCTTTCAATTGTGTTCCGAGTACCAAACAGTGTTCGATATTTTGATTCGAGGGTTGTTCAGTCAACCAATTTTCCTCATTCACTTAATTTTCGGGACGTAATACTAGCACAAATTTAATGCCAACATAATTTGTCAACTTTGCACATATTTTCTATAGTAGGTATCTTTACGACCATAAATGAATAAGGAAGTCGTTATATAGTCTATCTATCTCAATAAGATTATAAATTATTATTGAATTGTTTATGTTATTCAGAAGAGCCGAAGATTGAGGCTCATCATGACGATGATATTTATTATAAATTGCATAAATATTGATAAACAAGCCTTCTTAATATAGAACAGCTAAAAAGTATATTTACTAGTGATCTACATTTGTAGTTTAGTAGTCAATTCTTACTCTTTAAGTATGAATACATAATTATAAAAATATAGCCAACGATGTAAAATAATTAAATTAACATTTAAGCCACAAAACCTCCTGTTTTTAAGTCTTTGCAAACGGCCGGAGACAAATAGCAGCGTCGTTCTATTCTGCTTTACAGAATAATGAATTCCAATTTCAAAGACTCGAACATCAAAGATGGCAACTGACAAATGATAAATAATTTTACAACAATGGAGGAATTCCTTCCAATAGAGGAAGGTTTTGGGTCAATTGAAGCTGAAATCTATTGTTTAGACGTTATTAAATGTGTTGAAGTTAATGTTTTGGGCAGGGAAACAATATATTACACTGATGACACTGTTAAAGGTTGGATAGCAATTAATTTTTTGGTTAAAGTTGTGTTAAGACTACTTGGTTATTATAATTTTGATAAAGAATTCAATTTATTATTTGACGACCCGATTAGCACAGCTGCGTAATAAAGGATGCCTTTCCAAGGCAACCTTTATCCCGTGTCCTGGGTTCGAAACCTGGAAAGGACAATTTGTGTGATGACCTATGTTTGTCTCTGAGTCATAGATGTTCGCGAATCTAAAAATTTATGCTTGTATACGCACCCACGATACAGAAGAAAATACAAGTGTGAGGCAACATTTTCTTGTATACGAATAATAATCAAGATGATATATAAAAGAACAAGTAAACAGATAAAACACACTCCAGGTACCCTATTAAAGTACTGAAGCATTCCCTGCGCACACATTATTAAGACGAGTGTTTTTCTTTTCAAAGTTTACAGAAAAAGGACAACACTGAAGAATAACACAGCCTACATAAGCATAAAGAATAAAGATAGCAGCGGTTTTTTCGCAAAAGACTAAAAGATACAATCCTCTAAAGGTTTTATAAGATAATGTAAGGTTCTATTGAAAAGGTGAAGATATTGTTGTGTATTTGAGTTGTGTATTTGAATTTGGACGACCCAGTTAGTCCAGCGGTAGTTAACACTGCCTTCTGTGCTATGGGTCCCGGGTTTGAAACCCGGTAGGGACAAATGTTTGTGTGATAAGCATGAACATTTGTATCCGAGTCATGGATGTATCTATCTATAATATGTATGTATTTACAACAAAAAAAGTATATATGTAGTATATCAACCAGCTAGTATCTGTAACACAAGCCTCGTTGCTTAGCACGGAACTAGATGGCGCTGTGTGCCATTATGTCCTTATTTTTATTTATTTATTTAGGTACTACATAATGTAGGTATTCATAATATTAACTTGTAATAATGAGTTTTTTTTTCAATTTGTGGTGTCCAGTTATAAAGTGTCTTTTAAAAAATATATATTACGACTGCAATATGCTCTCTACTTTATTTGTTTTTTTTAATGAAAATGAAAATGAAATTGAAAAAATAATCAAAGCATTACGTCTAGTTTACTGCAAGATGTTCGCTTCTATGTATATTTGTTTTTTTAAATGAAAATGAAAATAAAAATGAAATTGATAACATAATTATAGCCATTACTTGGAGGATAAATCCACAGACTAACTAAATAAATCCCAATAATTCATTGATTTCAAAAACGTTACCTATATTCCTCGATCAAACATTATTTTTAGCGGAACCAAAATATCATTTCAAGAATTCACTAAGAAATATTCAGGAAACCAAAACTTTGGTATCAGATTACATTGAGACAAAGGTATTACTGAGGCTAGATTGCTGTAACATGTAACTGATATGATTGAGGAGATTTCTAATATTGTTTAGTAGAATTATAAGTATTAATAAAAATAATAAATATTCTGCGACCTTTTACACATCACCATCTAGTCCCAAACTAAGCAGAGCTTGTACTATGGGTACTAGGACAATGGATATATAAATACTTATATACTTTTTTTTTGTAAATACATAGGTACTTATAATAAATAGGAAACACCCAGACGAACACAAACACTTATATTGATCACATAAATATTTGTGTCCCGTGGGAATCGTACCCGTGACGACCTCGTGATCAGCTGTCCGGTACTCGAACCACTAGACCACAGAGGTCGTCAAAATTATAAAGAGAATTATAAGTATCTGATTCCTATTCATCAACTATGAAGTTCAGATTCTGATATCGATGTATTTAGTTGAATATCAATATCTAGTCAATTGACTTTCTGATTGATATTCTAAAACACTACTGTTCCCATTTTCAAGATGGTATCATATTAATGGATACAATTGTTTTTTTTAACCTCAACACCACCGTGTTTCTATTATGACGTAATAGTATAATTATATTTTATTTTAAATATAAAAAGTATAATCATAGTACGCCACGCACTTTTTAATTTACTTTATCCTTGTCCATTCATGCAATTTAGCAATAAGACCGTCATTTTACCCTTATTTCATGACTAAGTAGTGCAACATTCCCAAAAAATTTTACGCCTTTCAACTTGAATTCAGTATACAACATCATTGAGTATATCTCGTGTATTTCATCAATACTAAGCAACTGCTCGTTCACTATAAAGGCCAGGACACAGCCGCGCTGACCACATGCGGCTTAATCTGCTATACACCATGAATGGCTATTGCACTTCACACAAGGCACATAGTACTCCAAGAGCTAGGACACAAGTCCTAAAGTTTCTAACTATACTATATAGCCCTAGCGTTTCTGGATGCGGTTTAATTAAGCCAGTGTACCAAATTGACTCAATTCAGAAACACAATCTGTTTCACAATGTTACAGATTGTGTTTCTTATAAATAAGTTGACGTAAAGATATTTGCGGAAAATAAATTTCAATTTTATCTTCCAAGATAATATTTTCTTTCTTCTTCTGTTAACCATCTTCTTAAATTACAAATCAGTACCTAAGAAAATCTAAATATCGTTATGTCAATATATGTATAGTTTTTGCATCTTTGTATGTAGAAAAATAATTCTTCATAAGTCAAGACAAGTGGTCGTAAAAATGATAGCCAATCATACAGTAATTTCTATGTCGAGTGTTGAGATATTAGGGTTTTTCATTAGTACACCTCTTTTCTTTTAATTGCGAAAAAATCCTTTACGGACCCTCTCATCGCCTAGGGAGGCGACGGGGTGTGTCGGACTCCGCTTGAGCGTTTACCGACTAAAAAACTGCACCCGTTAACGCCACCAACCCTATTGCCGGGGCCATGGGATTCGCAAAAGCATGCACCACAACCCCGGTGGGCTTCGGTCCAGGTCTTATCGCTGGACTCCGGCTAGGAGCGAGGCATCGCTCGCCTCGCATCCTCCGCCTACTTGGGGCCATTATCAGGTCGGGCGGCGGACTCCCCTAGCCGCGCCTACCCGCTATAAGTACACCTCTGCCCAACCCTTTAGGGATAACAGGCGTAATGGTACATAACCTTTAAGATAAGATTACTTCTCACAAATAAAGTACGATAAAACAGTATTATCCGAGTAAAACTTACGTCATTATCCGAGTTGGCGAACGTACAGAGCCCTTTCCTCTGTACCCGGTGTGGTTTAAGTTAAAGCTACGTTTTAGACGCACTCGACAGTGTGAGGCGACTTAATGTATACTACGTCATCACAGTCTGCGTGTGACAGTGACAGAGTAACTAATTCATTATAACCTTTTGAAGCGAAGTTGCTGGTTAATCTATACATTGGTATAATAAATCTTTAGACTGTGGCGTTTCTGTACCTGAACATTGATTACATTACAGACATGTATTACAAAAAATATGGACTTACTACTTTTGAGAATCAGCGTGCTTCCAAAAAAGAAGTGTCAAAAAGGCCTAATTATAAGGATCTTGTATTAATTACGGACCAAGTTGAATTTTCGTCTCCAATGCTCTATTCAATCGAGATTTTCGCATACAATTTTTTGCATTTGTTTTTCAATAACTTATTAGTTATTTAGTATTTCTTACGAAGACGTTCACGATGATACGTATGCACGATGTGCATTTTAATGTCTTTGAAATTATAAATTACATATAATATAAATAAATAATAATAATATATAACGGGCAATTTTTTCATTATTTTGAATAACGGCTGATTTCTTTTAATGCGAGCAAAGTTTCATTCCTATCTTATGAGTATTTGATGATAAAATGTAGATAAGATTTAATACATAAAATTAATGAAAGAAGGATAAATTTGTATTCCACATAAAATTGAGATAATATTAAACTTATTATGCTATTTAATTAAAGAACCTTGTTTTATTGAACAAAATAATCAAACATTCCAAATACAATATTTATTTTGCCGTACCATAAAGAACACGACTGCAGTAATTCAATATCTAAATTATTCTACATTAACTTAATAAATTCGAGAATTGACTGTAAATTTGTCATATCCAGCTTCCCTGAGAACAAAAATTAACTTCATTTCAGAGCAAAATTAGATCATTACACGTTATTTGGAAGCTGTGAATTATTTCTTCAGATTACCTTGAAGATGATTGATCTATACATATAAAAATGAATCCCTATTGCCCTTGGTCACGGCATCACGTGTGAAAAAGTTAAAGAAAAATTCCGTAAAAAATCGTTTTATATCGATGTATACTAATATTATAAATGCATGTCTGTCTTTCATCTCTTCACGCTTAAACCGCTGAACCGATTGAGGTAAAAATTTAGGTAAATTTGGTTAGTTTAAGTTTCTAACAGGAACTAAGGACTTAAGATTATTCTGAGATCACCATTTAAGGTGACAAAAAGTCAGTGTGAGGAATCCATAATTAAAAAAAGAATATATAATTAACCTTAAAGCAGATTAGATAAAAATAAGCTTAATAATACATGTAATCAAATTATTAATACATGCAGATTAAGCCAAAGACAAATGCTAGTGTCTAATACTAATATTTTAACTGAATAGTTAAATTATTTATAACGTTAATATAATTAAGACATGAATTCAAATTTAGCTAAAAACAGCTAGACATCAGATGAGTATTTCAGTACTCATTCAAAATCCTATTAAGTACCTCATAAATACTAAATTTGTCTGACTGCGGTAAATGCCACTCAACACATTTCTACATGACGGGTGGCTTAAGGCTTCTACCTTTTAAGTTATAAATATGTTGAAATCATCCTTCGGCTTCCCTTTGATCCTGCCCACGTTCTATTTGAACAACTCGCAGACTAAATATGCACAGCCGTACTTAACTCTGACATTGATTTAAATTTTAGTTTCTTTGCACGTGGCTGGTTTTAGTTTTGAATGCGATATTAAATAAGTTTTAAGCGAACTCGTGTTTAGTTTTCGTGGAATCATCCGTGCGAGTCTTTGATACAGATTGGCTGTATTCATACAAGTTGGCTGTTCAAACCTCCTTTTCATTTTTAACCAACTTCGAAAAGGATGAGGTTTTATATTCGAATGTGTCTATTTTTTTTAGGCTTGTTCACCGAATACTCGAAGACGGCTCGGCTGATTCTGATAATTCTTTGGTTTGAAAGAGAGTATTTTTAGAGTGGTCCCATAATCCTTGATTCCATGATAAGGATCATTTCCCAAGGGGGAAATCGAGGGAAACGCTCAAAGTTTCTACGTAGATGACGCGTTTTTGTTCAACCTATTACAAACACTAAAAAGTAAAAAATAAAATAAAAAGCAGTTTTTTTTATTTTATCACCAATTTTATCGCGGTATATTGCTATTATTAAACCCTAACAGTCTACTCATGACTAAAGATGCTGTAAAGACATCGAAAAATCAGAATTAAATAACCTAAACACAACTATATCAAATTTATAACAAGTACATAAATTTTAATGTATAGTTTCATTTGCTTAAATGTAAGAAATCCGTACTTAATTATACTTACTGTTTAATCATTTTTTTTATATTGAGTTATGGGCACTATTTGTGAAGATGTCTATTTAATTGATATCATATAAATATCATATTGCCTACATACATCTAACAATATAAAATTACTAATGTAAAAAGTTTTTTCCACTTTCTATCTTATTTCCAAACAGACAACAATCATTTTCAGTTGCATAGTAAGCGTTCCGAAGACAAATCGCGCCATTACTTTGGATATATTTGCGGCATGTTCTGTAATTACAGACCAAACGTAATTTCACATCCCATGGGTCTCGTGAGTGGTTAAGGAAACGTACTTCCCGTCCCTCGATAGACATTAACTCATTAATAATCTACAAATTGCCTACATGGCACTGTTATTAACAATCACCCCAGCTAATAAGCTACAAAGGTGTTGTTGTAAATATACAACAACTCCTTTGTAAAACTTGGAAATTGATTAGGATCTGTGGTAGCCTAGCGGTGTGACCAGTGGACTGAGATGTCAAAGGTCTCGAGTTCAAATCCAAGGCCACCACTGATTTTTCGGAAGTTATATGCGTATAAATTAGCACATGCTCAAACGGTGAAGGAAAACATCGTGAGGAAACCGGCATGCTTGAGAGATTTTCTCGATGGCATGCGAAGTCTGCCAACCCGCAGTAGGCTAGCGTGGTAGACTATAGCCTAATCTTTCTCAAATGAGAGGAGACCCGTGCCCAGTAGTGGGGCAATAATGGGTTGATGATGATTAAGAGAATAATGATAATGTAGGTATTGTCTCTCAGGTATTGAATCTCAGTAAATAGATTTTAGAAGTCAATTTTAAAAGTCGTTTATACAAGCTTTTTTATGTAGATTGCGTCGGCATTTTTTTATACCAGTAGAGTGGTAAAAAGCCTAAGGCTTGTTTGATGCTGCGCGGTTTTGCACACCACTGCTTTTGGTTGCGTGTAGAGGCGATCTTGTAGCATGTTAAGCGTTTGGCGATGACTCTACCCTTAAAAAGTTTTCATCATCAACCCCATTTACTGTATATTGAATATGTATAATTTCCTAACTGACGACCTGTTAAAAGAAATTCGGCATCTCTGAGAATTATGGTGCAGACAAATAATTGTTGCGAAATATATGAGATTAACAATGTAGGTAAATAATATAATTAATAAGTAAATCACAATTGTATATTTAGCAGACTAAATCAATTGTTACGGTCAATTAACCTAAATCTACTTTTTCAATGTTAATATATACTTACTGATGCTTTTAACCTTTTGTAATATATGTATAAGTATCAAGCGCATTAACCTAGTTCATATGCTTATCAGCAAAATCAATTCCGGAAAAATTTAGGTCCAACCCACTCAACCGAGCATCTATCTACTGTCACTATCTAAATGGCTGATAAGGTAAATATCAAGAGGCAAACGTTGTTGACCATTATTTTTGTAATTATTTATAATATTGGTTACATTTAGTATATGTACCGTACTCAGTTATTCTCTTATCTATTGTATTCTCTTTCTTATCTAAATTGTGAATATTGATAATATAAGAATATCATCTAGATACACTAATTAAAACAATGAATTAGTTCAGTCAGTACGTACATAGTTCGTAGTACTGATAACCACTGTGGCAAAAAAAAATACCATAGAAAAATGGAAATCAAGAGAAAACGCAACAAGATACAGCCTTTAGCAAAACGGTCGGACAGCCTGGTAAAGGTTCTTGGAAGAAAGTAGCATACAGCAAAAAATCTATTTTAAAGTCTAAAGCCAATGACAAGGGTCTCCTTGTTTAGCAGTGATTGTTTAATAGTTGATAGCCTATTTTACGGTGATCAGTTGACAATGAAACTAAAAGGTCTTGAAATCGAAGCTAAGGCACGTACTTATCAAAAATTATGTACTTGTGTATCACATGCTCTGACAGCGAAGCGAAATATCGTGAGGATATTTCTCAAACATGCAGATTGAGAGATTTTCTTGATGGCTTGTGAAATCTGCAAATCCGCCCTTCTCAAATGAAAAGACGGTGGCGCAATGGCTGAGTGATCGGTTTGTGCGTCGCGAGTTGCGGGTTCGGTTCCCGCACGGAGCAAAAATTTGTACGTTCTCATGTAGTTATTCCGGGTCTGGGCGTATGTGTATGTGAAAATTTGTGTTTGTAAACGCACCTACGACACAGGAGAAAATGCTAGTGTAGGGGCAAAGTTTTAAAAAAGTAATAAATATGAAACCTACGACCAGCAGTGGGACACTAAATCGGTTGACGATGATAATGACAATGCTGAAACAAATATTGAACCTTAAAAATTACAAAGAGATTCATGTAGGTACATTTTAACATCCCCTAATTGATTCCCTTTTAAAATACTCCATTAATCCGTGAAACGGCATCAAATATAATAAAAAATGTATATTTAGTATCTTTGTAAACGGATGTTGTTCGAGTCCGTAATTGGAAATTTAATATTCATTTCGCTTATTCTTGTTACTTTTTGTAGTTGCTTTATATTCGCCCGGTTTTTTGTTGCTAAAAAATAAATCTTTTTGTATCCTCACAACTGCGCTGTTGTAAATCTCCTAATTGGTGATTAGATACGAAATAAGACTAAGTAATGAAGAAAATATAAAATCAATATTTGGTTTTTATGAAATTGTCTTTATCTTTTCGGGTTTTGGATTTGTATTGCCAAAACCATCACCTAGAATTTACCTATGAACCCTAAAATAGACAGCTCATTACTAACTAACATTTAGGGAAACACAAGCACGATGGATTTATTAAAGCAATTCTTTTACATAAATAAATAACTATTAAAAAGATCATCATTATTTAAATATTAGATACTCGTCCAAAGATTCTGGCGAAAAAAGATAACGTGTATTTTTAACACCATTAAGTAAGTGATTATTTTAGGTATTTGATTTCTGTAAATTTATCTATGTAAATTACTTTTAATGATACTCCAGTATCTAATGTATCTGTTAGATTTCTTAGCTTTAGAAAAGAAGCTTCGTTTATTGAATATATATTCAGGCTACCCTCGCCATCTTCAATAGCATTAGCTCTGAGTATCAGAACCTCCGGCGAGAAGCGATAATCTTTTTCGTATTACCCTCAATATGGTTTCATATCGCCGTTATTAATGGCTACACATTTGCCATCCGATAAACTTGGATTTACGTGTTTGGCGATGACTCTACCCTTAAAAGGTTATCATCATCAACCCCATTTACTGTCCTCTTGATGGGTACGGGTCTTTGCTCATTTAAGAAGGATAAGGCTGTAATCCTTCACGTTTGCCTTGTTGGGAGTTGGGAGACTTCACACACCATTGAGAAAATTACATGACCAAAAACGGTGAGGAAAAGGAAGACATCGTGAGGAAATTTACAGAATACCGCAGTGAATTAACAATAGTTGTCTTTCTGCGAGTGAGTAAGGTCACCAGAGCTCGTTGGGGAGTGACTATTCTGACAGCATGGGCATTCCATTTGCTATCAGTTTAGTAATTCCCTATTTTAAGAAACCAAAACGGTTTCTGCAAGCCTTCAGGTGTTGCAAATGTCCATGGGCGGCGGTGATCACTTACCATCAGGTGAGCAGCCTGCTCGTTTTCCCCCTTATCAAAAAAAAACTGCAAACCTGAGGGATTTTCTTGACGGCGTATAAAGCCTACCACTTAGCATTAGGCTAACGTGGTGGACTGTTTCGTAATCCCTTTCAAATGGGACAATTAATAGGTTGATGATTCCTGAACTTACTGCCTCGTTGAACCAGTCCTTTGCCTAACCATTTGGGGACGACTGTCATGATGGTATGGTATGTATATGACTCCTGAATTTACAGTCCATAAGTCCACCGCGCTTTCTTAGTCATCATCATCAACCCATTCTTATCCCACTGCTGGGCACAGGTCTCAGGTTTGAGAGGGATTAGGCTATAGTCTACCACACTAGCCTAGTTCGGTTTGGCAGACTTCATACGCCATCGAGAAAATCCCTCAAGCATGCAGGTTTCCTCACAATGTTTTCCTTCGCCGTTTGAGTATGTGATAAATACGCACATAACTTCCTAAAAGTCAGTGGTGCGTGCCTTGGGTTTGAACTCGAGAGCTTTGACATCTCAATCCACTGGTCTCACTGGACTACCATAGCTTTCACGCTGTCCTAGTGCCTCACTTAAAAACAAACTGACCTAGCCTATAATCTCCTTAATGATATGCCCACATCTGAAAGCTGCTTATTCAGTGCCAACACAAACATCGCTACAGATAGCCTCATTAGCTTCAGACAATTGTTATGTAGCTGCTTATTCAGTTATCTAATTGATTAATTAATAATTATGTTTACGCTGTCAAGTGTATTCGCATGGAAATCAGTCACGTTGAGCTGTGTCTGTGAATTATAATTGTGCGTTAATTACTGATGTGATTATCGATGTTACGGCACAGTTGGTGGTTTAGGGATCGGCTTCTACGCCACGTGTTGTGGGTTTGATCTCCATACGGAACATATGATGTAACATGTGTCAAACGCTGAAGGAACATCATCGAGAAGAAACTTACTTAACTTTCCACATTAGGACTTCTGTATCATAGGTGCGTTTACAATTATTTTTGTAAATACACAAATTTCCAAACACTTCGCAACTACCCGTAGATTGCACAGATATTTGCTCCGTGCGGGGATTGAACCGCAACCCGTGACACACAAGACGATCGCTCAGCCACCGAGACCATAGAGTCATTTAAAAAAAATAATAATCTTGTATCACTTACACAGATTAAAACAAAGTAATTTTTTTTTTTTTTTTTTTTAAATATGTCTTTATTGCAATCTATCAATCTTGCAGATATTCAGCAATATGTGGAAGATTTTATTAATTAAAGGACTTGTACGAAAGCCGTCCAGTGACTACTCCGTTTATTCTTATGCCTCTAAGAGGTCTTGAGGAATCTTTCTTTTCAGTCTACGAGCAACTGTTTGAGTGTTCATCAGATTGACTGCCAGTATATTGGGATGATTATTGATCCGCTTCTTGTACGCTTTTGTTTTTTCTGATATTTCTTCCGTCACACTTTTGATGCAGAGGTCGTGATGAAGTCTTATGTTTGAGACATACCAAGGTGCGTTTGTTATTATTCTTAGTATGTTTGACTGGAATCTCTGTATTATTTCAATATTTGATTTTGCTGCTGTTCCCCAGAGTTGTAGGCCATATGTCCATATGGGTTTTATTATGCATTTATAGAGCAATAGTTTGTTTTGAAGTGAGAGTCATGATTTTTTATTCAGTAGCCAGTACATAGTGCGCAACTGTTGGCCCATAGCTAATCGCTTTGTGAAAATATGCTTCCTCCAGGTTAGGCGTCTATCCAAGTATATTCCAAGATACTTAGCGTGATCCTGCTGCGGTAGAGGTATGCCGTTGAGAGTGACTGGTGGACACGTTTCTCTCCTGTTTGTAAAAGTAATCTGAACAGATTTGGTTTCGTTGGCTTTAATTCGCCAGTCCTTGAGCCATTTGGATACCTTATCGAGACTGTTTTGAAGCTTTTGTGCTGCAATGTCGGGTGAATTGTCCATTGATAGGATTGCTGTGTCATCAGCAAATGTGCCAGTGATTACTCCATCGGTCGTAGAGAGATCAGCTGTAAAGAGCAGATACAACGTGGGACCCATGACGCTTCCTTGCGGGACTCCAGCTTTGATAGCATATAAAGACGTTAACTCTTCTCCTTGTTTTACAAAAAAGTGTCTGTCGCTTAGGTATGACTTTATTAGATTGTAAAAGTTTATAGGTAGGTCTTTTTTTATTTTAAAAAGAAGTCCATCATGCCAAACTCGATCAAATGCCTGAGATATATCCAGGAACGCTGCGACACTGTATTGTTTTGATTCCAGGGCTTCGTTTATATATTTCACTAGTCTGTGAACTTGTTCAATAGTACCATGCTTTCGACGAAAACCAAACTGATGGTCAGGTAGTAATTTGTTTGCGGCAATAATCGGACATAATCTATGCAAAATAACTATCTCCATGATTTTTGAGGGTATGGGCAACAGGCTAATAGGTCTGTATGATTGCGCCTCAACCGGATTTTTTCCAGGCTTAGGAACCATAATAATTTGGGCTATTTTCCATTGAGGGGGGACCATTCCTCTTCGTAGAATAGCGTTATACAGGAAAGTGAGAAATTTAATCCCTTCCTTTGGCAGCTCCCTTAGGATTTTTCCTGTTATAAGGTCGTAACCAGGAGCTTTATTTGGGTCTAAAGCCTTAACTGCTGTTTTTATATCATTAAATGTGAGCTTATTAATTGGAGGATCAAGTTGGTGGGTTTGGCCCAATAATTCTGTGACTACTTGGGTTTTAGAGGAACCTGTATCTGGATTTGGTATAAATACGTGTTTGAGATGTTCAGCAAATGTAGCAGCTTTGTCTGCATCGCTAGACGCCCATTCTGAGTTACTTTTACGAATAGGAGGTTGATTACTTGCCGGGCGTTTAAGTTTGTTAGCGATTTTCCACAAAGAGTAATTTGTCTCTGCTGTAGCATCAAGGTTTTCTAGATATGTTTGTATGCCATGGTTTTCATTATCTTTTAGCAGAATTTTCAATTTTAATTGAAGATAGTTAAGATGTTTTTTATCAGTAGGATAACCTGTAGTTTGCCACTTTTTCCGAGCTTTTCGTTTGTCAGCTATTAGTTCTCTCACAGATGTTGGATAATCTTGTTTATGGTACAGGTCTGTGGCTACTGGGGTTGCAGACCAGGCAGATTGTTGAACGCAGCTATTAAAATGTTCTACCGCTTCTATTATGTTCGCGTCCGTCTGTAAAGGGATTTTTAAATCTAATTTTTCTGTCAGTAGCTGTCTGAAGAGCTCCCAGTTAGTTTTATTGGTGTGTAGCTTGCAGGGTTTAGGTACTACTGTGATTTTCCTTTTTAGTACTAATTCTACCGGGGAATGGTCGGAGGATAGTTCGGTACTCGTTTTGCTCGTTATAAAGTTATTAGGGAAGCCTTTTGTTATATAGAAGTCAAGCAAGTCTGGTACTTTATTCCAGTCCGTAGGCCAGTATGTAGGATCTCCAGGGGAAATAATATTTAGTTTTAATTTCTCAATGGCCATTAACAGCTGCCTACCTTTTGTAGTTATAGTACGTGAGCCCCAGTAGTGGTGCTTGGCATTGTAATCACCTCCAGCAATGAATCTGTGGCCCAGTGTAGAAAGAAACCTTAGGTAGTCTTCTAACTTAAGTTTATGTTTGGGTGGACTATATACTGCCGAGATTGTAAAAGGTCCCGCCCAGTCTTCAATGACGACATTTGTTGCTTGAATTTCATCAGTGGAGCAATGTACTGTTTCATGATGTTTAATATTATTTCTTATTAGAACTGCACTTCCCGCGTGTGCTTTGCCGTCGGGGTGCATTGTGTGATAGGTTTTATAATTCTGAATGTTAAAGTGGCTCTTTTTGGTAAAATGTGTTTCCGTAACTAGGAGGATATCTATCTTTTGTGTCTCTAAGTATGCTTTAACCTCAAGGGTATGTTGTGACAGCCCATTGGCATTCCATAGGGTAATTTTTAAGCAGTCGAAGTTGATAGCTTGGTTGTGAGGGCTAATATAAGGTTTGTCATGGTTGTCAGTTGTTGCATCATTTGTTTCATGAGGTTCATTAATTCAAGCATGTCATTTTGGCTAGTGTGATTTGTCTCTGTTGTTGTATTGTTCAGATTTTTATTGGTTAGGGCTTCTTTGTAGGACTTATGTTGGCTATTTGGAGGTTCATTGTCCTTGAATTTTTGATTAACGGTTGTAGGTCCCTGTTCCTTGCTGCGAACATAGGTGTTTCTGCGTTCTGGTGCTTTTGGAAATTTAATGTTTTGAAGCTCTTTGTAGATTTTACAACCTTTATAATTTGCCGGGTGATTTCCATCACAGAGGACACATTTTATACTGTCTGATCTGGTTTTCCTTAAACAATCGATCGAGAGGTGGTCACCAGCACATTTAACACATTTAGGGCTCCGGCGACAGTACTTTTTGGTGTGTCCATACTGCTGGCATTTCGCACACTGTGGTAATTCACGTTTAGGTCGAGGAGGTTCAAAAGTTATGATGCAGTTCATGAGATTTTTAACCTCATATATGTTCTTATTGTTCGGGCTTGTTTTTAATTCAACTATAAATAGTGGCAATGGCTTCTTTGTTGCTCTTTGTTTGATGTTCCATATATTGGTACTGCAATGCCCTATTTCTTCTAGCGCTGATTTGATTTCCTCAGGTTCGGTTGAGGGGTGCATGTTTTTAAGGATCACTTTAAAACTCCGTTCATGCTTGGGTTTGTACGTGTAGAACTCTGTGTTTTTAAGTTCTAGTTGGTGTACAATGGTCCTGTATGTCTCTGAATCTTTTGGCTGTATTTTAACTTGGTCGTTTTTAATAACTTTAAGGTTATACATATCAAGGGCATGTTCATTAAGAATCTTAAGAAGGGGTTGGATATTTCCCACTTTGTCAACGAATATTGGTGGTGGCTTATTTATCTTTTCAGTAACAGTAGTTTTATCTCCCTCAGAGTTATCAGCATCTAAGCCGGCAAATCTGTTTGTTGTAGGTATTGGTGGATTCTGGGACAACCAGTAAGTATCCAGTTTTGATTGTTTTTGGTGCCCATTCTTTTCCGGACTTGAATTTGGCCTCTTTTTTCCAGACACTTGTGTCCAATTAGCATCGTTGCTTCCACTGGGTCCTGGAGCTATGTCTTGCGGTATAAGATTGGTATTAGGGTAATCACCAAGTGATAGTGTTCTGGATCTAGACTCAAACATTCCTTTGTGGAAGATTTGTTGTGTTAGAGTTTTAGTTTTAGTAATATTGGTTATTTGGTTGTTTGTTGTAGAGTTAAATTCATTCATTTCAATTCCCACGAGTAAGGACGATTTAACAGTCACTACCTGGGGTGACGCCTATTCCCAGGAGAAGGCAAATACAACAGTGGTTGCCCGTTCCACTGAGGTTGGCGCTAGAAGCTGGTTTCCCACCAGTCATACATCCTCTTGGCACGTTGCCCACCTTAGGATTGGGGTTATTTATTTAGTTATGTGTTGCGAGGTTTTCTTCCTCGGGGGCCGGACAATTAAGCCAAGCCCCGTAGATGTTCGTGAGTTCAGAGGCCATTTCCTGCCTATGATTGGTCGAGACGAGTTTGTTAACCGCCGCTCGGTACTCGGCGTTGTTGCTCGTTTAGCACCACCCGGGGGATACGTGTAGGGTGGGTTAGGAAAGATGGTAAATCCTACGGACGCGAGCAACTTCATCCCCCTAAAAAAACAAAGTAATGAGTTCATCTTTGTAGACTCAAATAAGTGAAAAAACATAGAAAGGTAAAACATTTTCTGTGTAATATAAATTCAATTAAATATACTTGAAATTTCATGGAATTTCTCATTTTGTAAAAATACAGTGTCTCTTTTCTTGGTTTCTATTTGGACTACAGATGAACAGTTTTGTATAAAACGTAAATAAGTCTTATTTTACCAAATGAAATTAGTAATAATAAGATAGTAATCATATTTAACTGAAACATTTCGGTTTCATGACTAGTTCAAGCAGTGTGCAGTGGGCTTAAATTCAAATTATCATTTATAATTAAATAAATAAATATTCCTGGACATTAAGACGCAGCGCTATCTAGTTTCGAGTTAAGCAACGAGGCTTATGTTACTAAAACTAGTTGGTTGATATACTACATAAAATGTATATACTTTTTTTTGTAAATACATAGTTACATCCATAACTGGGATACAAATGTTTATGCTCATCACACAAACATTTGTCCCTACCGGGATTCGAACCTGGGACCCAGAGCACAGAAGGCAGTGTTAAATATCGCTGGACTAATTATTGGGTCGTCAAATATTAATACAAAACCAATTGATAAAAATAGCACTCTTGAACGCCATTTGTACAAATGTAATTACTGGCTTACATTTATACATAGGTACCTACCTACAAAAAAAAATACCAGTGGAATGTATGTGCTTATTCTTCGAGGAGATAGGCGTGATGATGTTAAGAAGGATATCTTATTACGTCAACGGAATTTTATCTTTAGGATCTTAAAGGCCTGATCAACCCTCTAATAACATACAACCAACATAATAAACTTTATGTCCAGTCCCAAAATACTAAGCTGAACCATATTCGCCATAAAACCTGTCAGCTCAAAAGTGATTTCAAGAAACTAGCACAACAATATATCCAATGTCACGTCAAGCTGTAGCGTCATAAAACAATATCTAAGACCAATATTGTTAGGTCGATATTACACGGCAAGGAGAGAAAAAAACCTCTTTTATAGCGCATCAATCTTTCGTAGACAATGGAGCGCACGTGTGCGAAAATAGCTTCTGTGGGTCAATGACAGAGTTCAAAATTGGCTGAGCCGTGTGTGCGCCAATTTATTAAGGAAGGAAACTATTTTGTCAATCTAAAGTTAATTAAAGTTGTTCAGTTTCTCATGAGGCTATCTATTTTCAGGAAGTATCCTGTTTATTCTTTACTTGGAAAGTGGAATTTTGCAGCTGCTGATTATTTTTAAGAGAGTGGTATCAAATCACCCAAACAAAACATCAAACCCACCAATCCAATATTTGCAATTCTTTTGTGGATAAATTTTTCATCATCATCAACCCATTCATGTCCCACTGCTGGGCACGGGTCTCCTCTCATTTGACAGGGATTCGGCTATAGTCCACTACGCTAGCCTACTGCGGGTTGGCAGACTTGACATGCCATAGAGAATTCTCTCAAGCATGCAGGTTTCCTCGCGATGTTTTCCTTCACCGTTTGAGCATGTGATAAATACGTACATAACTTCCGAAAAGTCAGTGGCCTTGGGTTCGAACTCGAGACCTCTGACATCTCAGTCCACTGGTCACAACGCTGATCTACCACAGGTATTTTGTCGAGAATAAATATTTATCCTCGTCAAAATACCCTGAAGCTGGAAACTGCCACAGACTTTTTGTAGTAATGTGCGTATTTATCACGTGTCCAAAACGGTAAAGGAAAATATCGCTTGGAAACTTGCATGGATCAGAGATTTTCTCGATGGCGTGTGAAGTCTGCCAAACCGTACTAAGTGGACTTTAGCCTAATTCTTTTAAAATGAGAGGAGTTCCGTGTCCAGCAGTGGTACAATTTAAGGGGTTGATGATAACGATACAATATCCTATGGCAATGTTTATCGCAGTTTGACTTTTAAACAGGTCATCCCATTTATACTGCAATGACGATACGCACTAATTGCTATTATTATTTTTATACATTTCGTTTTTGTGATGCGTTTTCTCTCTTTTATGACTAAAAAATTCTACATTAGTGTTTAATAATATCTAGGTATATATAATGCTAACCGAAAAATATCCATTACCTAACACCTATATATCATTGAAAAAGTTGCGGTCGCAATATAACCAAGTAATAGGCGTACCAGTTGGCGCTCGTTTCAACCCCCTAGAGGGTAGTATATAGCGCTAAAGAAGTGTGTATAATTCGCCAGCGCCGACTTCCATCCCCTTAGGGACTTGCTGTGTAAATACCGAGCTGGAATTAAAAGATTAGGGAATACGTTATACAAGGTTATTTGAAAATAGCCTGTTAATCCAAAATGGGGGTAGAATTGTAGAAAACCACTCTTATTTCAAAAAAACATTGACATCATACCGTTTGATGTATTCATCAAATTCAAGGAGAATGGAGAAAAATCGTATTCCCTCTCTTTTCATTCCAATTAACATTGAAATTGTAGTAATTATCTTCCATAATTTTATTCTATTTGTCTTATTCCTCTATATAGCGGTGTCATTTAGTAGAAGTCCTTCTGTCGGGCCTTTCAGTGCCCAATGCGTCTAGCACGAATCAAAATAAAGGTAGTCGCTTCTCTTTTCCTCATTTATGCTTGCATCAGAAAAATTGACAACCTACGCGCTTTTGCTCTTGAATGGAAGTGACTTCCCACCAAGGACTGCCATAACAAGATCATGTGGTCTAGAGAAAGTAAAGTGTGTTGCGTCATATCTTGATTTTCAGTCTTAGAGACATAGTTACATTCCGAAACATTCTAGCTCCAACAACATCTGTGTCAGCAGTTTAAGGCAGTGAGGCACGTTTTCCTGCTATCCGGGCGGGTCCTAATATGTCCTATGTTGGATACTAAATTTCTATTCTTTTTTTTACATTAGGGTACCTAAAAAACACCAGTAACTCTACATACACAATATTCTAGCTACCATCAGATAGTTAACCCGCACTCCGGCAGAGTGTGTTTTAATAAAACTGCAGCGTGAAATTAATTTAAAACGTGCATGTTGCCACAAGCACGAGATGGGTCTCATTAAAACGAGCGTCCATGTGAGTTGCGTGGAAAATATAAGGGTTATTATTTCTGTGGTCATTCACTGTTGCAAAGAAATTGTTGTTTTATGTGGTACATACATTTCTAGGAATGAAAAATGTTTTCGTAATTAATTTCCTTACTAATTTGTATGATTTTATAATACATATATTATATTATTTATGCTTTGATACTTATATTATAATCCTTGAGCTAAAATAGAAGTAAACGACATTAAGAAAAAAGTTCTCATTAATGCCTCATTGTTTGGATAAACGTCGAGATAACAGTATATTTATTTAATAGACCTTTGTAACATCACAGTTTAAACTTCATAATATATAACTAATCTATAATCAAAGATTTTCAATAATAATAAAAGTCTTGTAAATTAGATGTAATTAATAATAGCAGTTACAAATCGTACCACATTTATTTTCTGATCATACTACACATATAACTAATCTGAACTATCATCATAAGTGAATAAAAGCCAATTTCAAATTGAAAGAATTCTTTGATTTAATACTAGAACCGATCATAAAAACGGAAATAGAAAATATATGGCTGAAATCACAAGACTTGGCATTCAAGTCGATTACATTATTCTATTAAACCACAAGAGAGCGATGCTGCAATTTTTTGACGTCATCACTGGCCATGATTACCACAAGAAGAATATTATAAAAATAATAGGAAGATCACATAGTATTGGAATTTTATTGGATTATCAAATTATGACTAAGATAAGTAGGGGGCAATTTGAATTACTGAAAGGTATTGAATTATCACAAGTTCCAACGGTGAAGGGAACATCGTAAGAAACCAGGAGAGATTTTCTCCATGGAATGAGAATTATAACCAACCCACTCTAGACTAGCAAGGTAGACTATAGTGTAATACCTATTTATTAATAGACATCCAGATGAATAGCAGTGGGAAAGTAAGCTGGTGGATGATAATAGTCTTTTAAAGTTCAATATGAGAACCATGGGTAGAGAAATACACTAGCGAAATATCAATGTACATCAGTACCTTCGGAGGATGTACATGCAGTAAACAAGAATACGGGTCTGATGGTAAGCAATAATGAGATCGAACAAACATCAGTGCTTAAGTCTTACTTACGCAATGGCTACATAACACTCCAAAGAGAAACACAGTAATAGTAACCAACAAAATTGCCAAATATTCTGCCCTAAACACAACTTACTTACCTGACAATCCTGACTCGTCCGAACAGAACAAAACAATTTAACAAAAAATAACTGCTTGTACTAAATGGGACCTTTTATTTCCACTTTCCACATTATTGGACGTAAAATTTTATTCCAGTTTTACCATCGTACAATACGAAATTGAATTAAATGATTGTGCAACCACAAGTGTGGTCTTACACAAAAACACGAACGAAAACTAATTAATTTGTGTATTGCAAACGGGGGCTTTAGTGACCATTGTGGTCAGTGAAGCTCTGTCATCGTGTTGTAGCTTTGTGGTCTATATAAATGTTCTGATACCAAAAAACTGATGATATTGTATTGTGTTGGAGAAAATTTGAGTATTTCCACTAGGCGAGTCTTCTTTCGACAGTGGACGAATATGTCATGGGAACTTTTTTATTTTTGAGGAGGTAGGTCATAGCGAGATTCCTCGCTCAAATTGAGCTGCCCGACTGGGGAAGTACCTCCGCCTTATAGAATACCGCAGTGAATCAACAATAGTTGTCTTTCTGCGAGTGAGTAAGGTTACCAGAGCTCGTTGGGGAGTGACTATTCTGACAGCATGGGCATTCCATTTGCTGTCAGTTCAGTAACTCCCTATTGTAAGAAACCAAAACTGTTTCTGCAGGGGTGTGCAACGCATTTGCAAGCCTTCAGGTGTTGCAAATGTCTATGGGCGGCGGTGATCACTTACCATCAGATGAGCCGCCTGCACGTCTGCCCCCTTATGGCAATAAAAAAAAATGTTTCGTGCGGGGATCAAACCCTTAACCAATTTAATCTTGCAGAGGGTGAAAAAGCGAGCCCCCCAGGTGAGGGGTACATTTCCTTTGTGCCTGATTAGTAGCAATTCTATTCATCGGGCATAAATGCACGGTCCTACTAAAACTTTATAATCCTAAGTAAACTCCTAATACCTTGCTCGATAGCCGAAATTGGCACCGCAAAAAATGGATACACATCAACACTTCCCTGACAGTCCTTTCAGGAATACAGGAGATACAGTATGATCTTCTCACTCGCCGCCTTCGCTCAAAATTGCTGCCAAAATTTTGCTACAATTCTTTTTTTGATCGGCGTAGCTGTCAGTGAATGTAATCTTGTAATAGCGTAATATAAATATTTGCGTCCACAGTTTACACTACTGCGGTAAAACGGGAAGTATGCTAGTAAGATTTTGTTGAGTCGGTTTTTGATTTGTGTTCTGTAAAATTATGTTGATACCAGTTCTTCTTTTGAAAGAACGTGTTCTTTAAATTTCAAAAAATGAAATGATTTTCGTGGCAGTTTAAATTTTAAAAACTTAAACTAAAATTTTAGAAATTTAAAAATAAATGTCCAATCAGAAATTCATATTAGACGTTTGAGAAAACTAGTTTCTTATAGAAGTGAGAATTTATATATTTTTAAATATAATTATTAATCAGTATGGCGAATGGCTTAACAGTTTGTCCCAAAAACTGCATCCATGGGAAAAAGCTCTATGTATAATTATGTATTTATACTATTAAAGGCAAACCTGGTCTTTTTGCTTACCAACAGTCCGCCATTAAATTCCATGGGCCTATTGTCAATTAATATTTAAGGTCTGTATGAGGTGGCCATCATTTTTTATTGTACTCGTATAATGAGGAAAACCGCTATAAAATTACAATGAGCTTCCCGCAAACTGTAGGTGCTTTAGGTGTATAATATGGAACCTGTACATTTTAGAAGGTGCCCTAAATAGGTACTATTACATACTATTTCGCTTTTTATCCCCGAAGGGCTAGGGAAAAGTGTACAAATGTATACTCACATTTAACTGATATATATTTTAGGTCTATGTTAGGATAAAACAAGCAATTTTAATAACACCTCAGTGTTGGATATTTGAATTATTATTATAGCAACACCAGTATTAAAATGTGTAGATGTTTTGCATACTGTGGCAACACGCCCCTTCCTTCTCTTACAGTGGTGCAAAACACATAGAAATTAACTAAGGTACCTAGTAGTTGTGCCAAAAATTCTGATATTCAGCCACATCTTTGTGGATTTAAAGCCGTATCTTTTTTCCACGGTTTTTCATTGATTTCCATATTTTTCCATATTGATGACGTTTAGGCGAGAAACACACTGCACCGCATTACGTATCGTAGCGCGTGAGTGTGTGTTTTTACGTCACTTGAAAGTATATTTCTTTAGTTTGAAATTTTGCGTAGTACATCACACAGAAAACACATGCTATGGCTCCGTTGCCAAGCACCATGCAGCGTAAAGCGGTCATTATGTGTATCGCCTTAGTGTATTTAAAAAAAAGGAAACAGGTTTTATAACAATTCGTCTACTTATCGCCTAATTGTAGTAGAAAAAGACGCAGAAAAATATGTATAACAATAGGAATCCTCATCATCATTATCATCATCAGCCTACACTCGTTCACTGCTGGACGTAGGCCTCCCCTAGTGAACGCCACAGAGCTCAATCTTCGACTCTTCTCATCCAGCTGCTGCCAGCTGCCTTCCGCAATAATACGAATAATCATGTACAATCATATTCAGTTATACCCCTTTGTATGTATCTGCAGTGAAACGGTTATACGGCTTATTGTGCCGCATCCAGAAATGCTTTTGTCTCAGATTTGTACTAACGATTACCATAAAGGAGCGTGAACGGTGACACTTCCATATGGGGAGAAATTATCATTATTTATGACGATAATGGGTATTAAACATTTAGGATTACTCCAAAATTATTCGCCAGTTAATATCCGTTTATTTCTCGAATAATCTTAATTATTCGAATAGCCATGCTTGTTATTGTTCTTGTACTTTTTATCCTAGTTTTGCATTACATTTAAATATGTATTTTTATATTATTTAAGTACGTAACACGTCTAGCAATTTTTCCGTAAGCATGAATACTGTACAGGATCTTAATGTTGAAATTAAATAATATAAATATAGAGTATTCATTTGCAGGTCGTATGTGCTTTAGTGTGTATCTATTTAGTTGTATTCGGTGGTAAAATATATTTATTGTCCATTGTGTAATCCATTTCAAATACATCTGTCTTAACATCTATTTGAAGAAAATTCATTGATCATTTTCACCTGTGCACCTAATGACCGCCTAGTGGTGTGACCACAGAAGTCAAATGTCTCAAGTGCCATCCCAAGGTACAGACACTTTCAAAGTCATATGCGTATTCATTACATGCTCAAATGCTGCGATGAAGATATTGCGAGGAAACCTGCCTGCATGAGAAAATTTCTTGATGACATGTATCTATCCTGCCGGGCAGGCCCCCGGCAAGGTGGACTGATGACTTGGTAAAGGTCGCTGGAATCCACTGGATGCGGGCGGCATATGAACGGTCGTCGTGGCGATCCTTGGGGGAGATCTATGTCCAGCAGTGGACGTCTAACGGTTGAAATGATGATTATGATGATGTATCTATAGATGAATCATTGATCATAGTGGTATAGCGTAATCCCAAATGAGAGAAGATTCGGGCCTAAAAGTGGTATAGTCAAAAATGATTAAAAAAATGTTAATTCGTATTTGTCTGTAAAAAAATAATAAGAACAAGATTCAAAATCGCACTAAACCTAAAATAACAAATCAGTGTTCTTATCGTCAACCTTGACCAATACGCAATAGCGTACCTTTTTCAATGTCGGTCAAAAATAGATTACTGCCGCGGTATTTGTGATAAAGTTCCGAATCGATTTAAGCAAATGGGGTCTCATTAGAGTTACCACTATGTTAGCCGTCCGAGAATCTAATAAACTCTCCGTCCGAGGTGACCAAGCTACCACAATCTGTCAAATTTCTTTGATAGATTTTCAACTTTTTAACAAACTAATGAGGTTTATGTTTAGTTGGGAAAATTTGACAGTTTCGGATAGACTGACCTGCTGGCGACTGTAGTTATGTGGCCGAGATTTTATTTTAGAGACTCTTTTCTTTTTAAATCTCTTGGGACTAAAGAATGAATGTCGTCTGAACTCGTGAAGTTTTGAATTAATATTTATACAATTTGAAAATTATATTTTGAAATTTAATTATGTCAGAAAAACTTGTAAATTAGTTTTCTCGTCTTTTTTTTAGTAATATTTTAAATTATGTCTGACTATTTTATATCAGTGTAAGTATGGACATTTTAAATTTTGTTATTAATTTTTTTAATGTACTTAATCTTGGCCAATGATATAAAAAACTATAGATACGTTACCCGCTCTCTAAAATGGCAACAAGAAATCAAGGCAATTGCCGGGATCGCGTTTAGTGACGCACCAACCAGCGTTGCGAGGGTACGTCCCGAAAAAATAATTCGAGCTTAATAGTTTTATACTTCCTGAGAACACGATGCCTTCATGTGTTTACAAATTATACTACAACAGTGAAAGATAAAAATGTGTCTTTCCCTTTCTTTGCACCAATTAGTAGCTGTCGCCATTTTGCATAGCCGTAATGTTCGTGCATGGCGTGTCTAATCTATCATAATATATATAAAAATCTATCATAATATGTCATTGATCTTGGCATATTATTTGACACGTAAAATATTTACCTTACCAAACGTCCGGTGACATGATACGATAGACAGTAAAAAATACTGCCTCGTAATTTGATTGGACGAGAGCTTGACTGCCTCGCGAAGTTCAGGGTTGGATCCCAGAGCGAGCATTATGTTATTGGGTTTTTATATGAAGTTTTTAGTATCAGCCCGAAACATCGGGTTAAAATAATATCAATATACCGCGATGAAATCCGCAAAACGTAGTTTTATTTCAATGTCTAATATTCGCAGTAAGTGTAAGAAATCAATAAGCTAATTTCTACCCAGTTAATGGCAATAGTTTTGACCCCTATTACATAGAATTTAACAAACAAAAATCATCATAATACTCTTCTACCTTCCCTTACATATATAAAGTTGTAATAATATTTTATGTATATCTTAAATCTGCCGCTTCTTCTTCCCAGCAAAAACACTAGGAAGCGGTGAAGGGCGGGCATTTTTGGGGGCTGTCTTTAGTGTCGACGTTAAAAAAGAGCCAATTTAATTTGGCCTACTTTGAAAGAATGATATTTTGACTTTGACTTTTGACTTTCAGAAGTAGAGATAAAAAACAGGGCATTCATTTTAGTAATGTTCTATTGCAATAGAAAGAGTTCATCTCACCTTCAAATAGTGAATTCTATTTATAAAAAACTGCTCGCATATCTGTAATTATTTAAACCACATACAAGCGGCCATGTATACTCGTTTAGTGCTCACTAAAGATATAAAAATGTCCGCCATTTTATAACTAAGATTAAACAGTATTGTGTTATAAAAACTTTTATTGGTAAACGCGTGTATTGCATAGATTTTTGTGTGGTTTGAGAATCAAGTATAGTAAAATATAAAATATAAAAAAATAAATATAAAAAAAATAAAAGAGCTGTGATAGCCTAATTTTGCTGTGGTAACCTATTAGAACGAATTTTGACGACACAATTAGTCCAGTGGTAGTTAGCACTGCCTTCTGTGCTAACTACCGACGTGTGGGTCCCGGGTTCGAATCCCGGTAGGGACAAATGTTTGTGTGATGAGCATGAACATTTGTATCTGAGTCATGGATGTATCTATCTATAATATCTATGTATTTACAAAAAAAATAAGTATATCAACCAACCAACTAGTATCCGTAACACAAGCCTCGTTGCTTAGCACGGTACTAGATGGCGCTGTGTGTCATAATGTCCAGGAATAGTTATGTTTAACTGTGATAGCCTGGAGAGCTATGTTTGCCTAGTAGAGCTGTAATAGACTAGAGAGCTGTGCTGTCTCGAGCTCGAACCTAAGGCCACTGAGTTATGTGCGATCTATCACGATTCACGAATCCAAACTTCTAGCTACTGCTGAAAATTTCACAGAAAAAAAAACCAATAACACTTTGCTCGACTCGGGAATCGAACCCAAGACCCTGTTCCTCAGCAGTCACACTCATGGCCACCAGACGAACGAGGCAGTTTAATATCAATATAGCACAACAAAATCCGTAAAACCTAGTTTTATTTCAATGTACGAGTTTCATGTTCAATAAAACCCTTTTACACGCAAATTGCTTACTGAAATAAAATATATATTGCGTTCATACCGCTTGATAAGCATGCGAGGTTTACTATTTAAAACGGAATTTTTCATCGAAATCGCGGTAAAAAAATCTAAATTATGAAATCACGCGTGTTGCGCGCGCATTGTAATATCGACACACATTTATGTGGCCCTAGTAGATGCACACAGAAAATGCTTTTCAAATGGTGACGTCACGCTGCTTAAAGTTTACATACATGCATACATAAACTCACGCCTTTTTCCCATGGGGGTAGGCAGAAACTACAGAATGCTACGCGCTACGGTCTCTGCATACCACTTTTGCCTCGTCCACATTCATACATCTCGTCATGCATGCGCGCCGGTTACGAGTAGGTACATCAGTTTACATTATAATATTTTATAACAGAGGTTTTGATAAAATGATATAGGTACCTAATGGCTTTTTGATAATCATCATCATCATATCAACGGTTAGACATCCACTGCTGGACATAGGTTTTTGATAATATTGTATAAGAAAATAAATTTCTTTTTAAACTATCTCGGGGGTTTTGATTTTCTGTTTCAACGGCTTGGGGGTCTAAAAGAAATGAAAAGATTTTTACAGAGTCAGCAACGCGTGAGCGACACCTCTTGTGATACAAACGTCTATATGCTACGTAAACATCTTGCTTGCATCATAAAGCTTGTTTGAAACCCTTCAGGGACAACAGGCGTAATTCCCTAATATTTGTAGAACAGACAGGGTCTAATCTATATTAGACCCCCTAGTGTCTGGTGTTAGCTACCTTGGTACCTATGTACCGAGGTAGCTAACACCATTAACCCATTTATCATCCCACTGTTGGACACAGATCTACACGCTAGCCTAGTGCGAATTGACAGACTTCACATGTCGTGTCATCGAAATGATCTCTTAAGCGTGCAGGTTTCCTCACGATGTTTTCCTTCACCGGTCGTGTATGTGATAAATACTCACATAAATTCCGAAAAATCACTGATGTGTGCCTTGGGTTTGAAGTCAAAACCTTTATCTTCGCAGTCCACTAGGCTATCATATGAAATCAGCTCCTAGGTGGCTAACCCAAAGTCTTATTTAAAGTAACAAAATCAAAACAATAGCGAGCAAGGCAACGATGGTCGCGTGACGCCGGCGTATAAAACATCGGCCTGCGTCCCACGTGCCTAAAATATTTGGTGACTTGATGTGGGTCCCAATATCCCATAATATAAATCTATGAAGTCATGACAATGTGTAGGACGAAAATGCGAAGCTTGAATACGAAATGTCGTTTGAATATCATTCCTATTCTAATAGATATTGAGTCGGTAAAGGATTGGACGTTTATAAACGGGTATTTATTATTCAACTTGCTAAAGTCGATTTTGAAACATGCTCTTTGGTAAATCACATGATTTAAACAACGAGATAAATGAAGCCGCGGTTTGAAATGTTATGTCACATGAAACATGAATGTGAATTTAAATTTTTCGTCGACTTTGGTTAAAATAAAATAAACAACACTACTAATTAAGAAGCAAAGAAAGCGTATCATTTTTTTCTAGATTCTTCTTATTATTTTTTTTGTTATAAAATAGAAAAGATTCATTAATTAGATATTTACTTTATAAATTGTTATAAGTTTTAAGAATAATCTAATAGTGTATAAAAGTTCATGAAAAAAAAATATTAATTAAATTTTCACAATTAAATTTCTTAATTTCACAAAGAAGATGATAGATGAAAATGAGTAAAGTAAGTAATTGAATATTATTTTGAAACTGGATAGCAAAAGAAAATAGTTTTCATGAATCTATGATTTGCTGAATGTAAAGAATGTTGGCAATCGAACTAACATAAACATAGGTACTTCAAGTTAAAAGATTCTTATTGTACAGTCAGCGATAAAAATGTATAATATCATCAACGACGACAATGACGACCCGAATAGCCCAGCGGTAGTTAACGCTGCCTTATGTGTTATGGTTCCCGGTTTTGAATCCCAGTAGGGACAAATGCTTGTGTGATGAGCATCAACATTTGTGTGTCCGAGTCATGGATGTATCTATGTATAGTATGTATATATTTACAAAATCAAGTAGTATATATTATATAGTATATCAACCATCTAGTATCCGTCACACAAGCCTCGTTGCTTAGCTCGGAACTAGATGGCGCTGCGTCATAATGTCCAGGTATATTATTATTATTAACTGACTGTTCCACTACGGGGCACAGGTCTCTTCTCATCTGGGAGTGATAAGGTTAGTCCACTTCGCTAGCCTCATTGATTCATCATCTGTGATTGTTAGTGCGACTGCTGAGCAAGTGGTCTTGAGTTTGAACCCCCGGGTCATTAAAATGTTATTCAGTTTTTCTATGAAATTCTCAGTAGCACCTCCGAGTTTAATTCGTGCTCAGTTGCTGGCAATAGGCTCGCCACCTATTACATGGGACAGTAACCGGGCACGAATCCAAACTCCGAGCTGCTACTGAGAATTTCATAGAAAAACCTAATAACACTTTGCTCGACCTGGGAATTGAACCCAGGACCTCTTGCTCGGTGGTCGCTCTGTACGACCACTCGACCAACGAGGCAGTTTCCATCGCCATAGGTGTATGATATATACGTCCATATCTTGGGAAAATCAAAAAGGTGCGCACTCGACAGTCCTCTGATCACACCACTAAGCAAACCTAGCTTTATAATACCTGGTCTTATTTATCAAAACCCAAAAAAACTCACCTAAGATCCAAGTATTGATGTGTTTGACTGCACCTAGTTTGTTTCAGCTGTTTACGACCGAAACGAAACCAATCATCGAGTTTTCGAGTTATAGGTTATAAAATTAGCTTATTGGATCATATTTAGCAAGTAATGTTTATTTTTAACTATGCTTTGAATTTCTCAGCGTGGTAAAACGATTCATTTTAGTCTCGTTCCGTAACTGTTTCGATTTTATTTCTGATTGAGTTCATGTTTGTTTGTCGGGTTTTAAGAGTATTTTGATTCGGGGGAGTATTGTATGAAGGCATTTTATTTTTCTGAACAGTGCATTATGATTCCATCCGAAAAATTATCTACTGCTGGACATAGGCCTCTCCCAAGGATTGCTACGATGACCGCACCTTTTTTTTTTTTTTTTTTTTTTTTAAGTGCGGAAAAATCCTTTACGGACCGTCCCTTCGCCTGGGGAGGCGACGGGGTGTGTCGGACTCCGCTTGAGCGTTTACCGACTAAAAAACCGCACCCGTCAACGCCACTAACCCTATTGCCGGGGCCATGGGATTCGCAAAAGCATGCACCACAACCCCGGCGGGCTTCGGTCCAGCTCTTATAGCTGGACCCCGGCTAGGAGCGAGGCATAGCTCGCCTCGCATCCTCCGCGCAGGCGCACGTGTGACGAACACGCGCGCCGCCTACTTGGGGCCATTACCAGTTCGGGCGGCGGACTCCCCTAGTCGCGCCCACCCGCTGGCCACAGCTTATGGAGGCCGGAGGTCTGTTTGCGCCCTCCGGCGCCCGGTGCGTCTACTGCGGATCGGGAGAGAGGTTGTGATTTCTCTCTCCCTTTCCGCCGCCTCTTTTGCGCGCATAACTTGCTCGCAGTAAGAGGCGGCGGCATCCCACGCGTTCTCGCTCCCGACCATGGATAAGATCACGGCCGGAAGCGAGAGGTCACCGCCGACTGCCGCTATGAGTTCACGGCGCTGCTCTGTCCAGGCCGGGCAGGCCTGGAGTGTGTGCTGCGCCGTGTCCTCGGGGCAACCCACACAATGGTGACAACCGGGCGATGGCTCCCGGCCTATGCGACACAGGTACTTGCCGAAGCACCCATGCCCAGACAAGACCTGCGTCAACCGGAAGCTGAGGGCGCCGTGGCGCCTCTCAAGCCAATCCTCCATGATGGGTCTTACCGCCACTATCGTGGCGTGCCCTACGATGACCGCACCTGCCCCACCTGCATCCAGTGGATTCCAAGGATCTTTGCTGGGTCGTTAGTCCCCGTTGGGAGTTTACATATGCAGCGTCTTCTGGTACGCGGTAGCCACTTGTTCTTGAGCTTTGAGCTCAACACTACATCAAATATTTATGATGTTTTTAGGGTTCCGTATGTACCCAAAGGGTGCCAACGGGACCCTATATCTAAGCCTACGCTGTCCGTCCGTCTGTCTGTCACCAGGCTGTATCTTATGAACCATGATAGTTAGACAGTCAAAATTTTAACAGATGATGTGTTTCTGTTGCTAAGATAACAACAAATACTAAAAATATAATAAAATAATAAAATAAATATAAATCAATCTTTATATAACCGTTGTTCTGCTCCTAATAACTTAATAATCTAAAAACGATTTAATTTAACTTATTAATTACCTATTATTAACTGAAGCTAGTTGCCAAACAACTATATATAAACAAATTTAACTTTCATTATAAAGTTGAACCAACTTAGTTAGTTGCATTGAACTAAGTTTCTCCAGAGTTAGTACTTTACACATTAAAGAGGTTTTATGTTTATGTTTTTTTTTTCTGAAGCTTCTTTCTTGTTTTGAAGTAGGAACTTTTTAGTCTTCGTCTGATATTTACATATACGTGTTGAGTTCGAACCTTCGAGGTTTGTTTTAAACTTGAAATATCAGTTTTTTTTTTTTTTATTCGGCTTCAATACTTAGAATACAGGAATTTATAGCCTATATTGTTTTATTTTTGAGTGTATTCTGTTGTGTTTTATGTTGATCTGTATTTTCAGTTTTCATTTATGAGATCGTTGTCATTTTGGTGCCTTTTACATTATAGTATTACCATAAATTATGTTGACAATAAAAGTAAAAACAGTCTCTCACTATAAAAGTAGTCTCATATTTTGTGGTTAACAGCAGTTTTTTTGGTATCAGTATTCGTATAGTATATAATATCATATCATTTGTTTATATATATTTTTAGTACATGTAGGTATAGTCATCAGTAGATCCGTGCCTAGGAGGCATAGTAAAACAGGTTGATGAAAGCGATGAAAAATAATACGTTCCAGAAAAATAATTCCACTGGCGATAACGATTGTTATATAAATGGAGATACCCCTAGTAAGCTCAAAAGACATTCTATCTAACTTTAAGTCTGTACATAACAAAATCCACGGCAGACGCAAACATTGCGAGGAAAGCCATACATTTGTAATAAACTACCATACAGGCGAAACCACTGAAAACTGCAATTTGTTAGCCTACGAAGCAAGAAGTATTTATTTCATACCAACGCTGAGTCAAAACTATGGAACCATAAATTTTCCGTATTTGTTACAAGTTAAGGTTGAATTTGGTTAGTATGATTCAACTAGCGTTTGCAACTTCGTATGTGTGAAGTCAATATATTCTCGAAGCTTTGTTTGTATAGAAATATGTTGCTTAAATATACCAGTGCATAAGGCTAATTACTCTCTTCAACTTCATAAAATGTTGATCAATTTTAATACTTATTACCTCAAGTACTTAGGGTACTTATTATTTATGGATGCTCGCAATTGTTAATTTAAAATAAAGCTTACAAAAACAAATGAATACCTATTAAATCCTGTATCACTCACAACTCAAATAAAATCGAAGTAAAAAGAAAAACTTTGAAAGGAAATAATTTTTATTTCATTAGCGGAAAAATTCTGTATTTAAATGAGTTTGTAAAATTAATTACTAAATAAATCATAAAATGATAAACTTTAATCTCTTGATAGGGATTAACACATTGATCAGGTAGACTGTTTATACCAGCTGGAAATATCTCTATTATATATTTGTCTAAAAATAGCTTGGAAAGATAAAAAGTAAAACGACGAATCTATTTATTTAAAACCTGTATTTATAAAACACAAGTAAAACAAAACCTTCCATCGATGACTCTCACCCCATTTCACCAAGTCATCTCCCCTCAAATGGGTTGGAAAATACTTTTTGTGTTTAACATTCCTATAGCATTTAGGTACTATGGCAACCAAAGGTAAAACTGGGTTCAATTTTGTGTTATTTTTCTGTATTGAAACAAACGAACATTTGTATGAAAAAAATAAACTTTTCTGCTTTATTATATAAGTATACATAAACATTCTCAACAGAATTCCTCAATGGCGTGTGAAGTCTGCCAACCCACAGTAGGCTAGCGTGGTGGACAATAGCCTAATCCCTCTGAATTGAGAGGAGACCCGTGCCCAGCAGTGGGACATTAATGGGTTGATGATGATGAATACATAAACATACATATTATGTTCATATTCAAGTATTACTATTAGACCAATATTACAGGTCACAATATTGTCACTATAATTGTACGATTCCAAAGAGTAGGTCTTACGGAGAAGAGACGACCAGAAACTCCATAAATATTCTTGAATATTGAATGACCTATATTAAAGGATAGGATAGGATATTATAGTGAAGGGCGGGTGTTTTTTGGGGCTGTCTTTATTGTCGACGTTCAAAAAGAGCCAATTAAATTTGGCCTACTTTGAATCAATGATATTTTGACTTTGACTTTGACTTTAAAACTACAACATTTATTGGTTTCGTTTACAATTTTTATTATATCAAAATATAAATGCACTTTGATGTGAACTTATGAATTGCCTTCAAAAACTTCTAAAAAGAAAAATAAAAACCTTTTATAGTTGCCATTAAGTGTATGAGCCGACCAGTCCCAACCGACAGCACCCGATTATCATAAAATCATCGTAACTTTATACTGCATATCTCAACAACGATTCCACGCGAATGTGGATACAGTTTTACTATTCAGGGCATTCGCCTACTATGAAAAGTTTTAATTCGGGTCACGAACTGTAACTTTTTAATTAATGTGCAGATTAGGAATTGAAAGTTACATTTTGGAGAAGAAAAAACACTGTCACGAATTACATAAGCAAACGACTCATCATCATCATCATCAACCTAATTATTGTCCCACAGCTGGAAACTTGATGACTTCAAAGGTATGTGAAGTGTGCTGTAAGCACTTGACCTGTAACCTATGGTTCTGTGATCTATACCCAAATTTTAAACAGCTGGGATCTAGGCTATTTGTGAATACCTAGGTAGGCTTAATCTGTATATGCTACCAATAAAAAATTTATAAAACAAGAAAACTAAAATCAAAATCTGTTTATTCATTCGGGAGCTACGATGCAAAAGTCAGACACACACAAACACACAGGCATGTCAAACTTATAGCACAATTTTTGCGTCTGGGCTTAAAAATGTCTCATACATTTAAATATCAAGTCGTAAATTTAAAACGATGACAATTTATTTAAAAGAGTATATAGTTTCTTGTTTGCTTTTCTCCATAAAACCTCATTTTTGTACGACTAGTTTTGACAATTAAAAATACAAGCAGTATTTGGTCTAATTAAAAAACATTTAACTCTGACTTTTCCTTTCATACAAGCTTTCTAATATGAAACACTTATTTCTTGCTATTGCTAATAGTAATTGATTTTCTTCACAAAATTTATAACAAGAAAAAAAAACAACAAAATAATTCCACCGCATCTTTTTCTACGAACCCTCTAACAAGCGGAAGCCTTGTTGCACAACAAAAACCCATTTCCCCTACCCATAAAACAATACTCCCGCATTTAGCGGAACATTAATTTATTCGCGGGGTAAACTCTTCTACAATCTAGCAACACTACAGTTTACACAAACGGGCACGCCCAACAAACAAGAATATAAAAGCTATCACGCTGAATGGAAAGCTATTGTGTACTTGTGACGTAATAGCTTGGGTATCCGAGGGATTTAGGTTACCATATAATGGCTGATGAAATTGTAATTGGCTAGAAGATGAGACCAAGACATTGTTGGTCTCTGACAGAGATTGCGAGAAAGACTGATAGGTGGTAGGTTTCGAAGTAGATGAGGTATTAGCTCCACCACAGGAAATTAATTACTGTAATTCCTGCAAATAACAAATATTGCTATTTGTGGTAGGTGTAAGGTATTACACATTTGTTATGTGCAGGAATTACAGTAATTAATTTCCTGTGGTGGAGCTAATACCTCAGCTACTTACCAAACCTACCACCTATCAGTCTTTCTGTTAATCTCTGTCAGAGACCAACAATGTCTTGGTCTCATCTTTCAGCCAAACGCAAGTACAGTGGTATTTAAAATAAAAATTGGTTTCAAATCGGAACTTCTGCGTAAAGTGGCTCTTAGTTTACTTAAATACTGCACTTTAAATACTACAACTGCTCTTTCATTATAAAGATTGACTTTATGATTAAAGAACAGTTGAAATAAAACAAGTGAAGTAGGCTACGTGAATCGACCATTTGGTCGTTTATAGTTCAAGAGATAAAGTAGATTTTCTTACACTTGCATATTGCATATAATATTGTACTGGACTTTAGAACAGACCATGATTATTAAATATTCACATCTTAGTTAATAATTCCTTAAAACAGGTCATATTGACTGACTACAGACATTTTTAAATTAGTGTCGGCTCAAATAGTTTTATGTTTGATATCGTCACTTTTGTTTTCAAGGTTTTCTGCCACAAATAGACTGGTGTCAGGTCCCAAGGGTGACATATGGCGTAATTAAACATCAACATTGTATGTAGGACTAAAGAATAATGCGATTCGTACTTCTTTTAGCCAGACGTTAGTAAAATCCAGGTCTACATATTTTATAAGACAACAAATACATGATAATTTACCGAGATCTTACGATCAGATACCAGACATTCTAATAAAACTATTTCCTACGAATTTTATCGCGGTATATTGATATCATTAAATCCCAATGTCATATATTCTATTAATCCTAAGTCCAAACATAAAACTGCATGCTCAAAAAATACTGAGTTCGCTTAGAGTAAAAAGGATTTACAATAATTGACAAAAACTTAGGGTAGCTGTTAATCATTTTAATATCAAGACGCAACATGATAATTATAATTAATATACTTGTTACTTACAAGTAAACCGAAGTTCAAAAGCGCAGTTTCCAGTTTCTTATTATTATTACTAATACTAATTAATCACTGCCTTAAAACGCTGAAATGGGTTGACAGATTTTAGACGCCCCTTCGGTCGCTGGAATCCACTGGATGCGGGCGGCATATGACAGGTCGTCGTGGCGATCCTTGGGGGAGACCTATGTCCAGCAGTGGATGTCCACGACATGTATAAATTTATTAAATACTTTTTAGTTTGTCACTGTGATTTTGTATATTTTTCTTTTGTATTGTCAATTTTGATGACTGATTTCGTTTTTGTTTTGTAAAAATAAGATTATAAAATTTTGCCTTGAAATTGCCCGACGCTGACTATCCTGAAGCACTCACTCCCAATCATTTTTTGTTGGGCGATTCATCAGGACGTTCCTTTCCAAGCGAAGACCTGACAGATGCTGCGTTGGTTGGCAGGAGCAGTTGGCGAAAGGCACTGCGACTCGCAGATCACTTTTGGCGCCGCTGGGTCACTGAGTATTTACCAACCTTAGCCCCGCGACGCGTACCGGGAACAGACGTTGCGATCAAGGTTGGCGACCCGGTGCTCATTGGAGACGGGGACTTGCCAAGGGGCACCTGGCCACGAGGCGTTATTGCAGCTCTGTACCCGGGGCGTGATGGCGTGGTTCGTGTAGTTGATGTAAGGACCCCAGGGGGCACTTTGAGGCGACCCGTGAGAAAGATCGTTCTTTTATAAAAAAAGGGGAGAATGTCCACGACATGTATAAATTTATTAAATACTGTTTAGTTTGTCACTGTGATTTTGTATATTTTTCTTTTGTATTGTCAATTTTGATTACTGGTTTCGTTTTTGTTTTGTAAAAATAAGATTATAAAATTTTGCCTTGAAATTGACTGCGTTTTTTACTTGATCATAAAAAACAACTATTTTGTATAGAAAAAGACACTGCCAGTCAATTATAGTGGACGTCAAACGGTTGAAATGATGAGACGCCCCTTGGAGAATGGTTGACGATGGTTTATCGTAAGGAAATCTTTGTGCCCAAGAGGCAGTAGGCGGGTGTGGTAGTATGGCATAACAAGACTGTCTCACGTACAAGAAAGGTTGACTCGTTTATTGTCTTATATAGTTAAAACAGCACATCAAGTCAAAGTCAAGTCAAAGTCAAATGTTTTATTTCAATTAGACCAATATAACAAGTATTTTTGAATTATCAAAACTAATTGTACGTTTCCAAGATGTAGTCTTATGGAGAAGAGCTGGCTAACAACTCAATATATACTTTTTTAAAGGCTCATGTTACCAGTTGTACCGTTTGCTCCAGTTACATATGCTTTGACAATGATCAGAGATAACCTAAAATCTGCATTCGGAGACGAATAATGATGATGATATTGGTAATGATAAAGATGGTAGTGATGCAAATGATTATGATGATGATATTAATGTGTGTTAGAGCCAAAATGTGTTTAATAAAATGGCTTGCTTCATCTATCATCTGTATTGTGGTTTGTAGGCAAAATTATATTTATTCATACATAAATCTACAACACATAATAGTATTTTTTGTCTTTGTATTGTATACTGTTTAGTTATTTGCTGTTTGTATTAAGAACATATTTCTGTAGGATATTATTCACATAATCTGGCTAGTCCAGTTGCACTGAAACTGGCACTGAAATTTCAATCAAAAATATTGTTTCACGTGTTGTCTTAACCTGTCAATAACGCTCTCGTCAAGTTCGCTTGACGCGAGCGTAATAACGGTATACTAAACTGCGGTGCGGTATCAGTGCGTGATCCCGTAGTCCCTGTCGCAACTTCATCAAAATCAATCAATGTCCTGCTATTCCTGACACATCTCAAATAAAAAGTTTAGAAGTATTGAAATATATATGTTTAACGTTAATATTTTACCTATATATTTTTTAAACGCTATCGATTATATTATGTGTGTTAACTTTACACACTGTAGGTACAGTATTAGGTGTAAGTTACGCGAAGGTTACGAATCTACATCCCAAAAATTACAAGAATACCATTTGATATTAAATCTTATATGTAAACGCAGCGTCACTGTAATTTCATCGGCGCATCAAGATATTACGTGAATTAGCCTACTTGCTTGTCTCGATGTGAACAAGATAGAATCAAGGTATCAGCACAAAACGTTGGAGGGTGACCCGAACACAGTAAAGCCACTATGATGATCATGCTTGAAGCGGTAGAAATAACTTCCAACACTAGATATGGGATAACAAACACTCCAGCAGTATGTATGGTTGCAAATATAAATATACAATACATGGAGACTGTTTGAGGAGAGATTGTTCACGATGGAACTTTAACAATCTTTTTTTAACAAAGGTGAGAACTGAAGTACTCTTCCCATTATAATATATGAAATTATAATCTTCAAAACTTACCATAATTGATCTTGGTACCATGTTCCCATAGGTTGGTTAGACATTCTGATGTGAACCTAGAGTTCCTAGTATACTTATGGGCTCATATATTACCTATAGTGATGCCCTGGTGATATGACCGCGAAATCAATCGTTCCGAATTCAAAACCAAGGCATCTAACTTTCGGATGTTATGTGCATACTTTATAACATCGTGAGAATACCTTGAGATTTTCTTTAATGGCGTGTGAATTCCACCAACCCGCAGTAGGCTGGTTTGGTGGACTATAGTCTAATCCATCTCATATGAGAGGAGACCCGTGCCCAGCTGGACAATAATAATAATTGAGTTGATAATGTTAATGTTGGACAAGTTTATGATATCTATATAATTATGTTAATTAAGCACAAGTCTAAACTTAGAGCTGCTTATGATAATGTCATAACAGGCATACAGTACCATATTAGACATGAAAATAAGACTACTCTACGAATTTTATCAAGGTATATTGGAATTACTAGATATCTTGTAAAGTAAATTACTAACAGCAACAAAGATAACCGTCTCAAAATTTGTCATTAATCTACTTGATGTCTAATTAATGAAACCAAATTACAAAATGAATGATTGATAATAGCGGATATACCAATCAATATCAAATATTACTTTATTCTAAACATGCAAATTTTTTGTATAGAAGGTAACTTGTTGATTAATGAACTGTCAGCACCAGAAAGCGGTGTTTTGAGCAAATTATTATAATAACAAGCAAAGGAACCGCAGAAATATATCAGCACACTGATTACTTATACTTACTCGAATATTAAACATTAAAATAAAACCACTTTCTGCTAATCTATGGTCATGGATGCTTTGAAGAATTCAAATGACAGAATTAAAATAATATCAATGTACTGCTCATGCGATAAAAGCTGCGATAGCCTAGGTACCTATAGACCGTGAAGGTCAAGACCTCGAGTTCAATACCATGCATGCACCAAAGTCTTTTCCAAGTTACATTCATGTTTATCAAATGCTCAAACGGTGAAGAAAAACAACGTTAGGCAACCTGCATACGTATGAGATTTTAAATATATAAAAATATTTTAATGTAAAGTTTTAGTAATTATAAACAAAAAAACAAGTGCACCAACTTTTTTAACTAATTTACTCAGTATCATACGGAATTCTGCCAACCCGCACTAGGCTAGCATGGTGGACTATAGTTTAATTCCACTTAGATGAAAGGAGACCCGTAACCAGCAGTGGGACAGTTAAAGGGTTAATGATGATGACTGTCATATAATTCGTAAAAAGTAATTTTATTTCGTTTAACTACCATTTTAGGAACCATTAAAGGGCCAAATATAATTCCTTGTGGCATTCCATATGTGTTTCTGCCATTTATTTATGTATTTGTGTTTGTTCGTATTGCATTAACTACTATAGATCAACGTTATTGTTTTGTTATTAGTGTATTCTAGGTCCAATATTGGTTTGTCTAAGGTATTTGGTATGGTATCAAATAGCGGATTATTTAAGGTTCAATATGCGTGACATGGGTTGACAGCTAAGCGAATACTACATTTGCATTTAAAGAGTGCAAGATAATTTATTGAATTTGAACCTTATGTGGATGTTCATATAGTATTTTCAAAGTGGCTTTTAGCGTAGGATGAACTAGCACCATTTTTTGGTGCGGATATTCCTCATGGACAATTCAGCTGTGTGGGGAGGTGACCGAGTCTGTTAGGCTCCGCTCCAACTGATCTCAGCCCTAAGGTTGAGGCCATGGGTTTTGCAAAATCATTTACTACAACTCAATTTATAAGTTCAATCCATTCATATATCATCCGAATTTCCATACAAACATACAAAAAGTGAAGTGAAAGATAAAAACATACTTCAACTTCCACATCATTATAGCACCTGAAAGAAACCAAATCGAAATTTGGAATCATAAAGCAGCGACAGATGCTAAAAACGTTCATTCATTCAGGTATATTTTAAAATAAACTCAACTGATTTTAGATTCACGATGTTTGGTTTGGCAAACTTGGGGAAATCTTTGATTTTCCAGACGATTAAAATCATAAAAAACACCGTGTCTTCCCGAAATGCGAGTTTCTTCTCATTTAAGACCTGCATTCGGCGTAGATACACTTTGGTTGGCGTCGGTATACGGACAAAATCTTGGCAGCGTTTTGAACATCAATATTTTGACGCTATTTGTACGTTGGGGTTTTTTAAGCACGCATTTTGTAATAACATAGCGTACCATAACATCACCCCTTAATCACCAATTTTTTTATTTGGGATAACCAGTTCATCTTTGATATGAGGGAATACTATTGAGCCTAATGTGGCAGCATGATAAGAACCCTTTTTGGACTGGTCCAGTGTCTTCACAATAACTGTTGTAAAAGAATTGTAAAAGAAAATTCTTTAGCGCGTTCAGAATAAGGTATTCTTTCTCTCTTTTGCCATTAAACAGACACAAGAACTCCGAGCTGCTACTGAGAATTTAAAAGAGAAAACCTAATTTCGGCCATGGGAATCGATCATGATTCATCAAATTAAACGCGGGTCCGTGCGCAAACTGCTTCACGATTGCCTGCTTGCGGCGTAATTTATATTATATGTAGTTAATACAACACGTACGCTACCCGCGTTGTCCGTGAAATTATGGTAGTTCGGAAACTATTTTATTTTAGCTAAAAATATATTTCTCCTATCTTTTTACTACAGACGCAAAACTAGGGTTTTAGGATTTTCGTGTGCTGTATATGAAGTATAAATATACATATTATTTATACGTAGGTATCTGCGTATCTGTTGTGTGTTCGCTCCTGAACCAATAATGGACTTATTTTGTAATCAGCTTCTTTTGTTTGCAGCGGGCCTTGATCAAGACTATTCAAGAATATCCACTCTGTCGTTTAGAGATCTCTACTTTTTTGTCAGATGCCTAATTGTTTTTGGTGATATCAAAACAAAACTTTGTATTCCTGTTCTAATGAATAAAAATAGGGCATGGCTCTGAGGCTGCTACAAATGTGTAAAGTATTTTTGGCAGATTTGTTAAGAAAAACTTTTGGTTGGGTTAGGATAAAAAGTTAATTATTTAGTTAAATAAAAGTTTTTGAGGAGTGGTTACCATGACTTTGATTATTTTTATGATGGCTATAAATAAAACAGCAAATTTGGCAGTTTTTCTCAAGTATGTTTTTCATTCATTAAATAGGAATCGTAAAAACAGTCTAAATATGTATATATAACTCAAAGGTGACTGACTGACATAATGATCTATCAACGCACAGTCCTAACCACTGGACGGATCGGGCTGAAATTTGGTTAAATATAAATTTTATTTATTAATACTTGTAATTGGCCTTACGATTTTTTTACTATTGTATCAGATAAGCTGTAAGTTTTCCAGAAAATATAAAATAAAATATATAAAATCATTGACATAATTTAAAAAAATGGTACCTACGTACGGGATATTTCCAGAATATTGTGAATCCTCTGCGGCCGAGCTTAAACTTGATTCCAACTGATGTAATAATGAGATCAGCCGCGAAAGTAATATAAAAGGCTTTAAAAGTCTTTTATTTACTTCAGAACAGAACAAGATGATTGCGAAATATGATATCTCTTCTGTTACTTAAATCAAAATAACATATTTATATTGGTCGTGTTAGTAATTTTTACAAAACATAATAAAGTATACAAGGTTTTAAATGGCAAGAATCGACTTAAAGAAATTAAACTATCCTACGAGTCGTGGTTGAATCTACTTTTTCTATAGATACAATGAAAGTGGAAAATAAGCTTAAAGCACGCCTGATGGGTAATAGTTACCTAGACTCACTATTCTTCGAAGGTCAAGATAAAAAAAACTTGCGAGATTTGTCGCTCAGATTGAGCTGCCCGAATGGGGAAGTAGCTTCGCCTTACAGAAGACCGCAGTGCAAAAACAATAGTTGTATTTCTGCAAGCGAGTAAGATTACCAGAGCTCGTTGGAGGAGTCACTATTCTGACAGCATGGGTATTATATTTGCTGTCAGTTTAATAACTCCCTGTTTTTAAGAAACCTGGACAGTTTATGCAGCGACGCCTCTGGTGTTGGAAATGTCTATAGTATGGTAACCGCTCATCACCATGCGGGTCGTATCAAGCATACGACCCGCATTTTAAAAATGAAATTCTGAGTACCAGCTCAAAGACTGCATTATTGCTCGATAAGCTTACTACTGCATGCCGCTTACGGGAAACATGGAACAACGCCTTGACGAAATTAAAACGAATTAGGTATAGGTAGATTCATAAAGTAAATCAAGAACTGCCTCTTTGGTCTAGTGGTCGTAAGGTGCGACTGCCGAGCAAGAGGAGGGCTCGATTCCCAGGTTAAGCAAAGTGTTATTGGGGCTTTCTGTGAAATTCTCAGTAGCAGCTCGGAGTTTGGATTTGTGCCCGGTTGATGGCAATAGGCTCGCCCTGGGACCTAAAACATACCGGCGAAACGTGGGTCTTCATTAGTACACCTCTGCCTAACCTGATGGTATCAAGAATGTAGCAAAGAAGAAGATCAAGCTGATATAAATACACCATAATTCGCCACGTGGGTTATTCGTAGCCAATGGTGATTGGCAATTAGAGACACATCATAAATTATTATCCAGCGTACTCTGAGCATTGGACACTAAATTAAACTACAATAAAGATTACTATGAAGTAACGGGCTGACCTCGCATACATTGTTGTCATATAAATATACTGAAATTGCTATAAAAATTTGGGCTTAGGTGGGTGGAAAATACCTAAGGACCTATTCTCTATCAAATATCATCATCATCATCATCATTATCAGCCCATTAACGTCCCATTGCTGGGCACGGGTCTCCTCTCATTTGAGAGGGATTAGGCTGTAGTCCACCCCGCTAGCCTACTGCGGGTTGGCAGACTTCACATGGCATCGAGACAAATCTCTCAAGCGTGCAGGTTTCCTCACGATGTTTTCCGTCACCGTTTGAGCTTGTGATAACTACGCACATAACTTCCGAAAAGTCAGCGGTGCGTGCCTTGGGTTCGAACTCGAGACCTTTCACATCTCAGCCCACTGGTCACACCACTAAGCTACCACAGCTCGAAATATAGACAAAAAGAATCAAAATAATCGGTCAAGCCGTTTTGCAGGAGTTTCATAACATACACTGTAATACTAGATTGTTACTTATTAGAAGATTACTACTTAGAAATTAAGTACTGAATCATCTAATATGAAACGATAGAACGAGATAATGGCTGATGTATGCGTGCTGTCAATATGGTAGGTCAACTCAAAGCTGCACTGGTGCTTTCTTCCAAAGGCCATTTGGACTTTGAGCTACATCGTTAGGCTCACATATAGTAAACAAAGATATGTTTAAAAAGTACATTTATATATTTCTTAAATCAGACCATGATTATCTGAGTTTGTTTCGGTATTTCTTCTCAGAGGTCGTCAGTTAGGAAATACCAATGGCATATAGATACTAAAATAATCTTATACATGACCTGTAAAAGTGTTTTCAAAAAATGTACCTATATACAGACATAAAATATCATTTCATAATTTCAGATAAGAAGTTTATCTGTAACTAGCTGACCCAGCAAACGTTGTTTTACCACATTATAGGGGATGGTGGACTACCCCTAACTTTTAGGGGGATGAAAAATAGATGTTGGCCGATTCTCATAGATACCGGATAAGCACAAAAAATTTCATCAAAATCGGTCAAGCCGTTTCGGAGGAGTATGGTAACGAAAACTGTGACACGAGAATTTTATATATTAGATTATAGACTGAAATGGTGAAAAAAACTTCGTGAGGAAACCTGCATGCTTGAGAGATTTTCTCTATGGGATAATAAGTCCGCCAACCCACAGTAGGCTAGCGTGGTAGACTATAGCCTATTCCCTCTCAAATGAGACATACCCAACGGTGATAATAGGTTGATGGTTTAACCAACCGCTTATTATAAAACTTATAACACTCATGTTTCAATACACAGTTATCATTACTTCTAATGATAACTGTGTATTGAAACATGAGTTACCAAGTCAAAGGCTTTTAGTTTGAATGAAACACGCCTCTAAACTACGACCGAACTAATTTATACGTATTATATTTTATTTATGTCATACCATCACACCTGCATCATCTCAGGGCTAGTCAGAGGAGCACTACATCTATTATCCCAATTTGCTGGGTCTTCTTGGTCATAAGGTAAGTCTATTGACAGTGATAGAGCATAAATCCAGCTTCATAACTACCTACTATTAAGACGTTCTAAAAAAATACATCGGCTATAGTTGCTCGATCTAGGAATCGAACACGGGACCTTTTGGTATGTCAATTAGGATCAAACTGCAATATTAATAAAAACCGGTCTCGACTTTAGCCACAAGGCACGCACCACAATTTTTTCCTAGATATGCTCAAACATTATAGCCAAATCAAAAATGTCTAGAAGAGTTTCTCAATACTGTTAAAAGTCTGCCAATCTCCATTAGACTAGCGTGGTGGCCTATAGCCGAATCCCTCCCTAATGCTTCCTCAAAGTAAATGGCGCATCATTCATCAACATCAATGAAGAAAATTTGTAAAAACTGAAATATACGCACGCAAACGTTCAGTTCGTACCAATTTATAACATCAATTTTTCTGTCATCGACATCAATTTGGTGATCCCACTTCACGACCAATTTCCACGGACGGTTTTTCATGAAAAAGAGGTCAGCAGTTTATGAGAAATATATCATAAAACGAATGGTATGAGTACCTACTTTTGCTGTAAGAAGTAATTTATTTTAATCTAGGGTAAAAATCGTAATAAAAAGTGAATTATATGTCGGTATGTGTGTAACTGTTCCGTGACAAAACTCCAAGCGAAGTTTTATTATATTATTTTAAGTAAATACGGCTACAAAGTGCGACCCGTCCGTCGGAACACAGTATTACTTAAAAATATTACATTACAATTTCTGAATTTGAGCACGCAACAAAGTAATTTAATTTACGAACCTGTGTTCAGTAAGGTTCTGTAGGCTGAATGCGCCACTGCCGACTTCACATTAAAAATTCATGTGTTTATAATAAAAAAATAAGTATAATCACTTTAAAAAAAATTAAATGTTATCCACTGTACACTTCACTAAGGCGTCACGATATTATGCACACTTTAATTTCGAATTTCATGTTTAGTTTTCTATGTCGGCCGGCAGGCGGCGCTGGCGTGCGCGTCTCACCGCGGTCGTCTACACACTAACGTCTGATTGTGTGGTTCGCGCATGCGTCACTACACCTACACCCGATACCTACATTTCATTTTGTAATGAACTGAACTTTTCCTCGGCACAGCTGAAAATAGACTTAATTTTCAAGAGCCATAGCGTTGGATTTCGATTCAGTGTGAAATTAAAGGGTGCGATTCGACTTCGCAACATCGTCCATCTCTTTCTTATTAACTATGTCCACATGCATTTGAATTTTGATTGCTTATATCTACTTGTGTATATTTTTTAAATGCCGTCAAATTATTATAGCAAAGGTAAATGTTGATATCGCCGATTGTCAATTGTTGAAAACGTTTTTATTATTTATACTCTTTATTTTCACTCAGCACAAGTTTTCCTTGTAGGCCTGATTAGGTGAATCACACACAAGTGCGGTTGCCTAACGTGAAGTCCTGGGTTCTGAGATCGAGTATGGTATTTCCTACGAAAGTCATAGTAACGAGAACATTAGCTTGCTCTATATTCTGTGGTGGATACCACCGCCAGTGGATAGTTTGTACGCCTCTACAAACTAACATGCGTTTAGTGTGTAAGTAATAATTAAAACCTCATGTACTGAATTATTGAAATATTTCCATTATTTAGAGGACCAATTGGCCCTGCTATGAAACACACATTAGATCTTTTATGACAAACCTTTTTCGTTGTTAATATTCTTTTCATTTATGTTGTTCTTTTTTTAAACCAAAATTTCTACATCTTATTTTTTTAAATCACCTTTATTTTGTTCCATTACTTTAACTTTTAAAATGTAAGTAGGTTTTAATGTTCTAATTATAAAACATTTTAACATTGATTTGATTCGGAGTTCAGGTAAAATTTCCCTTTAATAGTTTCAGGGTAAGCAACGTTCGGTGTCGTGTTTAACGTCACTAACCCATTACCCCAGTTAAGTCAGCTCGCACAAAAACCGCTTCACGCACGTTCCGTTACCGCACATTACGGCAAAGGCACTCGGGGAAACAGCATAATCAAATTTTATTTGGCTTTTCTTAATAGCAATTAGGGCAATGAAAAAAAACGATGTGTTTTTTAATTTCGTACTAAAACCTTTTTAAGAAAACTGCATAGTCTGATTGCTGAATATGGACACTGTAGTAAAAAATGTACTTAATGGATTTTCTCGCGGTATATTAATATTGTTTTAATGCTTAAATTACGGATATTTTACAGCGTCTACGGATGAAGATTATTTCAATAGCAAACTTTGTTGCGCGCTACTTAATAATATTTAACTTTTATCACATTTTCCAACAAATGCCATTGAACGAGATTTCATTCACAATATACAATACCTACCCTTGTACTTAATGTTCTTATATGTTTGTGTTGTTTCTGCATACTCACGACAATGACAGAAAATTTAGGTATACAGACGTGTTTATTTCCGTATAATGTGAATAGTAGCGGTCCATCTCAAACACATATAGGGGATATCTGTGGTCTCAAAGAACGGTTGCAGAATTTCCATTCTCATTATCAACCCATTAACGTCCCACTGCTGGGCACGGGTTTCCTCTCATTCGAAAAAGACCAGGCTATAATCCACCACGCTAGCTTACTGCGAGTTGCCAGACATTACATGCGCGTGTTTCCTCACGATGTTTTCCTTCACCGTGAGCTTGTGATAAATACGCACATAACTTCCGAAAAGTCAGTGGTACATGCCTTGGGTTCAAACTCGAGAACTTTGACATCTCAATCCACTGGCCTCACCACTAGGCTACCACAGCTCTTCGAATTTCCATGCTTCTTACTTTGAAATCGTAGAATAAAGATTCTACGATTTTAAAGTAAAGGAATAGTAGCAGTTATGTATAATACTTAGTACAAAAAAATTAAATCACTTAATATTTATAGATTAAGTCTAAATAAACCGTTTCAAGTTCAAACGTGTTCGCAAATATCAAAACGAAAATGGTGAGATGCATAATTTATGACTCTGGTCAACTTGTTTTCGTTTCAGACTAAAGAATAGAATAGAATAGAATAGAAGAATTTATTTCCAAGAATATGGAATATAAGCCTTATATAATAAGCCTTTGAATATTTAATATTGGAAACGCCATTTACGTATGCATGCTTGAATAAGTATATTTCAGCAAGATTTACTCGCTCTTGATAAACATACCATAACATTTTCACATGTATCGTTTAAGGGCTAGGTAGAGATGTAGATCTGTAGGTACCTTTACAGTTTTTTAAATGAACCCGGGTCAAATCAAAATCTAATCAAAAAGTTTTTATTTCATATAAATGTTAAGACTGTATTTGTACGGTTCCAAGTAGATCTCATAGAGAAGAACGGGCAAGAAACTCCATAGACACTGTTTTAAAAATAAATAATTGGTAAGATACTGTAGGTCACTGACATAGCCCAAAGAATTGAGACCGACGACCTGGTAAAGGTCGCTGGAATCTGCTGAATGCGGGTGGGTCAGGACGGGTCGGCGCCGGAATCCTTGGGAGAGGCTTATGTCCAGCAGTGGACGTGGATGATGATGAGGTGTTTGAGGTACCTACCACGTAATTTGATATTAACCGGAGCTGCTGCTAAAAATATATGTGTAATAGAAAACCCCAATCACACTTTGCTTGATTTGAGAATTTAATCTAAGACAACAACGCTCATCGATTGTGCTACACGAGTTTTCAATTTCAAAATATAAAGTTCCATGCCTAGGAGATTGAATCGATGACATGTAGAGTCTGCCTACCCGCACTAGGCTACCGGTAGACTATTGCCTAATCTCTCTCAAATGAGAGGAGACCTGTGCCCAGCAGTGGGACAGTAATTGGGTTGATAATGATGAGCCCACCTAAACGGAACTCTTATTAGGTATATGGGCTTAAAGATAGACGGATAGGTAGATTTTATATATTTATAGATATACAAGCTTTTACTTGCGAATTAGTAATTTTATTTCCACCCCTCTTTTCCCCCTTTTAAGGGATGATTTCCGGGATGAAAACGACCCTATGTCCTTCCCCGGACTCAAATTATCTCTATACCAAATTTCTACTAAATCGGTTCAGCCGTTATAGCGTGAAGAAGAAACAGTAAGACGGACAGACACACTTTCGCATATTATTATGGATATGTTTTGTTAATTTAACTAAAGTATAATTTTTGTACTGTGATCTGAAATGTTACACGAAATAACTTTAATTATACTCATAGGTTTCATTCATAAAACTGCATATTATTATTTATTAGTACCATAACCTCAAATTCCATAAAAAACAATTATTATCTAGCTTACAGGCTGCCAACCACATACATTAATGTAGGAACGCCTCTAAGACGTATGTTAAGGCTTTAAGTACTTCTAAAATAGATGCCATCAAAAACATCCTTGTAAAAACCCAAGTTGCGCAATTCAGTTCTCCTACCGTAAAAAGATGTGAAGCTTCTATGTCTGCTAAAAGTGCCTTAGAGTTTTGATGATCGGTCAGTCAGTGAGTGACAAAATTAAGAAAGTTTGACTAGTTATTATTCCTAAACTACGGGTTCAAATTGAATGAAATTTGAAATATACTGTGTTTACATACTGCGTGTTTGAGTAATGAAAATTCGAGCTTCTAGTTTAATCCAAAACGAAGTTATAGGGGGTCTAAAATGGCCTTAATTGGTGCGAGAAAAGATAGTACTGCCGTGCCGTTTTTTTGCTCAACTTGGCGGGGGCACTGCCGTGCCCCTAGATTAGGCTTCTAGGGTTAAAAGGTACCTCCTATTTAATACACCATCTTTGAAATGATAATGGTAAAATTAAAGCACTTAATACGAATGGCCTAATTGCCTGAATACAAGTAAAATGTTTACATTTACATAAGTTATATTTTATTCGTTGTAGTAACATTATTTACTTTTTTTGAGCTAGACTTGTTTTTATATTAAAGAGGTTTTGAATTATTCCTTTAGTAGGCCTTTGACCTTTAGAAATGAGGACTATATTTTTAAGGGCTTGTATTTATTTTTTACAGGTCACTTGAAGTCTACGGGTCAGATTATTCGTGGCCATTTTAATTTGAGAGAAATTTGAGAGTAGCGTTTGAGGTGTAGGCATCCAAAGAGGTTTTGAAGTATTAAAAAAGTTGTAACTATATACTTACTGCCCCTTTTGTGAAGGCCGATTTTCAGATCTAGCGCACTTGTGAGGTATTTCTATTAACATATTTATATAACATCTTAAAATTTGGCAATAGGGTTGCCTCATATTACATAGCATCGGATTTGATAAAGATAAAACTATCGAACGGTAGAGGTACATAAGTACTCATCATCAACAAACTACTATCGTTCAACTTCTGGGCACGGGTCTCCTCTCATTTGAGAGCGATTAGGCTATAGTCCACCACGCTAGCCTACTGCGGGTTGGCAGAATCGTCATGATCGTTTCTCGTCGTGGCAGACTGTCAAGAAAACTGTCATTGGGTTTCTCTATGAAATTCTCGGTAGCAGCTCGGAGTGTGGATTTGTGCCCGGTTGACGGCAATAGGTTCGCCCCCTGTTACATGGGAGCTTAAAGACACCGGCGAAATGTTAACATACATTAATACACCTCTGCCTTTCCCTACAAGGATAACAGGGGTGATGGTATGTTTATATAAAAATACATTATGCCCCTGATATTAATGTAATGACGTCACAAGCAGCTAATTATCTACCAAAATGTCAGTTACTCGGTATTGATTCGTGTTGGAATATATTTCGTTGACGTACTGCGGTAGTTGCCGAAATAAAAGAGATATTTTTAACTACATACATGCTTATAACTTATAACTAAGTATTTACATACAAGAATGAATTGAAAGAACATTATGAGTAATTCATCAACTCGTCCTACATGCCTACGTCCATATGCTCAACATAGGAATTTAGCTTGCTCAATAGTCATCGTCATCATCGACCCATTAATGTCCCACTGCTGGGCACGGGTCTCCTCTCAATTGAGAGGGATCAGGCTATAGTCCACCACGCCAGCCTACTGCGGGTTGGCAGACTTCACATGCCATCGAGACAAATCTCTCAAGCATGCAGGTTTCCTCACGATGTTTTCCTTCACCGTTTGAACATGTGATAAATACGCACATAACTTCCGAAAAGTCAGTGGTGCGTGCCTTGGGTTCGAACTCGAGACCTCTGACATCTCAGTCCACTGGTCACACCGCTAGGCTACCACTGCTTCTCAATAGTCATGCTTGTGATCAATGATGCACATTTATGTCTTTCATGGGCAGACTTACGAGAGGGTCTGCCAATGACGATAGATGCTGTAAAGGATCCGAAATGTAGGGATTAATAATATCAATATACCGCGATAGAATCCGTTTAAAGTTATTTTAAAGTTTTGTTTCATATATTGCGAACTAGCTGCCTCCAGCTGTTTGGCCCGCATGCAGATAAAAAGTACTCTATGTGTTAATCCAGGTAATAAACTATCTGTTTGCTAAATTTCATGCATCCGTTCAGCGGTTTTTGCATAAAGCAGTAATAAACCTCTATACAAACTTTTTCATTTATAATATTATTAAATAATTATAACACAGTAATGATTTAATAACAAGAAAAACCCAATCAATTCAGCTAGAACTTGAAATCGAAACTTCATCCCCCTGAGCTTGCAACTAATAAACCAATAGTACCAACATTAATGTTCTAAATTATTTTCGTTTTATCTAGATTTTATAGCCACGTACCTACCTATGTCAGCCAAATTGAACGCAGTGTTAATCATTGTTGCAAACTGTAATTTCCCGAGGGCTTTCCAAGTAAGTTTTAAATAATTATCCCGTAACCAACTTGGTCAGGTAATGTGGAATATATTGCTATTAGAATTTAATTGCGTATTAAATCTTCATATTTTTGATAGGTACACTAGCTTCAATAATAAGTACATTTAGATTACTGTTTCGAAAGGCAAATATTATCTTGTTTTTGTTGTGTCTGTAGTAACAAGAATTAAAGGCTACCTAAAATAAACGTTGACCCTCCCTAAACTTTTTTCTTGTGTAGAATGCGTTTGCAAGCACAAATTTTGACACACAGAATTTGATTTGCATATAGGTATCACGGTATCACAATATTTGTCCTAGCAATTTATGTTTTTGCCTTGAATAAAAAAGTATATTACAATAAATGTAAAATAAAATAAATATTCCTGGACATTATGACACAACGCCATCTAGTTCCGAGCTAAGCAACGAGGCTTGTGTTACGGATAGTAGAAGTTTCATATACTACATATATACTTTTTTTGTTATAAATACATGCATATTATACACAGATACATTCATGACTCGCATACAAATGTGTATGCTCATCACACAAACATATGTCCCTACCGGGATTCGAACCCGGGGCCCGTAGCACAGAAGGCAGCTAATTATTAAAATGATTACTTGTATTTTTGACAATATTTGACCCTCACGAGATCCAAACTAATAACACAGATTACTTAGTAATTGAATACATTCGAATGTTTCAATTAAATCCCACGTCTTTCTTGAACAGACAATAATCTATATAGCTATATTGAAATCTAATTTGTTAGTCCTGTCCTGTGCGAGATCATGTTTTATTCATTCCAAACACGACAGTAGTGGGAGGGGGAGGGATGGGGAGAGGAAATGACGTCAAATGAGGAGACTCAAGTAGGTGCGCTAGATTGCCACGGGGCTGTATGAAAGAAGGGTGTCTTTGTTTATATATTATCTGTGGATAGGTACATAATAAGGGTAGTTTTAGAATTCTTCTATTTAAGAATATAAATTGCACCCCTCTCATAACAGGTGATATTCTAAACTAGGTTTAAGTGTCGTTTTGATGGTGATAATGTATTTGACAATTGAAGCGAAATGCATTGGATTTGTACGTAGAATATTACTGCTTTCAATATACTAATAATCAGTGAAGAAGATTTAGGTATCAATAAAATTCACGAAACAAGCAAGCAACTTTATGATGTGAATGTATTTAAATGTGAAGAAATAATTTACTCTTTGTCTAGCTTCTATGATCAGAGGTAGGCCAAATACCGCAATAAAATCCGTAAAAGTATATTCATTGTTTTATTTCATTTCCCCATATACTTGCTGTGGTAGCCTAGTGGTGAGACCAGTGGACTGAGGTGTCAAAGGTCTCGAGTTCAAACCCAAGGCACGCACCACTGACTTTTCGAAAGTTATGTGCGTATTTATCACATGCTCAAACGGTGAAGGAAAACATCGTGAGGTAACCTGCATGTTTGACAGATTTTCTCGATGGTGTGTGAAGTCTGCCAACCCGCAGTAGGCTAGCGTGGTGGACGTTAGCCTAATCCCTCTCAAATGAGAGGAGACCCGTGCCCAGCTGTGGGACAATAATGGGTGGATGATGATGACCCATATACTTAAATATTCTCAGTTCGTTATTTCCCATTTTCCTTCATGTTACTTAACGACCTCAATGAACGAACTCGTTGTGATCATTTGACATTAACTTCAGTTTAATAGTAGACGATTGTTTGAATGGATTGAAGTTAGGAAGTGGAAAAGTTGTGACTCAATATACCTACCTATTCTTTAGCGGTTTAAAGTTCTGAGTTTTGGTCTTTAGAGATTGGTTTCGAACTCTTTCGAAGTTTTCTTTTGTATCGTATTTTCATCTAATCTCATAGTCTCTTACTGTCCCACTGTTGGGCACGGGTGTTCTCTCAATTAAGAGGGATAAAGCTTTAGTCTACCACGCTAGCTTAGTTCGGTTTTACATACTTCATACGTCAAAGAGAAAATTCATCTAGTATGCAGGTTTCCCTACGATGTTTTTCTGCACCGTTTGAGCATATGATAAATGTGCACGTAACTTTGAAAAATCAGTGGCCTTGGGAACAATCTCGCAATCTTTGCCTTCACAACCAAGCTGTCACAGCTTTCATGGTTACTATTAACAAATTAAAAGAGTAATAATTGTAGGCGAAATAATTACCTCTATAATGAAGTCGGTTGAAAACATCGATAGCTCCAACAAATTACGCAATTTCCATATTGAAATGGTAATGGGGTTGAACCTGTAATAGGGTTCTTGTGGATATAAATCATCGATACTTGAGACGAGCAAGCCGCCGAGCACGGTCGTGCTTGAGATCTCAAAGTTAATTGAAACGGATATTGTATGGAATAGGCACATTTATAACAAGAACGTATTAAATTAGGTGTTATATATTATAGAATACTGGCTATTGCAGTCATTTGAGACTTGCACACGAGTGGCAAAATTATCTCAACAGAGTCCTAAATTTGTTTAGTACCGGTGACCAATACCTGTCTGGAGATATAATTTACTAGAACACAAATATTTTAGGAGCCTAGGAACATATTTACAAGGTTAATTAATAAATGATAATACATTTCTGATCCCTTTTACACAGCGTCTTTTAATTCTGAGCTAATCTGTGATAGCCTAGTGGTGTGACGTGTTAAGTTACGTGAATTCTCGATAGTGTGTGCAGTCTGCCAACCCACACTATGCTAGCATAGTGTGTAGCACACACTAGTAGTAGTAGTAGTAGTGGACTATAGTCTTATCTGTCTCAAATGAAAGAAAACTCGGGCCCAGAAGTGGGTCGTTACCTACGAGATTTGTTAGTTAAAAAAAAACATTCTGTCTCTACACTCCGGGTGTCTAAAACTTGACTAGATTCAACGACTAGTACACGTAAAGTATGTGGTTTGATTCCCAAGTTAAGCAAGTAGCGGCCCAGAATTAAAGTTTAAGGACCTAGCGAAGCTTTTAGTCCAATTATACTTCTGCTTAAGTCTTCTCAGGATAAAAGCGTGATAAAAATTTAATATGTTCATGTATAAAGGAGTCTTATTCTCCTATCCATCTCAAATTCGCTACTAAGATATCGTGCATACAATCGTGTACAAACAAAGAATTGTAATTTACTTCTTTGTTTCATTTCTAGAGAATATTTCTTTTTACAAACTCTTACAAGTGGCTTTATTTTCATTGCCTTTTGTCCTTGCTTTTTTTTTAAATCATCTGTTCAATGGTTCTCTCCTTGAACGTAGATTGGCAACTTGTTGTGTGAAAGAGAAAACAAGCTTCGTTTTATTTTGGGGTGAAGTTTTTTGTTTCTGTTTTATCGCTGGGGGAAAAAACATTATTAAATTTGATTGAAAAGATTCAAAGTAAACTAAGAAGGTAAACTGGTAAGGCTTCCTGGTACCGGTAAAGGTCCTGTGTCGAATCCCGGTAGAGGTAATGTTATTCACAAAAAAGATCTATCTATGTAGTGTATCAAATGACATTTTAAATATTTTAAAATTAATTTATCTATCTAATGTATACGAAACATTATTACTTTTTGCATGCTATGTAGCAGACTATGGTGATACTTAATTTATTGAATGTAACAACTCATGTACCCACATTCGCAAAATAAATGATTTGATTTGATTTGATTTGATTTAGTATCCGTAACACAAGCTTCGTTGCTTAGCTAGGAACTAATTGGCGAATCAATCGCAACTATGTTCCAAGATGTACAAGCAAGCTTAACATAGTTGAAATATTAAGTGCTTAGTAACTGCCTCGTTGGTCTAGTGGTCGTACTGTGCGACTGCCGAGCAAGAGCTCCTGGGTTCGCTTCCCAGGTCGAGCAAAGTGTTACTGGGTTTTTCTGTGAAATTCTCAGTAGCAGCTCGGAGTTTGGATTCGTGCCCGGTTAGTGGCAATAGGCTCCCTATTACATGGGACCTAAAACATACCGGCGAAGCGTGGGTGTACACCTCTGCCTTACCTTTCGGGGACGACAGGCATGATGGTATGTAGTATATAGTATATAAAGATTAGATTTCTTACTCCTCCTATATAACTTCATGATTAATTTCGCTGCGGGTACCAAGACAGTTAAAATCATTCCCCTGGGACACGTCGGACTTCATTGTCTCGACGATTTTCTGGATAGTTACTATTGTTGATCCTGGTTTACAGGAGTTGCAGTAGTAGGGATTTGGGTGGAGGGCAAGTCCCTAAAAAAAAAAAATATAAAGATTAGGTAAAAGAAGATTATCCTCAGTAGGTACGGCCAGTTCCAAAAGTGCATAGGCATTCCCGCAAAGCGATTGCTTGACGTTAAGTTTGACTTACGACCGTCTATTTTCAAGCATCATCTTAGTTGTCTAACAAGTGATTCTAGTTCATAATTTCAACGTTATATGAGTGAAAATGACCTAGCAGTAAACTGTTTACACACACATATTAGAATCAGTGAGCTGTGAGTTCGAATCTCACGCGGTAATTATAAACTTTTTGTAAGATTTTACTCGATCGGTAGTAATGAGACAGAAATATAATATTCTTTATCTCGCACGCTTTATGCACACATTTCGTCAAGTTAGTACGGTAGATCATAAAAAACAACGTAAAGATTTAGATTTGTGTAGGGTAGTCATGAATATCAGTTATACAAATATTTAACGTGATCGATGTGAACGCTGGCGTTTGGTCGCAGTTGTTAGTGTTAATGTGTAGCTTTGTTTAGTGACGTGTGGTTTAATAAATAGCAGTATCATAGCAGTATCATATTTATTCTCAAAATGCAGGCAAATATAAATAGACCCACTATTATTGCATTGCATAAAAGTGTTCTTAAAAGAACACAAATATCTGATGAAACCGGACTGAATGTGAGTATTGTAATATTCAATAATTGTAACTTAAGCTAAACTTTTATTTGGAATGTTACCTAAGATTGTCAATCATATTATCATTATCATGTCTGTAACTAGTGTGTAATATAATAATATATTATATATTTATTGCATTTGTAGATCAGTTTTATATATATATATATTCTAATATATATTTATTCTATTTTGTTTTAGTTAGTTTGTGGATATGGTGAAGTCGAAGGCCGTCGCTTATTACCAACGAGACACTGCGAAATTATTAGACACTTATTGCAAACCGTGCCCTCCACGCTGAGGGTTTACATCACAGAAGACCAGCTATTAAGAGGAAAGATAGAAACAAGAGCGATTACGAAACAGTTAAAAACCCATTGTATGGAGGTGTGGGAAAATATAAGGAACCGAAATATGTGCTAACATTTTAGGGTCCATGCGAAATCGTTTACTTGAAAATAATGGGGGTTATACAGAATATTAATACCTAGATGTTTTGGTTTAAATAATTAGGTGTTAATAAAAAAATTGTAATATTAACATAATTATCTGTAAAAAATTAACAATCCTAAATTGAGGTTTAGTTTCAATCCTCTTTTCGCTAAGAAAATGAACACTTAAGCTATAACCTCAATACATTTATTATGACGTTAGAAATAATTTTCATTAAGTGTAAATCATATATTAAACCTATAAGAAGTGTGTATTAACAATTATATCTGTGTTATTAGAATACCCTTTTTTGTTAAGGTATTATTTTCACTATGTGGGTATACAACAAAACTGTTATGAACGGTTACAAATGAACTATTTTTATCTGAGTAGGAATCTGACGTCACAATTATCATAGAAGATTACTATTTTTTTAAATAAATAAATCAAATAAAATTGTTTGTTTTCATTCAACAGACTTTCTTATTTCCACCCCCCAACACCAAAAAGATAAATAAAAATCATATTTAATACTAATATTTAACTTCTTAATAATAATAAGAATAATGTATTCTTATTATTAAAAAATAGTATTAAGTTATTTATAATTAATACATAATAGATAAACATATAAAACAAATTTCTGCCTAATACTAATATTTTATGATTTCAAAGAAACAAAAACATCCTCACGTTGTAAATAAGATTTGAACTCAGATAGGTTTGAATTTGAATCCATTGCCTAGCGCAAGCAGCTACGAGCACATATTAAGTTTCTGCGAATTTTAGCAATGGAATGGTTAGAACACCGTGACGTGGATTATAAATGCAACAGATATATAGTGATATTTCGCGTAGTGTAACGACAGTTCATTTGTGTTTGTTATCTATGTTGAGACATAGACTCATACACGCCCACGTACACACACACTGGTTTGCTAGTTCGTACAGTTCATAGCAATGTAAACCTTAGCGTGCTTATGCACTATTGAAGTTGTCTGTACATGAACTACTTTAAGATTAAAATTATAACGTTAGTTAACCACTGTTTCTTAAATGAAACAAGCTAAATTAACTTTATCTTGTGCCTGCAGCTCACGTAAATAAACACAACATAAGTTTTACCGAAATTAAATTTTCTTCAAACAATCTTACGTTTTTTGCCAAGCTAATTACTATCTTAACTATGTTTAACTTAGAATACATTTTTAAATATATTATTAGATAAAAGCTGGAACGTCTAGGCGATGCAAAGTAATGCATATTAAACGCACACGGTGTTAAGGTAAGGTCTAGAATACGATGCATACAATTTTCGAAAATAATTTCTATGTCTTTCAAAAGAAAGGGTTAATTGTGTAAATAGTAAATGTATACATTTTAATATACATTGTATGCTAAAAAACGTGGCGTTCTGTAGTGTATGCTGAATTGGAACCCATTTTTGGTTACAAAACCCATTAATCAGATAATAAAAAGGTTCACGTTTGGGAACAAAAATGATGGTAGGTATATATATGGGTACCTAACCAGGTACTCATCCAAATATCATCCACTAGAGTTGATGCACTGGTTAAGTAATAAGCTTCTTTGACGAGCTTCTATAAAAAAAAATACCAAAAAAAAACAAACAACAAATAACACTGCAGTCTTCTTTCATCATCCTTTAAATGATTAATAATTATTATTACAGTTATTTTGAGTAAGAGATGGCTAAACAAAATAGAAAAACAAAAATATATTGAATGATTGTTTATTTCTGAAAATAGATCTTTTTAAAGACACTTTTACAAGTCATGTAATATTTTTTTAGTATCTACTTGGCATCGGCATTTCCTAACTGACGATATATATTAAAGGTCGATCACAAATATGTAAACGATGTTCCATATATGTTTTTTTTCCTGTGTTTTTCACACAGTTCTATGGTTGTCATGTAATGTAACCTCCCCTTAACGCAGTGGTCGAGGCCAAGAACAAATGAATCTGCTAATGAGAGCCACGAGGGGGCCAATTATACAACTTACCCCTTCGCTAGCCACAGATAAAGTTTTTGTATTTAAATACTGGTTTTTTAATCTGCATCTTAAATAGTTTTTTATTAGATTGAACAAAGGACCTTGGTGTAGCTGAATATTGGTGTGGCTGAATATTAGTGTGGCGACATTTTTTTTCTGAAGCATCTGCCGTCAAAACTATACAATCGGATTAATACAACGATCCGAATTTTAAATACCATTTAGTGCTTTAAGGTCGAGACCTTAATATTATTATTATATTATTATTATAATTAAATAATTAATGGCCACCCCTTCAAGACTGAATTTTCAAACGAATTAACAACCTTGGTTATTAAATAAATAAATATTATCCGGATATTATGACACAGCGCCATCTAGTTACGAGCTAGGCAACGAGGTCTGTGTTACGGATAGCTAGTTGGTTGATATGCTACATACATACTTTTTTTTGTAAATACATGCATATTATACATAGATACATCCATGACTCGGATATAAATGTTTATGCTCATCACATGAACATTTGTCCCTACCGGGATTCGAACCCGGGACCCATAGCACTGAAGGCAGTATTTATCTATAGAATAGACGTAAGTTCTCGTACGGCTTCAAAATATTTTTTTTGTTGTAAATTGAAAGCAAACTATTAAATAATTAAGTAAGAACTTATTAAATAAGAGTAATATTTTAAATGGTGTAGACCTGGTTTTTGTGAATGTTTTACTGCCCAGATCACAATAATTTAACAGCATCTTCTGCACGCCGTAATTGCTCCCAAGAAATGCTGTAAATAATCTAAAACGTTGGTATTATAATGAACTTAATATGCTGTAATAAAATCCACAAAAAGTATATTTCAATGTCATTTTTTTTATTTAACTGTTTTTTGTTATACCTAAACATATATTTCTGGACATTATGACACAGTGCCATCTAGTTCCAAGCTAAGCAACGAGGCTTGTGTTAACATAGTATTGCTATTTATCCGCTTGCTTAGGCATTTAATCCTCAGATCATTACTAGATCGCCGAAGGCTTCAAGAGGGTGTAAGATTAAATTAAGCCTCTGTACATTCTAATCAGGTTTCTTGTTTATCCTCAAAGTGTTCACAACTCAGTTTTGAAAACATGATTGCCGTTTAAACTAAGAACAAAATCACTTTAAGTAAAACTGGTTCTGCTTAGCTTGCTTTGCTGTTAGCAACATCCGGAAAGTAAATTATTTATTTTATTAATTAGAAGGTATATTTATTTATTTATTTATTTATTTATTTATTAGGTTAGCCAACAGTTATGTACACTATAACATTTATGAGATACAAAAATTACAAAAAATACATTTGCAAGTGTAATAACTACTTACTGGCTAACACAGCATGCACAGAAAAAACGGTTAACATTCAATATTAAGTTATCTCAAATTAAACTATACAACAACAACATTTAAAAGACACCAAGATAAGTATACACGAACTTATATACCTATCTACATAGCAATTAATAAAATAATAAAAATAGGATTATATAAAAACAAATAAATTAATTAATTATATTATTGAAATTATTATTAAATTTAAATTATTATGATTAAATTTACATGATTTAATTTAATTTTAAGCAGCCCTCTGAACACAATTGAATAATTGTTTTACTAAATTTCCCGATGCTGTCATGGTGTATATCGATTACGTGGCTGCAGCTGTTAATTATCTTGCATAATCGGGGAATAGCCGAATTTGCACCAAGGACGGTTTTGCGTGGAGGTGGATAAAGGGGTGTGATGTTACCTCGTGGGAGTCTGGAAGGGGCGCGGAATCTAAGGAGACCAAGCAATGTGGGGCAGTCAATTTTATTTCTCACTAGTTTATAAAGGAATAATGCATCTGTAACATTAGCTCTAGTTGATAGTGGCAGCATCCTGAAATACCGCAACCGGGTGTTGTAGGAAGGCAAGCATTTACATTTACCTTGTGAAAATGCAAGGTGCCACAAAAAGCGTTTTTGGACTCGCTCTAATCGTAACATGTGTGTAGCGTAATGTGGCCTCCAAACAACACTGCAGTATTCCAAAATACTTCGAACCAAACTATTGTATAGCATAATTTTAGTGCTACTTTGTTTAAAACTTGTGGTATTCCTTATAACAAACCCTAACATCTTTGAAGCCTTTGTAATTATTTGTTCCATGTGGGGTATAAATGTTACTTTATCGTCGAACAGGACTCCTAGATCTTTGATTCTTTCCACCTTGTGTATTTTCTCGTTATCGACCATGTACTCTGAGCACGTATGATTTAACTTTCTGGAGAAACTAATGTAATAACACTTTTTAGTGTTTAGTTCCATTCGATTGTGGCTGCACCATTCAAATAGTCTGTTTAGATCTTCTTGCAAAAGTATAGCGTCGTGTGATGATTCGATACATCTTGCGAACTTTAAATCGTCAGCGTAAAGAAAGCAACTCGAATACTGGAAACAATGGGGAAGGTCATTAACGAAAATATTGAATAGCACTGGGGCGAGATGGGAACCTTGGGGAGCTCCGGAAGTTATAGAGAAAGTCTCGGACCGAAAGCCATTAACAACAACATAGAATTCCCGCTCAGTTAGGTAAGATGCAAGCCATTTCAACAAAAGTCCAGTGATACCATACAATGACAGCTTGTAAATTAGTATGGAATGTGAAATTTTGTCGAAAGCCTTACTAAAATCAGTGTACACAACATCGCACTGTTTGTTCGCATCTACACATTGTACCAGAAATTCCTTGAACGTCAATAAGTTTGTTGTTGTAGACCTAGAAGCAACAAAACCGTGTTGGTGATCGCTAAGGTAAAGACCAAAATGGCGTTGAATATGAGGGCATATCATCGACTCAAAAATCTTAGCGAAAGTGGAGAGAATCGAGATGGGTCTGTAGTTGGCTATGGAATCCTTTTTGTCTGATTTAAATACAGGCACCACTTTGGCCTTCTTCCACTCAGCTGGGAAAATTCCTGTGGTTAAAGATGTATTGTAAATAATTTTTAGAGGACTAACAAGAGCCGATGCACATGCAGCAATAAAGAAAGGAGGGATCCCGTCAGGACCTGCTCCTTTACAGATGTTTAGGGATGTTAACTTATTCAGTATGGTGTCGCTGTCTATATCTGGGATAGTTAAGCATTGGCTGTTTTTTAATGAGCGTAAATAATCAGACTCAAAGTGCTCAAAAACCAAGTTACTGTCAGGCGTGTAAACAGATGAGAAATACTTAGCAAATAGATTGCAGATGATTGGGCCATTAGATGATGTAGTCAGTCCGTCAGTCATGGTTAAGGGATAGGCACTAGTTCCCCCGCGCTTTATTTTGACGTGAGACCAAAATAATTTAGGATTTTTATTTATTTCTGCCTCTAAATTTGCCATATATTTTTGGTATAAACTATTGGCCATACCTTTGCAACGTTTGGTTAGCAGTTTTAATTCTATTTCATCTCGTGGATTTTTATACTTTTTGAAACGTAATCTTAGTCTATTTTTTTCCTTGAGCGATTTTATAATTGATTTGTCAAACCAAGGTGGGTAGCGGCTTGATGTAGATTTGCATTTAGGTACAAATTCATCAATAACATGATTTAAAACTTCATAGAAAATCTTTAACATGCTATTTACGTCCTTACTACTTTCAAAAAGTTGGGACCAGTCTTGTTTATTTAATTGAAGTTTAATTTGGTCATAATTGGCCTTATAAAAATTTGATTTATGATTAAATCTATTATATGGTAGATAAAAGTCTTTTATCAATGACAGGGTTATATCGAGGGGAGGATGTAGTTTATCAATGGTGGTTAATGAACTGTTTGATTCATTCACTGAACACGAAGGTATTGTAGTAAGAATCAGATCCAAAACACGCCCAGAACAGTTCCTTACATTATTATGCTGAACAAGTCTACTTACATGCATAAAGTCTAGTAACAGCTGACAAGCATTCGGCATTTTTCCAATGACAGCTTTTGGGTCCCAGTTGATTTTGCTTAAGTTGAAATCTCCGATTATGCATACCGGTAAATTAATTGACTCAAAAATATTATTGCAATTTTCAATAAAGTGTTCAACTATGGACTGACATACAGGCGGAGGAAGGTACACTGCACAGAGTACTATCTGCCGTGAAGTACGCGTAGCAGAGGCGTCAATAGTGATCCAAAGATCTTCGCATTTACTCTGCCATTCCTGATTACACTTAGAGTTAAGTTTTTTCGAAACGGCAATTAGCACTCCGCCTCCATCTTTGTTACAATGAAAACCTGTTGTTTCCCTATCCCTTCTATACACCATATATCTGTCGTCAAACAGTTCGCTGCTAAGCACACTACAATTCAACCAAGTTTCTGTAAGTACTATCATATCATAATTATTGCAGCGAAGGTTTTTATAAAAATCACTTGTCTTAGTTCTGAGACCTCTACAGTTTTGATAGTAAATATTTAAATTATTGAATTCTAAATTATAATAAACTATCTAATCATGCCAATTAAAAAATATAGTATATAAATATTAACTTAGAAATATAAATTATAAAAACTATATTATTTTACTTAAGCTACTCATGTTTTTAATCAATATATAATCGGCACCTTCAATTTTCCTAACAAATATTTTACCGTCCCTGACCCAAATAAATTTATAGTGCATTTCCTTAGCTTTTATCCTGGCCGCTGCGTGGAGAGCTCTATTTGCTGGTGAGAGATGTTCTGCGACGAAAACTGGAGACTTTTCTCCAGCGAATCCAAAATGAGAACAGTTTAGTTTCTCTTGTGGGTTTTCTTGATTATATGTAGTAATAGAAGCCAGAAGTTGATCACGTAGTCTAGGTGTCGCGAGTTGTACAATTATTGACCTTGGACGAGCACTGGAAGTGTTGGACTTAGCAATTCGCGTACAATGCATAATATCTTGCTCCTTGATATCGCACTTGACCACTCGACCGAGTTGTGTTATGATATTACACACATTCTCTTTCTTAATTTCTGGCACACATTGTATTTCTAAGTTACATTTCCTTGATTGCTGCTCTAAAATATTTGTTCTAGCTTGAAGATCTCCAAGTGTACTCCGCAGTTCTTTATTTTCAAGTTCAATCTTTTTCATATTTTCCTTTGCTAAATTCTGTTCCGTTTTGATTTCTTCAAAGGTATCGTTAATAAATTTCATGGATTTATTAATTTCCTTAATTTCTTCTCTGATTGGCGCAAGCTCCTTGTTTATTGTGCACATGATATTATTATTTATTTGTTTCAACATCTCACTACATTCCTGTTTTATAATTTCCTGTATAATGGAACGGATATCTTCTTTATTACACTCTGGCATTGGGGGAGATGGGGCTTCAGTGGCTTGTCTTTTATTACCTCTGCTCGTAGTTACATTTCTTATAGGGGTTGAGTCGTTCCTGGACGTCCTTGGATTACTACTCAAACATGTTGGACATTTCCAGGATTTCCGAGTTCCAGTTTTATTTGGAGAGTCCTTGATTGACAAGCAGGCGTAATGATAGGATTTCGTACACGTATTGCATATCATATATTTACTGCCGGCAGACTCAAATTCGTTTGTACAACAACCCCATTGCATAGAATTGCTTGCCATAATTATATTCAAAAAAAAATCGTCACCCTCCTAGAGGCAAACGCAATATAGGTAAAATGTATTGCGCCGTCCGCGCCAACTTATCCTTGTCGTAGGCGCTACACGTCAGCGGTGACGTATCGCACTCGCTAGCAGGTAACAAGCGCAGGCGCACGCCGTTGACACACTTATCCTTACTGCTTAGATGCGTGATTTGCGTGCAGTGCGCTAATTGTGATTTGTCATGCTGTCACTTTGTGTTCGTAGCTTTTATAATTTTTGCACTAATACTCGTTTATACATGTCACTTTCCGGTGCTTATTTCGTGTACTTCGCTTAGATAATTTACTAATTGTCACTATACACCACTTTACTTTGTTATTTACGAGCAAATTACAAAATTTTGAGATTTTTTAACACGGAGCTTATTAACATGACTGTCAACCGTTGGGTCTCAAAGATCAAGCTATCATTTAGTACATACTAAATGTAGCTGTAACTGTCTAATAGTCAAAGCTCGTTGGGGGAGTGACTATTCAGACAGCATGGGAATTACGTTTGCTGTCAGTTTAGTAACAACCTTATTTTAAAAAACCTGCACGGTTTCTATAGGGTAAGGTATCGACACAATTCTGCCGTCCTTATCATAAACAACGCAATCGACATTTTTGTCGAAATTGAGTTAGAAGTATATTCGGAATCACCAAAACGAGATCTACCAGGATCAATCACTTAATTTTTAGTATCTGTTATAGTTTTAATTATTTTGTTATTCATTAACAGCGCATTTGATCCATTCCAAACTTATTACTAGCCAAAAGCATCGTAATGTGACTTTGCGGTGAAAAATCATAATCTAATATTCTATATATACCAGTAATAAGCATCGTAAACAAACATGCGTTTTTTATGACTATTTTTACTCAGAATGAAGATCGATGATAATACTAAGCAAAAGTAACGCATTTGGTACTATTGGCGTTTATAATTAGCAACGTGAATTATGCCAGAAAACAGAAAACATTTTTGGTATAATTTATTTGTTACTGATGTCAAATATTTAACTCGAAATGACAGATTTTTAGGGTTTACTAAGACTTCGCTGTCTGTCCGTCCGTCCGTCTATCCGACACCAGGCTGTTTCTCAAGAACCGCGATGGCTAGACAGTTGAAATTTTCACAAATTATGTATTTCTGTTGCCACTATGACAACAAATACCAAAAACAAAATAAATTAAATATTTAAGAGGGGCTCCGATACAACAAACGCGATTTTTTTTGCCCTTTTTTGCTTTTTTCCTATTTAAGAGGATTTTCGGGTCAAAAACTATATCCTATATCCATCCTCAGGTCTCAAACTATATCCATACTAAATTTCATCTAATTCGGTTTAGCGATTAAAGCGTGAAGAGGACAGTCATACAGAAATACAGACATACTTTCGCATTTATAATATTACTATATTAGTATTGACGACGAAAAAATTCGCCCGCTCCTGCGTTATTAAGTCACGCGGTTTTAGTCCTCGTGGAACCCCAATCAGCCCACTATCTTTTTCTTTAATTAAGGTAAGATATTGCTTATTGCGAGTGAAAGTCCCGTCGTTTCAGAAATTAGCTGCAATATTTTAATAATACAAAAAATAAAAAATGACTTTTTGATGTAAGTAGGTAACGTACCTACCTATAAGTATATTAATTTCAAATTAGAAACATAAACTAAAATTAAATTTAAATATATGATAAAATTATAGTTTTAATTGATTGAGAGAGTTCTGTCTGTGCCAATTTTAAACAGTATTTGGACTGCACCAGCTTTTAAAACCTCTTCTTTTAAATCCGATTTTATTAAAAAAAGGTTAAACCCTTTTTTTAATAAAATCGGATTCAGATTTCAAACAAGTGTCAAACTAAAATGTTATTTTAATCAAAAGCTTTTCAGATCTAAACTTTAAAAAAAAAAAGGTTGCCCCACACTAGGATTTTCTCCCGTGTCGTGGTGCGTTTACAAACACAATTTTTCACAAACACCCAGACCCGGAACAACTACCTATAGAACGTACAAATATTTGCTCCGTGCGAGGATCGAACCCGCAACCCGTGACACACATGCCGATTGCTCAGCCACCGCGACAATCAGGTCGTCAATCTCCTTAGTAGTATTGATATCAACTTCGAAGCAAATCTCCCCGGAAGTAATTTTCTATCCCTTTTTAACCCCGTTGGGTGGTGTATTTCAATAAAATACGAAACACATCTTCCATCAATTCTGTTAAAGACTGTTTAATATGCAAAATTTGAAATAGATTGAACTAAGGAATAACATTGTTCCATACAAAATTTGCTCCCCCTTTTACCCCCTTAGGAATAGAATTTCGGAAAATCCCTTCTTATCGGATGTTTACGTAATTCGAAGAACACACCCACAACTTTCAGGTCTCTACGATCAGTGGTTTAGGCTGTGCGCTGATCCTAAAGTCATTCAGGACAAAAGATTTTATATAATCTACATAAAACTAAGCGCATGTGAGCTCCTCTTACCATTATTAGCTAGTCATAATAAACATATTTGCAACATATACGTTCTAAATGTATACTGACTTATAAGTAATTCCATTATTTTTGCTAGTCATAAACATCACAAAATATATTTCCTAGACATAAACCACGCAATAGACACACATGCGTTGATTATGCTTAGTACATTAATATATTGCAGTCCATGTTTAGTAGTCATAAACAATTTTTCGTATTTTAAAATATTTAAATTAACTTATTATTTAAATATAGTACCGCACATGCAAAGTTCACATTTAAAGGTATCAAACAAAACAAAAAAAATTTAAATATTCCTGTAACTTTCATAGAGACAACAAAAAAAAGAAAAAAAACTTTAAACGCGATTTACTCGAAAGTTACCGACAAGCAAGTGCGTTGTTTATGATAAGGACGGCAGTATTGGTGTTGCGAACGGGACGGTATGGTTGCTATGGTAATCGCTTACCATCAGGTGAGCCGTATGCTTGTTTGTCACCAATATAACATAAAAAAGTTTGAACAGTGAACTGTGAAGTCAAAGGTCTTGATGATCCCAATGATTTGTCGAAGCTACGTGCGTATTTATCACATGCTTAAACGGTGCAGAAAAACTTCGTGAGAAAACTTCAATGTCTGAGAGATGAGAGATTATCTCAACGGCGGGCGTGTGAAGTGTGCCATCTCCTGCACTAGGCGTGCGTGGCCGACTATAGCATAATCTCAAATAAGAGGAGAACCGTATCCAGCAATGGGACAGTAAATGGGTTGATTATGGAGACTTTCAGACCCACTCACGCATCGCTATGGCTAAGTTATTTTTTTTGTGAGCGTTGCCCCAAACTGGGATTTTCTCCTGTGTCGTGGGTACAAACACAAATTTTTACATACACAAACGCAGACCCGGAACAACTATCTGTAGAACCTACAAATATTTGCTCCGTGCGGGGATCGAACCCGCAACCCGTGACGCACAAACCGATCACTCAGTCACTGGGCCAGCGAGCCGTCGAGTTATTCATTTGCTTATGTAATACAATATTAATTAAGTAGATTTTAATACTTTACTTCACATAAACCTACAATTTACAGGCATCTAGAATGTTCTATCCAATCTTGTAGCGTATAGACTTGGAATTAATTTTAACGAGCTTCATCGGTAGTTTCATTGACACACGGCAGCTTAGTGCAAGTTCGTTAGCTCACAGCGATACAAGTACTGTGTATAGCGTGTGCATCACGCCTTTAGCCCTGGGGATTAGGCAGAAGTGTAATGATCTACATTTGCACTTTGTAGGTACCTAGATAAACACACTTATAAACTCTTAATGTCTAGGGGCTTTGGGATTTTGAATTGACCTATACAAATGTCCCACTGATCTTGCATTGACGTGCGTCGGGTCTTTGAGCTCCCTCAATAATTGTCGAGCTACACGATGGCTGATGTATGCGTGCTGTCAGTATGGACAGGTCAACCCAAAGCTGCACTGGTGCTTTCTTCAAAAGGCCATCTCAGACTTTGACCTACATCGTCAGGCTCACATATTTTAACCAAAATGTCTAGACTTTAGAAGAGACCATGATTCTCTGAGTTTATTTCGGCATTCCTTCTAAGAGGTCGTCAGTTAGGAAATGCCGATGCCATCTAGTTCATAAAATAATGTTACACATGACTTGTAAAAGTGTCTTTAAAAAAGATCTATTTACAGAAATAAACAATCAATCCATCTATCTACATCAAAATTTCACCAGTATTTTTAGGTTCCTTATAATACGGGACGGGCTTACAAACCCAAAGCTTCTACTGAGAATTTTGTAAATACACGGAATGAAATGATATTTTATTTCTGTAAATGGAGTTTTTTCAAGACACTTTTATATGTACAACAATGATTTAGATAATAATAACTAGATGGTGTCAGTACCTAATAATTTGATAAACCTGGAAATTTAATGCAACTAGAAAACGTGAAGCCGTGCTCAACAAGGCAGTAATTATAAAGTAATTATATAGTTTGGTATGCAGATTATAAGATTCAAGTGAGTCAGGGCAAAGTCAGACCGGTAGTTCTCAGGGTAGCCACTACCAGCTCGAAGACCGGGGAGTATTTTGCGGGTAGTAGAGAAAATTGGTGGGACTTGCATGGGATCAGCAGCATAGTTGCGTCATAGAGCAGAGGAACGTTATTCTACGTAGCAACAAGACGTATTATTCTTATTATTCTTAAAATTATAAATATACAAAAATTCACGCCCTATTTCCACCAACTAAACATAAAAGTTTTTAAAATACCAGTTCCGTTTATTAAAGGCTCCAGTTATCGGAACCATGAGGTATAGTCGCGTGCTCAATGCCTTTGACGATGGCGCGCGATAATGAAAGCCCGCAAACACTGAGCTCGCTTTGTGACAGCTACACTTAGCGTGGAGTTTTACTCGGCGATAGTGGTACAGTCGAGTTGTAAAGTATTTATGCGATTCATGAAAATACTAGGTTCCGACCGTTCCGATAGTACCGACATCCATAAATACTATGTAAGTAGTGTTTGTTCACATTTACGCGAGTATTAGTAATTTAACTAAAATTACTTTTTATGGGTTTTATCGCAGTACATATCTATATTAATAGGTAGTATTTAATATTCGATCCGAATCAGTCACGAACAGACTCTCTATATAAAACCATGGATAATATCAATGTAGTTCGGATCGAATATTAAATACTACCTATTAATAATAGGTAGTATTTAAAATTCGATCCGAATCAGTCACGAACAGACTCTCTATATAAAACCATGGATAATATCAATGTACCTCGATAAAATCAATACTATACATTTATGTAAGCTCATTAGAAATTTTACTAATTAGATTGAATTGATTCAATTGAAGAAAACGGCTGAATTTTCGCCCGATGAATTAAGACAACATATTATAGGTAACCTATTTATTAACATAAGTACATGTATACATACATACACTCACGCCTTTTCCCATGGGGGTAGGCAGAAACTACAGAATGCAAAGCGCTACGGTCCCTGCATACCACTTTTGCCTCGTCCACATTCATACATATCGTCATGCACTCGCGCCGGTTACGAGTACTGCGTACCTGACCTTTTTGAGGGAGTTCTCCAATTAGGTCGGTTTTATATAATAAGTCTATAGTTAGTATAGTTAATACCGGGAAATCGAACTCTCTTTGGCATTTTATGTATGCCTTTTTCGAATACTAGACATCGATGCTTTCATCATCATCATCATCATATCAGCTAGATGACGTCCCCTGCTGGACATAAGCCTCCCCCAAAGATGACACTGCCATAAAATCCGTGTATTTTCCATATATTACCTTTCTCTTCAACTTTTGTAAGGCTCTTGATTCTTATTTCTCTTAAGACAAGCAATTCTTTGCTCAAAAGGCGATTTTCAATCTACAATTAGTTTATACATCTATGTTATGTAAAATATACATTTATTATCATTATTATTATCTTACCCGGTCCGTCAACATGAGTTAAAGAATTCAAACAAAACCCCTGTTTACACCATCGCAACGCTGAGACAACAAAAGCGTAGCCAATTAGCAACGGTACTCATTTGTCTACTCATTAATACGCCTTTTTAATTAATCACGAGAACAGATATTGCAAAAAATATTATACATTTTTCTTCATCGTATTATTATATTTTGCTATCGACGCGTTTTCCTGAATTAGAATTTATTTATAACAACATTTCCAGTTATTCATTAATATCAAAATGCTTCAGCGGGCTTAAAATGAAAGCCTACGCACTTCCAATCAGAGGGCGATGAACACAAATATGAAACCATACTACTATTGAAAATGAGAAAGTATGTCTGTATGTCCATTAACTCTTTACGCTTAAACCGCTGAACCAATTAAAATGAGGCATAAGATCGTTTTTATCTGAGGAATCACTCCTTTAGGAGGCAAAAACGGGGGTGGAAATTTGTATGTGAAGTCGGTATTTTTAAAAAAGAGAAATAAATAAACTGATTGATGAATAAGAATGGATAATTTTGACGACCTCTGTGGTCTAGTGGTTCGAGCACCGGACTGCTGATCACGAGGTCGTGGGTTTGATTCCCACAGGACACACATATTTATGTGATAATTATAAGTGTTTGTGTTCGTCTGGGTGTTTCTCATGTATTATAAGTATGTATTTACAAAAAAAAAGTATATAAGTATTATACCCATAGTACAAGCTCTGCTTAGTTTGGGGCTAGACGGTGCTGTGTAAAATGTCGCAGAATATTTAGTATTTATTATAAAATTATGCAGACGACGTCACGGGCAAAAGCTAGTACTAGCTATATTGTACAAATACTATTAGTTACTATCCTCGGTTCTCGAGTACTGGCATAGTCTGAAATAGGCTTAACAGTTAGGGCTGTCAAACGCATTGTTAAAAAAATCGGTTTTATTTTTATTGTGTGCGATATGAATATACTCGCATTGTTTCATGCTGGTTTGAGTAATTCCATTGTTTTTATGTACGAGGTTGCAAATTAAATAAATTGGCAGTACTTTACGATTTTTACCGTGACGGTCCATTATCATAATATTTTTATGTGGCGACCCGTTTAGCTCAGCGGTAGTTAACGCTGCCTGCTGTGTTATGGATCCCGGGCTCAAATCCCGGGAGGGACAAATGTTTCTGTCATGAGTATCAACATTTGTATTCGTGTCATGGATGTATCTATGTATAATATGAATGTATTTACAAAAAAAAGTATTTATGTAGTATATCAACCATCTAGTAACCGTAACACAAGCGTCGCTGCTTGCCACGGAACTAGATGGCGCTGTGTAATAATGTCCGGAGATAATTTTTATATGAGTTGATATCCTCAATAAAAAAAGTACAATTTTAGGCTAGTTAGTTCGTATGGCTAGCCTAGTCAAAGAGAGAAGACTAGTGTCCAGTAGTGGAATTGTAAATAGACTGTTAAAGATGTATTCGTATGCCAGATTATCTGTAAATGACTCATTCTTTTAAGTGGAAACGCAGGAGTGAAATCTTTGGAGTTTGACTAAAATCGATGTTGGCCACATACCATCAATATTAAAATCAGCTTTTATTTCAAGTTATAGACTATAAAAACACTAGCTTCATTCTCACAAATAAAAAAAAACACTTTTTAACAAATAAACCAAGTCGTTGCAGAAATAAACTTCAACAAGTTTCTACTGGCTATAAAATAGTAAATTCAATTGTTACTTTGTTGTATTACGGTGCAGCGGTATCGCGCTTTGTCGTCAGACATCTCAAGAGACCGATGTCATAGATACCACCAGCGAGAAAACACTTTGTTTACGAACCAAGATTTCAACTACAAAATATATTATCGATGAAGTGATGTTAAAGCTTCTTTACAACTGTTTTATTTTGTTATTAACAAAAGCACTTACTTTATTGTAAAAGTGTAATTTGATTAAGCCTTTGTGTTAAGTAAATTATCTTAGATAGATTATACCTTTTCCCACTAGATTGGATATGCGAGTCACCAAAGAGCGCATCAAAGAGTAGAACGACTACACCCAGGAACTCAGGATCCAGTCCTTAAATAATAGTCGCTGTGGCCGAACTCGGCCAGGATGACATCATCATCATCATCATTATCTTAGATACATAGTAAAAAAAAATGTATTTTCTGACTGACTACCTCTTAATTAAGTTGATTAAAATTTCCTAGTCAAGCTAGTGTTTTATAGGACTATGTTTTTATTGTTACCGGCAGCTTAGATGTGTATACTCGGTAAATTATCAATATCATAATCATCATTTCAGCTTAATGGAGTCTACTGCTGGACATAAGCCTCCCCCAAAGATTTCCGACGACTGGTCCTGCGCCACCCGCTTCTAGTAGATTCCAACGACCTTTGCTAGGTCGTCGGCCCACTATAAATGGCACCAGTTTAGTGCAAGCAGTAGACTGTAAAACTAATTAAATGTTAAAATGTTCAGTTCAAACCCCAGATACGGATCACCGTCTTTTCCTTTTGAAGCTTACTACATTTATGTGTTTTCACATAATCAAACGGTGATGGTAAACATCGTGAGATTATCTCGATGGCTTGTGGCGGGCTATCACCCTGCACAAGGCATGGTGAACTAAACTAAACTATTTATTATACTTTTGCTGTGCCCGACAGGGTCCATAATTGCATCTAGTTAGTGCTAGTTAGTGCAGTCTTACTACCTGTATTTAAAACATTATGGAATGCAATAAAGTTGAATCGAATTGAATTGAATTGAACCATAACCGCAAAATCAAGATAAAAGCACACACATTGACTACCTAATAAAGTTCTTTAAGATAACAGAGGTTAATATTATTAATTTAAGAGTTAAGCTCTTATCGATAAATCAATCGCCACTGTTCAGAGAGATATCTGAATGAAATTGTCAAACTAAAAACTGTGAAATAAAAATAGTATTATTTCATTTTATTACTACCTGTAGAGGCACAACCCTAGTTGTTGTGTACCTGTCAATATTTAGAGCGGTGCCCATTGATTAGAGGGGTGCAGCATGGGTCAGATATTTAATTATGTAACGCTTTGAACGTTACCAGGATTTAGTATGCGGGTTTCGTAAAATTTGAGTGATTATCGGAATAATTTGGTCGACAAAGTGGTGGTAACTTGTTTTATAAAGGTATTCATTACTTTGTATTTTTATTGCATTATTTTAATATTGTTTGATTATAATTTTAGAAAAGGTTTTTTTTTTGTTTTTTCAGTGTTTTTGTTTTCTCACATTTATGGTGAATTCGAATACACCGATTGGTGAAAAGGACATTTCTGACAATGTCTGGTGTATTTTTTAAATAAGGTTAGTAGCAGCGTCCATTTGCGTGCTCATAATTTAGTTTTGGTGGGATAAGAATACCATTGTCCTCGGAGTCCTTCCCAGAGATCAGATGCCTTTTGAATGTGTGTCCCCCTCAACAAAAAATGGTGTACCATTTTTATTTAATACGCAAATAATGATTTAATATCAGTGAATGATAGGGTTTTTTTCTTTTGGACTAAGTTAACTATTAATTTTATCTACCTATTTAAATCTCTTATTTTACTATTGTCTTTTAGAATAATACGAAACTGAACGCACAGCGCCATCTATTATGTGCGGATGAAATTAAATAAATGTTTATCATGCAAGTTTTCATTTCAATATGCCTAGAATAAATTCTTATTGACTGCAATTCACGTTGTGATACAAAAAATGGCTGGTCATCTTCACTTCGATTTCCACTAGCATGTATTTACCTATAATTACTTGAACCATTATTTTAATCACTCACTGCTCATTGTTGTTCGCAACTAGATGGCGCTGTTTAAGATTATATTTATTACGCGTGGAGAAGGTATGCATACTGAAAGTTTCTGGAACTCGCCAAAAAAATTAATTCTATGGGTACAACTCATTTTAAAATGTGCGTGACTGTCATTTATTTGTTTTTAACCGACTTCATTTATTAAGGCGACTTTAAGAAAAACCAAAACTTCAATTGGCATATTGTGTTGAAGGCTTATATCACAGCTGTGTATACTCTTGGTTGGGAAAAGATTAATGTGAACGATATCTTTTCAAAACGAGGCAAATGTAAAACTATTTTGCATTGGCGTTTCAAGGTTTAGTACAACACTCAATAAATACCCAGATCCAGATTTGACGGAAGACCTGAAAGAACTGTGTGGCAAATGGTGTTGCTATAGAATGATAAAATACGTTTTATGTTCAAGATCCATTTTGTCATCAATAGTCTTTCTATCATACCGCCACAGGTAATGGAACCTGGGTTCTACTCTAAATTAGACAATAAATTCTGTCGATAGGATGTGTATTTCCTTTTAGGAGACTTTTTAACAATTCTTAGCTGACTGCTACGATATTTCTTGACTTAGAAGCATCAGCAAAGCATTAGTATCATTTCAAGGAACCGTGAATAGAGACTAATATGTAATAAAATCTTTGTTAACGTCTCCGCACATTCTGCTAAAATATCGAATGGGTATTTGAAGGCCTCAAGTGTGGAACTGATGATATGGCCCAGTTTCTACCAAAGTGGAGGGGAGAGGAGATATGCGGAGATAAGTTTAGAATAACTAATCAGATTCGGTTATTTCCACGTCTCCTCCCGGCAACGATATCTGATCAATTATTCAAAACACATCTCTTCTCATCTACGTTTTGGTGGAAACCAGTCCTTATTCCGTCATACAGCCCAGACCTTGCATCTTGCAACTGTATTCTATTTCCCAAAAAGCAAAGGTAAATTTACAGGTTTATGAATAACAAGCCCTGCAGCAGCGTCCAATGAAATTCACGAAGCCATTGTAGTGATAAAACTGTGTTCCTCTGTGGCCGGACCACAGTTTAGTACTCAGATGCTATAGTTCGAAATAATACCTACCTAAAGTCTACTTTCATCGGAATATATATATATATATATATATATTTCGCCGTCCCCGGAGAATAAAATGATAATTACAAATGTTTTAGTGAAACACTCCTAATTATTAAAATAGAGATATTATCCAAAAAATAAGAATTTAGTCAAAACCAATCATCGTATAAGTTGTATAATGTCGATTATCATTTTATTCTCCGTATAAACTGATCAGAATCCAATATTGCATCATTTACTTGTCATTTTATTCTACGGACTTTTAGAGTACAAGTAACGATGATACTATTTGAATATCGGCTTATTCTCGTAAATATTGTAATTCATTTTTTTCTGTTAAGAACTTTGAATTTGGTTTCCTAATAAAACTATGATATAAATTACTAGTGTTTGACAAACTACTTGGTTTTGAACTAGAATAAAATGATAAAGTGCATTTATCATTATCTATCATTGTCGAATATTTTTCACGAGAACATAATTGCATGACTATTTGTCATAATAACAACTGAGAATAAATTTTGATAATAATATATTAACATTTTATTTTAGTAATTTAAGGTCTGTGTGAAATCGTTGAATACTATTGTAAAATTTTGTAACTTCATGAAATTACTGTATAAAAATTATGAAAAAATTTAGCAGATGTATTACCACCCACCGATCCCAAAAATGACATAACATTAAAACTAAGATATTGGCAGTTATCATTTTATTCTCCGGGGACGGCGATTTAGTACCTCAAGAGATATCTTATTAATTAACAATTTATGTGTACCGGCCGCCAGGCAGTGCTCTCTGGCGGCGCCACCTCAAATTAGATAGAGTATAATGAACTATTAATAAATCAATATCCCGAAAAAATCTACCTAAAGAGTACCTTGCATACGACAAATATGGTACAATAAACCCCTTTAGTTAAGGGGTTATTGGTCGTAGGGTGTGGTACGTCTGGAAAGTGTACTCTGCAACAAGACAATTTTGCAATATTTAATATTAACTATCCATAAATCAATTTATATAATAGTACCTTTTCTTACTCTTCGTTGATACTTTTTTCACTCAATAAACTATTCATTTTGATTAATTAATCTTTAAAGTATGTGGCGTGGCTAAAGAGGATTACTTTCAGCAAATATAACGAAATATGCTTTATTTCTTTATGCCAACAAAAACTGCATAATAAGTACTTTATAAAAAGACCTGGACTTCATCTATAAACTTTTATTTTTATTACCAACAATGATTTTGAAAAAGGTGCACTTTTGTTTACCTATCTACCTAAGAATAGGTAGTTAATTTGACGAAGTAAGTGAAGATTTTAAAATAAACAATAAATAGGTAAACGAAAAACAAATATAATTTATATTTTTATAATCAAATATTAACAATTGTTAATACAAGTATTGTAGGTAAATGACGGAAACGTGTTTAACAAACTAAAGTTAATAGATTGAATTTAAGCACTTACTAACCCTTTAAACAAGAAATAGCAATGACAAATAGAAAAACCAAATTCAAAAACTAAAAAGCATAAAATAACTTCATACAGTTTTACCTTTTTTTAGTTTTAGAGGTATGAAGTCGGTGCCAAGCCAAACGTAATAGTTTAGTGTATAGTATATAGTGTATAGTAACAATTTTAGTAAATATTTACTGCTGATGATGGAAGGTAGAACTCCTCAACAGTTAAGAAAATTCTTTCAGTTACCTATAGGCATTTATTACATCTCCAAAGCTGTTCAAGTATTTACATCTGATAATCACCATCTCATGTAATGATCTGATGATGGAAGGTACAACTCCTCAACGGTTAGGAGTTGAAGGAAAAATCTTTCATAATTATAAGTATATGTGGATTGATAGTTGTATACTTTTATAAGAAGGTCACTCGTGGTGAGTGTACTAACTGATAATTGGCTATAAAATTTGAGGGTTGCCCTCGATTTCCCTGGGATTCCATCATCAGATCCTGATGTGGTCACAATGGGACCATCTGTGAAGTCTACCCTTTTAAACAAAAAAAGAATTTTGCAAATCTGTCCAGGCGTTTTTAAGTAATTCGTGAATATACATAAAAAAAAGATTCCGACAAATTGAGCCTTCTCCTTTTTGAAGTCGGTTAAAAAGAATGTACGTACCAAAACCGCGTATTAAAAATATAGTCAATCAGTATTAAAATAAAGGAGTTTTGAAGTTATTTTCCTACTTTAAAATGCAAGGCCTAAATTAAAAATAAACATTTTGATAAAAATAAGTTATTATTTACAATCTCATTCATAACGTTTCTCCACTTATGTTGAGGTAAAACTGTTTTCTTGTGCCGCGTTACTGATGTTCTATCTTTATGTGTTCGCGAACAATAGCTAGTGACTGGTCTTATATTTTGCCAATCGAATAATGATATTTCAAAATTCTCAACGGCATAGTTATCTTGTACAAAAGACTTAAGGTGAATCTAAGTCTTCAGATGTCAAATTATACTCATATTCTTCTGGAGAAGAACTCTGTTTCATTGTATTGAAGAAATAATCAAAATTCTTTTTTAAAGAAAGATAAATAGCTTTCACCATTCGACATGATAAGTTTTTGCGAATATCAAGACAAAACTTACTTGATGGTGGTGGCAGCAAATCTTTATCTTGGTCTTCATATTTCACGAACTCAGATTTTTGTTCATCAAGGGAAACTGATAGCACTTTTCCGCGTTTTTTCTTGTTTTCTCTCATTTTCACTGTTATAATGGCCGATACAAGATAGTAGGAACAAACTACTGACGTAAAAATATATTCAAGCTATGATAAAAAAAAATAAGTAACTACCCTCTACTTTATTTTAAACCAAAATCTTCACTTACTTAGTCAAATTAACTACCTATTCTTAGGTAGATAGGTAAACAAAAACCAAAAGTGCACCTTTTTCAAAATCATTGTTGGTAATAAAAATAAAAGTTTACAGATGAAGTCCAGGTCTTTTTATAAAGTACTTATTATGCAGATTTCGTTGGCATATAGAAATAAAGCATATTTCGTTATATTTGCTGAAAGTAATCCTCCCTAGGCGCGCCACATACTTTAAAGATTAATTAATCAAAATGAATAGTTTCTTGAGTGAAAAAAGTATTAAAGAAGAGTAGAGAAAAGGTACTATTATATAAATTAATTTATGGATAGTTAATATTCAATATTGCAAAATTGACTTGCTGCAGAGTACACTTTCCAGCCGGACCACACCCTACGACCAATAACCCCTTAACTAAAGGGGTTTATTGCACCATATTTGTCGTATGCAAGGTACTCTTTAGGTAGATTTTTTCGGGATATTGATTTATTAATGGTTCATTATACTCAATTTATTTGAGGTAGCACGGCCAGAGAGCACTGCCTGGCGGCCGGACCACATAAATTGTTAATTAATAAGATATCTCTTGACGTACTAAATATATATATATATTCCGATGAAAGTAGACTTAAGGTAAGTATTATTTCGAACTATAGCATCTGAATACTAAACTGTGGTCCTGCCACAGAGGAACACACGTTTTCTGGCTACAATACGCACAAAACGGAGAAGTTGGCAGAAGAGTGAGGACGCCTATCCCAGGCCTAGCAGTGAGTTGATTGGCGCTGATGATGATAACAATTGAAGTTGTCATTGAAGACACTGCCTCAGAAGTTGGTTGTAACGAGTTTTTAAACAAACAAACACAATGTTGTTGATTTTGGTTTTATTTAAAACAATAAAATATGAGGTACAGAAACCAATTATTCATTGATCAGTTTACATTTGGCAATTTACAAAATAATATTTGAAGATACAAAGAAGTTGCTCTATAGGTACTTTACTTTACCTTCTCCCCCTCATGACACGTTAAAATAATTTAAGACAGACAAAACATAAATATCAAATTTAGGATTCCGAATAACAATGAGTAGTTTTCGGTTACCGGTAATTACAAATATGACTTTACTGCATAATAATATTATGTGTATTTTGGACCAGTTATAATTTTTTTCCAAGAAAAAAACATATTTTTTATGTGGTTTTGGCATGTCGTAAATGCTTTAATTAACTTCTTTTTGGCTTAATAATGTTTTTAGACGCGGATGATTTTATTTTAAACATCAATTATCAATTTATTCAGTTTTGTTTAAGTCTTCTTCCCCCAAAAAAAATATTCGAAGAATGTAGCTAAATTGTGGATCGTGTTATGTTTTACTCAGTCAATGAACATCTTTTATGAGTTACTTACAACTTTAAACAAAACACATTATCGAATTTGTTTGAAGGAATATCACAATTCATTCTTTTTTATTCGGTTTTCTATATTTATTATTTTTAATTAATGTAATGTAATGCCAAAAGAGAACTGATCGTTAACAAAAGTATTTCTTAAAACGATAACATTAGAAAAATATTCTAGTTCTAAATAATATTTGGTAGACTAACAACGTTAAAGGGAATAATTATATTTATTACACAATTTGTTTATGCTGTGAGCTGAAATCATCCATTTATATCTTATCCAGTGTGAACATCATCATCACATCAACCGTTAGAAGTGCACTGCTGGACATAGGTCTCCCCCAAGGATCGCAGCGACGACCAAATGATCAGTACCAGTACCATATATATTTGTGATCATGTTAGCGGTCGAAGGATTCTACCATATCATCACGCTTGTGCCTCTAAAGGGTTAGGTACAGGTCGCCAATCTATATTTAAGTCCGATGAAATTGGACACAAATCCAAAGTTTGAGTTGCTACAGAGATTTTCATAAAAAAACCGGCTATTGGTAATTAAAACATATTTATAGCAGAATTATAGCTGATTTATTTGAATACAAGTGAATGATGAAAGTGAGCTGTGGTGGCCTAGTGGTGTGACCAGTGGATTGACATGTTAAAGGTCACGAGTTCAAACCCGGGCACGCACCACTGACTTTTCAGCAGTTATGTGCGTATTCATCACATGCTCAAACTGTAAAGGAAAACATCGTGAGGAAACCTGCATGCTTGAGAGATTTTCTCGATAGCATGTGAAGTCTACCAACCCGCAGTAGGCTAGCGTGGTGGACTATTATATAGCCTAATCCCTCTCAAATGAGAGGTGCCTAGCACCGGGACAATAATGGGTTGATGATGATGAATGATGAACAAAGGTAGTTTAGAAATATTTCAGCTCATAGCTAAATTTCGTAGAGACATCTTATCCAGGAATATACATCATATCATCTAATTAACATCCCCAGTCATATTATATTAGTATAACTTCGAACAGCCATCATTCATTACATACTAAAATATATTTCAACTATTTATCTACATTTTTTTTTATTTGGCACAGCTGAGAATAAATTGGGTCTTTATTTGGCATTATTTGGCATTTTCTTATTGTAAAATAGCAATTAAATATATAAACACTTGCAAGTTTTCTGATTGAATTAGAACATACGAAATCGTTGACAGAAAAAATGTTATCAATACGAATTCTAATAGCTATTAAGTTTAATAGCTTAAGCAGATGACATATCAAAACAAATAGACAAGCTAAGAATTTACAGTCTAATGAGAAAATAAAATTGCTGGCAAAAGATAAATAAATTGAAAGTCTATATACAATATTAATCACTGTCGTGTCTTCCATTTACAAAATATACAAAAATGTTCATAGTTCAACTACGTAAACTATACATACTAGAACGTCTGGTTTTGGTCGTTGACTAGACGATCGCTTATAGCGAAACTCCTTATGTTATCCATTTTGTTTTTATATAATTATCACGATTTTTACGAGTGCACGCCATTATATTTCTTAGGACACAATTTTAAAGTTCAAATTTGAAATTGATCAACGCACAATCGTAAAATGTAATAAATATAAATGCTATATGGAAGAAAATGTCAATTGTCACATCAAGAACTTAGTAAAGTTAAGATGGTAACGATTTAATTAAAAATAGCCTCGTTCAAGAATACCTCAAATTTTGTTTAGTAGTTTACATTTATTTTATCTTTTTTATACAATTTTCATCCACATAGCACCGTTACATTCGCATCAACAAATAATACTCCAAGTGACTTACATACATAGAATATTTTATGATTTGACACAAATTGGCTAGAAAAATCTAAGAAAAGAGATTTTATTATATTACATATTTATTATTCTAATGGGAGACATCGTTATCTATCGGGGTTTCACAGCTAGAAACATTTACAATCAACATTTAATAAGAATTATTATTTGGACTATCTTCATTATCATTTGAATTCACAGTAATAGTGTCTATTAAATTAGAATTTATTTCATCTTTTATCGCATTGTCATTTTCTACTATTTCAGATATATTATGATTACTAAATTCACTGTAACCTTGGTCTATTTTATTTGATTCCTCAACAACATCACTGTCATCTGATTCTCTCTTTTCTACAATAACTTCAATTCTGGGTTTGTAAATATCACCATTCTTTTCGATATCTGGTGGTCGGACTGTTGAAAGGGTATTTGATAGGAAGGATGACTGAAGGTTGTAGCCTGGCAGCAACTTGGGTTGCAATGGCAGCATAAGGTCTAGAGCACCAGTGGTAGCAGGTCTTGGTTGCAGGGGTGGGGCGGTCATAAGAGGTGGTTGTAGAGATGCTAGCGATATTGCTCCAGACTGCGTGTTGATTACTGGACTCTCGACTGGAAATAGAGAATTTTTGTCATTACTCAAATGTTTTTGGAAAATATTTAAGTAGGATTCAATTTATAGTAGATACTTAAACATTTTGGTGGTAATTTTGTAAAAGAAAAGGCGGGGGAGGATGTGTATTTTAGGTAATAATAAATAATGGTTTTAATTATTTGCAAGCAGGTAAGACCCGATCTGGGGGACGAAATTTACATTTATTTTTTTGTATCATTAAATAATTTCGCTGTTATGGTTGGAAAACTATTAAATGGGCTTTACCGATGGGTGCTCTCGCCTGAAGAGGCATTGTTGTCGTAGTTGGTGGCCGAAGAAGGTTCGTCGTAGGACCCTGGAGTGCCAAGCTGATCATATTCATACCATTGACACCTGGAATTGCCAAGTCGAGAAATGAGAAAAGAAATATATTTGAATGATGAACAGTAATAGGTATACCTAATACAAAAATCAAAATTACCTGTTTTTATTTACCTAAAATTATTTTCATAAACATGAATATATAGTTTAAATATGAATTTAGTGTATCAATGTATTTGTAATGTATCCATTGTATTTTATAAAATACTACAAGTGTTAAGTAAACTAAAAAAAATAATTATAATTCAATAATAATTAAGGAAAACACGGCTAACACAAAAACGCTTCAAAGCGCCATCTTTTGGTACCAAATAAAACAACTTGCAAGACTAACTCACCAAATTTATTTCCCCCTGGAGGTAGCTCTTTCAATACCACGGGATGTTTCACAGCATTGACACGGCGATTGGAGGCGGTAGCATCGCGTTTTCTCCTAGGCTGCTCAACTGGAAGAACTCTGCGCCGCTTCTTGGGTAGTTTCGACCGCGCCTGCAATAGATGGCGTTAGCAGTATATTAGAAAAATAAACAGAAGCTAGTAATAATACAGTTCACTATTTGTTTCAGATAAAACTTTATGTCATGTTTTTTTATTTATTTAATTATTTTTGTGAGTAACATAACATATTCTAATTTATTTTTTACTATAGGTACACGTAACTATGATTAGCATAACAATTTTAGAATAGCTGCGGAGTGCAATTATGAATGTAATTGATTGGGACAGTGTAATGTAATTACTATGACGTATTTCCTATTCAATACTGTATAATACCATTACTGATACTGCATAATTATATCCATTGAAATCAGAACCAAGGCTTTTGGTGTTTAGACTGTACGCCACTACAGGTTCTGTGCGATTTTTTTATGCTAAAAAATTATAATTATTATGTATTAGGAGCATAATAATATAAAACATCACAATAAGACGAATAATATATAGAATACAATACGTTATGCCACTCAAAGGATCTAAATGCCTGGAAGATAGTTCTTTACGTTTATATAAGCAAACGTCACATGTCAATTTAGTCAAATCATTTTAATGCCATTAAAAGTTATAAAATATCATTATCTTCATATTTAATAAAAGTAATGTTAAGTTTAGATGTAACATCCCGCGAATTTGCCAGCGTATTGTACTAATGGTGATTTTAGGTAAGCAATACACACACTACCCCGCATTCCAGAGCGTGGTGCGTGAGTGATTTTACGTTGTTCGCAAGAACCTTCTTTTTATAGAAAACACGCATAGTACAACACGCCAAAAACGCATTCAGGCACGGGGTTGCAGATCACACGCATCCCCGCGCGTGGGGATGCGTGTCGCAATACATTTGTAACAGAGAAAGAAGTTATGTGAACCGTAGTTTGAACGATTACCACTAGATGGCGCTAACAACAAAAACCACATCATCCCATTGCTGAAAAAAATTACCTTACTAAAACGACAAAAGGCTCGTTTTCTAAATATTCTCACGTCGTGGAATTTAATTTTATCTCTTTCATACATCAATGACTTTCTAAGCATCTCATTATGAAGGTTTTTATAAAATTTCGCATTCATCCAGTGCTTGAGCTGAACATCAATCATGTTACATTATAACCACAATGTAAGGCTTTTGACGTCATATTTTGATAAATTCTAGATTATATAAAAGAAAAAAAGATGTAGAATATATGTACAAAAGTACTCAGCATTTTTTAAGGCGCGTAGCAGAAGTAAAAAAGCTATTTACTGACTGATACGTTTCATTTACACCTACACTTTATTTCAATAATAACTTGTAACGATTCTGGCTGAATATAGCTAAAACTTCGTTTTCAAATATACATATTATATGAACCTTCTTTCTTTGCATAGGTACTCATCATGCAGAGGTCGAAATTGACAAAACTGTTAAAAAGTTTTTGTCATTTTCGACATATACATATTATTATTATATCCTACTTATCTAATATATAAAATTCTCGTGTCACAGTTTTCGTTGCCATACTCCTCCGAAACGGCTTGACCGATTTTGATGAAATTTTTTGTGCTTATCCGGTATCTATGAGAATCGGCCAACATCTATTTTTCATCCCCCTAAAAGTTAGGGGTAGTCCACCAACCCCTATAATGTGGCAAAACAACGTTTGCTGGGTCAGCTAGTATATAATATATATATATATATATATATAATATTATAAACGTGAAAGTTTGTAAGTATGGATGTTTGTTACTCTTTCACGCAAAAACCGCTTAACAGATTTGAATGAAATTAAGCATACAAATAGTTTATTACCTGGATTAACACATAGGCTATAGATTTATACAATATAAACGAATATCTTAGGAGTAATCGTAAAAAAATCATCACACTAGGCTACCACAGCTCTTTATCGCGTTCGATGTGTCATGTCAGTTTTGATAGCTTCTCCGTTGCTATGTACGTTGTTGCTATGTAGCGACATAGACGTCGCTTACACATAGTGGATCATCTATAAATTTAATATTTATTCTATGGAAACGGGGTCGAAATGAGGAGGAGAAATTAGTATTAAATTGCGCGGACGAAGCTGCGAGCATCAGCTAGTATATTATAATTTTGAGAAAAAAAAACATAAATTTGCTTAATTATGTATTTCTTACGGAATCGACAATTTCTTAAGAGAGGAGCTCTTAAGAAATTGTCGATTCCGCATACAGACTTCCAATCTACTTTTTGCTTGTTTAAAAGATGATTTTCGGAACGAAATGTATCCTATGAGCACTTTAGCCTTAACCCTTTAGCCTCATCTCCCTCCACCTATCTCTATACTAAATTAGATCTAAATTGGTTCAGCGGTTAGTGAGTAAAGAGGTAACAAACAGACACAATACCTACTTCCACATTTATAATACTAGTACAGATAGACATCGTCCATATAATGACAATAGTCCGATTACATCATAACTCAGTTAGACATCAAGTCGGATACTGTTGACGGCGCGCAGCGATCAATGTTTAATGCAATTAACAGAACCAATAGCGAGCAATCAAGAGCCATTGTAATCAGTGAGACATATATTATGCTGTAGATATTCATCCAGACTATCTAGTATCTATATTATTATTATTATTAATTTAAGAGCTCAGTTCTTGTCGGTGGAGCAATCGCCACTGTTGTCTATCTCCTGCTTTCTGTTTGACTTCTTGATACGACTCGATTCCCACTTTTTCCTTCACTTGGTCAACGAAACTTCGTCTAGGTCTTCCCCTTCCTCTCTTTACTTCAATTCTACGTTCTAGTATGGTTCTAAAGAAGTCGTCGTGTCGTATCAAATGGCCAAACATCTTCCCTCTCTTATTCTCTATGGTTCTTAATAGCTGTCTTTTCTCGCCTAGGTAATATTGCTAATACTGATACACACGTCATACTCGTAAACGGAGCTGTCGGTGGGGGCTGGTCGACTCATACATGTTATGGCATTCTGAATTCGTTTTTATTGTCTTGGGTAAATAAGTATGACTTATTTACCCAAGACCATTTCACACCCAAGACCATTTCACACCCAAGACCATTTCACCCCAACCATTTCACGTTAAAGTGCATTATTCTCATATTGATGTTGCATATTAATATTGTAAAGGAATTGACTTCCTATATTGTAATTTGTATTTATTTAAAAGAGCCGCTTCTTGCCGTTTCTTCTCTATAGACCTCCGAAATCAGAGCTGCTACTGAGAATTTCATAGAAAAATTCAATAACACATTGCTTGACCTGGGAATCAAATACAAGACCTCTCGGCAGTCGCACGGTACGTCCATTGGACGAACGAGGTAGTATTTATGTAAGTATTTTTATGTAACTATTGAACACAGCATTCGAAAAATATTTAGCAAATATTACTGTTTTACTTATGTGCAAAACTTGGTACCTTGTTAAAAAAAGTAGAAAACTGCCAACCTATTTTTTACCTTACCCCTTTGTAATATGACTAACCTTCTTAGTATAGACTGGTAATGTAATTGAAATTTGTTTGCGCACTGTACATTATTAGTGCTGTAAAAAAGTTCTTACATACAAAGGTAGTCGGTACTTTGAATAATTTGTATGTTGTTATTGTACCCTTTGTATTCAAGATAAATGACAGCTTATCGTGGATCGTTTTTTTTTGGTGCTGACTAATAATGTTATTGACTAATATATTTAATAATATTTCTGGATATTATGACACAGCGCCATCTAGTTCCGAGCTAAGTAACGAGCCATGTGTTACGGATACTAATTCGTTGATATACTACATACATTATATACATTTTTTTTTGTATACATATTATAGATAGATATATCCATGATTCGGATACAAATATTAATGCTCATCATACAAACATTTGTCCCTACCGGGATTCGAACACGGGACCCATAGCACAGAAGGCAGTTTTAACTACCGCTGGACTAATTGATCGCTAGAATTTCATTACCATAGCCTTTCCAGTACGATAGCCTTGAACTGAAATACACATACGTATAACCAGATCAATCAGTTACTGAGATTTGCTCCGACGCAAGCGACTGATTAGTTCATAATTGAGTAAATTCCTTGAACGACTTCATGTGTAGGTCTTATAGCTAGTAGTGAAGGCTTGGTAGGTTTGTTGTTTGTTTGTTGCAGTTGAAGGTTAAAGATGTTTTGTAACTATTTATTATATAATTACTAGCTGATCCAGCAAACGTTGTTTTGCCACATTATAGGGGTTGGTGGTAGAAGAGTGAAAATTTAGGGTTAGCCGTACTTTTTAATGCCAAATCATAAAAAAAATGCTTTGGCATAACAATTAAAAAAAAGTCTGGTGAGGGACATCCTTATCACCTAAGGGAATAAAAAATAGCCTACGACCGTTTCTAAGACCTACTAAATATGCATACCGAATTTCACAATAATCCATTAAGCCGTTTCGGAGGAGTTGAGCGACAAACACTGTGACACGAGATTTTTATATAAAAGATATGTCCTGATTAAATAATTAATGCAGAGGCTAAGCCTTACAAACTTAGGGGCAAAAAAGGGGTTGAATGTTTACATGGAAAGTCTGTCATTTTTCAATTTTATTTAGTTTATTTAGTTACTATTTTACGCGCGAGCGAAGCCGCGAGGGGAACAGCGTCTACGTGTATTTTTAGAAAAAAAATATGATTTTGTTCATTAAAGGTATATAATACTTCAATAATTGTTTCATTTAACAAATATACCTACAGTAAAATATACAGGTCAAATTGTGTTGAGTTGAGATTTCAAATTAAATTATTAAACATATATTTTGTCATTCATAAAAACCTGTTTTTTACTGACTTTATTATGGGATAGGTACCTATTGTTACTATTTCAGCCTCATTGAAAAAAAAAACATTTTGCGTATTTTGATCGCTGTATATCGATAATATTTAATCCGAACGTTTCGGATCTTTTACGGCATCCGGGATCCGGGCAGACTAATCTAGTATCCGTGTATTTTAACTGAATAGCAATTTAAATACCTATTTCTTTTTTTTTTATTATACTTCAAAGTTAGTCCTTCAAATATGATTGATGACAAAATTTTGTAATTGCGTCATTAAAAGTCCAGAAATAAAACAAGTGACTACAAAGTTTTCTTTATTCAAAGTTATGTCACGTATTATTTCGAAGGAACAAAACATCGGAACGGTCTTCTTTCTAAGAAGTTTCGTAACAATATTAAATTATTTTTAAGTTATCTTAACGTCATAAGTTAGACGCTGTACTAATTGCCTTATCATAGAAACTGTTCACAAGAAAATAATTATTAAATCATTTTCATAATAAAATTAGTTTCTTGCGAACAGTTGTTACTATTCTTGTGAATAGTATCATCATCATCAACCTATTATTGTCCCACTGCTGGGCACAGGTCTCCTTATATTTAATAGGGATTAGGCTATAGTCCACCACGCTAGCCTACTCCGGGTTGGCAAACTTCACATGCCATCGAGAAAATCTCTCAAGCATGCAGGTTTCCTCACGATGTTTTCCTTCACGTTGTTTCCTTTCCAAAAAGTCAGTGGTGCGTTTTACTCAAGACCTTTGACATCTCAGTCCACCGGTCTCACCACTAGGCTACCACAGCTCTTAGTTAATGTAAATTATACACCGACGCTGATTTTTACCATTTGGTGTAGTCAGAGGTTATCGATTAAAATACTATTCTTTTTCGTTTTCCTTGCGATCATTGATCATCTCATACGTATTCACTACTTTAGTGCCACTTATAAGAAATGTTATAGCAGATATTAACTGTAGGTCTAGGGGAGTTGTATATTTTTTAAATAGTACATACTTCCAAACATAATAGAACAGTTTTTCAAAATCAGTCATCATGCCTATTGTATGCAAATGTAATAAAAGCCACTCTGTGGGACATTGCAATATGAAGTAACTACAATCTTGATTAACGATTTTACAGCTTAAAAACGTTGAATAATTGATTGATTATTTTATTTCTGTAAATAGATCTTTTAAAGACACTTTTACAAGTCGTAGGTAAAATTATTTTAGGTTCTAGATGGCATCGGCATTTCCTAACTGACGCCCTCTGAGAAGAAATGCCGAAACAAACTCAGAAAATCATGGTCTCGTTTTAAAGTACAAACATTTTTGTTTATAATATGTGAGCCTGATGATGTAATATCAAAGATTGAGATGGCCTTTTGAAGAACCTACAAATATTCGAAGCTGTTTATGTCGTGGTTATATCAACAGCTTATTTTGTTATTAATTATAAGCTTAACTAATAAATGAAAAAAAAAAAACTTTTTTTTGTATTTTTTAGCATATTTCAAGCTAACATTTTAAAATTTTTATTAAGAAAGAACCAATCGATTTTGCCATGTCGCTGTAAGACATAAGTAACATAAAGAAGGCAAAATTCAACACATCAGGCGGATACCTCGGTGGTTCAGTTGGCAGACCGTCTGGAGTACTTATCCAGAAGACGCGGGTTCGAGTCCCGCTTGAGGTTGAATTTTTCTTTCTTAATAAATATTTAAAAAACAAATAAAGCCTACTTATAACACGATAAGTTTTATTAAGAAAATAATCCTGGCCAGAAATACACCTACCAAATCCTTTTCAAAACGCGTTTTATCTAACTTAATCAAAACAATAACATTCAAGCCGCGAGTATCCGGTCGTATAATCTCATTATACAGAGGATAAGCTACGAAAAAGTGTCTGAAGAATAATAAAACACCTAATAATATTACCTTCGAGGTACAGCGGAGTAAATATTTTTCAGCCTTGGGGTTTCCGGGATTTTGTTAACGAGATAACCTGGAGACATGACCCCGTATTGTCACCATACACTGAAGGACTTGAAGTTTTAGGCTGATTTTGTAGCAAATTGATCGAATTTTGTTAGCAGAAGTGATAAGACTACGGACTGATAAGGCCTTTAATAACAATATTAATAGTTAGAATTAAATTTTTTATTTTCATGTTTATTGTAAAAATATGGGTGAACATACCTGAAATAAACGCATTTTTTTTTAAGTTTATGAAATCATAAATACAACTAATATCACTAACACTTGCTAATGAGGAAATCTAAAGGCCTCATACATCTCGACTTCTTGACGGCTTAAGTCTCCTAGCTTGCCATAGCCCAGCTTGGTTGACTCAAAAGCTTTGAAGTTGTTCACTGGTGACTTGATGACCCATAAGTCATGCTTGTCGGGAAATACAGACTCAGGCAGCTGATTTTATTCCGTCGCTGAGCGAGTAAAAAAATCGTGCAGGAAAAAAGATGGCGCAGAGGCTAACTGACCAATCGGCTTGCTGCGTATATCGACCCTTAAATTTCTAACAAACCGTAAGACACGGGTTGTAAATATGAGTATTAATGTCAGAATTTATCATTTAGTTAGTTTGGAAGGATAGCGCAGAGGTAATATTTTAAGCTGCATACTTCCAGCTTAAACTTTGCTATTAGCTGCATGCTAAACGAAAGCACACAGCTAATGCAGACTAATGGATGTTCAGAACTCTCTGCTTATATAAGTATTTCAAAAATTACAACTTGACTTGACTTTTTATTAGTTTTAGAAAGAAGAAAGAAAGAAAGAAAGAAACAATGTTTATTTGTGACTCGTACAGAACACTCGCAGTAAACAATAAGAAAAAAAAACAAATAATACAAAAAACAATAAATAAAATAAAATAATAATATTAAGAACCTGTACGAGACCAAAAAGGCCTATCTCAGCATAATGCTACGACATTATATGTCGCAGCGCTGGTATTACCGTACTAGACGACGATCGATTACCTGGTAAACGGTAAGACGGACTGGAATTCGCTGAATGAGGTTGGCGTAAGATCAGTCGTCATGAAAATCATTGGGGGGGGGAGGTTATGTCCAACAGTGGACGTAATTTAGCTAAAATGATAATGATGATGACTGTAGGTACTAAAGGAACTTAGATTCCGTTTTGTTTCAAGTGTGGCCTGCGTTTAAAAGGTAAGTTTTTCTTGCTCAATGTACCAATTTAATAGCTTAAAGTCTATTATACATTTTGTTGAAAAAATCTCCTAAGTCACCGTATTAAAAGTGAGAGACGGCAAAGTTATCTCCAGGAAATACTTGTTGAAATAAGGTGACCGATAATATTCTATTTTGAATCTAATTGATATAATAAGCTAGTAGTAAATAAGTAGTGTGCATTGTGAAGTCAAAGCTCTTGAGTTCAATCCAAAGGCATACACTACTGAGCTTTCAAGATTACGTGCGTATTTATAAAATGCTCAAACAGTGAAAGAAACATGCACGCCCGAGATATTTTTTCAATAACGTATGAAGTCTAGTATATTCGCCCACTGCTGGACGTAGGCTCCACGTCCAGCAGTGGGCGAATATAAGCTGATGATGATGATGATGTGAAGTCTGCATCATCAAGTATAATATATACTTCCCAGCCGATTTCGGCTATGGTGACTGCTATAAATTACATAGAACTAGGCTGATCAGTTCTCTCATGTGCCCTTTGATGACTACAGTATCCAATCTTGTGAGTAAACGTACGCGAGCATTGGCCACACGTGAGGACACATTCTACATAATTATAAAAGATGGCTGCTGGTGGTTTATCCTTAAGAGCATCGCATTTCGCATCCAAATCGGATTTCCTCTGCTCTTCAAAGTCATCAACTTTATTCTTCACCAAACGTCTCCACTCAGGGCGGCAACTGGCCTTTTCCTCTCTAGCGTGGTGGACTAAAACAGTAGTACAGTTAATCGGTTGATGATGATGAATCTAAATCAAAATCACAGCTGCATTATTTTTCTCACTACTTCTACCGTTCAGTACCAACATAAAGACAAAAATATACTTTTAAGTTTATGAACTCCCTCCTTTTTTTTGTCAGTTCATGAATACCAGGTCAAAGTCGTTAATGTCACTGTTAACAACCACTAAAAGAAGTTTTACAATTTGCAGTAAAATTGGAACCACACTTCTTAGATCACAATTTTCCTCGCGGGTTTAACATCGAAAGCGATTCTTTGCCAAAGACGATATGGGCGTAAGATACAAAAGCATTAAATTTGGAAATAATATTCCTTATTTACGGGTGTCGTTTTAATTCAGACGTTTTTCGTTTTGACAGTCTGCTCGTGGATAATTTATAGGAAAAATCGGAAATAAATAAATATTGTTTCATTTGTTCCTCATACATTTGTCCATTGTTTCGAATTGTGGTTTCATTTGAATGTAAGAGTAGAAGAGAAGAGAGAGAACGATAATAGAATTAGGGAGAGAATAGAGTAGATTTTTTTAAGTTTTATAAAATATTATTTTACTGACTATAGTCATTTCTTACATTTACTTACTTTATTGTTTCCATTGTTGTGTACAAAATAAAAACAGAATCCGTAACGTCAGGATTAAATAATGAAAAATCCATAAAAAGTAGTTTAATTTTAATAATTTAATGATATACTATATTAACTGCCTTTTTAGTCTAGTGGTCGTAAGGGCGACTGTTGGGCTACAGGTCTTGGGTTCGATTCCCAGGTCGAGCAAAATGTTATTGGGTTTTTATATGAAATTCTCAGTGGTAGCTCAGTGCTTGAATCCGTGTCCTAGATCGAAATCTAGGGGTATATTAGTTATGTTATTGTATATTTGAAATAAAACTACTTTTTACGGGTTTATCGCGATATATTGATATTATTTTAACCCGACGTTTCGGATCCTTTACAGCATCCATGGTCACGGGCCGACTGACTTATTGTACATTTATCAGAACTCTACATAAAAAACAATATAAACTTTTATCAAAATCGGTGCTGTTATTATTCTTTTCATCAATAATAATATACTCGATATAACTTACTTTGTTCCATAAATATAACAGAAAATATATTCAGGAATTATTTCCAAAAAAAATATGTTCAATGTAACACAGAGTATAAACATTAAACTTAATATAGAGGCCAGAAGACTCCATTAAGAAATTCTTTTCAACATCATATTATTGCTTTATTTAAGTAGCACTTACAGCGTGAGTGGTTACAATATCAAAGATATTTCAAAGACTTATTATATTCTGGAGTATCAGTTGTTTGTTCTGGTAAGTATGCGTATGGCTTGGCTTGAGAAAGAGCCTCATTGCTCTGCAGTATCAAGCACAGCTGTTCATAATAAACATTTCAGTTTACATAAACATGAAGATTACACCTTAGGGTGAAAATCATTTAAAATGACCATTGTGACAAAAATGAAACAAATATGAAAATGTTACAAAAGTGAAACGCGTAACAAAAAATAACAAAAATGAAATATTAGGGCTTATTTATAATGCACATTATTATCTTACTATTATGGTTTTTTTATAAGGGGTTTGCAGAACCCCTTATAAAAATAAAATATAGCTTAAACACAAACAGGCAGAGGGACAGACAAACAAACATAGAAAAAGTAGCAAACGGACAAGAAGCTAGACAAACAATGGCGTCGATTGACGGCGTGCAAATACTGATAGACTAACTGACGAATAAAAAGTCAAATGATCAAATAAATTAACTTGATATTAATTCATTATTTAATAATAAATTTTTTAAAATCAACTGTATCAGTAGATTTTTTCAAATCTATTATTAAATAATTATAAGCATAAGCTTCTAATAAAAATTCTGGCTAAGCAAAAATACGCTCACATTCAACAACAACAAGAGAATCACGCTCTGAATTGTCAGGGCTACTGCAGCGTAGCTGGCCAGGTAGGCAGGGTAGCTGGGCTACTATTTTATATTTTTAAATGTATATTTTTATTTTTATATACTTCCATTTAAAAATGTATTTTATATGTATTTAATTGAATAAATGAGAATATAATAATTCAAAGCAATGTGATCGTGACTTTACTTCATTTTTGTTATTTTATTTTTGTAACGCAACCAAAAAGTGTAACAAAGCATAACAAAAATGAAACGTGAACATAGTTTGAAAGTAGCTTCAAATATGTTAAACCAAACAAAAATCACAATGAGTTCTAACCACCTTTCATTTCAATAAAGGTTTGCTATAACCTATTTAATTCATTAATTAAATAATATAAGTCTCACTTACCTGAGTTGGTTGAAACAAAACAATAAGTATTGTAATAAGTTGTAAATTTGCTCGCCAACAAAGAAACACGCGTCATCAACTTTTTTCACTCGAGGACAAAATGGCCGACTTATATTCGATTCTGGCATGTGATTGGCTCGTTATTAGTCTGAGTGTCCTATATTACAATTACCATTTAATACCAAATTTTACTGTTACAAAAATGAATCACAAAAATGATCAAAACAATGGACATCCTTTTCTACCCAAATTTTTAATATTTTAAATAACTAATATAAAATAAACATAATTATGTTTACAATCATGTAACTGCATTGTTGTACAAAATGTAAGGGAAAAATGAATTTGATTTCGTAAATGTTTGGTTTCGTGCTCAAAACTGATAAAATGAATGAATTGCTATTACGTATTTGCGAGTAAGTATATATTTTTTTGGTAAATTGTATGAACATAACAGTTTAAGATGCATAGAATAATGAAATATATTTTAATTACATAGAATTTAATGTATCGAGAGACTCTTGGTAGCTCGAGAGAGTTTATAAGACATGTAGGTTTCCTCACGATGTTATTCCTGCGCCGCGCTGTTTCAGCAAGTGAGAAATATGCTTGTAACTCTGAATTGAAGTCAATGGTGCGCGTACCTTGTTGTATCTAACTCAGGGTCTTTGATTTCCCAGTCCCAAATTTATCAAATCCCAAAAGGCTATTAGGCCATTTTCTTGAAGTAATAAAGCTATCAACTATTTACACTTGTCGAGTTGTCATTGCGCTGATTGCTAATCAGACAGCATTTACTAATTCGGCATGCTATTGTACCACACACACAGTAAAACACAAATAGCATGGGAAAATTCCCATGCTATTTGTGTTTTACTTCAAACACTTGAATTTTACAAGATTTAACTATGAGAGTCCAAACCCATTTTTATCCCAGACCCGTTTCTACAGGAGTATCTTCAATTTTAAAGGTAGCGATGGCACTGAACAAACCAAATTACTGTTGCAATCCCACAACACAGATCTAGAAAGTTAGTCCGCAAGCACAGCTTGGCTCTAGTTAGATTAAAAACTAAACTGAGGCTATAAATGTCTTGAACTAAATTGGAGCAATGATAGGTAATGTTTCGTGTGTTTATTTGTTACATAGTTTTTAAAATAGTACATATTATTACGACTAGTCCTACATTGATAAGGCAGAGGTTCACTGGTGTCAACGTTCGGCGGTATTATGTCAAATGTTTTATTTCAATTCGATCAATATTACAGGTATTTTTGAAGTGTCAAAACTTGTTGCTAAATAGGCGGTAAATTACTCCATAAGTTGTATTAGGGGGTGAGCCTATCGCCATTAACCGGGTACAAATGCTAACTTTTAGCTGCTACTGAGGCTCATAGAAAAAATCAGTAATACTTTGTTGTACTTGGAATTCGAACCAAGAACTTTACGTACTTACAGTTTCAATAGACAGGCAAATATACATATAGAATACTATAATTATATTCTAAAATCAACTATCTATAAACGGACTTAAGCAGGCATCACAATCAATTCATCAGCACGTTTATAACTTATCTTCGAACCACTCCAAGCTATAGCTTGTGCTTACATAACCACGACATTATGAATGTGTGAGTTACCTAAACATATTTTCTCGCGTCGTTTGAACTCTGTGATAAATCGAGCACTTATGTCTGAGAGGCCCTTACGGAAATAAGAGTCTTATATATCTGAAATCATGTACTTTACGTACACTGAGAAACAAATATGTCACATCTGTTTCCAGACAAAAATAACTTGACAATGTCAATGAAGATTGTTATGTGTTCGGAAATAAATACTTTCATTCTTTCCTACTATGTAACATCACGCATGTGCCCTTCAACAAGTTAAGCAGAGTAGGATTGCTTAGCAGCAACTGCTTAGACCAGGATAAAACACATCATCATACTCAGCGCTATCTAGTTCCAAGCTAAGCACCAAGATTTATTTTACGAATGCTACATAGTTGTTATACTACATATATTTTACTTGTTTTGTTGTCAATACATCATCATCATCAATCCATCATGTCCCACAGCTGGGCACGGATCTCCTCTTACACACACGGGCTAGTGGATATTGGTAGACTCAAGACCTCAAGACCCAACATTAGGTTGATGATGTGTTTGAAATACTTCGCATTTTTTGCATCATTATAGCATAATGTTTACACACCGTCGCTCAACGCATCTTATCTTATTAGTGCGCAATTTGGGTTAGCCACAATGTTGCCAGTGTGGAGCAATCTTTAAGTATAAGTGCTGTGTGACCGCATTAGCGATTTACCAAGACGGACGGACGGACGGACGGACGCCCGTCTTTTTGGTCAAAATTCAATTTCCGTACAGTAATCGGTAGCATCATTTTGTATGGTTGAATGTGAATTTATATTTATCAATTGAACTTTAATATGTTAGAAATAATGATGGCCACCTCATTGATAATTTCTCAGTGTAAAGTCCATCAACCTGCGCTAGGCTTGCGCGGTGGACTAAAACATGATTCCTCGCAAATAACCCAGCCCAGTGTCCCAGCTGTGGGACACCCAAAATCCGAATAACATTTTTCTGGACCTAGCAATGAACTTGCAGCATTTGCACTAACGATCACTAGACAACGAGGCAGTTACATTACATCCTATATAAGAACAATAAAAAAAACTAAATGAAACTTTTTTATCCCCTAAAAGCCGCAACTCCCTAACTATACCTACAACTGGCAACATTATGTATTGACCGGAGGACAAGATTGGGACCGCTTGATTGATTAAATTGGTCCCATCACGCGGACGAGGGTCACTAGCTACTTAGTATAACTAGTCATATAACTGGGGTTGCCACTTTAGTGAAATTATTTACCCTAAACTTTAGTTATGGTTATATTTATTTTGTATTGCCAACTTTACTCCGAAGCGAATGGCATAAATTGAGAGAGGCTGTGGCAGTCATTTTAGTTATCAATAACGTTTTGATGATAAGAGATTATGAATTTGAGATGTATTCCCTCTCTGTATCTCTGGTTTATTAATTAGGTATTACTTATTGTATATTGGCGTCGATTTAATACGGTTTTTTCGCAGTATCAATATACTGCATAACAGATATTCACTTGACAACGACGATATGTGTGTCTGTCTGTGGCATCGTAGCTCCAGAACGGATGAGCCGATTTTGATTTTGTATTTTTTTATGAAAATCGGGCCAAGATAGCCACCACCAGATCAATTGGCTACTGTGTGGCAGGTCGCAAGTTCAATTTCTTATGTAAATGCACCGCTGCTACAGAAGGAAAATCATAATTTCTTCTTATTATACAAATGCAATAGTTACATTAATTGTTAGAATAGATCCAAATTTCTTAGACTCCTTAACGAATACCAACCCTGTACAGTACTTATGTATAATATTGATATTTGGCCCAAAAGCGGTCGTAAGTCCCGCAAGGGATATTAAAAACAAGTTTAGGATAGTTAGGACCGAAATTAAATAAATATAGAAGGGCTCCTCTATAGAATGAGTACATAACAGGCTTACACACACCATAATAGCTGTGCTTAGTAGCCGGGTTTAATTGCCGTGGATGAAATAGAATCAATGTTTAACCTTTTCGCGTATATTAGACATCCTAAAAAAATTTAGGAGGTAGGGCATAGCGAGATTTCTCGCTCAAATTGAGCTGCCCGACTGAGGAAGTACCTCCGCCTTACAGAAGACCGCAGTGAAACAACAATAGTTGTATTTCTGCGGGTGAGTAAGGTTACCAGAGCTCATTGGGGGAGTGACTATTCTGACAGCATGGGAATTCCGTTTGCTGTCAGTTCAGTAACTCCCTATTTTACAAAACCTGAACGGTTTCTAAGGGGTTTGGCAACGAATTTGCAAGCTTTTGGTGTGGCAAATGTCTATGGGCGGCGGTCATCACTTACCATCAGGTGAGCCGCCTGGTCGTTTGCCCCCTTATCACCATAAAAAAAAACTTCTTTTTTTTGGAGAAGGTATATTAATAACACAGTGAGGGAACACATCGTAGAGAAACCTGAATGTCCGAGAGTATTTTTCTATGGTATAAGAAGTCCGGTAAGGTGGACTGACGACCTGGAAAAGATCACTGGAATCTGCTGGATGAGGGTGGCGCATGACCGGTCATTATGGCGATCCTTAGGTGAGATCTATGTCCAGTTGTGGATGTCTAACGATTTGATATGATGATGATGATGTGAAGTCCACACGAGGCTAGCATGGGGAATGACACCAGGTTATCTGGGCTTGATTAAACGATAGGCCTCGTCGCATAGCGCGGATCTACGACGACCCAGTTAGTCCAGCGGTAGTTAACACTGCCTTCTGTGCTATGGGTCCCGGGTTCGAATCCCGGTAGGGACAAATGTTTGTGTGACAAGCATGAACATTTGTATCCGAGTCATGGATGTATCTATCTATAAAATGTATGTATTTACAAAAAAAAAAGTATATATGTAGTATATCAACCAGCTAGTATCCGTAACACAAGCCTCGTTGCTTAACACGGAACTCGGAACACGGATAATGTCCAGGAATATTTATTTATTATTTATGATGATGTGAAGTCTGGTTATCTGGTTATCACACTAGGTTATCTGGGCTTGATCAAACGATAGGCCTCGTCGCATAGCGCGGATCTAGATGGCGCTGTCTTGACGCCTGGATAAATTGATTAAAATTAATTTAAAGACGAATTCCGAGTTCAGAAAAATGTGTCCCATTACAAAAATATTAGCAGCAACGTGGGCTTGATGATTCAGTTGGAAATTATGAAACCCCGTATATCTTAAAACCCAGTATGATTAAATGAAGTACTTAACTCCCGCGCCATCTGCAGTCGACACGGGTGATCATATATTTAACATGAGCGTCCTAATTTAAATAATGGCGGTGTCGTTTATATTAACTAACTTACCGCACTTAATTCTAATATCTTTATCATAAGAATTATGATATTTTGGCTATAAGATATAAATAAATATAAGAGTAAAATTCTGTTGTTTTATAATTAATAAACTGATTTAATGTTCAAGTGAAGTAAGGCATAAGTCAAACCATCCTGGGTTTGAAGGAATCGACTTTTTTTTTTATTTGAGTGTTGGGAACGTGCATAGAAAATAAACGGTAACTGCTTATCATGAGGTGGGCCATAGTGGTGACAAACAAGCTGACAATACAATTAAATCGCTAAAAACTAATAAACATTTGTTAGTTACATACATTCGCAGTACATTAACCAAAATAAAAAACTTGTCAACTAGGTATATAGGTATTTTAATCCAATCTTATCGGTTAATATAAGAAAAGAAATCTGACATAACTGTAGCCATCTATACCACCGCCAACAATACCAACGCCTCCAATTCCGACGCCACCAATACCAACGACATCAATACCGACGTCACAAATACCGACCACATCAATACCGACGCCACCAATACCAACGCCACCAATACCAACGCCACCAATACCGACGACATCAATGCCGACGCCCCCGATACCGACGCCACCAATACCGACGCCATCTTTACCTATACCAAAAATATTGATGCATTCAATAACGACGCCATCAATTCCGACGCCACCAATACCGACGCCAACACTAATGACGCCACAAATATTGACGCGACCAATACCGACGCTAAAATACCGACACCACCAATACCAACGCCATTATACCGACGCAATTAATACCGACGCAATCAATACTGAAGCCATTAGTACCTAAGCCACCAATACCATGCCACCAATACCGACGCCACCAATTTTGACGCCACCAATACCGACGCCACCAATATTGACGCCCCAAATACTGACGCCACAAATATCGACGCAAAAATACCGACGCCACCAATACCAGTGCCATTATACCAAAGCCATCTTTGACGACGCCATTATTACCGACGCAATCAATACTGAAGCCATAAGTACCTACGCCAATAATACCAACGCCACCAAAAACCGACGCCACCTAAACCGACGCCACCAATTCCGACGCCAACAATACCGACGCCAACAATATTGACGCCTTCAATACCGACGCCATCAATATCGACGTCACTAATACCAACGCCACCAATACCGACTATGCATTCAATAATGACGCCATCAATTTCGACGCCATCAATTCCGACGCCATCAATTTCGACGCAACCAATACCGACGCCAACAATATTGACGCCCCGAATACTGACGCCACCAATACCGACGCAAAATTACCGATGCCACCAATACCAACGTCACCAATACCGACGCCAACAATAACGATGCCAACAATATTGACGCCTTCAATACCAACGCCATCAATATCGACGCCACCAATACCAACGACAACAATACCGACGCCACCAAAACCGACGCCACCAATTCCGACGCCAACAATACCGACGCCAACAATATTGACGCCTTCAATACAGACGCCATCAATATCGACGTCCCTAATACCAACGACACTATACCGACGCCACCTATTACGACGCCATTAATACCGATGCAATCAATACCAACGCCACCAATACCAACGCCATCTTTACCTATACCAAAAATATTGATGCATTCAATAACGACGCCATCAACTCCGACGCCATCAATTCCGACGCCATCAATTCCGACGCCACCAATACCGACGCCAACAATATTGACGCGCCAAATACTGACGCCACCAATACCGACATAAAAATACCGACGCCACTAATAACAACGTCATTATACCGACGCCACCTATTACGACGCCATTAATACCGACGCAATCAATACTGAAGCCATCAGTACGTACGCCACCAATACCGACGCCACCAATACAGACGCCGTCAATACTGACGCGTTTAACACCGAAGCCACAAATACCGACGCCACCTATAACGACGCCATTAATGTCGACGCAATCAATACTGAAGCCATCAGTACTTACGCCACCAATACCAACGCCAACAATACCGACGCTACCAATACCGACGCCACAAGTACCGAACCCACTAATACCGACGCCATTAATACCGACGCCAATAGTACCGACGCCATCAATACCGACGCCATCAATACTGACGCCATCAATACTGACGCGATCAACACCGAAGCCACCGATACCGACGCCAACAATATTGACGCCCCAAATACTGACGCCACCAATACCGACGCCACCAATTCCGACGCCTTCAATACCGACGCCATCAATATCGACTTAATACTAACGCCTTATACCGACGCCACCTATTACGACGCCATTAATACCGATGCAATCAATACCAACGCCACCAATTCCGACGCCTTCAATACCGACGCCATCAATATCGACTTAATACTAACGCCTTATACCGACGCCACCAATACCGACGCCACCAATTCCGACGCCAACAATACCGACGACAACAATATTGATGCCTTCAATACCGACGCCATCAATATCAACGCCATCAATTCCGACGCCAACAATACCGAAGCCAACAATATTGACGCCTTCAATACCGACGCCATCAATATCGACGCCACCAATTCCGACGCCATCAATATCGACTTCACTAATACTAACGCCTTTATACCGACGCCACCTATTACGACGCCATTAATAGCAATGCAATCAATACCGGTGCCATCAATATCGACGCCACCAATTCCGACGCCACCAAAACCGACGCCATCAAAATCGCCGCATTCAATACTGACGCCACCAATACCGACGATTCAATACCAACGCCGCCAATACCGACGTCAACAATACTGACACCACCAATATTGACGCCACCAATACCGACGCCATTAAAGATAACTATACCAAAAATATTGATTCATTCAATAACGACGCCATCAATTCCGCCAACATCAATTCCGACGCCACCAATACCGACGCCAGCAAAATTGACGCCCCAAATACTGACGCCACCAATACCGACGCAAAAATACCGATGCCACCAATACCAACGCCATTATACCGACGCCACCTATTACGACGCCATTAATACCGACGCAATCAATACTGAAGCCATCAGTACCTACGCCACCAATACCAACGCCACCAATACCGACGCCAGCAATACCGACGCCACCAATACCGACGCCACCAATACCGACGCCACCAATTCCGATGGCAACAATACCGACGCCATCAATACCGATGCCATCAATACCGACGCCATCAATACCGACGCCATCAATACCGACGCCATCAATACCGACACCATCAATACCGACGCCATCAATACTGACGCGTTCAACACCGAAGCCACAAATACCGATGCCACAAATACCGACGCCATCAAAATCGCCGCATTCAATACTGACGCCACCAATACCGATGTTTCAATACCGGCGCCGCCAATACCGACGCCACCAATACCGACGCCAACAATACTGACACCACCAATACCGACGCCTTCAATACCGACGCCATCAATACCGACGCCATCAATACTGACGCGTTCAACACCAAAGCCACAAATACCGATGCCACCAATACTGACGCCATCAAAATCGCCGCATTCAATACTGACGCCAACAATACCCGTTTCAATACCGGCGCCGCCAATACCGACGCCACCAATACCGACGCCACCAATACCGACGCCAACAATACTGACACCACCAATATTGACGCCACCAATACCGACGCCATCTTTACCTATACCAAAAATATTGATGCATTCAATAACGACGCCATCAATTCCGAAGCCATCAATTCCGATGCCACCAATATTGACGCCACAAATACTGACGCCACCAATACCAACGACATTATTCCGACGCCAACTATTACGACGCCATTAATACCGATGCCACCAATACCGACGCCATCAAAATTGCCTTTTTCAATACTAGCGCCACCAATACCGACGCCAACAATACTGACACTACCAATGCCGACGCCATCTATACTGACGCCTTTAATATTGACGCCACCAATACCGACGCTATCTTTACCTATACCAAAAATATTGATGCATTCAATAACGACGCCATCAAATCCGACGCCACCAATACCGACACCACCTAAATACTTTTTAAATTTGGATCTGTTCTCTGTCCCCGGGACAATTTCGCAAGCTTGCTATAACAATTATAAATATAAGTGACCCATAGAGATTAGGTTCATAGAGGTTAAAATAAAATCATATTTTTAATCTGAGTTCAATATCTTCTTTTCCTTTCTTAAGGTTTATGATCTTTCACTGAACCTGCCAACTTCTTATGTTGTATTTTTAGTTTTTAATTTAGTTTTGTTATAATTTTAGTTAGTATGACCATTTATTTATATTTATATTCTGTGAATAACGTAGATGATTACGCAATTGTCAGCTTTACGTCTACTAGTATGTACTTACTATTGTGTATTTGCATGTTGTTCCAAATATATAAATAAAAAATTTAAAATTCATGCCCAATTATGTGCGAAAATATTGCAATCAATATTAATAATACAGGATTTGACGACCCAATTAGTCTAACGGTAGTTAACACTGCCTGCTGTGCTATGGGTCCCGGGTTCGAATCCCGGTAGGGACAAATGTTTGTGTGATGAGCATAAACATTTGTAGCCGAGTCATGGATGTATCTATGTATAATATGTATATATTTACAACAAAAAAAAGTATATAATATGTAGTATATCAACCGACTAGTATCCGTAACACAAGCCTCGTTAGCTCGGAACTAGATGGCGCTGTGTCATAATGTCCAAGAATATGTATTTATTTATTTATAACATAGTACAGAATGAACTGCGGGGACAAACACGTCTATGACTCATTTAAACCTATTCCCCAATTGTATACTGAAGCAAATGAATCGTTAGCTTGTCAATCAATCTTCGACAAAGGCCTCAGATGACTTCTCTCACATGAGCGCGGCATTCGCCAGTTCCGCTCTGAGCAAGGCGAACGTTAATCACAACGAGAGATCGCCCCTACCACGGTTAGCAATAATATTAAACAATAAAACATCATATTTTTCTATATCAGTTTTACTTATGATCTTCTGGCATAAACGTGTTATTCTCAGCTAAGATTTCAATAAAAATTTTGTTGAAAATTGATTCAATAATCCATCCGAATAATTTATTTATTTTAACCTTAATTAAAACGGTCGAAAGCTACTCGCACTAACTAACAGGTATAAAAAATAAAACTAAGACACAACTAGCATCAAACATACACGAACGAAGGTTTCTAATATAAATAAATATATATTTTGACGACGTGACGGTAAAACTTCGTGTCTGTCAACCCGCACTGGTGAACCCAGAAAGCAGTCCGGGGTGTCACCAGGGTATATGTACGACAAGATATATGAATGATGAAGATAAAGTAAAAGTGGTATGCAGGGATGGTAGAAGTGGCGTTTTATAGCTTCTGGTTACCCCTTCGTCTGCGTAAAATTAGTAATTTTATTTCCACCCCCCCTTTCCGCCTTTTAAAGGATGATTTCCGGGATGAAAATCATCCCACGGCTCTTCCCGGGATTAAATTTGGTAAAGAGTTACTTACCAAATTTCATCCAAATCGGTTCAGCGGTTATAGCGTGAAGAGGTAACAGACAGACAGACACACTTTCGCATTTATAATATTACCATTGACATTTGAACTATTGATGCCATGATCCATTCTGTACGATCAAGAAGTTTTAATACATCTTCCAACTCACGACAAATTCTCCTTGCTTCTCCCTTTCTTCACATGGTAGGGGGATCCAAGCAGTCTATTAGAGGATCGTAAATTAGACTGTGGCGGGCAATCTGTGCCGCTTTTGATTAAATTCACCTGGTACACTGGTGATTTGTAGTCACAGTATCACCACATATTGAGTTCACAAAATAATGGAGGCGAGAATGAGTTCAGAACGATCTGAATATAATATATTATTATCTAACGAATTTGGATTTTATTTCACGGTTTATATGGAGTGTTGTGTGTATTTCGTTTATAGAATTTTTGTTAGGAGGGTTGAAATTGGTTGATTTTACCGTTTGTCACTTATCTTCATCATCATCATCATCATCCGCAGCCCTTCTGATCCCACTCCTGGGTGTACGCTTCTCTCAATGCGTGCCATTCGCTTCACTTATGCAAGAGAATGTCAAAATAAAAATACAATTTTTCACGGATTTTAGGACTAGGTATGTATGTATATTGTGTCAATATACTATTTTTAGGGTTCGGTACCCTAAGGATAAAAACGGAACCTATTACTAAGACTTCGCTGTCTGTCCGTCCGTCTGTCTGTCTGTCTGTCACCAGGCAGTATTTCAAGAACCGCGATTGCTAGACAGTTGAAATTTCCACGGATTATGTATTTCTGTGGCCGCTATAACAACAAATACTAAAAACAAAATTAAATTAATATTTAAGCGGGGCCCATACAAAACACGCAATTTTTGCCTAATTTTATACGGAACCCTTTGTGCGCGAGTCCGACTCGCACTTGGCCGGTTTTTTTAATATCTTCTGACTTTGACAAGGATTTCCAGAAATCCTTGTCATTCAAATTGTATTTATTTACGTCACAACTTCGTGTATTGTTCACACCAAATATTCTGCATCAAAATTGAACTCAATTCTAATCTTGTAGATGCAGAACAAATCGTCTCTGACCAATGTACATACAAAAAACACATCCACGACTGATCCTTCAAGAATTAAACATACGTTTTTCATATCTCGTACATAACTGCCTCGTTGGTCTAGTGGTAGTACTGTGCGACTGCCGAGCAAGAGGTCCTGGGTTCGATTCCCAGGTCGAGCAAAGTGTTATTGGGTTTTTCATTGAAATTCTCAGTAGCAGCTCGGAGTTTGGATTCGTGTCCGGTTTATGGCAATAGGCTCGCCCGAAACGTGGGTGTACATTAGTACACCTCTGCCTTACCCTTCGGGGACGACAGGCGTGATGGTATGTATATGTATATGTATGTTTTTCATACCAACATACGTCAAAGCTAGTGGAAACGCCACAAAAAGGTATTCCAACGTGGTATTAATCCCACCACGATGAATACGCTCATCAACAGACGGACACCCGGCGCAATCTACCCCGCCATCTGCGACATTGACGAACATGCATCCATTTGACGCGGATTCGCCTCGTTATGTATGAAGCTTAGAGTAGGAATTATAATATGTCTTCAACTAAAGCACAATTTAACGAGTCGAGTTATATGTAAGAGAGTATTATTAAGTTAGATCTGTACTTATTAATATTATAAATGCGAAAGTGTGTCTGTCTTTCTATCTGTTTATTACGTCTTTACGCTTTATCCACTGACCCGATGTAAAAATTAACAGCCTATACCAAATTTCATCGATTAGATGATAAGGGATAATTTAAGGTCCGGGAAATAATAAATAAATAAATACATATTTCCGGACATTATTACACAGCGCCATCTAGTTCTGTGGCAAGCAACGTGGCTTGTGTTACCGATACTAGATGGTTCATATACTACATATATAGGTATATTTTTTTTTTGTAAGTACATACATATTATACAGAGATACATCCATGACTCGGATACAAATGTTGATGCTCATCACACAAATATTTGTCCCTACCGGGATTCAGGTAGTTGTTCCGGGTCTGGGCGTTTGTGTATGCGAAAAATTGTGTTTGTAAACGCACCCTAGAAAATCCTAGTGTGGGTTAACGTTTTTTATAAAAAAAAAATAAAAAAAATCCAAGCTAAGCAACGAGGCCCGTGTTACGCGGTTGATACACTACATAGATGTTTTTTTTGTAAATACGCACTTATTATACCTATATAGCAACATCCATGACCTATGGTTACAATAAATATCTATATCGACGACCCAGTTAGTCCAGCTGTAGTTAACACTGCCTTCTGTGCTATGGGTCCCGGGTTCAAATCCCGGTAGGGACAAATGTTTGTGTGATGAGCATGAACATTTGTATCCGAGTCATGGATGTATCTATCTATAATATGTATGTATTTACAAAAAAAAAAGTATATATGTAGTATATCAACCAGCTAGTATCCGTAACACAAGCCTCGTTGCTTAGCACGGAACTAGATGGCGCTGTGTGTCATATAATGTCCAAGAATATTTATTTATTTATTTATTTATATTCATCACACAAATATTTGCCCTTACCAAGACTACAGAATCAGGCAGTCTTTCTTCCAAGCTAATCGGGCCATCATGAAAGGTACCTCACAATAAATACAACACAATAAAAGTCAATAAAACATTAAAAAGGTTTTCCATTCCATTTCGAATATAAAGGGAAGCTGGCTATACGAGTAAGTGATCTCTTTGACAAGTGGTGTACTTGGGACGAGTTACCCAATATTGCCTTTCGATCTTGACATTTTTTGATACAATGAATGTTGGTTTATAAATATATTATGTACTGGAGAAGAGATTAAAGACTCTACAATATAATATTTTATTCTTGTTTGTATTTTCTTACGAACAAATATTTTATCAATGAAACTAAAACATGTTTTCGCAGAAAAAGGTCTGTAATAACCTACTTTACTATCCCACTGCTGTCCACAGGTCTTATTTAAGAGGGATTAGGCTCTGGTATACCATGCTAGCCTAGTGCGGGAGAGCTGGTTTCTAGATTTCACAGACCAATGAGAAAATTTCTCAGATATTCAGGTATCGTGTGATAAATACGCACATATCTTCTTGGCCACTGGCCACACCATTCAACTACCTCAGATTTGAAACATTCTCCCTTGGTTAGATTTATACCTTTTGACAAATAAAAAGGAATCTCTCAAACAAATTAAAAAAGAACACGACAAAATTGTTATTGGGTTTTTCTATAAAATTCTCAGTAGCAACTCGGAGTTCTGATTCGTGTCTGGTTGATGGCAAAAAGGCTCGCCCCCTCTATAACATGGGACGAAAAACGTACCGGCAAAATGGGGATGCACATGAGTATACCTCTGCCTAACAGTTCGGAGACGACATGCGTGATGGTATGGCAGAAACATCCAAGTAGGATACATATCAATGTATCCTACTTTCATGATATACCCCGCTTGCCGCTTCCTTAGAGACCAGTTCTTACTGCAGCAATATCCACTTACAACGCGTCACACGATAAGGAGAATGGAATCCCTTATTTTTCACCTATCACATTGTTTTCACGCTGCTCCAGTAGAAAAGATATACGGGAAATCATTTTGTCTTACAAAATAAAGTTTTTTTTTTGTTTTGTCATCTCAGATTAGAGGGGTCATGTTATAGTCCAACCCGCTTGTTAAATTGGCTTCGCAGAATTAACACTCCGCGCTTGCCGTCAAAAATCGGATACATATATTACAAGTATTATCAAAACCATATGAAGAGAATATCAAGGAATTAGACGTGAAAGTGAATTCTCTCACGCATGTAGATTTCCTCGTGAGATTTTTCTTTATCCTAAAGCGAGTGATGAAATCATTGCCAATTATATCAACGAGGTATAATTGCATATACGTTCCCAAATGGAACAACTATCCATATTAATATATGGCGCAGAAGCTGATTGATCCCACTGCAGCTACTGAAACGTCACTCTGTCACTCATCGACGTTCCGTCTTAAGCAAATAAATATTTTTATTAAATTAGAAGTACGGATTTTACGTATTTAATCGCAGTATATTAATACTATTTAAGCAAACGTTTTGGATCCTTTACAATATCCATCACTTCAAGGATAGACAAATATTTTTTAACGACCCAATTAGTCCAACGGTAGTTAGCACTGCCTGCTGTGCTATGGGTCCCGGGTTTGAATTCCGGTAGGGACAAATGTTTGTGTGATGAGCATAAACATTTGTATCCGAGTCATGGATGTATCTATGTATAATAGTATATATTTACAAAAATAAGTAGGTATTATGTAGTATATCAACCCACTAGTATCCGTAACACAAGACTCGTTGCTAAGCTAGGAACTAGATGGCGCTGTGTTATAATGTCCAGGAATATTTATTTATTATTTATTTTTGTGCTCGCCAAAATAGTAACCCCTATGTTTCCGCTTACCATGTATGCTTCTAAGTGGAAAACAAGACGCAGAGTGAATTTAGCCGGTTCATTACATTACCGGCTCGCTTGACTCAGCGGCTGTTGTACTGGAATACGACCGGCATTACGATGCGAAATATTATTTTATACAGTTGTTTTTATAAGTCATTGATGCTAAAATAGGTGTGCTATGTTTGTAGGTCATGCTTTGTATATTTGTGGGTGGTGTGTTGCTTGCAAATGAGTCAATAATTTTAAATTAAATATAAATAATTTTAAATTAAATTTTGACGAACTCTGTGGTCTAGTGGTTCGAGTACCGGACTGTTGATCACGAGGTCGTAGGTTCGATTCCCACGGGACACAAATATTTATGTGATGAATATAAGTAATTGTGTTCGTCTGGGTGTTTCATATGTATTATAAGTATGTATTTACAAAAAAAAAAGTATATAAGTATTTATATCCATGGTCTAGTACCCATAGTACAAGCTCTGCTTAGTTTGGGACTAGATGGTGATGTGTAAAATGTCGCAGAATATTTATTTTAAATGGAATAATAGGGACTATTTTTTAATTATGGAAATTGATTTAGCCTTAAAAACCTAAGCTTTTAATTACTTAATACTTTTAATATTCGTTTAAATTGAATATTACGAGCATACACTTGTTAAAACTAAAAATCATTAATTATACAATTCTCTCATTTACTGTGTTTTTTTTCAATATTTTGGGCATGGAAACTGCTAGTGTAGTGTTGTGGTGATGAATTGATTAATGGTAATTCTGTGGGTAGAAGCGGTATCTTCACTGAATTGCACCATGTAAGGAATCCAAAAAAATATCAATGTCATCATCATGATATCAACCGACAGACGTCCACTGGTGAACATAGACCTCCCCCAATATCAATATACCGCGATAGAATCTGTAAAAAGTAATGATTTTTTTTGTGTCTAATAATCATGTAATAAAATCATTTTTTTTATTGTTTTCATGCTTCTGTTTTTGTTGCTTATCTGTCTTCTATCTCCGCAGATATTAAAAGCGTAATTAAAGCCAGATTTTCAGGCTTTTCTGTCGATGTTTTTATGAGCAAAGATGTCACCGCTCGCAAAGGATTTCGTGGTACCAGGCAGTAATGTGGCGAGTGTGATATGTTTTACGACCGGAGTTCTTATTATGGAGTGGTCAGGCCAAATGAAGTTTGCGCACAAATAACATAGTATTTTATGTTCATTCCTGCCGCCTGTGTCTGTGAATGATATTATTTTTTGGAGATTATGTTTATATACTCACGATAATAGAGTTAGTGAAAATATATAAAGAAAAATCGGTTCCAAAATATTATAAAACTAACTAAACAGACTGTTTGGAAGTTTTGCTCTTGCTTAGCTTGGGTAAATCATTATAGAAATGTTTAGTCATTAGTTTATATTCTGTATTTTTTGTTAATATAGACACTTGCCCATGCTAACGTTGAAATAATTTTACACTATAGATGTTTTAATAATTGTTTCTCATAGCAATCGTAATACAACCATGTTTAATTCTAGAAGAAGGGCTTAAGTTTTCAAGCTACGCGATCGTTACAACCCAGCTCAGGCCACAAATTGGTAGATCTACGTCATAAGCCTGTTTCCCGCTGAAAATATGATGTAACTGAAATACACGAGCGAATCTTGAAAAATATTTTCTTCGCAGTTTCTTAGAACTAAGTTAATATTATTACTTATGATGTGGTTTACTTTCTTCGACAGATTTAGTATGCCTTATTTCTGAGGAAATTTATGAGATTGAGGTCAAAATTTGTACTCGTGTTCATCTTATTTATGGAAGAAAACTAATAACAAAAAACTTCTTTGTATTTTTTTTTGATCGTGTAGACTCGTTTGTTGCCCTCACAATTAGGTACCGTTGTGGTCTATATCAATTCATCATCATATCAATAGTTAGACGTCCACTACTGGACATAGGTCTCCCAAGGATCACCACAACGCCGACGACCAGTACTGCGCTACCCGCATCCAGCAGATTCCAGCGACCTTTGTCAGGTTGTCAGTTTTCCTTGCCAGGGCCTACCCACGCTGCGTCTTCCAATACGATTAATGGAAACAATTGCAGGCACATTTTTTGTCAATCTTAAGTAAATAGAAAGCATGACAATGACTCTGCCATATTAACAACTCGTTGTGTATGTAAAAAACCGCTGTATGGACTACTGTCCGACTAATGTTCACGGAATTTTATTTTGGAAGGGATTAAGCCATCGAGAAAATCTCTCGGCCAAGGCCAGTAACAAACCGGCCGTAAGTACTAAATTCCTACCATCCAATAAAACCTCTAAATGTTAAAGAAGGTGACGTGCCCCAGAGGAATTATTTAAACTGTTTAAGAACCAGGTAACAAAATTAGTCATAAAATTTTATGTGATACTGATATTTTTTTACTGTTTCCATAATTTTCATTGGTTTAAAGAGAATTATTTAATAAACAAGGTTAAAAAAAAATCTCCAAAGGAAAGACACAGTCACACGCCAGCATATAAATTAAATTATATTCTAATTAGACTCTAGGTAGCGAGAACTAACTGTCCAGAGTAAAAAATATATTTTTCTTAAATCCGTTTTTCACAGTAAGTAAACAAAGTAATTTTCCTTTACAGTGTTGCCTTTGAGGATGCCCTCAAAGGGGTTTCTCTGATGAAACTGGATTTTTCGTTACTCAAAAGGAAATTAAACAAATTTGTAGTAACCCTCTTAAATCTATCTATCTATCACTCTACTCGGATTATCTATAGACACTCAATTAAATTGGAAATCTCATATACAAACAATACGAACAAAGCTTTCAAAATTCTCATATGCCCTACGCGAAATTAAAAAAACCACAAACCTACAGGTATTATGCTATGGGGAAATAGCACAGATTAATCTACCATTTTTACATTACAAAAGAAATTAATCCAAATAATCACTCATATCGAACAAACAGGTAGCTGTAAACCATTATTCCAAAAACATAAACACTTACCTGCCTATACATCCTAGAAATAAGTAAATTTGTCCGAAAACACCGAGTATTCTATAACACCCGTGAAGAAATACAAACAAGATACACACTACGATACAAAAATAGATTAAATCTACCAACATCCCGTCTTAAAATCCACTCATCTAGTCCTTTAGTTATGTCCATAAAAATCTATAACAAATTACCAAAACATTAAAGAACAAAATAAAACAAATATTTTTATAAATAAGTTAAAATCTTTTCTATTAAATAAATTCTACTACACAATAAAGGAATTCTTGGATTCAAATAATCTAACTACATAATAACACATTAAACATTTTATTATATAGGTATGTATACATCTCATATAATAAACATAACTAAAATATGTATATATATATTGTGTACATATATATACATCTGCAATATAATATATACATATATATATATAGGTATATATAGAATAAAATAGCCCTCTTCCTCTCTCCTAAAATGTTTTTACTTTGCTGTGCCCGACAGGGTCCATGATGATCTGTTTTTAATTTAAGTCCATCTGTAAAATTACCATGGAATGCAATAAAAAAATGAGTATTGAGTATTGAGTATCTATAGAAGGCGATAAACTTAAATTCAGTCCGGTAAAAGCGTTGATCCTGTCATTTCTATTACAATTTGATGAAAATAATTAAATAATATTTGTAAGCCGCGCAGAAATAAAATATTTTAAATATTCAATTTAATGTGTTAAATAATCAGAATCTAAGTCAGAAGCACATCCACCCTCTCTTGAATTCCACAATTTGTGAGTATAATTTTATAAAGCCTTTTGATTTTTAAGACGCAATCTCGTATCGTCTTACGAAAAACAACATAATCATCATCAGCCTATATTCGTCCACTGCTGGACGTAGGCCTCCCCTAGTGAACGCCACAGAGCTCGATCTTCGACGAAAAACTACATGCAGAATAATATACACATCAATATTTCTATTTTATTATTACAGATAATCTTAGCCTACAAAGCACACAAGTACAAAATAATTTTTCGTATTAATTAAGGTATTACGGTGTATAATGCTAAGTACTAACGAGAGACGATAATAATTATAAGCGTCACACGTACAAAAATCCGATTTGGACGAAGTTATAATTATGATATGTATCATGTACTTATTCATGTACTGTTAACGTAATTATAACACCGAGGTACCCAACACAGTACGCCCAAGAATGGTGTGAAAAATTTGAAACGCGGGGATCAAAATAAATTAAAATAATAATATGAATATACCGCGATAATATCCGTAAAAAGTAATTTTATTTCAATGATAAAATAATACAAATCAAATTTCAATACCGTCACTGTTCATCAAATCCACTTAGCACTAATTCCCTTTAAACTTTATCTTCTTCTCCGGAATCCGAGCCCAACTGCACTGTGTCTAAAAATAAAATCTGGTCCAAATGCAGTCCGCAAATTAGAGCTTCGTTAGTTAATCCAATTAGTTCGTCGGTGTTTTAATTGGGTTTTTTTGTGTAACACGATGAGGTGTTCGCAGTACGGCCAACCAGCTAATTAGGGAGGCAGAAATGTGGGAATTGGTTTCTTTTATCGTTCAGGCTATTTCTGGGATTGTTTGATGGCTCCTTTGGTGAGGAAACTAGGTCAATTAATCTGTGGAAGATTAAGTGAGCGCTTGTGCGATAGATTTTTGGTGCTGTTTGATTGGGGCAATATGTGGTTTGTCACAGTGATTTTAATCATTGTTGGACCGTGATAATTTTGTCATTTGTACGAATTTGTAAGCTTTTGTAAATTTTATGTGGAACTAAAATTGTCTTCGTGACACTACAAAACCTATATTTTTTTTAACTGTAAATAATAAATTTAATTGTATCTATTGACATCTAGTAGATTTTATCGCGGTATATGATTTAGTCACAATTTCATCATCACGGGCAGACAGCAGACAGTATTAAAATGTTCATAATACACTCATCTAAGAAAACATTTAAGATAAAAACTTAGTATCTAATTTCTTTTATTAATCAAATTTAAAGTTCATTGAAATTTAAAAACAAAATTTTACCCATATAAAGTTACAAAGGTCCCAATCTATCCGTGTCCTTGCATGATGTAAATATACCGCGATAAAATCAGTAGAAAAAGAGTTTTATTTGAAAACTTTGTCAGTTTTAACATTTTGGAAAATGGGTCACATATTGTCACATTTTCCTTTACCATTTCTTTTACTGTCATAGCAAAACTATCTTTTATTGTACACAATATTGGTATTATTATTTTCTTGAAATAACACCAATATTGTCCAAGAGTAGTGCAACCGTAGGACAGGCTTTATAAAATTTTATGTAATTGTTGTTGAAACGTAGACTGCAAATGTGTGAAAGGAGAGTTAGAGGTATGGTCCAAAAGAAAATATAAATAAATAAATATTCCTGGCCATTATGACACACAGCGCCACCGAGTTCCAAGCTAAGCAACGAGGCAAGGACGAGGAAATCATCGTGAGGAAACCTGCATATTTGAGAGAATTCTCGATGGCATGTGAAGTCTGCCAACCCGCAGGCTAGAGTGGTGGACTATAGCCTAATCCCTCTCAATTGAGAGGAGACCCGTGCCCAGCAGTGGGACATTAATGGGTTGATGATGATGATGATGATGCATAAATACATCCATGACTCGGATACAAATGTATATAAACAGATTGAATAAAATAAAATTACTAATTCTACGCAGGTAAAGTTGCGGACAAAAGCTATTATAATATACATTTTAGTTTTTTGCAGCTCGCTACCTCTTATGCTTGTACCATGTTTATGGATTTCACAAGCATCTTTCGCAGTAAGCTAGGATGCCATAAGATTTCATTGTACACAGAAACTCGCGAACAAATTGTTACACCCTGTGGGTAACAATTTGTTCGCGAGTACCCAGTATTAAACCCTGTGGGTTTGGTTGATATAAAGGAACATTGAGAAAAACTCGCGCTACGTTTTGATTTAGAATTCCGCTAGCTTGGTTTTACGGACAAAACTGGTTTTGTAATATTAAAGAATCGGATAAAATGGTGTGTTGGGAGCTTGTTTATTACTCAGATTTAACTTACTTTAGTTTTATGACTTACTGATCTAGTATAGTCGGGTAAAATAAGTTTGATTTATTTTATTTACAGTCCATACTCTTCTCCATTAAATTAATAGTAGCCTTCAATTTTGCAACGCCGCTAAGTTTAAGCTGTACTCTTAGTATGCAAAAATGAAGTTTGAGTTTTGAGTTTTACTCTATGTTTCACTAATATTATAAATGTGAACGTGTTTGCCTGTCTGACAATGTCACTGCTGAACTGATTTAGAAGAAATTTGGTATCAAGATAATTTGGGTTCCGAGAAAGGAGACAGCTTCTAAAAATAAAATTTAAAATAAATAAATAGGCAAACCTTATTAATCCATAAATAAAATCCAGTAAGAAGACATAAAATGGCACTTATCTAGTAATATGTACCTAATAAATAAAGAAAATAAGGTTTCTTATTTCATATTAAAGTACTTAACTCAAGAAAAAGTTTCAATATAATATATTTTCTCCTTCAACCTCGGTATAATTTAATCAGAGATTTGTTAAGACTTGATATTTCAAATCTTATCTCTAGAGATTGAAAAATCTCCGTGAATTTAATCTGTATAACATTTATAGAACTTCTTCAATAAATTGGTTATGATTGGTGATTTCTTTAAAGGTGGAGAATGGGGATAGAGTATATAGCATTTATTTGTAACAAAACATTTGATAAATGTAAAGTGATATCATTTTAAGAACCGAATAAAAAATCTATACTTATTTAATATTATAAATACTTTACGCTTTAACCGCTGAACTGGTTTAGATGTCATTTTTTATGGAGATAGTTTGAGTCCCGCGAAATGACATAGGATAGATAGATAGATAGGATAGATTGATATACGGGTTATTTATCGTATAATACATAATTGTACTTAAAACACAACTTTAAAAAATATATCAAAGTAAGAATAAATAAATTTATTTTATTTATCTTCGGCCTATATTCGCCCACTGCTGGACGTAGGCGTACCCTAGTGAATACCACAGATCTTAGGCTCTTCTGATCCAGTTGCTGCCAGCTGCCTTTCGCAAAATTTTAAATTGTAAAAATAGCTTTAATAATTTCTTTATATTATTTATTTTCCACAAGAATGATATATATTTTTTTAACTAGCACAGTCGTCAAAACAATGTCTGGCTATCCCTCCTCCCCCTTCTGCCTATAAGGAAAAAAGCAAGGCCCCCGGCATGTATTGATAAATTCCCATGGGCTTAGAAAAGGTAGCATAACTAATTCACCAACACGTGAGCGGAAAAAAATATTTTTGTTCCAGAAGAATTATATTTCTGGACCGCTGTGTGACAGTGTGATTTTTTTTGACTAAATATACGAATATTTTAATATGTTTTATTAAAATGGTAAATTGTATTAGAAAGAAAGAAGAAAGAAAGAAAATAATATTTATTGACACAGTCACGAACAATGCACACAATAACATAAAAAAGAAAGAAAAAAAAAAACATTGGACAATAAAAAAAAACTCATTGTGTGCCCCACGGCTGTGCCAAATGGCCCAGTTCAGCTAAAAGCCAGACAACTGGTAAGCTGCCTGGCGCTGGTTTTCAACTGGACCAGGAGGTGAGTGTCACGGATGCAAACCAGTTTCACGACGCAGAATTGTATGTGAATAATAAATAAGTACATAATAATACAAGAATATATGAGAGCTAATAAATATAATTATAATCAAACAATATACGTAAATAAGTGGTATGTAATATGTAAAATACACACACAAATATAAAATATAGCAACCTATTAAACACATATATATACAGTTATGTTATTATTAAATCATTGATTTGTATGTTCTGGTTAGTCACTGGATGAAAGCCTTACAGAGATAATGATCTCCAAACAGCTGAAATGATTTTATTGAATCATAGAACATTCTAGATTAAGTTTATTTGAAACAAAACAGATCAAAACCGTCTCAGTCATAATAATACATCCACATACATGGATTAAAATTCACACATTGTACCAAAATGTGTTGAGTTAATAATATTCAAGTAAAAAAGTATAAAATGACGAATGCAAAAAGTAAATTAAACAACGAAATTAATATTTATTTTTTCCACAAAACCAAAAGCTTTGTACACTGTGCCAACTTTACAACATTAATTAGATAGTACCAACACGGAGAAGAAAAACATGGTACGGAATAAAAATTAGATCATTTTTTACATTATTAAATAATAAGCAGAGGGAGAAAGTTCGTAAAAAATATCACAGCACTCTCATTTTGAAATTGTGATAGCCCAGTGGCATGACTGGTGCACTGTAAAAGTCAAATGTCTCGAGTTCGAACCTAAGTCATGCACCACTGACTTTTCGGAAACTATGTGCGTAGGTATTTATCACAGCACAAATTTTGAAGAAAAACATCATTAGAAAACCATTCTTGAGAGATGTTCTCGGTGGCATGTGAAGTCTGCCAACCCACTTTAGAGCAAAGATCCGTGCCCAGCTGTGGGACAATAATTGGGCTAATTTGTTATTCTTCGCTTCGAGGAATATTATTCCAATGTCATTCAATATTTCAAGTGATTCAGCATTTGTAATTTATAACCAGTTCAAATTAAATTAACACGAATTGAAATTTTAGTCAAAAGAGTTAATCAAAGGACTGTCATCTTTAATTAAATATTTGACGTAATTTCATTTTACAATTTATTATTCGTTAAAAAAATTTCATTTGATTCTTCGTTGTTCAAATGGTCGCAAGCGCAACTACTGTGCAAGAGATTTTGGGTTTGATTCCCAGGTCGAAAAAAGTGTTATCGGGGTCTTCCATGAAATTCTCAGTAGCAGCTCGGAGTTTTGATTCGTGACCGGTTAATGGCAATAGACCTAGACAATGTTTTGTTGATCAAGTGAAGGAAAAAGTGGGAATCGAGTAGTATCAAGAAGTCAAAAAGAAAGCGGGAGATAGACATAATATATATAAATATATAACACATATATATATAAAACATATACATATGTGTATATATGTATATATATATGTTTTAGGTCCCATGTAAGAGGAGGCGAGCCTATGCCATTATTATTATTATTAATTTAAGAGCTCAGCTCTTGTCGGTGGAGCAATCGCCACTGTTGTCTATCTCCTGCTTTCTGTTTGACTTCTTGATACTACTCGATTCCCAGTTTTTCACTTTTTTTTATTATATATATATACCCGTACCGTATAATATTTTGTCTGGACATTTTGACACAGTGACAGAGTCACATTTTGCCATCTAGCTCCGAAGTAAGCCACGAGGCTTGTGTTACGGATACTAGTTTTTTTTTTTTTTTTTTTTTTTATTTATTTATCAGAAATACATTCACAACATTTTGTTTTTTCCATAATGCCACTTAAACCTCTTGGTTAGTCTTTTGTTAGTCGATATACTACATATATACCTTTGTAAATACATACATATTATACATAGATACATCCATGACTCAGATACGAATGTTTATGCTCATCGCACTACACATATTTTGTCCCTACCGGGATTCGAAACTAGGGCCCATAGAACAAAAGGCAGTGTTAACTACCGCTGGACTAATTGGGTCGTCAAAACTCTTCGGGGACAACTAGCGTGATAGAATACTATGTACTTATACTTATGCTATCAACTAGTAATTAACAATGTTGAATCAAATGAGCCGTATGCCGGAGCCGTGGTAGCCTAGTGGTGTGACCAGTGGACTGAGATGTCAAAGGACTCGAGTTCGAACCCAAGGCACGCACCACTGACTTTTCGGAAGTTATGTGCGTATTTATCACATGCTCAAACGGTGAAGGAAAACATCGTGAGGAACCTGCATGCTTGAGAGAATTCTCGATGGCATGTGAAGTCTGCCCGCAGTAGGCTAGCGTGGTAGACTATAGCCTAATTCCTCTCAATTTAGAGGAGACCCGTGCCCAGCAGTGGGACATTAATGGGTTGAAGATGATGAATCAAACAAAAGATTTTTAAGGAATAGTAAATGGAACTAGAAATTAAAAAATCTTTGAGCGTGAAGCTGAAAGCACACTTGTATTTACACAACCCTAAGTATTCCTGCGAGACAAGTACCAATTTGTGCCAGATAAAATATTATTATATATTCAAATTATTTTAGAAATATCATTCGTTGACATAAGCGAAAAAGGTCACAGGTCAGGCCAAAAATATTTGTAGATATTGGTAAATTATTATAAAATTTATTATACGATTGCCTGTGTTATGAACTAATTTTGCCCGCAACTTTGACTGTGTTATTTTTGTGGTGATACGGGGGCCAACGAGCAGGCGGCTCACCTGATGGTAAGTGATGACCGCCGCCCATGGACATTTGCAACACCAGAGGCTTGCAAATGCGTTGCCAAACCCCTTCGAAACCGTTCAGTTTTCTTAAAATAGGGAGTTACTGAACTGACAGCAAACGGAATTCCCATGCTGTCAGAATAGTCACACCCCCAATGAGCTCTGGTAACCTTACTCACTCGCAGAAAGACAACTATTGTTTATTCACTGCGGTCTTCTGTAAGCTATGCCCTACCTCCTGTAGAATTGGTAATTATACCCATTTTGTTTTATCATCAGTCTGCTTTATTTATCTCTTAGGCTTCTCTCTTCAGAAATAATCAGCATCTGGGTTTAAGCGGGCAGAGGTAATAGACAGACAGAAATACTTTTGCAATTTAGCAAGATATTGAATATGGAATAACATATACACAGCATACATTTTATTAATACCTTTTAGGTGCCCTGTCAGTGAAGGGTTAAATAATAATTAATTCTACAAAAGAAAATAAATATTCTGTTTACCGTTAAGCCCGGGGCAATTGTTATTAATTGTTAGGTTGAGAGAAATTAATGCGAGCGCTTTTGTATCGCTCGATAGATTATATTTATTATCATTTTGGTACAACCCTATTGTTCATATTATGATAAGAGATTTTTCTGTGCCCAAACAATAAAACAAAATCTGTGAATCATATTTTGTACATACAGTTACGTATTTTTATAAAAGTATCTGAAAACCAAATTTAACGATATTTTTTAAGAAAAAAAAAATCTGTGAATAAATCTTTAAGAAAACTTTTATGAATTTTATAACTTAAAAGCGGCGCCATCATTGAAGTCAGCTAATCGCAGTCCACTGCTGGACATAGGCCTCTTTTAAAACTGGGCCATAACACGTTGCCTTCCTAATTCAGTCTGTCGGTTCTGTCACAGACTGAATGCTTAGTGAAATATCTTATTATTTTTTAATCAAAATCAACTGATCACTGTCGCCTTAATATTGTTATTATTAATATTGATCCATCGGAAAACTAAGTTCAGAAGTTCGAGGATGTATAAGCGGAAATTTTGGCAATATTTTGAGTATTGCCAAATTGTATTGGTGGTCACTTACCATCAGGTGAGCCTCCTGCATTTATCGCTTTGCCTCAGCCGAATCTGATGTGTGATTGAAAAATAGGGAGATAGGGACCGTTTTTGGCGTCGTGCGGTGTTTGTTGGTGTCTTATTGTGTTGTAAGCATACAAAATGCATCTTTTTTAAAATATTATTTTATTTATTTATAATAATATTGAACCCTGCGAGGTCGAGAATAAACGTTTTATTTTCTTTTATTCTTTCAAATAACATTTTGGCTTTTATTTTTAACAACACAACGGAATGCCTCTGTGTTTTTATTCGGCATAGAATATATTTATTCAAGTATAGAAGATCATAAATTGACAAAATAAAATGTATTTACTTTTTTTATTTTATCCTTATTCATATTCACAACCCTCCACTTATTTATTGGAGCGGTTATCGTAAGGAATTATTAAAAATGTATGTATACGACTTTATTTATAACGTGAGGCTGTTGAATAACAATTTGTTTTGTGGACCCTTTGTGTTTGTTTTGTTTAGCATGTTTTAGTTTTCATATTTATTTTCTGATTTTATACAGCATTATGCTAACGTAGCCAGTGGCATTGTAAAACATAATTACTGATGTTTTACATACATACATGCATTCACTCACGCCTTTTTTGGGGGAAGGTAGAAACTACAGGATGCCACGTAATGCGAACCCTGTATACCACTTTTGCCTCGTCCACATTCATATTCGCCGGTTACAAGTACTGCGCACCTCACCTTCTAAATAATTATTATTCGATGCGAACTCTTTAATTGAATTTGTTTTACAACATTATCACTAGATTCAATGGTGAAGGAAAATATCATGAGGAAATCTTCATGCTCAAGATATTTTCTCTATGGCATGTTAAATCTGACAAACCCCACTCACTAGACTAGTGTCGTGGACTATAGCCTAATCTCTCAAACGAGAGAAGATCTCCTGTCGGAGACATCATGCCCATGAGATGAACAGTAAGTGAGTAAATATGATACATTTTAAGTAATGAACCACTCAAATTTAAATTAAATTACAGTCATCATTATCATCATCATCATATCAACCGTTAGACGTCCACTGCTGGACATAGGTCTCCCCCAAGGATCGCCACGACGACTGGTCCTGCGCCACCCGCATCCATCGGATTCCAGCGACCTTAACTAGGTCGTCGGTCCACCTTGCCGGGGGCCTAACCACGCATTATAAACCTCAAGCGGAAACTTTCTTTCTTGATTATTTTTCGGGAATCCATCTTTTGTTGAAATTTACAAAAAGTTGTTAACATACTTCGAAGTATGTTATGTTATTATTATATAAAATAAACAGTGATAAATCAACAAGTTAAAGATGCGAACGAATTGTATATTTTATGGAGATAGCGGGTATTGGGTTTAAGGGTGGTGACTGAGTGTGTAAGTCAGCGATTTCTTGGTAAGTGACTGTAAATTTCATCGGAAAAAACCTCTGACAAACTTCTAATATTCTAGAGATAAGATTATGAGGTTATTTCACATAATACTTGCTGGTAGATATTTCATTTAATGTGTGAGTCCTTAAGTTCGTTAGTAAAAAACCAAAACAAGGTCATCAATGTACTGATATCCAATTATTTGATAATAACCTTTTACAATTTTTCCTTTTTTAGGAAGGGTTTGAACTGAAAATAAAGCTAGCTAGTTAAATAAGTAACACATACCATCACGCCTGTCATCCACGAAATGTAAGGCAGAGGTGTACTAATATACATCCACGTTTCGCCGGTATGTTTTAGGTCCCATGTAAATTGTAATAGGGGGCGAGCCTAATGCTATTGTTTAAAGTTAGTTAAAGGTATCGTTATTTTAATACACGAGAGTCCAACATATAACTTTTAATTTCAATCTCAAAATTAGAAATTGAATGTTAGAAATCTCGAAAAAATATCTTGACGCTGCGGTTGCCCAATGAAACCGTGACCTAATCAGAAAATATAAATTACAAAGCTATTTTGATTACGTTGATATTTTACTTGACAAAATTAATGTAAAATTTCCTTGATTAACGAAATTCAGAAGATTCGGCTCCCAATTATGAGGAATTGGATAAACAAGAGGCGAACAGCGAATTTACTTCAAATTTATTCATTGGGATTTTGGGTCTTATATTTGATGAAATAAGTTTTTGAGTCATTTGAAGATCCAAGTTCTTTGATGATACGTCTATAATTGGACATTTTAAATGGGAAATGGATACTTGTGACTATATCTGGAGTTAATTTATTTATTTTATTTATTTAATTCTTGTACATACACACAAAATACAATAGGAAAAAAGATTAATAGTTACACTGTACAAAGGCACAACTTATTTCTAAAGAAATCTCTTTATATTTATATAAAAAAATCCTTTCACGTAGTTTCATACTGCGTTTTTTGATCCAACTTGCCAGATAATATTGTGTTTATCTCTATTTATATTTTAAATTGGCATAGTTTGGGAGATTCCTATATCCAGCCGTGGACTGCGATAGGCTGATTTGATTGATTGATTGATGATATTTTAATTTATGAAGGATCCGAAACTCGGGTTAAAATAATATTAATAATATTTCGTCAATTTCGCCCAAAAGATACATTAGGAACCTTTAAGTACTTATTAGGTACAACTTAATCTAAAACCTTTTTGAGAGCTGGAGTTTGGTCTAGGTACGGAACCTGTAAAATAAATCGCCTCTTCGCATTAAAACTGTACAATATCCAAAAATATTCGAAATTGAGTTAGTATGCAGAAACGTTTGGTATCATCAGTATGTTTCTCTTAAATACTGACAAAAGAGCGTAATTCAACAAACACTCGCTAGATGACGCATTGGTTAGTTTTAAATTGGCCAAAGTGAGAACTTCTATCGCGCGAATACTATATAACTTTAAGTTATGTTCAAAAGACCGAGCAATGCACGCGTCGTATCTCTTCAAAAGTATACAAAAAGAAAAAAAATACCCTAAGGTAAGCATTGTATATCATTAGCAGTGTACAATCTCAAAACTATGCACTTATTGCTATAAATATGTAGCAAAGTTTGATTCAATTTTCCCGTTAAAATTATATAATTATGTAATTGTACAATTTTTGTGATAAAGTACTATGAATAATACTGCACTGATATTTTTCATTAAAATACGTTTTTTTTTAAATTGTACATTATTTTACATATTTTTTATGAAAAGTTATTAAAAATTGTCTACTTTTTATCATTAATCTGACATCAAAAGTAGTTGAATTCCAAAAAATCCTGAAGTGGAATTGATGGACTTACTCAAATACATACATAGTCAAAACTAAGGTGTGTTTTTATATTACTAAGTTTTATACATGAGATTTTGTTTTAATTTATACTTTAATATAATTATTATACATATATGACAGGTTTACGGGAAACAACCGAAATATGGAGTATTCCCGAAATACTCCATATTTCGGTTGTTTACGGAAGGTTTACAAGAATGTAACAAAAATCCCCTGGAAGGTTTACAGGAATCGAACAAAAATCCCCTGGAAGTTTTTTTTTACGTAGATCTTAAACATAAATTAGGTACTTATTCTACTTAATCAGAAGCTAAGACTGAAAAATACCTGGGTTAATGAGTTTAGTTTAGTGTAGTCATTTAAAAAGTAATTTAACCAACCACTTTATTGTATTTTATAATTATTAATATATTTTGTTTTATTTGTATAAGTTTTAGTTCATATTGAGTATAATAATTTCATAATTGTACTGAAATAAATAAATATTTCATTAAATATTATTGCTTAACTGCAAAAAAATATTATTTTTTTCCTTAAAATCGTATTAAATAAATTAAATATTTATGTACAAATTAAGCAAAATTTTATCTAGAAAAGTGTTCAAACTCAATACAATTATTTTTTTAACCTATTTTTTGGTTACTGTATAGCAAAATGAATATACAATTTTATTTTACTTTGAAAGACAGATAATGTAACTAACAAAAAATAAATAAAAAATGTTGAAATTGTCATTATTATTAAAACTATTACACGCTTTGAAACGCTCTCCTGTAAAATTTGTAAGTTTAGAGATTATACAGTTTTAATGCGAGAAGGCGAAATATACCGCGGTAAAATCCGTAAAAAGTCATTTTATTCCAACAATATTAAACTTTACTTTTATTTCACTGCATACATATATGTAATTACTAAAATAATATATAAACGGCGACCCGATTAGCCCAGCGGTAGTTAACGCTGCCTTCTGTACTATGGGTCCCGGGTTCGAATCCCGGTAGGGACAAAAGTTTTTGTGACGAGCATCAACATTTGTATACGAGTCATGGATGTATATATGTATGTATTTACAAAAAAAGTGTATATATGTAGATCAACTATCTAGTATCCGTAACACAAGCCTCGTTGCTCACCTCGGAACTAGATGGCGCTGTGTCATAATGTCTGGAAATATTTATTTATTTATGTACTGGTACAAATTCTACCGTTATAATCATTACCTCATTAGTGGAAGATAAATCATGTTGCAGACAACTTGTGGAAGCATTTGAGTGCAAAGAGTAAGTATTGCAATACGCGCAGCCTCCATGCTTGGCGTGATGCCAAAGTGTGGACTTTTTTAATATTTTGTTACAAATTTGAGATTAAACCGCCTTCAGTATCAAATTGCGAGAACGATGTGAGATTTTCAAGTCGGTAGTGACCCTGAAAAGTAGTGCTTTTGCAGCACTTCTAACAATAGCAAATAAGGCATTATTATTTACACTTGACGTGGCAATCGATACTGCAAATGATAAGGATCTGCAATGTCAAAATTAAAACAATATTAATATATTTGAAAGAGAAATAAAAACAATTAATTATCTTGTGAAAAGCGACGCACATTAAGTAAGATAAGAATTTAACGAGGCGGACTTGGTATGACCCATCTCTGCAAGAAACAGGGCGCTGAGAATTCGCTGATCTAAAAGACATATATTAAATACATTAACGATAATATCCGTGAAAATTGGTTTTATATTAATGCTTAACGTTTGGGTAGATATGTGTAACAAAATCTCTATAATAGCCATCAAAATTTAAAATGTAATTACTTTCAACATTGTCTCATTACAAGTGAAAACATATAATTGCGTTTAAGTCAAGTAAATTCTGTAACCCGCTTTTGTTTTTAACAGCCAGTTTTCTAAGTAGAAAATAAATAAAATTTACACACATTGTAACGTCGGGTTACGTCAGTGTAAGCCGACTCTTAGTACACTGAAAAACCTTTATAGCACATTCCAGACTTGAAAAATTTAAGGCATTTTCACCCTCTTACATGTGTAAATACGAAACAAATTTCAGATAATAAGAACCTCTTTAGAGAACAAAAGAGGTAAAATTGCAGAAAAAATAGCAAGGGAAAGACTTAGACGAAGTATTGTGGAGGAAAGAATAAACAAGTGAAGGAAAGAGAGGAGACAAAGTCATATCAAGATGTAAAATGGAAAACACAAGATAGAGAACAGTGACAATTACTCCAACGACAAGAACTGAAATTTTAAATTAATAATAATGATGTATATAGATTAAAAAACCTGTGATTTTCTAGTAGCGTGACCAATGTACTGTGTTAGTCAGTCCGCCTCGAGTTCGAACAGGCTCGCATCACTGACTAGTCGGAAGTTATGCGTGTATTTACGAGTATCACACGGTCAAAGCGTGAAGGAAATCATCCGAGGAAACCCGCATACATGAAACCTGCCAATCCGCACTAGGCTAGCATGGTGTAATCCCTCTCAAATGAGAGGAGACCCGTGCCCTGTAGTGTGACAATACTTGGATTGAAGAACCTTAATGTTGATAATGAAAAACTTTACAAAGAAAAATACGCAGCATATCGCATATCTTTTAACTTCAACATTCGGTTAGAACAAATGCCTTTGTAAACAGCCAACGCTTTCAGCAGAACTCAGAAGCAACAAAGTGTGTTACTAATGTCGGTAAATACAACTAACGGATTACTCGACCGTTAAGAAAACTTGGATACGTTGTTTAACTGAGTGTAGAAATACGTTAGATTTGTGTACGCCACACACAGAGGAAGGATTTTATTAATAACTTGCTTTTGGCGGCGACTTTGAGTAGAATTTGTAACGTATATTTTGTAGAATCTGCTTTTTCAAAAATCAGCGTATTTATTTCATGCCTAAAGTTATTTTATAAAACTTTTGTAGTACTAAAATAAAATTACTCCGTTAAAGGATAATTTCCGGGTGTATAATCTGTTACACGATTGTGATCTAGTCTATTAACTGTCATTCATTAGTTTAGTACCATTGTTTGATAACAGATGACACTGCCGTGACGTCATACACTAAGCAATAAATTGTCTTCAATCAAAATCAAAATCAAAAGGTTTTTATTTCAAATAAACTTTTTCAAGCACTTTTAAAACGTTATGATTCTAGTTGCACGGTTCCAAGAAGTCGATCTTATGGAGAAGAACCGGCAAGAAACTCCATAGACACTCTTTTAAAATAATGGGTATTGAATACAATGTTCAGGCAATGGTGTGCGAGGTTAATGTAAAAAATGTAATGTATGTAATGTCTTAAATCGTCAATAGTCTTAGTCTTACTCTGGAAGCACTAGTTTTATTTATAACTGAGATATTTTTTCGACTTTGTACACCGGGATTAATAGAAATATGAGAGAGTATGACTCCAGGATAAAGACATAGATAAAGCCTGGGAGACAAAATATCTCAATTCCAAATTTTATATAAATCAGTTTAACTGTTTAAGTGTGAAAAAGTAACAGACAGACAGGCAAACTTTCACATTATTCATACAATTTTTTTTTATTTGATCAATTAAGACGGACTTATATTAACCTTAACATAACATATAACACACATAACATATAACATAACACAACCATAACAACGTGTATCTACGTTGTTATCAAAATACTGTACTGCAATGAAAACTGCTACACCTTTTATTTTAAAAGTGTCTATGGAGTTGCATTTTGTTTCCTTGACCTACATTGTTGTACTTACATATTTTACAGCAAAATAAATGTCTGCAAGTAAAAAAGGACCATGATTCTCTGAGTTAATTTTGGCATTTTTCTGTGGTCTTCAGTAAGAAAACGTCATTCTTATAATATTTTTAATGTGACTTGTAAAAAAGGTTTTTAAAAGAACTTTTTACAGATTTAAAATTATTTATTTTTATTGCCGTATTCTCTTATTTATAAGATCAATTTCTTGGAATCGTGCAGCTAAACAGTTGAATAAACGTTGAATACGTTTCATAACTGCTTGAAAAGATAATTTGAAATATAATAAAATATAATTAATTCCCGGTAGTGCGACGAAAGGAATGTGAAGTCAAATGTCTCAAGTTCAATTACAAGACCGAAGTGAAACAACAATTAGTTGTGTTTCGGAAAGTGAGTTAGGTTACCCTGGTTACCAGAGCTCGTTGGAGGAAGTGACGAATCTGACAGCACGGGATTTTTTTTGTTGTCATAAGATCGACCGTAAAGACAATTTCAAGAAACACCTAGCCTTCACAAAAATGTATTCAAACTCGTTTGAAGTCCATGCCTCCATAGATGTAACGTGTCCATTATATACAATTATATAGGTGAAAAATATACAATTTGATAGTGCTATTTCACAGACTATAAGCCGCGCTATTTAACAGACGTTAATTCCGTTTTTTACAACTATGTATTTCGTCGCGGCTAATTAATGTGACATTACATTTTAATGCCCGTTTTTATGCAGATGTATAAAATGTACTAAAGACATGTGTCACAGCTTAAATATAAGTATTTATACATAATATATTTCATTATTATATAGATTTGTATGAAACTGAACTCCTTTTAAATGGATCGACTGGATTTTTACAATTTTTGTAGGCCTTATTAATTATAAGGGTATAATAGATCAGGTTTTTATTATCATAACAGTGACAGATATTTGATTAATGACTTAAAGGGATTTGACCCTTGAAAATTGGTTAATGACATGAAAGTAATTAGTAATTAGTGTAATAGTATTAGAAGAAGCGAGCTGTGGTAGCCGAGCGGTGTGACAAGTGGACTGAGATGTAAGAGGTCTCGAGTTCGAACCCAAGGCACGCACCACTGACTTTTCGGAAGTTACGTACGTATTTATCACATGCTCAAACGGTAAAGGAAAACATCGTGAGGAAACCTGCATGCTTGAGAGAATACTCGATGGCATGTGAAGTCTGCCAACCGGCAGTAGGCTAGCGTGGTAGACTATAGCCTAATTCCTCTCAATTGAGAGGAGACCCGTGCCCAGCAGTGGGACATTAATAAGTTGATGATGATGATGATATTAGTATTACTTTGGATTCCTATTTTATGAACTAGATTCTTGCTGTGATACCCCATTGATGTCAATAGGGTGCTAGAATTGAATCCTTAATAAATTTTATTTCGTTGTTTATTTTGCTTTAGTAATAGGGAATAAGCAAACGCTTCACTTTTAAATGCTCAAGATTTCACAAAAAACTCGCGCAATAAAAGTTTCACGAAAACTGTTCACAGTAAATCGGCTTTAAAACACCCTCGAGAGGGCCAGACAGTCCGCTCGCAACCGACACTAACAGAGACAAACATTATACGGCTGAAATATTTCAAACCTTACAAACTGGTATCTCACGAAGGATTTTATTACGGTTCTTTTTGTTGTATGATTAAGTAATTAATTCTAAGCTGCAACGAATCTACCAACTTTTGTTAATAAATTATTAACATATGCTAAAACGATGAAGGAGAATATCGTGACAAAACCTGCATGCCAAAAGATTCCTTTCTGGGTTGCTTGTGAACTATGTGAAGCCTACCAACCCGTACTGGGCTCACAATGATGGTTGATCATGATGAATGTTAATTAATTAGGAAACTAAAAATACCTAAGATAAAGAGGAGGAGGAGGTAGGTCATAACGAGATTTCTCGCTCAAATTGAGCTGCCCGACTGGGGAAGTACCTCCGCCTTACAGAAAACTGCAGTGAATCAACAATAGTTGTCTTACTGCGAGTGAGTAAGGTTACCAGAGCTCGTTGGGGGAGGGGCTATTCTGACAGCATGGGAATTCCGTTTGCTGTTAGTTCAGTAACTCCCTATTTTAAGAAACCTGAACGGTTTCTAAGGGGTTTAGCGACGCATTTGCAAGCCTTTGGTGTTGCAAATATCCATGGGCGGCGGTCATCACTTATCATCAGGTAAGCCGCCTGCTCGTTTTCATTATCACCATATAAAAAAAGAAAGGTGTATCGAAATCTTCCGTGAAATATGAAGGATCTTCTAACCTAGTGGTTGTTACGCCTGGTGGGTTAACCCTTACATCGGGTGTTTGTATAAACTAATAATATGTTTGTATATACTACAATAATATGTCAGTTACACAATTAATTAAGCTAGCGCGGTGTATTAATAGGACTCGCTACGTAATAACTCGAGTACGTCAGCGTTGTTAGTTCCTAGTGCAGCTAATAGATGGCGCTACATAAATATGAATATATTCCTGCACATTATGACACAGCGACATCTAGTCCCGAGCTAAGCTGTAATACCTAGATCGTTTTATATACCACGTGGTCAAATGATGTTGATACACACATCATGTCTGTGAACGGGTGCTGCCTGTTGGGACTTGTGAGCTGAGCTTGTGAGCTTCTGACAATTTATCTTTAACATACATTTTAAATTTTTATTAAGAAAGAAAAATTCAACCTCAGGCGGGACTCGAACCCGCGTCTTCTGGATTGGTACTCCAGACGCTCTGCCAACTGAGCCACCGAGGTATCCGCCTGATGTGTTGAATTTTTCTTTCTTTATGTTACTTATGTCTTTACGGCGACATAGCAACATCGATTGGACAATTCTGCCCAACCCAGAATTCTCCCTTTACAGCGAGTAGATTCCGGATGATATTGCATTACCTTTATACAATCTTTTTGTATTTTTTAGCTAATTTCAAGCTAAGATTTTTAAATTTTTATTAAGAAAGAAAAATTCAACCTCAGGCGGGACTCGAACCCGCGTCTTCTGGATTGGTACTCCAGACGCTCTGCCAACTGAGCCACCGAGGTATCCGCCTGATGTGTTGAATTTTTCTTTCTTTATGTTACTTATGTAAAAAATACAAAAAGATTATACATTTTAAATATTTACTTCGATGAGCAAATATGATCATATATTTAATCTCGGTACATTGTTGTTATTTAATCTCACCGTTTAGATCATGTACAATATACATGGTCACGGGCAGACTAAAATATCAAAATTAAATATTCACGTAGATAAGTGATATTCTTTTTACAGATTGTATACGTTAAAATCTAGTTCCATTTCAATTTCTAATAGTTGCATACGTATAAGAAATATTTCTATTCTCGTAAGTGTAAACAAATTAGTCGTTTTTGACCGTTAATAATACTTTTTAACCGATTTCAAAAAGGAGGAGGTTATCAATTCCAATGTATTTTTTTTTTAAATTAGGTGTAATTTAATTAAAACCTTTGAATTTGACAAGTCTCGGCAATTCTCTCGTGTTTATTAAGTGTCTCTTAAAAAAAACCATTGAGCTATTATTTTCCAACCTAACGTTATTAAATTAATAATCAAAGAAAAAACGCACTCAAACCTAAATAGAAAGAAACAAAGAGCTTTTAATTAAAATTTCGCTCCAAAAATGTTTTTGATGAACATTTTTAAAATGGTTTAATCAAAAATTTCTGGTCGTTAGCGTCAGATAGAGTTAATTTGTCAAATAATTTGCTCTGGGGTCTGAGGTATGGGACCCCAGTAATTGCCTACAATTTGGATTAACTTTGCGATAAACTGGCTTTTATCTGCGGCTTCACTCGTGATTTATTTCCTTTGTTACTATCCAGTTGAATTAACAGAATAAATTAAATTTCTAATTTCACTGCTGTGGTCCTTCGAGCAGTTGCAGAGCGTGAATTACCTAGGAAGTTTGGTCCTTCGGTCGAGCGAAAGTGTTAGATTGTTGAAGATTCACCCCCTAAATCATGTGATTTTAAAAGATACCAACCCGCAGTAGGCTAATGTGGTGGCCTAATCCCTCTGAAATAAATGGAGACCCGTGCTCAGCAGTAGGACATTAATGGGTTGATGATGAGTGAAAAGGTTTTTTTCTATATAATCAGATTTTGTACACAGGTTTCTGGTTTGATCCTCGCACAATGTCATGTCAATTTGTCATGAAAAGTCAAATACCCATTTTTTTAAAAATCGATTTTGACTGATCTATGCTAAGAATCAAAGATATTTAAAATGTAGAAAAAATAATGTTGCAAATGATATAAGATCAAAGAGGTTTCAATCATTTCTAAGTTTACAAGTAAGTTCGCAACTGCTGATAACAAAATAATAATGTTTAATATTATTGCGCAGTTTCCGCTAACTCGATTCAGTGAGTTTATGGGAGTTAGAAACATAGTTACTTGTATCAAGTGTTTAGTGTGTCTCTAACTTAGGAATTATTTCTTTTAAACAGCTTCCCTAGCTATCATATCACCAGCACTCTTTCTGTCTCAGCAGTGAGACACAAGTCTCCTCTTATTTCTCTTATTCTTATAGTTACGGACTGACTGGCGTAAATAAACCAGATCTATTTAACTATACTTACTTAACTATAATTCAATATGTGGTTTATTTACGCTAGTCGTTAATGTCACATAAGATTCCGGTGGGGGGCTTACTTTTGACGGAGGTCACGTTTCACATCCCTTCGATTTGTTGTTCAAGTATAGACGTATTGAGAAATAAGTTTCTATACATATATCTATACGACTATACTTGACTGAAAGTACGTAAGTGGATATTTTCGATTTATATTTTACACGACCTTATTAATACATTCACAGAAGCAATGTTTTGTAATTGTTAGTAACGTGATGCATGGCATTTTGTAGTTTCTGCCTACTTATATGGGAAAAGAGTGTGAGTGTATGTACGTAGAGGTACTGACGAGTTTATGGACCTCAAATAGCTGTAATTAGGTTAAATTGCTTAGTACGTACAATAGATTGAATACTTTGCAAGAGCTGCCTATCCGCTTCGCAAAAAATATGCCAGCTATCATTAGGCCATCATTAGCCCATTTTAATAATTATAGCTGCAAAATTAACTACAACTTAATTTAAAATATAATAAGCTTGCTTTTAGTAGGCTAATGAAAGACACAATTATCGCTGTGGTATTATGATGAGCACCAAGATCAAGATTCAGTACCTACTATCATATTAAAACACCGCTAAACATTGGTCCTTCGAGCCGGATTTGAACCAATGAGCAATTAACGTTTGTACCTGAGACATTTCTATCAATAATGGTTTCTATATAGGTATGTAATACAACAAAAATCAAATATATGTATTATATCAATCATCTAGTATCCGTAACATAACCCTCATTGATTAGCTCGCTATTTAAAATTGCTCTAATATCATTATTAATTTTGTTTGTGTCACATTGTATGACCGCATGCTTGTGCTCCTTTTTTATCTCAATAGAAATACGTTCATACCGTTGCGAAGATAAGAGTCAATATGGTATGTATGGTTTTAGGTTGATGCTTTTACTATGTTTCAGTGTACCTATTTTGAACCTTAAATACTTGACAGTATTTAAACAAAACACTAACAGTAAAATACATATGAACTAGTACATTATTCACAAAAACAAACATGAACAGTACTGATGGCACAACAGTATCCAAATAACAAAAAGAAAAGATGAAAGAAACGCCACAAAAGATAAAAGAAAGAACACTTTCAATATGTCAGTGCATCCAGGAAGGAATACGTCGCGGGTTGTATGTTTTTCCTTTTGTGGTAATCAGTAGTCGCTTTTTTGTTTCTATTTGGAGAATATTTGGGGGTTACTGAATATATTACTTATTGTTTTTTGACAATATGTAAATCATTAGAGAAGTTTTTTTTATATGTAGCTACTGATTTTTTCCACTTTCGTGAATATTAGGAATTGAAATAAAACTATTCCTAACAGATTATATAGCCTGCAATATTACAATGTAGGGAGCTCAACGATCTATACCACGACAATACGACATATCATTTAATGACCTGAAAAAAATACTTACTAAGTCTGATGTATTAATTTATAGGCCACAGTTTGTAAGACACATATTATTTAATAGAGAACATTATCCAACAGAAGCCCTCAGCCTTTTATTTAGTATATTATTTTTCAATTTAAGAACAGACTCACTATATCAAACGCCAAATGGGTGCCAAATTTAGAACCACGCGACAACGTCCAGCGGAGGCCCGAGGCTCGATCGATCAAAGTGGCTATTTTTATTTCGCCTACAAACATGAGAAAACTGAAGCCATATTAGACAGAGAATAAGTAAAAAGTGCTTTAGAAGTTCAGTTTTTGTTGAAAAACCTTCATTCTTTGAAGCCACAAAAGTCCCATTTGGAAAGTGTATTTAGCAATTTTATTTTCATTAATGTTTCTTTTTTGTGTATTGAAGTAAACAGGAAATATTTGTTGGAAATATAATATAAGGTAAAAAGTTTATGCGTCATTATGGGGGTGCAAGTTTGTAAGCGGAACCAGAATTGATAATTTCTTTAAAGAGGGTAGAAATAAATAAGCAACATATCACCACGGCTGTCGTCCCCGAAGGGTTAGGCAGAGGTATACTAATGTACACCCACGTTTCGCCGGTATGTTTTAGGTCCCATGTAAAAGGAGAGTCTATTGCCATTAGCCGGGACCAAATCCAAACTCGGAGCGAGAATTTCATAGAAAAACCCAATAACACTTTGCTCGACCTGGGAATCGAAGACCTCTTGCTCAGCAGTCTAGACCACAAGGCAGTTTATAAGCAACTTAATAAAAAAGTAGATTAAATAAAATCACCGATTCTACGCGGACAGAGTCGTGTGCAAGAGCTAGTATAAAATAAGCCATTAGCCTTAAAAAAAATATGTCTGTTTTATGACTTATCCAAGTGTGACCTCGATATTTTATTTATTTTAGATTCTAATTTTATAGGCTTAGTAATTTTAGTAAATTAATAGATCAGTCAACCAGGCTTAACTAAGTCTAGATTTAATTATATTATTTACTTATCGGACGACAAGCTCAGCAGAGCCAATCACAAAAATCAAATCGTGATATGCAAATGAGGGACCAATATGCACACAATTTCGATCAATATGGTCTCTGCTCACCCCCACAACAGTAAACTGGTCCACGTAAACGCAATACATATGAGGCTCTAAAATCTTCACCCTGTAACGTTTTGTACGTGGAGGAAAATAGAAAATAAGGCTGGTTGTATGTAGCTTATTTGTTTGATAAACGTAAATGAAAATATAAGGAAAATATTACGGTTTTAATGTATGAATGTTCTTGTAAATTTTATATCATTCATAGATATGTGAAAGAAATGATTATGTTTGAGAAAGAGAGAGTTAAGACAATATTCATAATTGAATAATAATAATATAACCGGACGAGTTTAACGTCGGTTACGAGATAAACAAAATAGCAATTTTCTTCTGTAAATACGTATATTTTTTACATCATGATCATCACATCAACCTTTAGACGTCCACTGCTGGACATAGAAACATACATATTATAGATTGAAATATCCATGATTTCCGACTTGTCCATGCTCATCACACATGTCATTACCGATTGTCTGTACCGAGATATGAACCTAAGACTCTTGCCACGATTGGTAGTGTTGATAACGCCATGCTAAACAGCCCGTTAATTTTGTAATACAATGAAAAAACTTTCATATTGGCTGTGATATTATAGGTTTTTGTCTCTAAGGCGCTCTTTAGATTAAAATTTTAAGGTATGAATAAAATAATAGTTATTAACGAATATATAAGTAGGTTCGCAGAATACAGAAAATTTATTTGTAAAACCTAGATGATAATACCTAAATCTATGTAAATGTTAATCAAATAAAGTAAAATATTTATATTTATATTTCTACATAGATAAACAATTAATATATGTTAGCGAAGTAGACTTAATAACAATAAAATATCATTAGTTTAAAAGGTCTAATACAGAAAAGTTTTTCTTATCTCCTCACACTGTACACTGTAAAGATAAATAACTAATTAATTCGTTAATTAAACCAACATGGACATCGTATTAACTAAGTTTCATCCTTATGCAGGCAAGAATAAGGTATATTTTAAAACGTGGTAATCTAATTAATTAATTAATTAAAAAGTGCCTCGTGCTTTACAATGTTTTCGATACACATGTGATCAGTTCTGATTTCTTACATTACAATCTACTACTGCCTTCTGCTCCGGGCAGTCAAAAGTCTTGAGCTCAACACTGAATTTTTAAAATTTCTGACGTACTTATCACATACCCAAACGGTAAACGAAAACACCGAGAGAACCTACATGCCTGAGAGATTTTCTCGATGTCGTGTGAAGTGTGCCATTTTAGCGTAATTCCTGTAAAATGGGCAGAGACCCGACCCGCTATAGGAAGTGGCATAATGATAATGATGACGTTATTTTAAGAATAAAATAAAATTATGATACTTTATTTTGTTATAAGTCCCAATAACATTAATAAACGACTCCAACGTAAACGAAACCACAAGTTTTAATGAGTATATAAATCCGTCACATACCTCATATTTACCGCATAATCCTTTTTTAATTTTTAATACCTTCTTACGTCGTTTCCAAAAGACTAAACACTCGATGGCACGCACAAACAAAAACAAAATAAAATATTCAGATAACGCAAAAACTTTTGTCATTTCGGGAAGCTTCTAAAGACGTTTATACACGTATGTGAACGCACTTGAGCGTTAATCTTGAAAATACTAACACACACGACCAAGTATCGAACATACATACTTGGTCGTGTGCTTGTATAGAGGTATTTTACAAAGGAGACGGGACTTGCAATTAAATGCGTTTTTATGGGGATGTCTCTCTCGGAATGAGAGAAATGTGGTATTTTTTGTAGACTGCTGTAACTCTTAGACTGCAAACTAAAATTTAGGGTCATCTACAATTTGCCAGTGCTGTGGATTATGAAGTTAAAGGTCTTAAGTTGGATTCCAAGACATGCACCACTGGCGTTTCGTAGGTTATAGAGATGAAGCGTATATACTAGAACAGATCCAGGGACTAGGTATTTATCGAGACTAGGTAGCACCTATTCCCAAGTTACAAAATTGACTGACTGACTGTTGACTGCACACGGCGTGCGTCGTGACATGGCACCCGAAGCCCGCGCGAATCTTGTTAGATTGCGAGCTTATATTATATTTATTATAAATAAACTTAAAAAAAAACTAAAAAGTTAAAAAAGTAAACCATAATTAAAAATAGGCTAAAACGATTAATATAAAAAAATTATTAAAATCTTTTAAATACGCTAACAATCTACAATATAGATAGATATTTTACGTTGACAGTCCTAAGCCTGTGTAAAGTATGAAGTGAAGATTACAATTCATTACTGCGTCCGTAACCGTACTTTCAGGTATCACTAGGAGACTTGACTAGCAGACTTAACCGAAACATACTATAAAGTACGCGTACTTCATGGACTAGGTGGAATAGGTATTTAGATCGAGTATTCAGGTATCACTAGCAGACTTTAACCGAAACATACTATAAAGTACGCGTACTTCATGGACTAGGTGGAATAGGTATTTAGATCGAGTATTCAGGTATCACTAGCAGACTTTAACCGAAACATACTATAAAGTACGCGTACTTCATGGACTAGGTGGAATAGGTATTTAGATCGAGTATTCAGGTATCACTAGCAGACTTTAACCGAAACATACTATAAAGTACGCGTACTTCATGGACTAGGTGGAATAGGTATTTACGGTTAAAGAATCTTTATACTCAAAAGAAATTTACAACCAATTTCACTTAATGAGAAATATTATACATAGTTTAACTTACATTAGTGAGCAGAGCTAGTATCATAATACGAATTTCATAGATAATTGTAACCAGCAGTAATCAGTAATTTAAATAATGAAATAGGTTAATAACATACGAGTATTACATTACACAATTACAAAAAATAAAAAAATAAGATACGAATGACTACATTCAGACGTCATCGCAGGTAGCAGTAAAAGACTTCGCGAAACAAAAATGAGTTAGTGCGGGTAGAATACAAAGCCGAAACCAGGGCCGCATTTAGTTGTTACTGAGTATAAAATATTTCAATTTAGTTTTGAATATTTTAAATGTTTTGGCTGTTTTTATTTCTCGCGGCAACTTATTAAATATCTGTGCTCCCTCGTATGTAAATTTTTTTTTGCCGTAGTTAGTACGTGTTTTCGTAAGACATATATTATTGGCACTACGTAGAAGTCTTAATCCCTCTTCCTCATTTGTTTTAAAAGTTATTTCTGAGTGTACTTTTTTGTCTATAATTTTCTTAATTAATATGCATATATTATAGTGATATATTTGTGTTAAATTCATTAACTTGGTCTCTGAATAAATTGTATGTGTTGGCGTAAGAAAGTCATAATCGAATAATACTTTGATTATTTTATTTTGAATACGTTGAACACAGTTTAAGTTAGTTTTCGCTGCGCTACCCCATATCTCTATTAGGTAGTCTAGATGTGGTTTGACGAGCGAGTGATAGATGTTCAGCCTCACTTTTCTTGGAATACATCGAACAACACCATAAAGACGTCCCAACAGTGAAGACAACGTAGAGCGTACTTTATTTAAGTGCGACTTCCACGTTAATCCGTTGTCCAAAATTAGCCCAAAGTATTTTTCTTCAGCTGATTATTTTAATTGGAAGTTGTCAATACAAAGGTTAGGGTAAGTTTGCAATATTTTGTTTTTAGCTTTAAAGATTATGTAGCTTGTTTTTGATATATTGATTGTAAGTAAGTTATATTGAAACCAATCATGTAATTTGTGAATATCTTGCTGGGCCAATTTTATTATTTCGTTTATTGAGGGTCCGTAGTAAAATATACATGTATCATCGGCGTATAGACTTATTTCACCATTCAAAGATATTTGGCTGACATCATTGACGTATATTAAGAACAGCAGAGGCCCAATAATTGAGCCCTGCGGTATTCCACATGTGACAGGTTGGACAGTACTTTTGTATTTTCCGATTTTAACAATTTGAAGACGATTGGTTAAATAAGATTCTAAAGTTTTAAGTGCGTTATCAGTGATTCCAATATGTTCTAGCTTTTTTAGAAGGAGGGAATGACTCACGGTGTCAAAAGCTTTTTTTAGGTCTATAAATATGCCAAGACCTAGCTTTTTTTCATCAAGATGTTTTTTTATTTTAGTTTAAATCGAGTATTCAGGTATCACTAGCAGACTTTAACCGAAACATACTATAAAGTACGCGTACTTCATGGACTAGGTGGAATAGGTATTTAAATCGAGTATTCAGGTATCACTAGCAGACTTTAACCGAAACATACTATAAAGTACGCGTACTTCATGGACTAGGTGGAATAGGTATTTAGATCGAGTATTTCTACGGAATCGGACTAGATGCACCTAGTATCAAATTTACCTAGTATGACTCATCTCTAGTAGGTTATGTGCGTATTTATCACATGCTCAAACAGTGTAGGAAAACATCGTATGTGAATTTGTATGTCTAAAAGAATTTCTTAATTATTTTGTCAAATTGAAATCGCACACACAGTCTAAGATGGAGCACTTCATTCAAGTAAATATACACTAGGTTCTCCACGAGAAAGTAAATTATTTTAGGACGATGACTGGGTAAATGTTGATTACTTAAGTTGTAAGACAGAGATGATATTATGTATTTAACTTGTATAGTGCTATCCCTATCTATAACATTATTAAGACCATGCTAGTCATGTGTGAATACGCTGACTTCTGTAAGTCTGTGACCTACTAGACCTTCAAATGGTGGAAAAGTAATTGAGTTCATAAGAGCGATTTTTTTATAAATGTTTCACTCCCCCTGATGCCATAATACTTAATATTTTGGCACCAGATATTATATACATACATACCATCACGCCTGTCGTCCCCGAAAGGTTAGGCAGAGGTGTACTAATGTACACCCACATTTCGCCGGTATATTTTAGGTCCCATGTAATAGGTGGCGAGCCTATCGCCATTAACCGGGCACGAATCAAAACTCCGAGCTGCTACTGAGATTTTCATAGAAAAACCCAATAACACTTTGCTCTACCTGGGAATCGAACCCAGGTCCTCTTGCTCGGCAGTCGCTCTGTACGACCACTCGACCAACGAGTCAGTTATAGATATTAGTATACTAAATTTATTCTATTTTGGTGGTCAATATAAAGGTTAATAATAATTCGTCGTGAAATAACTGCACAATTTAGACGTGAGTTTAGTGAGTGTATGACTAAACAATGAAGTTGTATGTTTTAATTTTACTGATTAGGAATATATATAATATTAAAAGACCTTTTTTTGTAGCGATACTGTCAAAAGTTTTGCCGCGATTATAACTGACAAAACAAAGCTAAAGTTCTTTGAGTTTTTTTAGTGAAACGCAGACCCTAAAACAATAACTATAATTATCAGCTTAAAGTAAAATTAGACATCTTTAGCAAGCTTCCGTAAATAAACGCCACAAGGCTTTATATTGATAGAAATTTCTATTGAAACACAGTAGAGATGCGGCTAGTAAATTAAGTTATACATCAATTCTCTTTGCGATCATAAATTGCAAAGTGCGGGCGGTCAGTGTTTGTTCAAACACATTTAGCTTGATCAACCGCCTTTGAGATACAAACTGATGCTAACGAACAATCCATTAAACTAGAATTCTTTATATTGACCTTTTGATTGAAGCTACTAGCATAGCTCATAGTAGACTAGTTTTTAAGCCAGCTTATTGGAAACTCCTGTCACAGTTAAACTCAAAATAGCATTTATTAAAATTAGACCAAATTTAATTGGTTGTTTTGCAACGTTGACTATAAAGACAGGCCTCAGCATTTTTTTTTTCTGGGACGAAGAAGAAGCGCCACCAATCCCCTAGCAACAGATTTCTGTCAACACTATTTGTTATTTTTTCTCTGGGTTGAAAAATCAACGCAATAAACTCCCCACCTGTTTGTTTATTAAATGATTCTATAAAATATTATAAAAGATGATGATGATGTAAGCAAAAAACAAATATAATATTTTATATAGAAAAAAAAATACAAAAGTAATAGATAAAGTTGCGTATTTTTGTTTCATGAAATATTACAGAAAGTATTTTGTTTGTCGTAAATGAATTGTATTTGTCTTTGTTTGTATTTCTTTGTTATCGTCATTATTCTTCATGTTGAAACCAAAAATAACAACAACTTCAAAACATTCCTTCATTTAATCACAGATAACTACAAAATTCGACTATTCGACGGATCAACACATCAAAGGAAGTGGCTAAAGATACGATGCTTTTAAAGCAAGGAATGGAAAAAAGTCCTACAACAAAAACCCTTGGAAAATGGCAAGAAAGGCTAACTGAAAAAATTCAATAGACGTTAAGAAGGCGTAAAGCTATTGTGTGGATTGTCCCCCGGGATTTATTCAAGTTTAATATGTACGGAGTGACGTTGGATGGAAAAAAGCCTCTTTACACAATAACATGTTTGAAATTGTTAGAATTTTTGTAGCAAGTTAGTTAGATAGGGGAAATTCAAGTTTAGTTTTGATTTATTATAATCAATCAATCAAATCTTTATTGCTGAACACAGGTTATAATAGGTACATTGCATGGTGTTAGGTGAATGTATAGTTCACTATGTTCTACCAATTAAGTTAATTTACAGTTTAAGTAGGTCAGAATTTAATACATAATTATATACAACTAGCAAACCCAGCGAACTCCGTTTCGCCACCAGATGGCTTCGTTTTATGTAACATTTCACATTTTCCCGCTTTTCTGTTGATTTTTTCCTGAATTTTCTTTGCTATAAACCTCACGGAGCCCGAGACCTTTCCAACGAATGCAAAACCGTGGAAATCGGTTCGTGCGTTCTGGAGTTATAGCATCAGGAAGGAAAACCCGACTTATTTTTATATAGTAGATGTCAGAACAATTATTTATTATTTATAATTCGAATATATAATTCGAACGCTCATATAGGTATATGAGCGTTCACCAAAATGTCAAAATTAATATATTAGATAGTCATAAATTCATAATATTAGATACCTATTAGCTATTTATATTGCCGTCTGTCAAGTATTCGTTTATTGTATAATATGTCTTATTTAATAATAAATCTATAATTAGTTTTTATATTTATTTATATTGTTATAAGTTATTTTATGTTGTTATAAGATGTAATAATAATAATAAATATAGACAGCTACGATAGTCCAGTAATGTAGTTAGTATGATAACATTACGATACTTTACATAAGGGACGTTGCAAAAATAACTCGACAAAATCCAATAAAAAAGTAGTGTATTCGGAAGGGCTTACACTGAAATTTTATTCTTGCAAATTTCTTAAAGATCCTTTACCAAAATACGTATTTTCTTTTCATGAATCCTAAAAAAGCTAATTTGTCGTAACTGGTCCTTTCTCGTTGCAATGAGCCCGATGTTTTATAATAATTTGTATTTCTCTTCTCTCAGTCTCATTTATTTTATCTTATCGAAGTTTTTTAGACAGCCTCATTTGTCTCAAGCCCAACTGACGAGCTTTCCTCGGTTCGATTGCTAGGTCGAGCAAAAATTGATAGGGTTTGTCTCGGAGGATTTGGGCCTGATCTATGTCATTTATCAATCTATAAAATAAGCCTCGTTGCTTAATTTGGCAGTAGATGGTGCTGTATCATAGTGTCCGGATATAGTTATGCATTATACATATATGTATATAATAATAATATAATAATGCCCGGATTGATCGGACTTTTCATCATCAACCCATTATTGTCTCACTGCTGGGCACGGGTCTCCTCTCATTTGAGAGGGATTAGGCTACAGTCCACCACGCTTGTCTACTGCGGGTTGGCAGACTTCACATGCCATCGAGAAAATCTCTCAAGCATGCAGTTTTCCTTCACCGTTTGAGCATGTGATAAATACGCACATAACTTCCGAAAAGTCAGTGGTTAGGTGCGTGCCTTAGGTTTGAACTCGAGGCCTCTGACATCTCAGTCCACTGATCACACCGCTAGGCTACCACAGCCCACTTCGGACTTTACATTTTAAAAATTAATTATACACAAAAACTTATATTGTCTTAAAAGTTACATTCATATCAATAAATATGTTTGAAGTGAATTACTTTTGTTTGAATTTATATTTATTTTCCATCACGCACATAAATGAAAATAGCTTGAATGTAAGGTATGCAATCATGCAACCCTGATTTCTCAACTGTCTTGTATTTTTTTTACACTACTTATTGCATTACCTGACTAACTGACAAGCTAAAAAATTTTTTTTTATTTCTTTCTTCGCCCTGTTCATGTGGCGTTGTAATTAATCAACAGATACTTGGTATAGCCGATAGTATGTTTCCTTCGATGTATGGATTGCCCATCATCCATCAAGTCTTCCGGCAACCGGTAAGCGGTGGTCTACCCACAAAATTAGTAGCCAGTAACATACTGGCTACTAATTTTGTGGGTAGACCACCGCTTACCGGTTGCCGGAAGACTTGATGAGTGACTAGTTTCCTGACTGAAAATAAGCCAATAACAGGATAGGGATTAAGAAGTGGTCTAGTAGTCCCAAGCGCGGCTGCTAAGCGTGAAGATCTAGTTTCGAATCCCAAGTCGAGTAATATGTTTATGTTGACATAAAACTACGTTTTACAGATATTATCGCAGTATATTGATATTTTTTAAACCGAAGTTTGGTAAGTGTAAGAAATCAAATGTATGTGTATTTTTCTGTATTTTTTCTCTTACAAAAATTGGTCCGCACTTAATTAGATTAAAACTATATTATTATTTATTTATCACAAGCTCAAACGGTGAAGGAAAACATCATGAGGAAACCTGCATGCTTGAGAGATTCGTCTTCATGGCATGTGAAGTCTGCCAACCCGCAGTAGGCTAGCGTAATGGACTATAGCCTAATCCCTCTCAAGTGAGAGGAGACCCGTGCCCAGCAGTGGGACGTTAATGGGTTCATGATGACATACATAAACAGACAGACCTTAAATAGCAAACTGTAGGTCATACCGAGTTCAAGCCGATCACTCAGCAACAGCGATGATTGGGCTGTCAACATTTTAAGTTTATAATATATTGACAAACTGTTGGTGTACGTGAGCAATAAATAAATAAATATTTCTGGACATTATGATATAGTCTGTCTATCTAGTTCCGAGCTAAGCAATGAGGCTTGTGTTACGAATACCAGGTGGTTGATACTACATATATTCTTTTTTTTAATACATTAATATTGTACACAGATACATCCATTTTTTTTTTATTCTTGTACATACTCACAGAATATAAAAGGAAAACAAATTAATAGATACACTGTACAAAGGCACAACTTATTTCTAAAGAAATCTCTTCCAGTAGGCCTGAGAGAGGAGACATATATTGAGAAAAAACAGAAGTGTGTAGGTTAATAAACTTACATATACCTACTATAGTTACATATATACACAGATACATACATACTATATTATATAATAATATATACATACATAAACTTACACATAGCTATGGCGAAGAGAAGAGGAAGTGTTCTTTCACTTTTTTCTTGAATAGGGCAATAGATTTACAGTCTTGTATAGTAGGCGGGAGACAGTTCCACAACCATCCATAACTTGCCTACAAATGTTTATGCTCATCACCCAATGTCCTTAACAGGATTCAACCCCGGAACCCATAGCACAGAAGGCAGAGCTAACTACCGCTGTACTAATTGGGTCGTCTAATAAAACTGTGATGATAAAAATACTATGAAGAAACTTCACGTATTTTATCTTTCTTAAAAAAAGTATTTTTACAGTTATGTTTCTAATGGGATTTCAGTTCACATAAACTAAAACGACATTTACGAATTCAGGGCAGTTTCAAAGTAGAATAAAAAAGAAGATACGCAAAACCGGACAGCTTTCAACGTAGGTCACTCTTGTGAAATTATACAAATATTTTATATTTAACTTCTGTCGTATTAAGGCTTATTATCGACAAGCTATGATATCCTAGTAGTATGACTCGTCATCAAACCATTATTGTCTCACTGCTGGGCACTGGTCTCCTCTCATTTAAGAAGGATAGGGTTTTAGTCTACCGAGTGTGTGACAAAATTAAAAAACTTTGACTAGTTATAATTCTTAAAGTACTAGTTCAAATTGAACGACATTTTAAATATACCTATATTTCACCTATAATTCAGGCTTCTAGTTTAATCCACAATGAAGTTATAGGGGGTCGAAAATGGCCTGAATCGTTTCGAGAAAAGTATAGTACGGCCGTGCCAATTTTTTGCTCGACTTGGCGGGGGCACTGCCATGCCCCCAGATATGTTAGTTCATTAATAAACCACAATCTAATTTAATAGTAAATGGCAGGTTGTGCCTATTCACTCGTAACTTTAAGCCTCCCAAATTGTACTTGTCAGGAAATACAGACTTAAGCAATGTGATTTTATACCGTCGCAGTACGAACAAGGAACGACGGAGCGAAATGTTTAGTGCTGGTGTCAGGGATTCCTAGCATGAATCGGTGTCGCAGCACATTTCGACTGGTTGTCCAGTATCTATGTATATATTCATACGTGAAGAAAAAGCTGTGTACCGCAGTTCATCTATGTTTCAGCATCTTGCGTTCGATAAGTGTGATATTTGGTATATAGTCAAAGTTTATAATATGGGGCAGGGGTTCAGAATCTAAACTTTTATATAATTATTTCTTTGTTCTGTTCTAATCATTTAAAATTGTATGCTTTAATATGTATAGGTAAGGTAGCTGATGACGACCGCCGAAAGATCGCGGGAATCCACTGGATGCAGGCGGCGCAGGACCGGTTGTCTAATACATACTTAAAAGTTTTATGAATTACGGACGAATTTTCCTTGGCACGACTAGTAATAAATAAATCATGCTTGATTAATTAACTACTGAATAACATAAAGTAAATACTAGTTAGGTAGGTATTTACTTAGTATTTGCCTATGTTATTCGTTTTATATCAGTCTCTAGAAATTAAACATCTTTCAGTACATTTCATTATTTCATATTCTGTAGGTTTATTTCGATATATTAACCTCCTGCTTATAAATATAAAAGCGTATACGATATGTAAGTAAAGACATCTCCATGTCTCTCTTTACTTAAAAATCTGAATAAAAATCTGTACTGAAAAGAAAGCCACAGAAACATTAATATTTCATAAAATTATTGTATACAGAATGAGTTTAAATAAGTAAGAATGAATGTGAGAGAACATTTTTATATGAAGCGTTTTGTGAGCGTATATCAACGGTACAGTCAACAAGAAACGTATTTAAAATTATCTACAATGTATAAGTTTCTTACAGTTACGCGAATATTAGACATTGAAGTAAAACTACTTTTTCCGGATTTTATCGCGGTATATTGATATTATTTTAACCCGACGGGGGGACTGAGGTGTTGGTCGTCTTGAAGTTGTAATCACTAACAGCTACCTTTCATTTTTAATTATTATTGACAATCCAATTTAGACAGAACGAGCTTCAACCAGCTGGATGCGGGTGGCCCAAGACCGGTGGTTGTGGCAATCTTTGGGGGAGGCTTATGTCCAGCAGTGGACGTCCTCCAGCTGACATGATGATGATGATGAGCTTCAAGACGACCAACACCTCAGTCTGCCCGTGACCACGGATGCTGTAAAGGATCCGAAACGTCGGGTTAAAATAATATCAATATACCGCGATAAAATCCGTAAAAATAGTTTTATTTCAATATAATGTATAAGTTTATAACTTATTATTATTATGCCTAATGTAATATTCCTACCTATGGCTCAAGAACTTTTGTTACATGTGTCACCTTATGTTCTATAACTACCCATATTCACACAAATAAATAATTTGAATTTGAAAGTAACTAACTATTTATTGTCAAGGGGTTGAAATTTAAAAGAGCAAATGTATTTCTTTTTTTACTTGAACATTTGACATCGAAGCTGAAATTGATTTTTCACGGTTTTTTAGTCTACTTATGGCCGTAAATGCCATAAAATATATAATATATAATATGAATATATAGCAAAAAAAAGTTTTTTAAATAACAAATCATTTGTATCAGTTTCATTTCACAAGACAATTAATGAATCTGTTTATTACTTGCCTACAGAAATTAAAATAATTTAAATCTAAAATAGCATTCGTCTGTAAAACAACTAAAACGAGTTACCTAAAATAATACTATTGTTCTATTAAAAAAATTAACTGAGACAGAAAACATAATATTAGAATATTGACTTCAAATAACAAAATATAGTAATAACAAAGCCTTTATTTATATATGATTTTACTTCCAAATTTAAGTGTTCAAATAACATTGGTCCCGAGTGTACCACCAGTATATTTCTCATAAGAAATTCTTTTTGATTTATGCCAGTGTTGGAATAAACGCGGACGGCGTACACTGTCTTTCATAATAATAGCATGTATACTTTATTGCCACAGATAATACGTATTTGTTGAAGTTTTAAAAACATATTACATATATTAATAATCGTACAGCTAGATTCTGATGGTAACTGCACATTGAAATGGGTCTAAAATTACGACTAAATCATTTAAGAATGATGACAGTCTTAAACGATTTTCAGTTGAAAATAAATTATCTGAAATTATTAACAATAGATATGGTACGGTTAACAAAATAACACAGAATCCTTTGTGACAAACTTTGAACTCTGCTTAACCTCCTTTCATACTCGCAGCGTGAAACAATAGCACTGTAGAGCCCTTAGCACGAAGCAAGAGTGAATACTTCATTGTCATCAGCTCTCTCTTTCTCGCAAACTGTATTTTTATAGTACCGTTTCGCTCTAACACGTGAATTACAAAGTCTTTTGTTTCTGTCGCAGTTTTAATATTTAATTACGTGTGTTTGTACTCTATCTCTGCTGGTTCTGTGTTGAGCGTAGCGTGATAGTAGGATGGCTCAAATTTTATTGTCTATTTTTTTTATAAATTGAAAGTAACTGTTTATATTCTGTTACTATTTGTATCTCGAATTTTAAAAAGAAATCTTTCAATGCTCGTATAATGCGTGAAGACGTAATTGTACATAAAAAAAAACTATGATATAAATAAAAAAATAACCTACAAGCTTTTTTATATGTCAGCCTCTTTGAGCTATCAATCACAAGGGCAAATAATTTGCATAGTCTTGGGTTCGATTAACAGGTTGAGAAAAGTGTTAATATGGCTTTTCTATGACGAAAATCTCAGTATTAGGACGTTGATAAGAAATCATTTCTGCTCAGCTTACCCAGTCGAGTTTACAAGCGAAATGATAGGGTATGTTTATAATAATATATGTACAACCAACTTCTAAAAGCAAAAACAGTAAATAAAACCGGAGATAACTTTCCTTCATATCATATGTCACCACAAAACTTCGAATCGCAGCACAATTCTAACAGATTAAAATGCATCTTATCCCTTCAGTTATAAGGCTTCAAATCCGTAAATTCTAATTCAATTAAAAGCGGCACTTTATAAGAGATCCGTTTCCAAGGATGAGACGCAAAAGTTTTATATTGGCTTAGCCGAAGAGCTGTGTTGACAGATGTAGATTTAAGTTTACTAGAAGTGACAAGAGTTTATTAAGTAACTAGCTACCCGTCCTTGCTTTGTACAGGTCATTTTGGGATAATACGTTATTTTGTTTATACCAAAAAGGTGGCAAACACTCACGGCCCACCTGATGGTAAGCTGTGGTAGCCTAGCGGTGTGACCAGTGGACTGAGATGTCAGAGGTCTCGAGTTCGAACCTAAGGCACCACTAACTTTTCGGAAGTTATGTGCGTATTTATCACATGCTCAAACGGTGAAGGAAAAGATCGTGAAGAAACCTGCATGCTTGAGAAATTTGTCTCGATGGTTAGGCAGGAGTATAATGGTACTCTGATGGCAGCTTAACCCCGCAGCAATCTCCGTATCTAACTACAGGTAGAAATATCCATGACTCAAGTAGAAATACTTTTGTAGAGAGTAAATCAGCTCAAAAATGTGTGTCACTTCCAGGAAAACTATACATACAACTAAAAAAAGATTTCTCCGAATAAAAGCAGAGATTTGGCAGAATACTGAAGCTGCTTTTGGGAAATGCTGAGCAATTTTTTTTTTGGTTACAATTAAATGTTGCCAGTGTTGCGTTGTATTACATACAGTTGTATTAAGGTATTATGGATGGAATTAACTTGTTCCTAAATGAAATATTCCATTGTGTGAACCTTTTTAGAGTTACGTAATGATCAAGGTAATTTTATATTTCACTATATCGGTCCGTTTTTCTATATGTCTTTGGCATATTTATGCTAATTAATTACTGCGATAAAGTGGTAAAATAATATAAAAAAATAATTTGTGGCTTTGTGGGTATTAACTTCTATTAACTTCCTCTTTTGATTACGGAGTTTACTTGGTATTTTTTTTAGCAATAAGTGGTCCTTTGCTCGCATGATTCCGTGCCCAATACCACCTAAATGTTTCGGTTAGGTTATGAGTATGTGAAAAAAAAAGCCGCCAATAGTATAGTAACTTTAATTATATAAGTTAAAAGGAAAACCAAACTTGTGTTAGAGGTAAACGAAAAATTTTTGACCACCGGTCTGGTCTGAAAAGTAGTCAATATCAAAATCAAATCAAAATATAATTTATTCAAAGTAGGCGAAATTTAATTGGCTCTTTTTGAACGTCGACAATTAAAATAGCCCCCAAAAACGGCCGCCCTTCACCGCTTCCTAGTGTTTTTGCTGTCATAGGTAAATATGTATGATTGACGAAAGGAATTTATAAGACGGATGTTAGTGGAAACGCCGGGAGGGGGCGCCCTAGAAGGACATACACCGACCTAATTGGTGAACTCCTTCAAAAAGGTCAGGTACGCAGTACTCATAACCGGCGCGCGTGCATGACGAGATGTATGAATGTGGACGAGGCAAAAGTGGTATGCAGGGACCGTAGCGCGTGGCATTCTGTAGTTTCTACCTACCCCCATGGGAAAAAGGCGTGAGTGTATGTATGTATGTAGTCTAAATTCCACTATAAGGCAGGCCACGCTAGAATTAAAGCAACACGAAGATTAGTTAATCTTCACGTATTACGCTAAAGTATGAGAGCTGAGCAAAGGTAAGCGAGCTTAACGAACTAGCTTCACAACAGTAACTAAGGTCAAACGGACGATGCAGTAGGAGGTGTCACATCGTTTCGCTGTGATCGTGAAGTTTGTCAGCTCACATCGCTTGCGTAGTCGCCCATATAAATGGTAGCTCAATGAGCGAAGATAAACAAACCAAGCAAATTTTTGGGGTACGCTCGTCTGTTTTTTTTTTTTTTTTTTTCTGATAGATTTGGACAGGGTTATGGTAGTCTGCTTAGTCAATATTGCAATCACATAATTATTAATTATTGTTCACCGGATGCCAGCTATTGTAATATAATTAGGAATTTAAAATTGACTCAACTTAACTGTGACTCTTCTGTCATATTGCTGTATGGTGACAGTCTAGCTGTTAAAAAACGGGACATTGAAGAAAATGTCAACATTATGTTAAGTCTATCGACACAAACTGGATGTCAGTTTATTATGTGTGCGTTACCATACTCAAGCAGTTTGACAGATGATCAGAACAAACGTATACACACCCTTAATATGTTTATGTATAACATATCATGTCATCATGACTCAATTTTATTTTTTGATACAAACATATTTATAAGATGTTTTATACTAACAAAATACAATATGTACCTTCCTTTTAGTTATAAGCGACAAATTGCTAAACTTTTAGCATTTAATTTACAATTTAACCCTTTAACCGCCGAAGTCGGATATATCAGACGAATATTTTTGTGTTTATTTATATTTTCCATGTAATGATTATATAGGCGAATTGGATATAAAAATACTTGTCGAATAGATCCGACATGGGCGGTTAAAGGGTTAACAAGTTTACACATGATGTAAACAAAACTTATTGTAATAATAATATTACAGTTACTTTACACTCTAGTGATAAACCTGTTTGTTTATCTCCACTGCCACTTACTTTAAACTGACAGTAGCGACAACAGGTAGGCTTCATGAATTGATAATTGTTCATCAAAACATGCAAGGCCTATCCGGCAAGGAGTTAGAATTAAGTTTGTTCATGGAACACCATGAGGTTCAGATTATGTGTCTAACTGAACACTGGTGTAAAAATTTTGAAATTAATTATATTAACAATGAACATTATACTGTACAGAGTGCGTTCACAAGAGAAGAAGCTATACATGGCGGGTCATTGATTATTGTTTTGAATAGTTTAAAATGTAAAGAACGCAAAGATATCTTGAATCTTTCTATTGAGCGCACTATTGAGTTGTCTTATGTTGAACTGGAGTATTTCGTGGTAATATGCGTGTACCGCCCGCCCTCAGGTGACATTAATTGTTTCGAAAAAGTAATGGAGGAATCTCTTAACAAAATAAAATCACATAAGAAAGGGATAATAGAGTGTGGAGACTTTAATGTCAATTTATTAGAAAAAACTTCCTTAAGTACTAGATTAATAAACTTATTTAAATCATTTAATTTAAAATATATTTTTATGGAGCCTACTAGAATTACAGCGTCATCCTCCACTTGCTTAGATAATATATTTAGCGACCGTGATGCAACAAACGCATTAGTTATTAACGATTTAACATCTGATCACTGTGGACAAATAGCCAGGTTTAATAAATTGCCTGATAAGAAATTATCCAAAATTACTTGCAGACCATTAACAAAAAGCAAAATTAATAAATTCAAAGCCAAGGTAGATACTAATGTCCATCCTTCATTATTGCAGCACGACAGTCCGGATGTTATGTATAGTAATATATTTAAAGTTATAAATAATGAGTTTCTGGGCACCTTCACGGCGAAGACAATAGAATCCAAGGGTACCACTAAATTCAACGAGTGGGCAACCCCGGGTATTTATAAGAGTAGAGCTAAATTGTATGAGTTATATGAGTTAAAAAATCATAAAATTTGATGCATCCTTCGTAGATTATGTAAGAAAATATTCAAAATTGTTTAAAAAAGTTTGTAGAGTAGCCAAGTCAATTTATCTGAGTAATAAAATTAAAAACTCTGATAATAAAATTAAGGCAACTTGGTATGTTATCAATAAAGAATCTGGAAAAATTGTAAAACATGTCAATAAATTCGAGATAATTGATAACAACAGGATGCTTAATAAAGATCTAGATGTAGCACACGCCTTTAATAGTTTCTTTGCCAGCATACCTATAACTACAACCAGTTGCTTAGGTTCTTCTGCAACCGAGGCTGAAAATCTACTTCGCAGAAGTGTGCCCAAGTCTCAAGCCACTTTTGCGTTTCACCACGTCACCCCTAGTGAAATAGTAAATACATTTAAATCCCTGAAGTTAAAAAAAACGGGTGACTTATGGGACATGTCCGTCACTGTCTTAAAATCAGTGATACATATCCTCGCTCCCTATTTAGTTGTCATATTTAATAAATGTATCGACTTAGGTACTTTTCCAGACCTCATGAAATATAGTAAAATAATCCCATTATTTAAATCCGGAAATAAAAACGATCTCTGTAATTTTAGACCCATATCCATTATGCCAACTATTAGTAAAATTTTTGAAAAACTTTTATTAAAGCAATTACTTAGATATTTTAACGTAAACAGCCTCCTTCACTCTGAACAATATGGTTTCACACAGGGTCGTTCAACAACGGACGCAGGAGTTGCATTACTGAAGCACATATTTGACGCTTGGGAGAATTCACAGAACGCCATTGGTGTATTCTGTGATCTTTCGAAAGCGTTTGATTGTGTCCATCATACAACACTTATTTGCAAACTTGCTCATTATGGGATACAAAATAAGGCTCTAAATGTCCTAATTTCTTATTTAAGTGATAGAATGCAGTTTGTGGACATTAATAATACAAAATAATCTGGATTGTCAGTGCAGTTGGGTGTACCACAGGGCTCAATTTTGGGCCCTTTCCTTTTTCTAATATATATAAATGATTTGCCACATTATCTACAATCCATTTGTGATGTAGTGCTATTTGCTGATGACACTTCGCTTATTTTTAAAGTAGACAGAAATAGGGATAGTTTTGACGATGTAAATAGTGCACTAGTTCAGGTAATGCATTGGTTTACAGTAAATAATTTGGTACTTAATGCTAAAAAAACTAAATGTGTAAAGTTTAGTTTGCCCAATGTAAAAAATCTAGGACCCAACTTAATTGTCAATAAAGAAGTACTAGAGACGGTCAATTCTACAGTTTTCTTAGGTATTACATTAGATGCCAAACTCCAATGGGGCGCTCACGTGTCATGTCTCGCGGGGAAACTTAGCTCTGCTGCTTATGCGGTCAGAAAAGTTAGACAATTTACTGACGTGGACACTGCTCGCCTTGTTTATTTTGGTTATTTTCATAGCTTTATGTCTTATGGAATTCTTTTGTGGGGCAGAGCCACCGATATAGAAAGTATTTTTATTTTACAAAAGAGAGCTATTCGTTCCATATATCAGTTAAGTGCTAGAGTTTCTCTTAGGGAACGTTTTAAAGAAATTGGAGTAATGACAGTTGCATCACAGTATATTTATGCCAACATAATATATATAAGGCAAAATATACATTCCTATTGTAAAAATAGTGACATTCATAATATCAACACGCGAAATAAACATAAATTATGCGCTCCTCACGTCACCGTCACCGTTTACATAAGGTGCATAATTCATTTGAGGGAGTCGGTATACGTTTTTATAATAGAATATCTAGTGACATTTTGAATCTACCGACTGACGCTTTTAAACGTAAAATAAAAGATTGTCTTATCAAGAAGGCATATTATAATTTAAATGACTATTTTAGTGACAGTACAAGATGGTCACCGGATTGACCCAAGACAACTCAATATTGTAACTTGTTAAACGTGTTATTACATGTGAGCGGGCACATACAGACAAATGGAGGCTAAGTGTGTATTAAAATATTCATAATTATATATTTTTATTGGTAAAATGGATTTGTGTATGCTAGCTCACATAATAATAATAATTTAGCTGATTCGATAAACTGTGTACCAATTGATTCATTGTAATATTGTATAGAATCGTTAAATTAATTAACAGACAGAACTGTGTTGTTGGGGAGTTTGTTGCGCCGCTTCTTCTTCCCAACAAAAACACTAGGAAGCGGTGAAGGGTGGGCGTTTTGGGGGCTGTCTTTATTGTCGACGTTCAAAAAGAGCCAATTAAATTTGGCCTACTTTGAATAAATGATATTTTGATTTTGATTTTGATTTTTGATTTGTCTGTTACCAGGCTGTATCTCAAGAACCGTGATAGCCAGACAACTTATGTATTTCTGTTGCCGCTATAACTAAAAATACTACAAAAAATTAAATAAATATTTAAGGGGGCTCCCATACAAAAAACGCCTTTTTTGCCTAATTTTATCCTTCGTGCGCGAGTCCGACTCGCACTTGGCCGGTTTTTGTTCATCATTTCCAATGTGGCTTGCGCTCAAATGAGCAAGACCATTATTAGTCAAATTTTGGTAAACAATTTCACTCGAGCGAGTTCCTTTTGTTACCAACTGAAACTTGACTAAACTATTCGCCAAATAAATTCAATTAGATCAGCAATAAATTTCACACTGCTAATATCTTTCAATTTAGATCGTTTGTTGGATTTCAAGGCGATTAATCTTGTTAAGGGGAGTTTTAAGGCTGTAATTGGTTTTGACAGGAACCTCGCACCCCAATCTGATTACAATTGAATTTTCTGTCGCTTCACCGAAATTTTTATTTGAAACTAGCTGCCTCCCGAGGCTTTGCCCGCATGGTACATAAATAAAAAAAGTATCCTATGTGCTAATCCAAGTAATAAACTATATATATGCTAAATTGTTAAATCTGTTAAGCGGTTTTTGCGTTAAAAGTAACAAACATCCATCCATACGTACTATCTTTCGCGTTTATAATATTAGTACAGTTTTGTGTTTTTTCGCGCAAATATTGATATAGTTTGCAGGAAGGTCTTCCAAACTTAAAAGCACTCATTATACAAAACAAAATCTATGGTCATTGCCGTTCATGTTTAAAAAATATAATTGAATTACGAAGACAACTGAGGATTTTTTCACACTGAGAAACAAATAAACACGTGTCGTATAATTCAACAAGTGTTGTTTAACTTGCACTTGAATGTAGAGGCTAGGTCGTAAGAAAAGGACGACGCTATAAAGCTGTAAAACACCGTCCCCCTCTTATAAACTAAATAATACTGCTTGTACACGTAACAGTACAGATCTTGCACTACTATGTATATTCACTGACGCTAAATAAGTTGATTACCTTTCAGTCATCTGTATTAACAGAACCCGAGAGGTTATTCCATCAACACATGGCGTTTAATTGTATGTCCCTCCTGAGAGTCAAAATTAACTGGCGCTAATGGACATAATTAATCCATTTATCGTCCCACTGCTGGGCACAGTACAGCTCAAATTTTGGAGGGAGTAGACGGGGAGTTGGCAGATTTCACATGTCATCAAGAAAATCTTTTGGCATGACATACAAAACGACGTTTTTTTCTGCGTTTGAGCATGTAATAAATAAGCACATTCAATGATGGCTTTGCTGGGATCAAATTCAATACATCTTTATCTATATATATATAAATGAATCCATTCCATAGGTCTGAACGACTGAATTGATCAATTTTGTTATTGACATATGGATACATCCAAAAATTCAAATTGAATTAAAAATATATAGATATAGACTATTTTTTATCAACCTACCACGTGGGCGGGTAGTTTAAAATATATTTTTTTGTATGATACGATCTAAAACAATATTCCGCGATATAATCCGTATAAATTAGTTGTTCCTGGACATTATAACACACAGCGCCATCTAGTCCCGAGCTAAGCAACGAGGCTTGTGTTACGGATACTAGCTGGTTGATATACTACATATATACTTTTTTTTTGTAAATACATACATATTATACATAGATACATCCATGACTCGGATACAAATGTTTATGCTCATCACACAAACATTTGTCCCTACCGGGATTCGAACCCGGGACCCTTAGCACAGAAGGCAGTGTTAACTACCGCTGGACTAACTGGGTCGTCAAGTTGTATATCAACGTCTAGTGTAAGTGTATGACTGGAAATACATATTCATTCATTTCTGCATTATTTTTTATCTTAAAGTCTGAAGTTTGTGAAAATAAGCTCGCACTTATCATTTTCATATTTTATCCTTCTTTATCTGTTATAAATTTCTGTTTACGACATCTTAAAATACTTTACAAACACGAATTACCGTTAGCTGTTGTTCAAATTTATTGTTCGGAGTTTTAAATGGCGGAATTTATTTAAGACATCAGTGTATTGTTGGTGCTTTTTTTTTCATCGTTATCCGATACTAGGATTTTTTTCAGTGTTGTTGTCGTGGGTTCGTTAACAAATATACCCAATGCACTAAATCTCAGACCTGACACAACTAACTGTTGCTATAAGCCATTAATATATTCGTTCGTTGGCTTTGATCCCAAACCCTCAGGTGCAGAAACCGATGGCTCGACCACTTCACCAGCCACACAATCATATATTTATTTATGAGATCTATAAAAATATCTACTAAAAAACAGAATTAATTTGCGAGTAGATAACGTGTGGTTGAGATAAAACTACGACGTTTCAGATCCTTTACAGCATTCGAAGTCACATAGCAATGTTTTGATTAAGGATCTAGAAGAAATCTAAAAACATTTTTTCTACGTTTTATGTTCGCCTAACTGTAAGAAATAAGTATAAAGACGAATGTGATAATTATGTATTTTGTTGTCTCATTTTATATTGCAGAAAATAAATGATTTCTTTCTGTATTACCTTTTAGTTTATGTTAGCGCAGGCTAAAATAAATAGTCTAACTAAAACATCCTCATTAAATATTTTGCAAGTTCGAAAAAAAAGTAAATAAAAAATATCGCACCAAAGACAAATTTTGTGGAGTTGTAAAGTTTGTGAATGATAGCGGCCTATAAAAATATCATTAATCATTCTTCTAAAGAAAAAATAATGTCCACAAAATAAAATATTAATCTATTAGGTCATTAAGCTGTCAGTTACTGGGAATGAAAGAAAATATATGGCTTTACTATTTACCGTTCTTTTTTTCATCTTCAAGCCATTAACGTCCCACTGCTGGGAGTCTCCTCTCGTTTGAGAGGGATTAGGCTATAGTCCACCAGTCCCCGCTAGCCTACTGTGGGTTGGCTGACTTTACATGCCTTCGAGAATATCTCTCAAGCATGTAGGTTTCCTCACGATGTTTCCTTCACCGTTTGAGCTCGTGATAAATACGCACATAACTTCCGAAAAGTCAGCGGTGCCTTGGGTTCGAACTCGAGGCCGTTGACATCTCAGTCCACTCGCCACACCACTAGGCTACCACAGCTAAAACAAATAACCTAACTAAAACATACAAGCCCATAAAATATTTGGAAAGTTCGAAAATATCGCAATAAAGACAAATTTTTAGTTAGTCATTCTTCCAAAGTAAAAATAATGTCCACAAAATAAAATATTAATCTATTGGGTCATTAAGCTGTCAGTTACTGGGAATGAAAGAAAATATATGGCTTTACTATTTAGCGTTCTTTCTTTGACTTGACTAAATTATTGGCAGGTATAACTTTTCTTTTTAAGTACTATATCGCGGTATATTAATATTATTTAATGTTGAAATTTTGGATCATTTACCTTCTAAATGATACTTTTGAAATAAATGGTAAGGAACTAAAAAAGTACTTTTATTTCAATTTCTAGTAATTGGGTAAGTGTAAAAAATCTGTTTATTGACCATTACTAACTTAAATTGAATATTACTATTTATTTTAAAGAATATAATAGTATAATAGGAATTGACCCTATTGACATTACCCAGGCCCAAATCCAATCTCTGACCTGGTAATAAGAATTTTATATAAAACCCTAATAAAACTATTGTTTAACCTGAAAATCGAGCCTAGGACTTCACGTTTACTAGCTGCGCTTACAACCACTAAACTAACAAGGCAACAAATAACATTATATCCCCCCTCAAAATCACAAAATAGTATAGACTTTTTTTGCAAAAAGCATTCGGTCTCTTTGGAGATTTGTTATCAAACAGAAGAAAAAAAGATACGAAATCTTTTCAACTTAACAGCAATAAAATACAACAAACGCAAAACTTAACCGAAAAAAGATTAAATATAACTCAAAGTTTATAAACTTTTTTGTTTTGGTAGGCGGGGTAAGTAAATATTATTGTCGTTTGGCGGATAAATGTGATTTATCATCACGACTACAGTAAAGGGAGGGATGCCAAACAAGTGGTCCAGTTCCATGATTAATGCTTTTTAGAGAAAATATTATTAAGAGCTAAAATTACTGTTTTTACGATGTTTCAGATTTTGTATATTTATTACCGAGTTTAAAAGAAAATGCTCTTATTTTCGGGGACTTTATAGTTTTGAATTTTGCTCTCAATTTGTGTATTGGTTGAACGTGTGTGGCATGGGTTGTGGATTCAATCCTCGCACGTAGCAAATTTACCGGTAGTTGTACTGAGCATTTGTGTATGTGAAAATTATTGTTTTAAAACTCATTCACGACAAATGAAAAAATAGTAGTGTAGGGTAATGTTTTTTAAATAGAAAAAAAAACATACATATTATAAATTTATACACATCAAAATGTTCAGTTGGTGTGTGTACACTTCAATTATCAAAAAGTTCAACATTGATTGAGCTCAAATGTTTTACTTTCATTGTTATTTACATACATTCGGCAAAGAAAGTGGTCTACCAGTATTGGCAAAAGATTCTGTAAGATCTAACTATCGCAAATATTAGCATTTATAACAAAGTGGTTAATATACACAATACTGAAATTTGTGTTTGTAAACGCACCCACGACACAGGAGAAAATCATAGTGTGGAGCAACGTTTTAAAAAAAAATAAGAAAAAGATGTATTTGTCTGTTAAATAATTTATTGTTTGTATACTCTGAAACTCGTAGTAACTTTGGCCGTTTTCGACTTCGCCGATTCAATTGAAATAATGCTCAGATAAGGAGGCCAGTGTTTGTTAGCTGCAACAATTCAAACTTGACACATGGCAATACGTAAATATACTAAAAATGATAAAGAGAGCAATTATCACTTATAATTTTATTGCAAAGGAAAATTGACCTTATTTCATGACGTTCAAATGAACCTCAACTATAGGGTGGTAGACCAAATTTTTGGTTAACTATACATTATCCATACTAATATTATAAATGCGAAAGTGTGTCTGTCTGTTACCTCTTCACGCTATAACCGCTGAACCGATGTAGATGAAACTTGGTATAAAGATAGTTTGAGCCCCAGGAAAGGACATAGAATAGTTTTCATCCCAAAAATCATCCCTTAAAAGAGGGAAAAGGGGGTGGAAATAAAATTACTAATTTTACGCAGACGAAGTTGCCGGCAAAAGCAAGTAATAGAATAAAAAAGTCAGTTCATAAAATATAATTATAGTAAATAAGTAAATATTTCTGGACTATGACACAGCGCCATTTAGTTCCGACCTAAGCAATGAGGCTTGTGTTACGGATACTAGTTGGTTGATATACTACATACATACTTTTTTTTTGTAAATACATACATATCATAAATAAATACATCCATGACTGGGATAGAAATGTTTATGCTCATTACACAAACATTTGTCCCTACCAGGATTCGAACTTGGACCCATAGCACAGAAGGCAGGGTTAAGTACCACTGGACTGATTGGATCTTCATAGTTCATCGAATATTTGCGTGCCGAATGTCTTGATATAGAGCCTGTTTTGTTATGTACCGTTGTGATAAATGTGACTTATGGTAGTTAGATTTGTTTGTTCGTTGTTGTGACCTTTGAACGTGAATGTTTTTTGTTGGTTTATTTATTTATCTGCGTTGTAAGTTGAGCCTGCAATTATGAGTTCAATTCCCAAATCAAAAACGTAAAAAACTTGAAGCAGCACCAGAAGTAACTACATGACACCTAAATCATACCAACCAAATTTACAAACATATAAATACTTAATAAAATACAATATCTTTATTGAAAAGTATTTGCCTAGTTTTATTTTTATGAGTACCTACATACATATATTTTTTCATAATACTGTACTTAAGACTAAGTTAAATTTACTAAATAGTGCTAACTTAGTACTATTAAGCTAATTTCAGTTTCCAATATTCCAATTATCTGCAACAAATCAAACTCGAACACGAACAATCCTAGTTAGATATAACCTACATTCGAATTAAATCACAATTCATTTGAATCTGGTTATGGAATAACGTAAATTGATTCAAATGAATTTTACATTTAGTACAGAATTATGTTTTCAATACAACATAATTATTTTATTGTTAGCATAAATTTATTCACATGTTTTCTATTTACCAGCGAAAAAATATTTCCAAAAATCACAAGTAGGTAATACGCACAAAACTTTGATCAAAAATCATTGATGGGTGCATTGGCATCAAACCCAGGACTTTTGACTTCACAGCTCACTGGGCTATCACAACAACTGATACATGTAGCGGAATAAATAATGTTCTAAGTAAGCTCACATCAGGTAAGCTAACGTTCTTCTCCAATATGTTCCTTCTTCCCCATATTTCATAGCCTAAATATCTTTCTACATTTGAAACTAAAATTTGAACAGCACACCCGACGTTTGTAGCAAATACTGGGAGTATTGAGAGATGTCGAGTGTTATACAAGCTACGAAAGATTCATAGCCTCGTAGCACCATAGCCTCGTAGCATCGTAGCCTCGTAGCCGCGAAGCGTTTATTATAATGTAGCAATAAAATATTTGTATCAACTCGTAACCGCTTTTAATACTTTGAAAGGTAATATAAAATGTTTTTATTTGTTTTAATTAAATTCTAATCAAGGAAAACTTTATTTGAATAAATAGTTTTTATGGTTTTTTTTAAATGCGCTTTGAGTTACCTATTAAAATACAAGTCTATTAATATGTCGTATTATTAATTCCTATTTTGATTATGAAAATAGTAGTGTTAAACTAGCCTCAATTTATTAATTGAATCCAAAAATCACTTTTCTAAAGCTACAGCTACAATAACTAAATTATTGGGAAACATAATATTATAAAAAGAACATCAGTGCTTCGCTCTATTTATTACGTAGTGGTTAATCTAAATCTCCTTTAACATTGCAATATTAAAGAGAAAAATCTAGTCAAAAAAAATAATGGTCTACACAAAGTTTATTACAAAATTCATTAAAAAAACTAACCACTAAAGACTAACAGGATCATATTCGTAGCCGTAGCGGTTCCGTAGCGGTCTCGTAGCTACGTAGCCGCCTCGTAGCCACGTCGTAGCAAGTATAAAAGTATTTGAGTTATTACCCGTGAAGGTGTAAACTTAGTGACGTCATAATATTAACTTTACGTTTCATATCGCAAAGTTGAAACATCGCGAAGGAAGAGTAAAGAATTTACATACATTACAGGTTAGAGCGAAAATAACTTCAGTTTTATAAGCAGTCTTGTGTTATATCGAGCTATATGGTAAATATTTTTTTTTTTATAATTTTTTGTTAGGTTAGCGTTTAACCACTGATGGTAAGTGGTGATTGGGTCTAACATTGGTACGTATTAGCTTTGTTTTTTAAATGCGGAAAATCTTCTAGAACAGTCCTTAGTAGCTTGTTGAGGAGACAAGGTATATGAGGTGTACAGAACCCTGAAATACCAGCCTTATTGCAGGGGCCATGGAATTCGCTAATGACTTCACCATAACCTTAACTCCGTACCACGATTTCCTAAAAGTTTTGACTTAAAGACTTCGAAATTGTACATGTCAAGAAAGACTGATTTAGTCTCGCTTCACTTCAACTGCTTTCATTAATTCGAGTTCAAGTGAGAAGATTAAATGCTAGAAGGTAAAAGTAGAATGTCTGTTAGACATAGGATCAGTAATGGGATAAACTCATTATTTATATTATTTTAACCCAACGTTTTGGATCCCTTACGAGAATTCTTTATAAGATACTCTACATAAACAATCATAAATTCATATAGGTAAAGAAATACTGAAACTTCTAGAACAAATAAATTAAAAACCAGTATCGATTGACCTAAAGTCCACTCTATAACTGTATTCAGGTCAAACATCCAGACGGAGCCTAATTTCTATCTAAATATGTTGACAGTGCATTAGCTAGGTTCCCAGTAAAAAACCTATATTTTTGACTGACTTTTTGACGTGGACTACTGGGCTTAAATTCACTGCACTATATAATTTAATTTGTGCTCTGGGAGTGGGAAATCGTGTTAGTTATTTACGGGTAGTGTTTATTTATGTTAGGTAACATTTTTATGGTCCGACTTTTTAGAGTTAATGAAATGTGCAAATTATGGTATAATTTTTTTTATTTCTTTTTCATGATTAAACTTTTTTTTTTATTATATAATATACAAAATTTATTAAAGTTGGTTTTGTAATTAATTATGTTGTTAACTCATTCCAATGTTATTATTTTTAAAACCTTTGAACTATTATTCATACGTTTCAAATTAAACTGCCCATGTCAAATAATATCATATCGATACAAAAAAAAATCAAACAAACCCATTTAATTTTAATTTTATATTATTTTTTATTCAATGATTTATTATGGAGTTTCCTGTCGGCACTTCAAACTCAAATGATTTATTTCAATTAGACCAATATTCCAGGTACGTTTGAATTATCAAAAACTAGTTGCCTTATTACTACTGTTTTTTATTACTACTTCACGCTAAATCCTATTTTTTATACGCGTGCAACTAGTTTTGATAATTCAAAAGCACCATGTACTATTTCTTTAATTGTAATAAAACATTTGTTTTTGACCTCATTTTGACACTAAATAGAATAAAAAAAGTTTTATTCTAAAACAAGGATTTTTAAATTTTATTAAGAAAGAAAAATTCAACCTCAGGCGGGACTCGAACCCGCGTTATCTGGATTGGTACTCCAGACGCTCTGCCAACTGAGCCACCGAGGTATCCGCCTGATGTGTTGAATTTTTCCTTCTTTATGTTACTTATGTCTTACGGTGACATAGCAATATCGATTGGACAATTCTGCCCAACCCAGAATACTCCCTTTACAGGGACTCAAAATAAAAACAAGGAATCAAAATACAACACTTTTAGATCTTCATACTAAAATAACCCTGAGCTAGAGATGAGGTTGGGGGTGTGCATTGAACCGACAATTCTGCTCACGCTACATTTACTAGCAAAACGATATTAAACCTTACCTGACTTGAGTTACTAAGTCTATCATATTTCGCGTTACTCAAAAAAGTTAATGTCACTACGATCGGCTGTCAAAAAAGGCAATTTATTATTTCGTGAGAAATTTCCGTATTATTATTATGTTCTCTTTTGACGACACTTATATCATCACGCGTGTGTTTCTAGAGGGTGGGCAGAGGTGTAGCGGTGTATACTCACAGATGAAAGGGAAAATAATAGGTCAGACGTCTTGGTCTCAGTGATTGTGCAATTGACTCTATTGATAGACCTATTGCTACACCTCTGCCTAACATATCGGGGATGACAGGCGTGATGGTATGTATGTATGTATATATGTTATTTCAAGTCCCGCTCGCAAAATGCGTAGTAAACACTTTAAGAGCTGTGGTAGCCTAGTGGTGTGACCTGAGGACTGAGATGTCAAAGGTCTCGAGTTCAAACCCCGGTACGCCCCACTGACTTTTCAGAAGTTATGTGCGTAATTATCACAAGCTCAAAAGGTGAAGGAAAAAAACGTAAGGAAACCTGAATGCTTGACAGATTTGTCTCGATGACATGTGAAGTCTGCCAACCCGCAGTAGGCTAGCGTGGTCGACTATAGCCTAATCCCTTTCAAATGAGAGGAGACCCGTGCCCAGCAGTGGGACAATAATGGGCTGATGATGATGAAACACTTGTTTAAGTTTATGTTAAATATTTTTTGAAATTATTACAAATTCTTGTCAATATTATCCATAGTATATTTAGTTATGGCAACATAAAATATTCGCCATCTACTCAAAAAGCCGCATCAGCCTAATGTAGGTTGATGGACTCGATAACTTTTTCATAAAATTCTATTTACATATTCTGCCTACCTCGTCAACTGAATCAGCATAAAGTATACATTACTGTAAATAAAACGCGACTTCAAAAAGTCGTTTGCAACTTTAATTAAACTTCAATATCCTGCGGCTCTTTCCTCCATTTTTTTTTCTCAGTTTTTGCTGGATTTGCATACATTTGTTGGTTTTTATTTTGGTATATAGACATTAATGTCTTACATAATTACATTTTGAACTTTACATCCGAATTTAAGTCAAATATTTTTGTATATAGTAACATTTTTAATTTTTTAAAAAATATTCGTAATCATTACTAATAATAATAATATTTTCTGGACATTATGACTCAACGCCATCTAGTTCCAAGCTAAGCAACGAGGCTTGTGTTACGGATACTAGCTGGTTGATATACTCGGATACAAATGTTTATGCTCATCACACAAACATTTGTCCCTACCGGTATTCAAACCCGGGACCCATAGTACAGCAGGCACTGTTAACTACCGCTGGACTAATTGGGTCGTCAAACTGACTACATTGAAGTTTTGCCAACCGAAAAAATAAAATAAACAATATTTGTTTTTGTAATTTTTTTTGTTAATAAATACATCTAAGATACAGAACAAATTTTTAGAGTAGGGCAACTTTAAAAAAAGAAAATCTTTACTAAAATCAATCTATTACATCTACGGGAAAACCGGTAACAAATTTCACAGCTGACGTTAACTCAAATGCAATAAAATCTTCGTCCGTTCTAAGCCAAGTTTACTTTACACTTTTAAAGACTTATTTCTAGAAACTGCAAAGCACTTACGTGTTATTTTTATTAAACTTTTACTAGAGAGAAATTTAGTTAAGTTAGATTTAGTTTGAGGAGTTTTCTTTTAGCCACTCCTTGGGCAGTTTAATTTTATTTTAAGTATTAAAATAATATTATGCTAGTGATGAAATAAATTATATTATAAATATGTGTAAGTATGTTTTTACGTCACGGAAATGTTTATTTTTGTTCAACATTATATTCTTGAAACATGTTACGTAATAATACCTACAAATATGAAATCAAATTAATAATAAATATATTTTTTTCTAAGAAAATTATTGCCACAAATAAATCATGTGTTTATGTTTCGGCCGTAACGATATTATATATAATAGTATTATATAATAAGATTAATGTCGTATAGTTACATTTAAAAATATACTTTAAAATCTCACAACTCGACTCAAATTATTATAACACGAGAAGAAAAAAAACAAAACAATAACATTAGCACATCCCTAAAAGAAACTTAACCCTAAACTTACCTGTGTATGCGAGTAGAACATTGAGAAGTTGGAGACTATGACCGGTACAGGCAGCGCTATGGTCAGCACGCCTGCCAATGCGCACAGGGCCCCCACGAACATGCCCAGGTAGGTTTTAGGGGCCATATCCCCATAGCCCACCGTGGTCATCGTCACAATCGCCCACCATAACCCCAAGGGGATGGATTTGAATTGGTTCTCTGGATTATCCTGGGGACAAAAGTTGTTACATTAGGTTATATGTTGTGTCTTTGGAAGGTGAGACAAATATTTGTATAACAGTACGCACGGGTCTCAAATAAAAACAGGAGATATGAAAATGATATTTTATTTTGGTGCAATTACATATAATTCTCATATCAATATTACATACATACAAAAATTGTAAACATAACCAATTTTTTAAAAGAGTATCTATGGAATTTCTAGCCGGTTCTTCTCCATAAGACCTACTTTTTGGAACCGTGCAACTAGTGTTGACATTTCGTAAGAGCCTGTAATATTGGTCAACTTGAAATAAAAAAAAATTGAACTTGAATTTGAATGTATCGTATTGATATATTCAAATTCAAAATCACTTTAAAAAATTAGGAGATTCCTCATCTAGGCCTCTTAAATTAGGCACCATAATATATTAAGGGGACTTATCCCACTTATGTGTGTGATCACACATAATTTATGATGTAGATATAGGTCAACCATAATTTAGGAAGCTCAAGGATCCATTGAGAGACGATACCAGATCGTTGGTTTTTTTTTAAATAGCACTACATACATATGGTGTGATAGCCTAGCAGTGTGACTAGTGGACTATGAGTACAAAGGTATCAAGTTTGATCCACCCACCACTGACTTTCCAAAGGTGTCGTGTGCTATGTGCATATGAATATATGAGCGAACGGTGACGGAAAACATCGTGAGGAAACCTGCATGCCTGAGAGATTTTCTCTACGACATAATGAAGGCTGCCAACCCCACAAATCTGGTGGACTATAGCCTAAACCCTATCAAATGAGAGGAGACATGAAGCCAATAGTGGGACGATAATGAGGTTGATGATAATGATATTATAAATATCATAATCATGTTAATTATACAAACTTGATAAATGTTTAATCATGAAATCCACACATACAAATCTACTGAAGCTCCTATATAATTACATCACAAGAAGCAGTCTGCCAATGTTCAATTAATTAATCCTAGTAATTAAAACAACTTGCCTACGTACGTACTATCAGCACATTGCTGTTGAGGGTTTCATTACAATAAAGTCGAACGAATAATTAATTTTATTCAGCGTACTGACTCCATTTGTGGTTTTGATAAATTAATATATCTAATATATAAAATTATCGTGTCACAGTTTTCGTTGCCATACTCCTCCGAAACGGCTTGACCGATTTTGATGATTTTTTTTGTGCTTACACGGTATCTATGAGAATCAGCCAACATCTATTTTTCATCCCCCTAAAAGTTAGGGGTAGTCCACCAACCCCTATAATGTGGCAAAACAACGTTTGCTGGGTCAGCTAGTTTTTCTGTAGATTTATCTTTTGGAAATATTTTTGCAAGTCCAATTAGTGTAGCAGTATTAAAGCTGCGTTTTAATGTAATACAAATTAGTACGGTGGTGTGTTGACTGCCTTCTGTAGAAAAAAAAACCCGATAGGGGTAAATGTTTTTGAACTGAGTATGGACATTCTGATTCATGGATGTTCTTATGTATGTATGTTTCTTTCCATGTCTCGTTTCATTGGTCAAAAGTAAAGGTCAGGTAGGTAGGTTGGCTACCAAGGGTAGGTAAGGTAGAAAGACTAGGAAAGGTAGGAAGGATACATTGAGTAGCTAGAGTAGAAATGGTATAAAGGGTAAAAAGGGTAGGAAGATTCGGAACGTTTGGCAGAGTATGTAAAGTGTGTAGGGTAGGTACGGAAGGTGGGTTATGCACACCATAGATTAAATTTTGTGCCAACATAAAAATATATACATAATTATATTTTACTTAACTTTTTGCATCAAAGTAATACTTTTTTTTATCACAAGAGTGGCAAACCACTTTACAGCTAGCCTGATGGAAAGCGGTTACCAGAGGTGTCACGCGCGCGTTGCAGGCCCAGAAGAAACCGTTTTGGTTTCTTAAAATAAAGTTACTAAACTCACAGCAAACGGAATTCCCATGCTGTCAGAATAGTCATTCCCAACGAGCTCCGGTAACCTTACTCACTACTACTCGCAGACACACAACTAATGTTGTTTCACCGCCGTTTTAAGTAAGGTGGAGGAGGTTCTTCCCCAGTCGAGCACACCATTTTATCGAAGAATATCGCTACGCCCTATCTCTCAAACACATACTGACAATCCGACCAGATCATTCTTTATAACAGAATCGATTGTAATCAGTTAATTTCTGTTTGGTAACCCAATTTCCACCGTGTGTTATTCGATTTCAATATCAATTGCTTTGTTTTATGTACACTAGCTATTAACTGTGGCTTTGTTCGCATTGTGTGTGTATTTTGTGACTCAATTGGGATAACAAGCTGGCTAGGTACGTTAGATAGGAAAATACAATTAATGAACAGTACACAAGTTACACTAGGGGAGGCCTACGTCCAGCAGTGGACGAATATAGGCTGATGATGACGATGATGATGACACAAGTTACAACTGCGATTTTGTGTTGAGGAGTATGAGTAACTGCCTCGTTGGTCGGTGTTTGTGAATGCAACTGCTTAGCAAGAGGTTTTGGATTCGATTTCCAGGTGAATCAAAGTGTTATTGGGATTTTTCTATGTAACTGTCTCAGTAGCTCGGAGTTCGGATCCGTGTCCGGCTGATGGCAATAGGCTCGCCCCTAAAAACATACAAATACTTATATCGTACACGTGGGTATTTTTTTAATATTTAATAAATTTATGCAGACTTTATGATAGCCGTTTTTTACATATTCGGCTAGGTAAAGTTTACTGTTGTAAACTTTCATTAGCTAAGGTAAAATAGTTGTTGTAGTAACAAAAAGCCACATATTTTGACAAAGGTGTAGAGTTTGTGAAGTCAGGTCTTGTACAGTTTGAGCATGTAGAGTCAGAAACATAACTCTACATGAGATCTGATAACTTTTTGACAGTACGAGTATTGCCGTCATTTTACATGAAAATGTTTTTGTGGGGGTCTGGTTTAGCTAACATTAGTCCCTATAATCGTAAAGTTAAAGTTAAAATTCTCATACCTATAAAAAAAAGATTTGATGCTCACCAGCTGCGCTTGAGAACACTGAGGCAGTATTATTAAAAAATTACAGAATTTTTTTTTTAATTTTTTTTTCAATTCAAATTCTATTCTTTATTTTATTTTTTATATCTGTTTAATCATGAAATGAGCAAAAGAATACAATCTATTTCAGTTTAATCTTGAAGCTTGCCAATCTAGAAAGTGAATTGGATTTACTTTATTTCAACAAAGTTTTATGCGCGATATGTTTTCATATTAATTTATAAAATTATATTGCTAGGTCATACCTTCATAATTGATGGCACGGTGCCATCAATTATGAAGGTATGACATGGTGCAGTGGTCAAGCGATCGGCTTCTGCGCCGCGTGTCGCGGGTTCAATCCACGCACGATACAAATTGAAATTTATTTATTTGACATAAAGAGAACAATACATTATGTGAATCCCCTGGCCCCTAAACTAGTGTTAACTGTATATCAGGGACCAGTGACTTCGCCTTTTCATTAACACAATAATTATGTCACTAGAATCAAAAACATATTTTACTAGAAATATACAGGTAAAACAAAAAAATAAAAAATATATATAATTATGAACTAGACATAGTAGCCCGTCTGTATGTGTGTGTGTGTGTGTGTGTGTGTGTGTGTGTTTGTGTGTGTATGTTTTTGTGTGTGTGTGTGTGTGTGTGTGAGAGAGAGTGAGTGCGTGTGTATAAGCGTGTATATATTTGTAGTTATAAACTTATCTATGCATAATCATTGCTTCGATTTCGTCATAGCTGAATTCGTTGAGCCACTTTTTCAATTTAATTTTGAATTTAGAGTTAGTGAATTTTTTACAGGTTTTATGTACTTTTAAGAATTTATTATAAATAGTTGGAGCAATAACATCAAACTGCCGCTGAGCGAAAGTAGTTCTAACACGCGGTACCGGGCATCGATCTACACGTCTGTTTATATAATATACATATGTATGTATGGCCAGGTAGTTGTTTTGGGTCTGGGTGTTTGTGAATATTTGTATTTGTAAACTCACCCACACCACAATTGAAATCTAAGTCTGTAAGAACGTTTTTTTTTTATATTTCTGTCATCATCAACCCAATTGTCAAGTATCCCCTCGCCATGTGTCCTGCCTAACTCAATTTTGGGCCCCATGATGATTTTTCTGATGTCTCGGACATTTGTCCTTCGTCTGATTTCTTTATGAGAACTCGATCTTGTAGTTTGTCGCCGAGCATGGTTCGCTCCATGGCTCTCTGTGCAACTCTCATCTTGCTCACAGCCTCATGTATTAGCATCCATGTCTCAGCAACATCATCATATCAACCGTTAGATGTCCACTGCTGGACATGGGTCTCCGCCAAAGATCGCCACGAAGAACGGTCATGCGCCACCCGCATCCAGCGGATTCCAGTGACCTTAACCAGGTCGACAGTCCACCTTGCCGGGGACCTACCCACGCTGCGTCTTCCAGTACGTGGTCGCCACTCGAGAACCTTCAAGCCCCATCGGCCATCCGTTCTTCGAGCGATGTGCCCTGCCCACTGCCACTTGAGGTTGGCGAGTCTCAGCTATAGCTTTTACGTTTAAATATATTCAATGCTTGGAGTAAAAATTGGGAAACCTTTATCTACCCGTGTATTCTTTCAATACCAGATGATCGTACGGAACAGCGCAGATGGCACGGCAAATTACACTCATATGTATATACGACCGTATTCTCTAAGGTCGATAATAAAACGCGGCTCAAAAAATACATCGGTGGGAAAATTTCAATACCGTACCGACGGCATATTGGTAAAGTTTTGTAACGCATTCTTTGGCGGGAACATAACAGCTGCTGTTCGGTTTTCATAGTGTACCTTTATACATGTATATGGATGTATATATTTGAATACGTGTATTCGTTGTGTAGTTTTTTTTTGTAAAACATGGATGGCAAAAAAGTGTACGGTCCGCCTGATGGTAAGTGTCAAATGACAATCAAATGTCAATGAAAACAATAACAAAATAGTAAGCCCTTTTTTTCAATGATAGATTCAAATTTAATTATATGTATTGATAAATATTAACCAGAGATGAGAGAGCTGCCCGACTGGGGAAGTACCTCCGCCTTACAGAAGACCGTAGTGAAACAACAATAAATTACATTTTCCTCCCTTTGTTGTATAAAAAAATATACCGTGTTACATCCCTTTATTTTTATAATAGCACACAGTGTAACGCAGTATGTTTAAACAAACACGCACCACTGTGTAACCGAATTTATGTTTTTCTTTGAAATTTTTACCATTATGGTGGACGCAAAACTTTTATAAAACACTGGGTGAAAAACAGACATAACATAAACATGAAGTGTTGTGTGGACTTAGGCTAATTACTAGGGCATCATAATCATGTTTCGAGTGTCATGAAATTTTAATTCACGGACAAAATTTCAACAGCTATAATTAATATAAATAAATATTCTACGACATTTTACACAGCACCGTCTAGTCCCAAACTAAGCAGAGCTTCTACTATGGGTACTAGACAATGGATATAATACTTATATACTTTTTTTTGTAAATACATACTTATAATACATAGGAAACACCCAGATGAACACAAACACTTATATTGATCACAAAAATATTTGTGCTCCTTGGGAATCGAACTCACGGCCTCGTGATCAGCAGTCCGGTACTCGAACCACTAGACCAAAGATATCGTCGATATAATGTATTACGGAATGCGGTTACTTAAATTAAATTTAAATATTTACCGATTTTTAGCTCAAATAAGTTATATTTTTGATAATCTGTGCTACGGGTCCCTGGTTCAAATTCCGGTGGGGACAAATGTCTGCGTGATGAGCATCAAAATTTGTATTCGAGTTATTTATATATGTAGTATTTTCTACGTTCTAGTATCCGTAACACAAGCTTCGTTACTTACCATGGAACTAGATGTCATAATATCCAGTTATATTTATTTTAGATATTTTCTTAGTACTGTTATAGATGCTATCAGTATTTCCTGACTGACGACCTCTGCGAAGACATTTCCTGTATCATGACACTCGCATATTACATACTATTGTGAATGGACTTTTAAATAAAACTGTGATTCTCTGTCTTTTTGGCATTTCATCTCAGAGGTCGTTAGTTAGAAAACACCAGCGCCATCTAGTAATATTATAATATAATATTTCCGGACATTATTACACAGCGCCGTCTAGTTCCGTGGTAAGCAACGAGGCTTGTGTTACGGATACTGGTTGGTTGATATACTACATGTATACTTTCTTTTTGTAAATACATACATATTATACATAGATACATTAAGACATTGACTTATAAAAGTGCCTTCATCATCGTCAACCAAATTATTGTCCCACTGCTGGGAACGGATCTCCTATCATTTGAGAGAGATTAGGCTATTATCCACCACCTACTGCGGGTTGACAGACTTCACACGCCTTCGAGAAAATTTCATGCAGGTTACTCACGATGTTGTCCTTCACCGATTAAGCATGTGATAAATACGCACATAACTTCCGAAAAGTCAGTGGGGCGTGCGTTGGGTTCGAACTCAACACAAGATAAGTCTCAGTCTATTGATCACACCACTAGGCTACCAACAGCTATTAGAAAAATCAATTTATAGAAATAAAATACAATTTGATTTCATTTCGAAAATACTGAAAAAAAAGCTCTCATTAAGTTCCATATTAATAATGGTAGGTATAAGTTTCAATTATTATATAACATGGATAAGTATAATTACCAGAGCAATAATCCGAAATTAATTTATTGAAGTAGTTTTAGTTCAATACACAAACGTAATATAAATTCTTTCATGAAATTAATTCATTTTCAGAATATTTCGCATCGCTATTCAATTTTCTCCAAAGGCTTAATTGATATATTTTCGGTGAATGAATTCAGTAGGTATATGAATTTTTCAGTGCTTGCATAGTCATGAATACATCCAAGCGTAGACGGACACAGAACAAACATTCAGTTTATGCAAAAAAATGTGCTTTCGTATGCCCAAAATGTACTTAAATACTTCCAACATTTTGTATATTATGTTGCAACTTTTATTTTGAAACAAAAGTGATTTCTGATGGACTTTTTTTCTGTATTATGGGAAAGTTTATATTATGTATACATCATCCCAAAACCATACAAATATTTCTTGGACTAGACACAAAGGCCGATCAACGACTGTGTCAATCTTGCCGTCTTAATAAAGTCTAATGTTCTAGAATATTAGTCCGTTGTGATTCAATATGGTAGGTATAGGTCATAGGTCTCCTCCAATGATCACCATGACGACCAGTCTTGCACTGCCTACATCTAGAGTGTTCTAGTGACCTTTACTAGGCTGTCAGTCGACTCTGCCAGGGTCCTACCTACGCTGAGTATTCGGGTACGCGTCGGCACTCGAGAATCAAGTTCAAACCCTAACGGGCGGCCATATCTTCCGCTGTGATAATCTAAGTAATTATATTATATACTATATTATATGTAAGTTTGTACACTCGCCCGCACTTTATAATAAAACATATTTACGAATTTAACGCACTATTTTGATATTATTTAATAACGCTGTTTCGGATTCCACAAAGCATTCCGAGTCACGGGCATACTGAGGTGTTAAATATATTTTTATTTCAATTGCTATACGGTACCTTTATTTGTTATTATTGACATTATTAAAAAATAAGATCTCCTAATTACAAAAATGTTTCCCCAACTTTTGACGAAGAAAAGTTACTCCATTTTTTACGCATCTGTTTTTTTTCAAAGATCTATGTTTTCAACATTTTTTTGTTCACCGGAACGAATTGACAGTCAATTAACTCTCAGTGGCCCTCGATTCCGCTTGATGGCCGAATTTCAACCGATTTCGCTTCACTTGTATACATTGCAAAGGTGATATTCAAAGCCAGATTTTCAGGTAGATATATTTCAGCCATGACTCTTTATAACGGACCGTTTATCTGCGGGCCATTCAAATTCAAATTCAAATATTTTTATTTCAAGTAGACCAATATTACAGGTTCTTTCGAAATGTCAACACTAGTTGCACGGTTCCAAAAAGTAGGTCTTATGGAGAAGAACTGGCAAGAAACTCCATAGATACTCTTTTAAATAGTTCGTTATATTTACAATTTTTGTTTTTAATATTAATATGAGAATAATGCAGTCTGATGTGAAACGCATGAGTTATTCACTAGCACTAAAAAAATAAAATAAAATAATTATAATATAAAACCCGGATGCCATGACATGTATAAGCCGACCAGCCCCAACTGACAGCACCCGTTCACGAGCATGACGTGTGTATCAGCGTCGCTCTACTCAACCATGATATAGGGAATAAAGGGACCCGACACACAACGCCACCATCAGCAGGACATTTGAGAGAGCATGACAAGCCCAGACTGCCTGGCCAAAATGTCTACTAGTAGGTATGCATTTTTCATTTCGCAAAGCAACATCGAAGCCAACATTAATCTCATATTTTACAGGAAATTTTACAAAATCTAAAATAAATTTTGAAATAAAATAAAACTATTGTAACTAAAGTTACATGCATGTCAGTTAAAAGTGTATAAATTAAAATAATAAAATGTCAAGATAATAAAATCATAATTGTGCAAATTTGAAAATTATAAATGATAAAAATATAATGTCAAGAATATAATAATAATCATAAACATGTTTTGATAGCCCGGTTCATTAGAACTATTCAATCCCAAGCACTATTATCATCCATGTAGTCTTTCAACGTATGACCTTGAGAACAAAGTCTCCGTTTAATAATAAATTTAAATTTGCTTAGACTTAATTTTTGATAATGTGTTGGAATTTTGTTGTACAAGCGTATGCATTGACATTTAAATGATTTACTTATTTTTTGGAGCCTAGTTGCAGGAACAATATTTTATTCCACTTCCATTATAACTTTCGAATACTATCATGAACTGGGTGCTATAAGCCTTTTGTAAAATACATGACAAATGATTTTATAAGAATACCCATTACAGTTATTATTAGTAATATTGCATGAATAGAATTAGACGACCCGTTTAGCTTACTCAAGTAAACAAGCCTCGTTGCTCACCACGGAATGTCCGGAAATATTTATTTATATTTTACAAATGATTAATTAAAAACCAAAATTTATCAAATTCAACACGTAACCTAACCAAACGAACCAGAATGAATTATGTATACTGTAGAAAATCCAAAACGGGATTAAAATAATGTCAATACTTACACCGCAATGAAATACGTAAAACGTTGTTCCATTTTAATTTTGATTTTTTGTTATAAATCATAGCTTTATCCGCGACTGTCTGCGTAGAATTAATAATTCTGGTAGCTTATTTTTTTATCTATTGTGTTTTAAAATCAATCTGCTGATTTATATCTTACGCAAAGATTAATACTTTTTTTAAGATTTATACTCGTTAAGGGGTCGTTTTCGAAATGAATACTCTATCTACACCTTTACAAAAAACAATTTCGCATTTTAATATTAACTAAAACAATCAAGGGAGCTTTACGAAAATGAAAAATTATATATGCAATGAAGTTTTCAGCAATTTATTCAGTGTTCTAGCGGAGTGGCTATTTTGTGGGTTTAATCACTTTGTTTTCGTGAAAATGGTTTAATATAATGCAATTTTCATGGAATGGTAATGGGACATTAAACTCAGAATGGAAACATAATTGTGTTGGTTTTTATAAGTTTTCGTTACATACATTCAGTACATTTTAATACTGATTTACGATAATATGATTTGACTTTGGTATTATGATTTTAAAACATTGGCATTATCTGCCGGCATATTTCATGATTGGTCTATTTACTGTCCTACTGACAGGTCTTTTTGAGAAGGATATAGGCTACCTATTAATTTAGGTAGGCAAGATTCCTCGCTCAAATTGATCTGCCCGACTGGAGAAATACCTCCACCTTATAGAAGACCGCAGTGAAATAACAATAGTTGTATTTCTGCGAATGAGTAAGGTTACCAGAGCTCATTAGGTGAGTGACTATTCTGACAGAATGGACATTCCGTTTGTTGTTAGTTTGAGTAACTACCATATTGAAGAAACTTTAAATTAAGGTTTCTTAAATTAACAGTTTTTACAAGGTCAGCAACACACGAGCGATGCCTCTGGTGTTGCAAACGTTCATACTCTACGGTAACTGCTTACTTTAAGGGAAGCTTCTGTGACGACCCGTTTAGCTCAGCGTTAGTTAACGCTTCCTGCCGTGCTATGGGTCCCGGGTTCGAATCCCGGTAGGGACAAATGTTTATGTGATGAGCATCAACATTTGTATCCGATTTATGGATGTATCTATGTATAATATGTATGTATTTACAAAATCCGTATCCGTAACACAAGCCTCGTTGCTTACCACGGAACTAAATGGCACTGTGTAATAATGTCCGAAAATATTTGTTTATATTCTTTGTCACCAGTGGGTTAAAAAACCTTTTAATTTAGTACACTTGATATCAAAATACTCTACTTTATTGATGACTGTAAAACAAACAATAATTTCATTTAAAACGAGTGCTTATGAAGTTTCTTTATAGATAATAATATATTTTTTTCGGAGGTAGGACATAGCGAGATTCCTCGTTCAAATTGATCTGCCCGACTGGGGAAGTACCTCCGCCTTACAGAAGACCGCAGTGAATCAACAATAGATGTCTTTCTGCGAGTGAGTAAGGTTACCAGAGCTCGTTGAGGAGTGACTATTCTAACAGCATGAGCAGCATGGTTTAGTAATTCCCTATTTTAAGAAACCAAAACGATTTAAGCAGATGTGTGCAACGCATTCAGGTCAAGCCTTCAGGTGTTGCAAATGTCCATGGGTGGCGGTGATCACTTACCATCAGATGAGCCGCCAGCTCGTTTGCGCCCTTATCATAATAAAAAAAAACATTGCACATTGTGCAACTAGAATCTTACCACTTCATTAATATTTGACAAACTACGTTTGAAATAAAACCTTTTGATTTCATTGCATGCACACATATAAATATACCCATTGTATGTTTCAATCATACGAGTGTAATATAGTTACCACAGAGTACAAATATATTATTATCTTTGAGCGATGGAAGCCCCGAATCGTTCGCCGAAAAAACAGAGGAAACTTTTGTTTGGTATTTCGACACCCCGTGATTGAACTGTTATTTCAATTCTGTGTAGTGTGTCCTCCATTTAAGTGTAGTGTGTATTCTGTAGATACAAAATATGCGTACATTTATTTCTTACATTTACTAAAATAAACTTCTTTGAAAGCATTTTATCCGTCCTACTAATATAATATTATAAACGCGAAAGTTTGTAAGTATTTGTATGTATGGATGGATGTTTGTTACTCTTTCACGCAAAAACCGCTTAACAGATTTGAATAAAATTTTGCATACATATGTAAAGAAAAATATATTTTCCTTTAGTTTAATTTTTGCGCTAAGCGAAACCTCAATGCTCCGGACTACAGACAATACAACAAGAATTGTCTGTGTTCGGTTGCCATGGCAACCCATGGCCCATTTATAATATTATAAATAATATATTGTTATTGTGATTTGGAAATCGATGCAATAGCATTAAATGTCGTTTCTTTTTACAATTTAAGAAACTCAATTGTGTTTTATTCGCCATCATCCAAAATCACCGAAACTAATCTTATAAAACGACATTTCTTGTAAAAAAATGGAGAAGTTGAAATTTACGTTTGAAGTAAAACCAACAGCGGACGGAAAGTCTAACTGTATCGCTATAACCGCCATTGCTACGCAAGATGACAAAATGTTTCTGATTCCTGAGGATTATCAATTAGTATCACTTCACAAACATATCCAAACCTCTAAAGCTTTCGTTACAATAAAAAATACATTAAAAAGAAGACATCAAACTAGAAGCGTATGGATAAAAATGACAGAGGGTATGTTACAAACATACTTTGATGAAGCAGAAAATATGATATTTCAGGATCAATTCCTTGAGGAAATCACCAAGGAAATGGTTATCGGAAATAAAAAGAGTTCGGAAGATCCTATTGTAAAAATTTTAGAAAAACTAATTGAAGATCAGCAGCATAAAGAGAAACAAAGTATGAAAAAGTTGGCCGAAAGGTTTGTAATTGAAAAAAAACATAATAGAAGAATCATATAGTCCGTTTGCAGCTCCAGTAACATTAGCTTATAAAAGAGATGAAAATAAAAAATCAAGACTGTGCATAGATTTTCGAGACCTGAATAAAATTGTTGTTCCTCAATCACAGCCATTCCCACTCATTGAGGATCTAATAGTAAAAACAAGAGATTGCAAGTATTTCTCAACACTGGACCTAAATTCAGCATTTTGGTCAATACCCCTGCGTGTCACAGACAGACATAAAACTGCATTCGTCACTCAGGAGGGTCACTTCCAGTGGACTTGTTTGCCATTTGGTTTAAAAACCTCACCGGCTATATTTCAGAGAATAATGTGTAACATAATACGGAAACACAAGCTCGGAGAGTTCACAGTAAATTACATTGATGACATTTTATTATTCTCAAAAACGTTCTTAGAGCATGTTACACATCTAGAACTACTATTTCAAGCAATTAAAAGTGAAGGTTTAAGAGTAAAATTTTCAAAATGCACGTTTGCAGCTGACTCAGTTAAATACCTGGGTCACATAATACAGAATAATTCAGTTAGACCTCTGAAAGACAACTTGATATCAATAAAAAACTTCCCTACCCCAAAAACGCAAAAAAATGTTAGACAATTTTTAGGAAAAATTAACTTTTATCATAAGTATGTACCAAATATAGCAATAAAGTTGGAACCCTTGCATAATCTTTTACGAAAAGGACAAACCTTTAACTGGACTGAGGCATGCCAAGAGTCGTTTAATGAAATGGAACAAATATTATGTTCACAACCAATATTGACCATTTTTGATCCAAACTTGCCTATTCACATATACACAGATGCCAGCATTCTAGGAGTAGGTGCAGTTCTAAAACAGCCTCAACAAAACAATGAAGAAAAACCGGTTGCATACTTCTCAAAAAAATTGAATGAAGTTCAGGAAAGGAAGAAAGCTATTTATCTGGAATGCTTGGCAATTAAAGAATGTGTAAAGTATTGGCAGCATCTTTTAATAGGTAAGAAATTTACGGTTTTCTCAGACCATAAGCCATTAGAGAATATGAATATAAAGTCAAGAACGGATGAAGAATTAGGAGATCTAACGTACTACTTATCGCAATATGATTTCAAAGTTAAATATACTCCAGGAAAATACAACATTGAAGCTGATTGCCTAAGTAGGAATCCAGTCTTGGAATCAAATGAAAACCTGGATGAACAATTAAAAATAGTCAACATAATAAAACTAGAGGACATCTTAAGTGATCAAAATAAAAATGTAAAAATACTGTGCAGAAAAGACAAATTAATAACAAAAAACAATGTTCATTACAAGAAAGTAAAAAAAAAAGAAAAAATAATCCTATCAGAGAAATTTAGTATAGGATTAATTAAGAACGTACATACAGACTTGGGTCACATAGGAATCAGACAGATGCAAAGAATGATCAGTTCAGTGTATACAGCAGAAAATATGACAAAAAATATAAAAAGAATCTGTGAAACTTGCTTAGTATGTATAAAGAACAAATCAAGAGGATTAAATAAATATGGATTGATGTCCCACTTGGGACCCGCCACAAAACCCTTTGATATATGTTCAATTGATACTATTGGAGGCTTTGGAGGTTCGAGGTCAACAAAGAGATATTTACACCTGCTATCAGATCATTTCACTAGGTACGCATATATTTTGACGTCAAATACTCAAAGTGCGAATGACTTCATCAAACTAGTAAAAAACTGTACGGGAACTGATGACATTGGTATGATTCTCTCTGACCAATACCCAGGTATCAATTCTAAAGAATTCAAACGATTTTTGGATGAAAAGAATGTTCCAATAATTTTTACTGCAGTGAACTCACCCTTCTCAAATGGGTTAAACGAAAGACTAAATCAGACACTTGTTAATAAAATACGATGCAAAATAAATGAAAATGACACAAAAATAGCATGGACAACTATAGCACAAAATTGTGTAAAAAAATATAATTAAACTGTACACACCGTTACTGGATTTGCCCCAGAGTATCTACTAAACGGAACAGATGTCACGATTTTGCCTAACGAGCTGAAACTTAAGAAGACTGAGTATGATTTGATGCAGGACAGAAAAAAAGCTCTGGAAAATACAATCAGATCACACAATTACAACAAGATAATTTACGATAAAAATCGAAAAGATGTAGACCTCAAAGTTGGTGATGTAGTTTTTGTGGACAATGGGAACAAACTGAATCGAAAAAAGCTCGATGAATTGAGAATCGGTCCTTACAAAATCGTGGAAAAAATATCGAACTCAATTTACAAAATAAGTACTGGCCATAAGAAATCAGAATCAAACTTTTTCCACATCTCGAAACTAACTCCAGCCCCTGCACTTGAAGAACCATGAAGAGGTCGCATGAGTAATCATGTTGCTTTGTCTTCTCTTGGAAGGGGAGATGTAAAGAAAAATATATTTTCCTTTAGTTTAATTTTTGCGCTAAGCGAAACCTCAATGCACCGGACTACAGACAATACAACAAGAATTGTCTGTGTTCGGTTGCCATGGCAACCCATGGCCCATTTATAATATTATAAATAATATATTGTTATTGTGATTTGGAAATCGATGCAATAGCATTAAATGTCGTTTCTTTTTACAATTTAAGAAACTCAATTGTGTTTTATTCGCCATCATCCAAAATCACCGAAACTAATCTTATACATATATGTAGTTTATTACCTGGATTAACACATAGGCTACTTTTTATCTATATACCATGCCGGCAAAGCCGCGGGAGGCAGCTAGTATATAATAGGTATGTTTAGTCCGCTACTTTCCGGTACTTTCGTCCGCGCTTATTAAGCGCTTGAAAAATAGATGGCGACCGCTTACTATGATGCCTGAGTAATCCTTTGAATCTCCTTTGGATCTTGATGCTAACATAATTAACTAAAGTTTTAGGTTTCAGGTTAACCTTCAGGTTGAACTCGAAGCTTTGTAGTCTAGTGGTCACACTACTTGGTACCAGGAAAACATGAAATGTATTGTAGAATTATTCAACCGAAATTATTATTGACAGAAGCAATAACAGGAAAAAGTTTCAGTGTTACATATCGACACCTTTGATGTATGTTGATTGAGATGTTTGTTATTTGCGAATGGAAACGAGTGGGTATGTTATACATAGTTCATACCTGTGTTCCGAAGGCATAAGCAGAAGTAGAAGGAATAATATTTTGTACGTAATAAGTGGTCAGTGACAGGACTGACCACTTATTACGTAGTTTTACTATGGCCATTAACACAAATCCAAATATCGTGCTGCTATTGAGAATCTGTGTGCAATGTTATTGGGGTACTTATGTACACAGCACGGATGATGCACTAGTTGACTAATCGGCTTCTGCATCGCGTGTCTTACGTTCGATCCCCGCACAGAACGGGTCGTTCCGGGTCTGGGTGTTTGTGCATTATGAGAATAACTAGCTTGTGCCCGCCACTTCTGCGTAAAATTAGTAATTTAATTTAAACCCCCTTTTTCTTCCTTTTAAGGGATCATTTCCGGGATGAAAACTACCCTATGTCCTTCCCCGGGAATCAAACTATTTCTACACTAAATTTAATCGGTAATTAAAATCGGTTCGACTGTTATAGTGTGAAGAGGTAACAGACAGACAGACACACTTTCACATTTTCAATATAAGTAAGGATACAAAAATTTGTATATGTATACCTACGATACATGACACATTACGAGTGCGGGGCAACGTAAAAAATTGTTTATTTCAATTGAATAACTCACCTGAGATTTCTCAGCATAATACACGAGGCTGGCGAAGATCACGATACCCAAAACCAGAAAGAACACCAATAGTGTCAACTCCTTCGCAGAAGCCTTGAAGGTGTGCACCAGGATCTTGAGCCCCGGGCTGTGCCTCGTTAGCTTGAACAGCCTGAGGATCTTGATGATGGAGATGAACTCCAAGATATCCGCTTTGTCCACATACTGCCTGACCACTGTCAGTTCTACCACCACATCCATGTAAAAACTTAAAGTCGCTATAAAGTCTATTATGTTCACTGGTGATTTGACGAACTCTATTATATTTGGGGCTACCTGCAACAAAGAAAAATATAGTTATAGTAAATTAATAAATGAATAATGATAATTGACAATTGATAATTATTTTCTGTTATATTGATGTTTTTTAAGACTGTATTCCGAAGTAAAATGAATAATTTAAAAAAAAATATAAGGTCCTTCTTAAATACATTATCTGCTCCAATAATCCACCCCGTTAAGGGATAATTATTGTGATAAAGCCAAATCAGTCATTGATCGTTCAGCGGTTTAAGTAGGTAGAACAGACATACATGCTTTCAAATTAACATTATTGTAGAAATTAATGTTCGGCTCTATAGGACCTAACACTATTTCTTAGTTTGGTAAGATATGGTTAAGTTAAAGTCTTGAATTAAGGAAATATAATTTATTGGTTAACACGATCACTCACAATAATTGGTAAAAACATGTAAAACTAATAACTATGTATAACTAACTGGTATAACTTAATGGTCTAGTAAAAATGGTAAATTTATGGTAAAATGGTAATGGTTAATGGTTATGAGTACGTGATGCCTCCAAGGAGATCTGAACGCGAACTGTCTCACATTTTGGTGAACGAGCGAACGTGCATACTCGCGTGCGTTGCAATTATGCATTTTCGCTGAGTGTTCGATTTAAACTCGAACATATTCCCAAGAACGAGAAGAAATGCGGACTGAAATGTGTAACTAGCAATTTAAATGAGAAATTATAAAAGTAAATGTGTTTCTAATGAACTTAAATGGTATAAAAACATCTAAAAAGCATAATAAAAACAAAAATAAGTAAGGTTAAACTATTGAGTCCTCCACAATATAAGCGCTATTTTGAACGCCTGAGTCTATCTTTTGGCTCCGTTTAATTGCACCATAGTTCGCGCTAGGCCAGCGTTTGACATAGCTGTTTAAACGAAAACCGGTTTCACTTTGCTCGCTCAGCTCTTTTGCGCTCAGCTCTGCACTATAGACGTGTCTACTGGTTGAAAACTTCTCTTTTGATTTTGGTTGCGGTGGAGCTGCTGTCAGCTCCTGCTGGCCGCGACTCTCGTTGCGCTGTTGACGCCTCGGTGGCGGCGTAGGCACCTCGGTGGCCTGCCTGCAGGATCCCTCGCTACGGTGTTCAACAGCAGCCTTCCGGCACAGGCGACAAGGCCTAGTTCTCCACATCCAAACTGCTGCTACGCACAAACCGATCGCAACTATTACATAACTAATTACGTAATGGTGGATGTTATGGGACGATATTTCTTCAACTTCTGTGTTGGTCTTTTTTAATTTTTTAATTTCTTCCCCTAAACTGGTGATAGATGTAGTCAGGTTTTCGTCATCAGCTTGCATTTCGCTTGGAATTTTTAGGTTGACCAAATGGTTTATTTGGTCGAATTCGGGCATATAAATGTCTGGTGAAATACCGATCTGGTTGGACTGATGACGTATTGAATATAATGCGAAATCCTTGCCCTTGATGACGCAATCTTGGCTTGTGCCTATGACCCCGGCTCGGTTGAGCTGTCGTACTGTTACTTGATCGCCGCATATTATTTTTATTGTGTAGGAATTACAGCAAAAGTATAAGTGCTGAGAAGGCATATGTAATTCTATCCACATATTGGCACAAGTGGACTTTTTAATTTTGCATTTATTAGTTGCCGAATTTATTACGCAGAAACTTTCATCACTTTTCAGATCTAGCACTGGTTTGAGCAGCTGACACATGTAAGCTTGCCCATGTTGCAGACATTCTGTGAGTTCTTGCGTGGTTGTAGTGAAGTAAGAATCTTTCTTTAGGTTAACCGCCACATATTCGGACACCGTTATTATTCTAGCCATACTGATGTTTGTCTGGTGCGGTATAGGTATAAGTCTATACAGTTGGAAGTTTTCTCTGGATACAAGTGGAAAAGTAACTTCAATTATAACATATTTTTGGGTCGCTCTGGCTTTGACTTTTAACAGTTTGTAAAGATACTGAAGGTCACTATCTAAATTTGCAATTGGTAGCGTGAGTTCGCTCGGTATCTGGCCGTTTATAGTTTGAAGCTCACGTTTAAGTTGCTTTGGTGGCAATAAATGTATGTTGATTTGACCGTGGTAAATGTCTGTTAATGTGTCGAGCAACGTATCTTGAAGTCGTTTTAATCCGAGCAACAAACTGTTTCCAGAAATGGCTGTCAATGTGAAGTCATTGATGTATGAAATGTTCTGAATTTCTCGCTGGAGAGTGCTGGTATTGTCCTGCAACTCGTTTATTCTTTTGTTAATTAATTTGTGTTGTTTGTTTACAGTGGTCTCCATTTTCTTCATAAGGTTGAACTCTGCTTCAATGATGGAAGTCTGGTTTTTCCATAAGTTTGACAAGTGTTTTTCATTATGCTGTATGGTTTCAATGTCCTTTTCGTATCGTTCTGCGAAACGTGAGTCCAACACTCCGAATAAATCATTCGCTAAGTATCCGACTCCGTTGATTAACCCTCGCTGGCGCCGACCCGTCTTGCCCAAGGCGCGTCGCCGTCTAGCGTGAACGTCAAAATGCTGTGCTAGCAAAAGTTCATTGTAGTATTCGAGCTCCTGGTAATCGTGCCGGGCTTGTAGCACGATCGTATTACAATGGTTTTGTGTTTCAATGGTCGCGCACAATCGTTCTTGATAATTTAATATTTTATTATAGGTGTTTATGCCCGTCCAATATGGCCCCATATCATAGTACATGACTAATGTCCATTTGTCCCTGATCAGTTGTAATTTTGATATAGGGTCAAAATATAGTGTTTGGTCTCTTGGCAATTGCTTGACGTCATCTAGACCGTAAGTGGGAAGAATCAGCATAAAAAAACTTAGTAATAACGTTGCTAAAGTGGCATTTATTGTTTTTGGTTTTGATTTGCGTTCTGGTAATCTGGTCATTGGTTTTTCTGGTTCTGGTATGGTTGCGTTACTCTGGTTAACGGGCAAAATTGAGAGCTTTACGACAGGGCGTTTCATGATCCCATTTTTGGTTTTTAAAGAAACTGCTCGGGTTAGACCGTCATCTCCCGGATGCGTTTCGACTACGCGTCCCAGAGCCCATTTGCCGGGTGGTAGATTCTCATCGTGAATCACCACCAGATCTCCAACTTCAATGTTTTTTTGTGGGACTGTCCATTTACTTCTAGAAGAGAGCTGTACTAAGTATTCAGTCTTCCATCGTTTCCAAAGATCCTGAAATAATTTGTTGGTTAGATGCCACCTGGTTCTAGCGTCTTGCTCTGTTTCTATTATGGTTGTTCCTGGTCTTCCTGACAAGAAATGAGCTGGTGTCAGAAAGTTTGTGTCCTCAGGATCTTCTGATAACGCGCAGAGTGGTCGAGAGTTGAGGCACGCTTCTAGCCTAGCTAACAATGTGCTGTACTCCTCAAAGGTTAGCTTTTGTTGACCGACGACTCTGGTAAGATGGTGTTTTAGACTGCGCACTGCTCGCTCCCACAGACCACCGGCGTTAGGCCAACTTGGTACGTTAAAGTGCCATTCGATACCCATATCTGTTATCTCAGTCATAAAACTTTGACTAAATAATTTCTGAAGTTGGTTAAATTCTCCCTGTATCAATCTGTTTGCTCCCACGAAATTAGTGCCATTGTCACTGTACATATGTCGCGGTGCTCCCTTCCTGGCCGCCATTCTGGTTAGAGCGGCCAGGAAGGCCGAGCTACTTAGGTCTGACACGATTTCTAAGTGAACTGCCTTAGTCACCATGCAGATAAAGACTGCTATATAGCCCTTTGTAGTTTTGATTCCCCGCCCTTTGTTAGCTTTCACCTCGACGAAACCTGTATAATCAACGCCGCAGTGATGAAATGCGTGTTCTGGATTCACTCTTGCTTCTGGTAAATCCCCCATGAGCTGGTGCTGTCTTGAAGGATTTTGTCTTCTGCATACAACACACTTCCTTATGAACTTTTTGGTAGCCATGTATCCACCGATAATCCAATACTGTTGTCGAAGCTTTGCTAACGTTAGGCGAGCTCCGCCATGGAAGGTCAATTTATGAGCTTGATGTATGTATAATGTGGTAAGCAGATGATCGTGAGGTAAGATGATGGGATGTTTCATATCATGACTCATGTGGGCGTTCTCTAACCTCCCTCCTACACGTAAAATACCTTGATCATCTATTATTGGATTCAGATTTAAAATTTTACTCTTTGAATGCACTCTTCCGTGTTTATTTAAATAATCCACATCGTTTAAAAATTCTGTTTGTTGTATGGTTTTTATTATCAGCTGTTTAGCGTTACGAAGCTCGTGTAATTCGAGGTAGGGTCGGCGAACTTGTTTATGCAATGTAGGCAATCGTAGTATCCACGCAAAAATACGTTCGATTTTTGTAATGGAGCTGAATTTGTTGATTAAATAATTAACGATTTCGGTAATCAACGATCCTCTATAATGTTTAATGGTTACAGCGTTGGTTTGTTTTAAAATAGATGCCTTTATTTCTAAGCTTGTCTCATAAATAATTTGGTCATTTTCTTGGTTTTTATATGATGGCAGCCATGACGGCCCCTTCCACCATAGCCTGTGGTCTTTAAGTTGTTTGACTGTTAATCCACGACTTGCGCAATCGGCAGGATTGTTTGTGGTATTTACATATTGCCAAAGGTTTGATGGTATAGTTTTGGTGATAGAGATTACCCGATTAGCTACAAATGGTTTCCACCGAGCTGGATCTCCTTGTATCCATCCTAGTACTGCAGTTGAATCAGTCCAACAGTATACATTTATATGGTAATCTGATAAACTATTTTTAACTTTTTGAATTAGTTGAGCTAAGAGTTGAGCGCCCATTAACTCTAGCCTAGGAATAGATAAAACCTTGTTCAATGGAGCTAGTCTGGCCTTTCCTGCAACTAATGTGATGGTTGTTTCTTCTTTCTTTACGACTTTGCAATAAATCACGCACGCATATGCCTTGTTTGAGGCGTCGCAGAATCCGTACAGTTCAATTTTGTCATTTTCTCCCATTCCCAGCCATCTGTTGACTTCCATACTACTTATGTCATTAAATTCTTGCTTTAGTTTGGTCCATTCAGAGAAAATAACTTCTGGTAATTCGTCATCCCATTTTAATTTGGACAACCAGACTTTTTGGAAGAGTAACTTCATGGTAGTGCTCAGGGGGGTTAACCATCCTAGTGGATCAAACAGCTTTGAAATGTCTGAAAGAAGGGCTCTTTTGGTAGCAGTAGCGGGTAATTTAGATACTATTTTTGAGTTGAAACTAAAGTTGTCTCGCTGCGGGTTCCAACAAAGACCTAATGTTTTAGTTGAGTCACTTCTCTTAAACTCGTATGTTGATTGGTTACATTGCTCTCTTTCTAGATCATTTAGTAACTCTGGTTTGTTTGAGGTCCATTTTCTAAGATTAAATCCTCCCAATTGTAAAAGTTTTATAAGATCGGTTTTTAGCTTATTTGCCGCTTCGATTGAATGGCGTCCTCCGCAAAAATCATCCATGTAAAAACTGTTTTCTAATTCTTTCGCCGCGTCAGGAAAATTCTGTTTTTCGTCAGACGCCAACTGTCTCAAACACATCATGGCTAAGAATCCTGCTGGTTTGGTTCCGTATGTAAGCGTGGCAAGTTGAAACGATCTGATGGGTTGGTTTTTCGATTCCCGCCATAGTACTTTTTGGTAAGCTTGATCTTCTCGGTGTACTCTTATCATTCGATACATTTTCTCGATGTCAGAAGTGTATACGAATTGATATTGCCTCCATTTCAAGATAAGTTCTTGAATATCCTTTTGTATATTTGGGCCCCTGTACATAACGTCATTTAGACTGTACCCTGATGATGACTTCGCTGAGGCGTTAAAAACGACTCTCAGTTTGGTGGTAGTAGATTCAGCCCGAATGACTGCGTGATGTGGTAAATAGCATTCGAGCGTCTGGTTAGACTCGCATGGTATCATATGGTTTAATGCGAGATATTCTTCCATGAATTTTTGGTAGTCAGCTTTCAACCCAACATTCTTCTCGAATTTATTTTCTAAGTTTCTGAATTGAGCTAAGGATTGTGGTTTGGTGGCACCCAATTTATCTTTTAGGGTTGATTTGAATGGCAGTCGGACTTCATATCTGCCGCTATCAAGCCTCTTAGTAGTTTTAATGAAGAACTGTAAGCACTCGTGGTCGTCGTTAGACATCTCTATATTTTGGTTTATGTCTTCGTTTTCCCAAAATTTCAATAACTCTTCAGTATTGTTGAGAACGACATTACAGTGGTAATGTGGTTTCATAGATCCGCAGAGTAGCCATCCCAGTTGCGTCTGTTGAGCGATTGGTTGGTCGTCCGTGTCACCTCTTAAAATACCTCCTAACATTATTTTGCTGTAAACATCTGCGCCGAGGAGCAAATCAACAGGTCTGCTTATATAAAACTCCGGGTCAGCAAGTTGAATCCCTTGTATATGGTTCCACGACATTGGTTTGGTAAACGTGTTATTCGGCAAGCGTTTGATTAAATGGTTCATAATAATTACATTCGTCTCGCAAGTAAACGCACTGTTTGTTGACTGTAGCGTTATCTGTAACATTCCCTTAGCATTATTTTCCTTTTCACCTACCCCGAAAATTTGTCCTTTAAAATGTGCTCTCTTTAACCCTAAGATTTGGGCAGCGTTTTCGTTAATTAATGACAGTTGAGAACCTTGGTCCACTAAAGCTCTCATATCATGATGCGTGCCATCAGCTCCTTTTACCTTTACAATGGCGGTGGCTAAAATTATTTCTGACATGTCATCCCAAGACGCATGAGATGACCTAGATGTGGTCTTCTTGGTTGTAATTTTGTTGGTAGTGTTTTCTGTTGACGAAGTCGGACATTGACTTGCCAATGCGTCATGTAGTAATGTGTTATGTGGAGCTAGGCATTTACGACATCGCTTGTTCGATTGACACGGTTTTTTGTTGTGACTGCATAAGCAGTTTTGACAATAATTTAATTGCTCAATTTTGTTTAACTTTTGCTCGTGCGTCATTTGCAAAAAAACAGGGCAACGCCACAACCCGTGTTCTGTATTGCAAAATGCACAGGTCGTTGACCGCGAGACATGGTACGTATTCATACTGAACTTCGCGTTATCTTTATTTTGTGATTGATAACTATTTCGATAAAAACTTTTCTTTTGGTTTTGGTTGTACCGATTGGTTTTATATGATTGAGGAGGCGTGGCTTTTTGGTTTACTGGTTCTTGCTTACGACGGGATGCTTCCAATGCTGTGAATTTCATCTCCAAGTACTCCAGGAACTCCTGTAAAGAGGGTAATTCTCTGGGATTCTCGACCGATTCTATGTACTCGGTGAAGGTCTCATTATCAAGCTTTTGCGCAAGAAGGTGTACTAGAAGCGGGTCCCAAGATTCTATATTTATCCCCAAATTTTTAATAGCGTGTAGTGTCTCTTTGGCGACGTCATGCAGCTTCTTTATCATGGGTATCGATTGTTGCTGGATATTTGGAAGACTAAGCATAATGTTTATATGGGAAGTGAAAATCAACTTCTTGTTGTCATATCGGTGATTTAAAATATCCCAGCATACCTTATAATTGTCAGAGCTAATCTGCAAATGATGAATCAGACTCTCTGCTTCGCCAGTTACTTTACCCTTCAGAAACTGCATTTTTTGTGCATTGGACATCGAAGGGTTTTTATCGATCGCTTCGCTGAATAAATCTTTGAACGGGATCCACTGGTTATATGCTCCGTTGAAAACGGGAATGTTCATTTGGGGAGTTGATTTTTCTCGATGTTTGACTGACCACATCTTCTCGTTGATATTGTTTGTCAACTCACTGTACTTGTCCTCGTATTTGCAAAATTCCCTTTGGTAGATAATGTCGTCAACTCCATCCTCACCTTCAATCTCCCAATGAAGTTTGTCAATTTCACCCCATCGGCTATCCAGTGATTTTAGAGCGTTTTCGAATTGCCATTTATTCTCGAACTTATCTAATTGTATGTTGCTTATGGTTCTTAAAAATGCTTTGAAGTTAATATTCTGCTTCTTCAGTAAGCTATTTAATTTTTCGGACCCTCTTGTTGTGTTGAAAACCCCCTCTTGCCGCGAGGTCTCCTCATTACGAGAAGGCAACGATTGCTGGGCCTCTTGGTCAGACCTGCAGTGGCCAGCGCTCTGCTGCTGCCTGGCTCGATTATCTGGTAATGGTTGTTCTTCATCCTTTTTTGGTTTGCGGTAGCTGTCTCCCTGCAGCTGTGTTTGGCCTAGTTGGTCCAGGGTCTTATCAATAATGTTTCTAATTTTTAAATAAACTTCTTGAGCTGTATCGAAACAACCCCTTTTGAAATAAATGTGTTCAAATTCAGCAAACTCACACATTTTTCTATGATTTTCTTGGTAATCGTTCCAATATGTTTCCAACATATTAGCTTTGCGCTTATAATTATCGACGGTCCTCCTCTCGGACCCATCTTTCTTAATATTAGTTAGAAACTTGGTCAGGATTTCATAGAGCTCCGTTTGGTTGATGAACAGAGAATCGGAATCCATTTTTGGTGCTGGTTTATAAATAGTTGATGGTTGTTAGTTTAAATAAATGGTTGGATCTGACCTTAATTCCCCAACTGACCGGCTCTGCGATGCGAGACTCCAACAAGCAACGACCTCCTTTGTTGCGTGGCACTATTTCACTATATAGTCACTGGTATACTAAATGCTCGAAGGACCATGTAGAAATTAATGTTCGGCTCTATAGGACCTAACACTATTTCTTAGTTTGGTAAGATATGGTTAAGTTAAAGTCTTGAATTAAGGAAATATAATTTATTGGTTAACACGATCACTCACAATAATTGGTAAAAACATGTAAAACTAATAACTATGTATAACTAACTGGTATAACTTAATGGTCTAGTAAAAATGGTAAATTTATGGTAAAATGGTAATGGTTAATGGTTATGAGTACGTGATGCCTCCAAGGAGATCTGAACGCGAACTGTCTCACATTTTGGTGAACGAGCGAACGTGCATACTCGCGTGCGTTGCAATTATGCATTTTCGCTGAGTGTTCGATTTAAACTCGAACAATTATTAAAGTATGCATTAACATGTGTAATGGTTATTTTCTAACAACTCACAATATATGAAGAGCTGGGGGCGACAACTATACTTCAGCAACAAACGAGAAAACTGAGTTATAAACATTAAGATCGTAGGAATGTGACATTGCTACACAAGTCGTTATCGATAAAGGGATGCAGGTAACGTGGTCGGTCGCTGACTAATGCGATTAGGTGAACGACACATCGACAAATACTTTTTAACTCTCATGCAAAACAACAGAGCTTTTCCATAAAGCCTCTCAGTGCGAGCGAGAACATATACATAACATACCATCAAGCCTGTCGTCCCCGAAAGGTTAGGCAGAGGTTAACACCCACGTTTTACCGGTAACCGGGCCTATTGCCATTAACCGAGCACAAATCCAAACTCCGAGCTGCTACTGAGAATTTCATAGAACAACCCAATAACACATTGCTCGACCTAGGAATCGAAGCCAAGACCTCTTGCTTAACAGCCCCTCTGTTCGACCACTAGACCAACGAGACAGGCGAGTGAGAAATCCGATGAAAATGATTTATAACATAGTTCGCGCGTTCGTAATGGCACAAGTATTATAGTCTAAAACTCACTATAGTACATATAAGTACTATACCTACTTATATGTACTCTTAGTAGCAGCGTCTGAACACTACACCGCAGACGTCAGCACATGCATTATGTACCATTAAAACCTCACGCTTGTTCAATAACAGCACAAGCAGAGCTGTAATTGAGAACCTAGCTAAGTTATTAATATGCAAAACTACGTATTAGCGCGCAAACAAAGGCTTTTGATGCCACGATTAGTCAGGGAATTGGGTTTTACATAAATATTATGTTGGAACTAAGAAAATCTTACTTTTTATTTACTTATATAAGTGTTATTAAACTGTATAGTAATAAAAGTAATACATATTGACGACCTGATTGGCGCAGTGGCTGAGCAATCGGCTTGTGCGTCACGGGTTGCGGGTTCGATCCCCGTACGGAGCAAATATTTGTACGTTCTATAGGTAGTTGTTCCAAGTCTGGGCGTTTGTGTATGTGAAAATTTGTGTTTGTAAACGCACCCACGACACAGGAGAAAATCCTAGTGTTAAAAAACGATTTAAAAAAATATTTGGATACTAGACCAATTTTTATCAATATAACAAGCAAGTAAAACCGTGGATGGAAACTAGATTTGAATACATTATTTAAAAGGTTATACAGAGATTAATTTATCTTATTGGCTATTTAATTTTATAGATTAGAAGTTGTGTCTGCTGTATGTGAAGTCTTCGATTTGATTTCCACTCTAGAAAATTTTCAGTATCAACTCAGAGCTTGTCTACGTACCTACAATATATATTGCCTGGTGAACGGCTATAGGATCGCCCTCTGCTCCATAGGGACGCAATGGGTATGCATCATTTTACCGCTGCCTAACCTCACAGGGGTACAGGCGTGAGCTATGTGTCCAAGTCTAAGTCATCGCATTGCTTATGCATTTAGAACTTATTAAAATCCAGATTACAAAGTTAAAACTAAACTTCGTACCTAATCGTATTTAAATTCCATTATCAGCTCCTAAACTGACAAAACTAGGGACAATAGCAATTTCGAATAACTTTAACGTATCTAACATTAAAGTTATTCGAAATTGTATGGTTTAAATTCGATTTTTATATTGTAATAGAACATGATTGTATGGGTTTTGGGTTGTATGTACATTGTATTGTAGCTATGGGAGAATAAATAAGTTGATGATGTATTGTCAATACAATATATAAATAAATATTTCTGGACTTTATGACACAGCGCCATCTAGTTCCGAGGTAAACAACGAGGCTTGTGTTACGGATACTAGTTTGTTGATGTATACTTTATTTTTTGTAAATACATACATATTATACATATATAGGTACATCTATGACTCAGATACAAATGTTTATGCTCATCACACAAACATGTGTCCCTACCGGCATTCAAATCCGGGACCCATAGCACAGAAGACAGTGTTAAATACCACTGGACTACATAAATAGGTCGTCAATTATCAATACAATACCTATAATATATTTAGGTGTTCAATATACTTTCAATTATTATCAAATTTGTATGCTCGCACGTTAAATTCGTGTTTAATTTCAATAATCGACTTCCACGCGAGCGGAGCCACGGGGAAAATCTACTTAACATATATATAATCACGCCAGCATACCCAAAGGAGTTATTTAAGGGGCTCAGATGTTTAATTAAAAATAATAAAATTTTCTGCTCAAATAGTTCCCCATATCTGAAGATTATGGATCACTTATAAGCTGCGTAGTCGACGGAGGGGAAAAATATGTATATATCTATACTAGCTGACCCAGCAAACGTTGTTTTGCCACATTATAGGGGTTGGTGGTAGAAAAGTGAAAATTTTGGGTTATAAGTACTTTTTGATACCAATTCATAAAAAAAATACAAAAATAGTTAGCCAAAAAAAAATACAAAAAAAATCGGAGTATTCCCGTTTTAGCACCAATTTTTAGAGCACCTATGCATTGAGCACCAAAGGTATTCCCATTTAAGCACCACCTTTCGCTGGTATGTTTTAGACATACCAGCGAAACGTGGGTGTGCATTTGTACACCTCTGCCTAACCTTTCGGGGTCGACAGGCGTGATGGTATGTTATATAGGGTTCAATTCTTTAGCCCTATTCTAAATTTGTATGGATCTTTTTAAAATTGTATTTTTTTAATTCGATTTTTATGCTGAGGTTTCATTGCTTCGTATTGGAAAAAATAGCACATTGCCAATAATTAATATCGTTAATCCAAAAAATCAGCAGTATATTTCTGCTGACTTCACATAACCTTCAACTGCCGCTTAAGATTGCAAAACAATTTCAATAAAAAAGGTTCGCCATGAACACACGTATCCCGCACATATTGAAAAGAAGTACTCATAAAAGGTTAAGTGGCCCAAACAAACAACTGGGTCCAATTAACCCGGCTCTTATCACGCCCGTAGGGCACCATGTATTGGATATAATGAGACGATTTCGTATTAAAAATATTGTGTGCCTTTGGGCCCAGTTGTGTAATTAAACGGATTAAGGCTGTGGTTTCACTGATGCGAACTTACTGTTTTCGGTATTGTCTTATAAGCTTGAATAATGTAAGCTTAGTGGGATATATAAATAACTAGCTAAGTCATCAGACTTTATGGCCTGCCCGCCCCTCCTTAGAGTTTAGGCTTCTAAAAATCCTTTCTTAGCTTAGCGATATAAAATAAATAATTATGGTGTGTTCCAAATTTCACGGTTCAGGTCTTGGTTGTGTGTTGAAGTGTTGAAATATTAAAATTCGTAAATGGATTTGCAAAAAAAATACGCTCGTACAAATGCCGCCTGAAGCACTTCCACATGAAGTCCCTAGCCCAGCGCAGAACTATCAATGCTGCAATGTTTGCGTGTAAAGTGTTTCGCTACAAAATCGATTGTTCCCAGCTTCTAGCACTACTGAAATTACGTGTTCCTTCCAGACTTCCTCGCAACTCGATCACACCACTCTGTCCTCCACATAGAAGGACTGTGTTAGGGGCAAATTCTCCCTGCTCAAGACTATGCAAGTCGATTAATAGCTGTAGTGATGTCATAGACCTTCACTTTGACTCTCTCAACAAAATCAAATCAATTATTGGTGACTTGCCTGATTGTGAAAATTAATAAATTATTTCAATAAAAAAAATTATATGGTTGTTTCTTCGTAAACACTATTTTAAGTTATATTATACTGTGTAGCTTACTGTGATTAACTTTTTTTAATGTTTCATATGCGGTGTTTACCTTTAATTAATTGTTACATTTTGTTCAATTCTTAAATGTATTTCGTGTTCGTTTTAATGTAGTCAATTGTTGGTAAACCTAAATAAATAAAATAAAATAAAATATCAGTCAGGACAAACAATAAAAAAATATAATTTAAAAGATTTCCACGCCCTAAACAAAAAAACTTTTTTTTGCCAATTTAGTTTCCATGATATAAGTTATTGAGTATATTGAATATATTATATTATGATATATTATAAGCAACTATAAATTTGACAAACCTCTTTTACTTCATCTTCGTGTGTTTATTTACTTTTTATTAACAACAACATTTTTTGGACAGGTCAACTCAAAGCTGCACTGGCGCTTTCTTCAAAAGGTCATCTCAGAATTTAACCTACATCGTCAGGCTCACATATTGTAACCAAAATGTGTGGACTATAAAAGAGACCATGATTCTCTGAGTTTGTTTCGGCATTTATTCTCAGAGGTCGTCAGTTAGGAAATGCCGATGCCAACTAGATACTAAAAAAATATTACATGACTTGTAAAAGTGTCTTAAAAAGATCTATTTATAGCAATAAACAATCATTCAATCATTCTAACATTCTTGAATCTAGAATTTTCGAAAATGATGGGACTCTTACAATTTTAGTCACTTCTGTAAAATATATTGAAATAAAGAGTCTCTAAGGAAATCAAATTTATTTTTATCGCAAACTTTAAGTTAATAAATCGCCATCTTCCAATTTACTTTAAAAAATGCAATACAAAGTATGAAATTTCAACTTTTAAACAACCACTTATTGTGAACTACATCGTGTTACAAGCGAGACATGATAAAATAAATTTTGTGAGCTAAACTATGAAGTCTGCGGTCGAAGCTGCGGTGGAGCGTGAAATACACAGATTATGGTATTTTCTCATATCTAGAACACCGCTTAAGGGAAAGAAATTTAATATTTTGATTATGAAGTTTTACAAAAAGGTATGATGTTTTGAAAGTATAAAATATTATATTTTTAATAGACAATATACATATTATATTATTAACAGATTACTTGGCACTTTTTTGTATTTATATTATCAAGGGCAACCCTGATCAATTTCAAAATCAAATAAAAACTAAGATAATGATAATTAAAATACTCACTACATACGCACTATAAAAAGGACCCAAAAATATGTCCCAATAAACGCATAAACGTGTTAACTAAACCACGCCTTAAGTCTTATCAAATAAACCCTTATTTTAATGATTCAGTGATTCTGTAGAAAGGACTGTCAATACGCTTTCTAAATTAACCTAAATTTAAGATCAACAGATATCTATATAACGTTCATTAATAAATTATTATTAATTTAATATTTTATCATTCTTTTTTAGGGTTACCCAAAGGGTTCCAACGGAACCCTATTAATAAGCCTCCGCTTTCCGTCTGTCAGTCTGTATTTCTGTCTGTCACCAAACTCATGAAACGTCATAGTTCGACAGTCAAAATTTTCACATGTATTTTCTGGCCGATATGATAACACATACTAAACATAGAACTCTTATAATACCTAGATATTATAACATAATGAGCTGTAATGTAAAAAAACATATTTAATTAACTTTGTAATTTACAGAACAAAGTAAATAAACGAAGGTACTAAAACGAAAAATATAATAAAATAAATATTTAAGGGGCTCTAATCCACCAAACGTGATTTTTTTGCCGTGTTTAGCTCTGTATTAATATCGGCAACAGGCAAGTGGTAAATGGTACGGAACCGTGCGCGAGTCCAACTCACACTTGGCCGGTTTTTTTATTTATCTATTAGCCATATTCTGTTTTAAAATAAAAGTACCTTTGGTCTGTCTTTAGTTCGATTTCCAGGTTCAGTGATATCTAATATATAAAATTCTTCTGTCACGGGGTGCGTAATCGAACTCCTCCGAAACGGCTCGACCGATTTTGATGAAATTTTCTGTGCTTATCCGGTATCTATGAGAATCGGCCAACATCTATTTTTCATCCCCCTAAATGTTAGGGGTAATTCACCCCTAAATTTTTATTTTTATATTTTAGACAAAATATTTTTTTGTATTTTTTTTTTAGATTTGGCATTAAAAAATACATACAACCCTAAATTTTCACCCTTCTACCACCAACCCCTAAAATGTGGCAAAACAACGTTTGCTGGGTCAGCTAGTCTAATATATAAAATTCTTCTGTCACGGGGTGCGTAATCGAACTCCTCCGAAACGGCTTGACCGATTTTGATGAAATTTTCTGTGCTTATCCGGTATCTATGAGAATTGGCCAACATCTATTTTTCATCCCCCTAAATGTTAGGGGTAGTCCACCCCTAAATTTATTTTTTTATTTTTTAGACAAAATATTTTTTTGTATTTTTTTTTTAGATTTGGCATTAAAAAATACATACAACCCTAAATTTTCACCCTTCTACCACTAACCCCTAAAATGTGGCAAAACAGCGTTTGTTGGGTCAGCTAGTCTTATATATAAAATTCTCGTGTCACAATGTTCGTACCCGTACTCCTCCGAAACGGCTTGACCGATTCTCATGAAATTTTGTGAGCATATTGAGTAGGTCTGAGAATTGGCCAACATCTATTTTTCATACCCCTAGGTGATAAGGATGTCTCTTACCAGATTTTATTTTCTTTTTTTTTGGATCCATGCCTTGTTGATAGCAATAGGCTCAACTCCTATTTCATGGGACCTAAAGTATATTGGATGAGCTGGACTCTTTACAGAAAGACTGGTCCCTGAGAGCTGAATACAGATAGGTGTGGAAGAAGAGTGGTGATTCCTTTGCCCTGCTGCAGTGAGAAGCTGCAGGCTACTAAAAAAAAAGTATATCTGCAAAATGAAAATCTGTCGAGGTCAGATTTTTGTTGAAAAATCTTTTTGTGTTTTAATTTTGTTAAAACGCCATTACTTTGCAAGCATAGCTTTAACACTGTCTTTGATTGTTTTTACTTGTAGGTAGTGTTACGAGCTTATATGAATAGTTTTGTGCAAAAGCTTTTCACGTTTTTTTACCTACTTTTAAGTAATAAGAAAATTCTCACTTTAGTAGCAGTTCGCAATTTATTTAAAGTGTATTCTAGAATTACAATTTACGTTTAGTAAGTGGTAACAAAAATTGAAAAAAAAAATCTTTTTCACAATTTATGTCTAGAAATATTTATTTATTTTTAATGCGGAATATTGATATTATTTAATATTTATTGATATTGAATATTGATATAACTTTACATTCTTTAAAACGTCCAAGTAAAAAGTAATTTTATTTCAATAAAGTGAAATAATATACTGAAAACTATATGAATATAGTTCTCAGCAGATAAAAATATTTAGTACCTATTCTAATAGAAAACCTAAATAACATTTTAATAGACCTAAGAATGTAACCCTGAAATTCACATTAATTTAGCCGCCTACTTAGACTGATCAGTATAGTCAGTAGATCACTCTCAAATGAGAGACCGCACCCGTCAACGCCACCAACCCTATTGCCGGGGCCATGGGATTCGCAAAAGCATGCACCACAACCCCGGCGGGCTTCGGTCCAGCTCAGGTCGCTGGACCCCGGCTAGGAGCGAGGCATCGCTCGCCTCGCATCCTTCGCACAGGCGTACGTGTGACGAACACGCGCGCCGCCTACTTGGATGAGAGGAGACCCGTGTCCAACAGTGGGAAAATAAATAGGATGATGATACACATTGCTTTGATTTCACTGTCTACTATGTAGTTACATTACTAAGCTATCACAGTTTTACAGCCAAAAGCAATGTGAGTACATGAAAATAATATTATTCAAATGAAAGGGCTACCCACATCTGTGAGATAACGCAAAACAAACCCATTTCATGTAGATTTGAATAATTCATGTCTTGTTAATTGTGGGTGTTCGTAACTATATTAATGCATATATTATGAGAAACGTACGATATTTAGCAATATGTAGACAACAAAATTCAACTATTATGGCTTATATAAGTTATACAAAAGCTTACTTAAACTGCTATTAGGCCCGAAAACCTCACAACAACATATAACATATTTAAGCAGATTTACGTTGTAAGAAAGGGTTGGCGCTTTACAACTTAAATAGCGCCATCCCACTTTTGTAACTTAAATAAGAATGTATAAACATCAGTTACAGTTACCGTAGCCTATGACTGTTGCCGAACTGTTTCGCCTCGCTAGAGATAAATAAATAAATATTTCTGGACATTATGACACAGCGCCACCTAGCCCCGAGCTAAGCAACGAGGCTTGTGTTACGGATACTAGTTGGTTGATATACTACATAATATATACTTTTTTTTATAAAAACATACATATCATACATAAATACATCCATGACTCGGATACAAATGTTCATGCTCATCACACAAACATTTGTCCCTAGCGGGATTCGAACCCGGGACCCATAGCACAGAAGGCGGTGTTAACTACCGCTGGACTAATTGGATCGTAAAATGAATAAGCTAAATTGACTGCCAACCTTCGCGAATCGGAGAGGCACTAAGAGAAAAAGAAGGTGAATGTTGGCAACTCAAGAGGCATCGCTGGCGCGTTGTCGACCCAAGCTGTTGCAACCGCCATTGGGCCATAAGCTTGTTTTCACATTCACCTACATTGTCAGGCTCACTTATTGACACCAAAATGTTTGGACTTTAAAAGAGACCATGATTCTCTGAGTTTGTTTCGGCATTTCTTCTCAGAGGTCGTCAGTTAGGAAATGCCGATGCCAACTAGATACATCATACGTTTCACATCGAACTGCACCAGTCTCATATTGATATTACATACATAAATCTTTGTAAAACAAAACCAACAATTTTGTATTTAATTTAAAAAGAGTATCTATGGAGTTTCTTGCCGGTTCTTCTCCATAAGACCTACCTTTTGGAACCGTGCAACTAAATTCAATTCAATATGACAATTTAAAAGGACCTGTATTGGTCTAATTGAAATAAATGATTTGATTTGATTTGATACTAAAAATAAATTACATGACTTGTAAAAGTGTCTTTAAAAAGATCTATTTATAGAAATAAACAATCATTTCAATCACTTATATTTAATGTAAGTGGCAAAGATTATGATTATCATAAACATTTGAATCCGAGTCATGGATGTATCTATGAATAATATGTATGTATTTGCAAAAACAAAAAGTATATAGGTATGTAGTATATCAACCAACTAGTATCCGTAACACAAGCCTCGTTGCTTACCACGGAACTAGATGGTGCTGTGTGTCATAATGTCCAGAATTATTTATTATTATATAAAAATAACAATGCGATTTAAGAGTAAATAGAAAGAACACGGTGAGCTCATTCTATGTAGCTCTTGCTTCGTAACACGCAAAGAATAAACAACGATTATTCTCAGTTAAACTTAAATTAGCAACAGAAACACAATGTTATTTTTATGCTAATTCAAAACAGAAATATGTAAGTACGGCCACCGCAACTTTCTTAATTCATGAATATGGATAGCGAACATTCATACAACAAATGAAACAGATTGAAGGTCATTTGCAATACAAATCTGTATTGTATTTTTATTTTCATTTATTCAAATATATGTATATAATACTGACTGCTTCCTTGGTCTTGTGGTCGTAAGTGACACTACTGAGCTAGAGGCCAGGGATTCAATTCCCAAGACAAGCCTATTTGGTTTTTTTTTATAAAATTCTCAGTAGCAGCTCGTAGTTTGAATTTGTGCCTGGTAGACGGCTCACCCTTTATTAAATGGGGACTGATTGCTGCAGTGGCTGAGCTATTGGCTTGTGCGTCACGAGTTGCGGGTTCGATCCCCGCATGGAGCAAGCATTTGTACGATCTACAGGTAGTTGTGTATGTAAAAAATGTGTTTGTAAACGTACCCACGACACAAGATAATCTTGTGGGGAACCGTTTATTTTAAAAATGCAATCATCAACAACATCAATATCAACCCATTACTGTCCCACTGTTGCACTGTGTGACCACGAGAAAACCCACGTGTGTCAGACTGCACCAGACAGTCTGCAAACAGAGAGAGATGGCAGGAGATCGTGAAGAGAGCTGTGTCCGCATCTAACACTAAAGTGGACGCCTCAACGTGACCACGACCGCTCTGCCAAGAGCGAAACGACTGAGAAGAAGAAGATAAGCCAGTATGTCATACAGTCCGAGCGTATATACTTATCCCACATCTGATAACTGAGACCACACACACATCGCCATTTGAAAAAAAAACTACGTATGTGTGAGTATACGTACCTACAGCTTACCGTTTGTACTTAGCTAGTGTCCGTTCATTTTCTATGTGCTGTAGGGGTGTAGAAGCACTATTCTACTAAGCCCTCCGGAGAATACAAGCGTGATTGTATGCTAAAATCCAAACTTAGTTCGTAATTACTAGTAGGAATATTATTACTAGTAGTAGTTACGTCGGTATAGTAAATGAGGGTTTCCTCTGATATTAAACTGTGAGCCAGTGAGCATTTCAAGGTGTTCTGTGTTACCTTTGAAGAGAAGCGTTAGCAAATAAGTTGGAATCGCACGGTAAATATGATCAGACGAGATGGGAATTTAAAAAGGAAGGAGAGAGCGCCGTTTTTGTTTGCTATCCTTGTCTAAAGCTATTATAATACAGGCATGTAGGTACCTAACATAAATACGTATATCCTTTAACATAACGGCTTAAAAGGGTTTTGATATCAACAAATCTTTTTGATAGAAACATGGGTCGAATACCTTTTTCCTATCATTTAACAAATTTTGTAACTTATATACACCGTGAAATTGTAGTCGTTTCGGAACCGAAAGGTGGGAAACTTATGATAATTAGTAGAACAAAAAAAAGTCTTAGATTAACTCTACCGTTTATAATAAAAAAGTTGGCAAGTGAAAAGAATATTTTCACTTGATCGAGTTTGCTAGTAGTAGTGTACCAATATTTCATTCAAAATCGGCCGCAGTCGCCAACTCGCTACTTATCAATGACGCACGGCGTGGGTGGCGCGGCGGCGGGTTCAATGACCCGAACGCCAGTCAGCTGGTACGAAACGGTTGTCCGAGCGAATAAGTACTAATAAGTAGGTACTTACGCGTTATTTAAAGCTAGTAGGTCAGTACTTTATTGATCTCATTTTATTATTGAAATAAATTGTATTTACAAAATACGATGCAGATGGCCACGAAATTGATGGTAAGTATCTACTTACACCTATCTACGTAACTTACCTATCTAGGTATAAATTGAAATATGACAGGTTTGGCGCTTAGCGAATCAGCAGATACGAGATAAGAACGTAAAACCTACATCCAATTCAATAAAAGGGATTAAAAATTAAGTAGGTATTACAATAGCTTTAAAAAAAAAAATTTTTTTAATCACACAGAACAATTACCTGCAGGTCATAAAAAAAAATCCAAGCGAGGATCGAACTCGCGACGCCTTGCGCAGCAGTCGCTTGTACAGCCGCTGCGCTTGTACAATCATTGCGGCAACATTTTCACGGAATAACGTAAATTGTACACCAAATTCTCCTTCATACATTCCACGGGCTTAGGACTGCCAGAAATACTTTACTTGAACATAACTTTTCAATAAATAACATTAGGTATTTACTGTATCAATATTAAAAACAGATAGCTGAAGCAGTCAAGAGACTGGGTAAGCATTTCAGGCGTATTTAAAAAATTGGGGCTATTTACAAAATAATCAACTTTACATACAAGTTACCTGCAAAACAGTTTATTTACACTTCCCTGTACCGAAGCAACTGCTCGAAATGGAGTCCGCCGCGTTCAATAGACAAACGTGCCCGTTTTATACTATTGTCTTTTAGCTTTCTTAACGTGTCTGTCACTTTTCACTCTATTAAAGGTGTCCACTATAGCACTGCGTAACTAGTCACGATTTTCATGTTTACGGGTCTTTGTAATGTAAGCAAGTCTTTTGATTTCCGACAACAAGAAAAAGTCCAAAGGCGTTAAGTCCGGGCTCCTAGACGGCCAAGCCATGGGACCGCCGCGGCCTATCCAGCTATCACCGAACTGAGTGTTTAGGTAGGCACGGACTTTCTTCTTTCTTTTTCTTTCTTTCTATCTAACAGCCAGCCCCGATATTATCGTTTATAACATGTCTAAAAACGAGCTGTTAGATAGCGTTCAATGACCGTTATAATAACTGCCTATACATTAGCACTAAACTGAAGTTGGTGATGGTCTTCCCGTATTAAGTATGGATTCACGAGAGTCCATTAATGTGCACAGTACAGTTGAACAATTGCTAAGTACTTCGCGTTCGTATATTCGTACTGACGACACATTTTCGCGTGACAACGTAAATCTTACCGCGCGCGAGTTGCAGTAGAACTAGCGCCCGGCCCGCACGCCGCCGGCGGCGACACTGCGGCGGGCGCGACACTGCGGCGCCGCCGCCGCACAGCGTGGTAGGTAATAATAGGTAGTGCGTCCGAGTGGATTGTAGGCAAACGTGTAGGTAAGTTAGCGGCAGCGCGCGGGCGGCTTTTATGTCTTTGTCGGCATGGTTTACTGCTTAGTTGTGTTAGTTGTGTACCTATGTGTGAGTAACATTGAATGATATCGATCGTAGTAATCGTAGTACGTTAAATTTAGTGGCGTTACCATGTATCCTGGTTTCGTTCTAGTTTTTTGTATGTCTGTCACATTTTTTATAAAAATAAATACCTTTATTTTATTAAAATTTCACATAAATGGATTCCATTATTGATATAGAGTCCAAAGTTTTCGATCCCGAAATCTATATAATTTCACGGTGTATAAATTACCCCTAGTAATTTAAATCCAATCCAAATCAATATTCTCAAAGTAGTCGAATTAAATTGAGAAAAAGAAAATTGAATAATTTTTTTTCGGCATGCGTAAATTGGATAATTATTAACTATATGATATTATTTACTTTTGCGTAACTTTTGCTTTCTGGTGTGTTTTTTACTTTATTCATGGAAAACAAAAGTTTTCGGCAATAACCAGTGCAAAGTAAAATTCAAAATGAAGATAGGTAAGACTTTTTTGCTAACCGTACCATTATTAGTTTTGACCACTCCAAAGGCAAAAGCGTTTCATTGTGCCCGAAGTTAACGTGTGGCGAGCCTTGAACTCACAACATGAAATATTACATTTATATTATACTAGTTTAGTTATATTTTGATATTAAGTTAATATTGAAACTCTCTTATAAATCGGTTAACCAGTATACCAATGTTCAAACAGTAATGTATTGGTACGGAGTTTGATTGTTACACAAGTATTCTGATATAATGTTGTAGCATAGTTATTTTGAGCTGTGGTAGCCGAGCGGTGTGACCAGTGGACTGAGATGTCAGAGGTCTCGAGTTCGAACCCAAGGCACGCACTACTGACTTTTCAGAACTTATGTGCGTATTTATCACATGCTCAAACGGTTAAGGAAAACATCGTAAGGAAACCTGCATGCTTGAGAGAATTCTCGATGGCATGTGAAGTCTGCCAACCCGCAGTAGGCTAACGTGGTAGACTATAGCCTAATCCCTCTCAATTGAGAGGAGACCCGTGCCCAGCAGTGGGACATTAATGGGTTGATGATGATGATGCTGATAGTTATTTTTAAATGTCAACCTATTGTAGCGACATCTATCGCTACATTCGAACAACGTGCACAGTGACGAGGAAATGTCAAACTAAACACACCAATCACGAAGCTTGTCCTACGTCGCGCAAGTGAAGTTTGCAATACGATTAGCACCCAATATCAACCGTCGGGCTGTAGCCCGCCAGGCATAACAACTCGCCTGGTCGGAGGATCCTCCTTTTGAAATAGAGGGGTAAGCACACACTTCCCTCCATCCTATGTTTAACAAATAATAAATGTATTGATTTCGTACATTTACGAGAATATTAGACATTTAAAAAAAACTACTTTTTACGGATTTTATCGCGGTATATTCGATATTATTTTAACCCGACGTTTCGGATCCTTTAGGTTAAAATATTATCAAATAATATCTTTGAGTTTTATTTCAAATAATAAATGATTTGATTTGTTCAAAGAATGCTTTTATAGTAAACAATGCGAAAAGATAATAAATAGGTAATTTAATTAGCTATTATAATGTTACCGCAGTCAAATGACCAAGTGCTTATAATCGAATTTAACGCCTCCTCTAGAGCTCAAAGCCAACTGCTTTAGTGTATGGCTTAAGTTAGAAGAAATATAATTTGCTTCCATTTTTTTTCTCTTCATACCATCACGCGCCCAAAGGGGCAGAGGTGAACTAATTTAGGTACCTACACACACATTTTCTCGGTATAAGACAGGGGGCGAGCCTATTGCCATCAACCAGGCATGAATTCTAATTGTGAGCTGCAGCTGAGAATTTCATAGAATAACCTAATTATAACACTTTGCTCGACTTGTGAATCGAACACAAGACCTCTTGCTCCGCAGTTGCCCTTACGACCACTAGACTAAGGAGGCAGTTTTCTCTTCGTTGTTTGCCTGCAATGAACTTCTGAACTAATTCACTTGAGAGAGTATTGTTTGTATCTTCATTTAAAAAAAAACAAAGATAAACGAACTGCAATCATATCGACCCAAAATCCTATCACGTTGATACACAATTGATTTGTGGATTACTAATTATTATTAATATTCTTATGCTTTCAGCTATAGTTGATAACATTAAATTATAAAATATATTTCTTTCCGTAAATAGACGTTGTGAAGAGTGACATTGCAAAATTAAGCAATATTTAAGAAAATTTTACGAACTCGATGACGTCGGCATTTCTTCACTAATGACAGCTAAGAAGAAATGTCCGTACAAACTCAGAAAATCATGGTTTCTTTTAAGGACTCACAGTTTTGTTTACAAAATGTGAATGCCTCAATGTAGGTCTACCTTTGAAACGTTCTTTTGAAGAAAGCGCCATAGCAACTTAGAGTTTACATGTCATATACACCATCGTGTCGCAAAAACGTGTTGAAAACGGGTTGTAAACGATTAGCTCAACGCTATTTACGGCTTTTGTAGTATACTACACACATTTCTCATCATTGGTTTGAAGCTGAAATGTATACGTTGGTCTAAATTTTCAGACCAACGAGGTTCCCAGTATTTGTAGAAATTTTCAGTATTTTTTATTTATTTATTTTTATTAAGGGCCTCCAACGAGGGATGTACACAAACATGAATGTTTACAGGAAAATAACAGAGCACTCCCTCAATTATAGGAAGCCACAACATGCATAATACATAAAAACTTAGCGCTATATACAGTATTTTTAAGAGTTAAGTTTACTGCATTAAGGTAAAAAGAGATTTTTTACATGTTATATTGTAGTTACATCGATAGTATTATATAAGCTATTTCCTACAATATCATGTTTAAAGGCAAATCATAAAAAAATACAAAATGTTTTGTCATAAAATTTAAAAAAATACTGGTGAGGGACATCCTTATCACCTAGGGGCGTAAAAAGTAGCCTACGACCGATTCTCAGACCTACAAATTTTCATAATAATCCGTCTAGCTATTTTGGAGGAGTCCAGCGACCAACACAGTGACACGAGATTTTAATATACTATAAGACTAGCTGACCCAGCAAACGTTGTTTTGCCACATTATAGGGGATGGTGGACTACCCCTAACTTTTAGGGGGATGAAAAATAGATGTTGGCCGATTCTCATAGATACCGGATAAGCACAAAAAATTTCATCAAAATCGGTCAAGCCGTTTCGGAGGAGTATGGCAACGAAAACTGTGACACGAGTATTTTATATATTAGATATATATAAGGTTATTCAATAACCATTTGATTAAATTTCAAACAAATAGCGACTATTCATGGCACATTTTCAAACAACTTTAATTCCCCACAGCGTCAACACTCCCAATCATATTAAGCTTCTTACTTAATCCACGTTAAGTAAGAAACTCGAGCACTACAGGAAAACTTCAGTTTAATAAGTTATTTAGTAGAACTCGGATCTTTGCTTTTCAAATATGCACCCGGTAGCGAAGTTTTGGCTAAACGTACTTATAATTAAGAAGATTGTAGGTTTATAAATGGGCTAACTGGTAATTTTATAAGTTTGTTTCGTTGGCTTGGACCAAAATGTTCGTTCACTGCACCATTAGCACTACTCTGCAACACTCGCGACCCTTTCTAGGATGATAGTTGTACTTAATGAAACTACACGATTAAGCAATAAGTCTTATATTACAAAATTAACAATGACGAGCCTAGTTGAATCGCGGAGAATTTTCACACCGTGATTCAGAAATGGTGTAAAATGTGACAACGCCGAAAGTAAACAATTGTTAAACATTATATTTGAAGTCGATATAAGGTTTGAGCACTGCTTTGAAACCGAACACACAAAACAGCCTAACAGACAACGTAATGTTCTAGGTTCGATTGCTACGTAAAGTGTTGGTAAATTATATTGCTTTCGATTCTTGTGGTTTATTGTTCATTAGTGTTACTGTTGAACGTGATACAGTATGACCTGTGAATATTTTCAAATTTGTATGTGCACACATTCAATCTATATACCATACTATATAATAAGTAATTTATACTACGCGGGAATCAAATCAAAGACAAGGAGGTTTGAATTGAGCTGCCGAACTGGGGAAGTACCTCCGCCTTACAGAAGACCGCAGTGAATTAACAATAGTTGTCTTTCTGCGAGTGAGTAAGGTTACCAGAGCTCATTGGGGGAGTGACTATTCTGACGGCATGGGAATTCCGTTTGCTATCAGTTCAGTAACTCCCTATTTTAAGAAACCTGAACGGTTTCTGAGGGGTTTGGCAACGCATTTGCAAGCTTCTGGTGTTGTAAATGTCTATGGATGGCGGTCATCACTTACCATCACGTGAGCCGCCTGCTCGTTTGCCCCCTTATCATCATAAAAAATATACAATACTATATTACATACCAATAGACCGATCATAAAAAAAACATCACAAAATATAATATAATTCCTTCTTGAACATTCCATTGAGCACCGGAGCCTACACAACAATCAAACAGCCATAAATTATTTAAAAAAAAACACAAGAAACTTTCGCGAAAATGAACAAGACGGAAACGAGTCGAAGTTAATTTGTTCCCTTATTAATTGCTTTCCCCTTTGGCTGAAGATTTGCCCTTTGAGGGCCTTTGAAAGCTCTGGTCGGCTCTTATCCTGCTCTCAAGTTGGTGGCAAAATAAGTGCTGAATATAATGTACCTACCTTGTATACTAGAGCCTCAAATTTAGGCACAAATGCCAGGCGTTCTTGCCTTTTTTGTGTAGTAAGCAAAGTTTTATTGTTTGAAGACTTGACTCGAACTTTTGTCCTTCGATTTGTGCGTTAAATTCGATGATCGAGGCCTGTGCGTCACGAGTGATCAAAAAATACACTATAAGTAACTTGTACATATGATTAAAATCTCTTCTAAATGTATAACGTATATTAAGCACAAAGGACTGAATCGTGAACAACTGCCTCTTGGACCCGTGCAACTAGTTTTGACAATTCAAAAGTACCAATAATATTGGTCTAATTGAAATAAATCATTTGACTTTTGACTTTTGTTTTATTACATATCGAAGACCAAAAATCGAGTTGATGTTAATAACACCGGCGCTAGTACTTAATCATATTCTTAAATAATAAAACTACTTAACTAAATAGTATTAATTCATATACCTGAAATAAAACATAATTCCATCTTATTTTATTCCAAAGTATTTAATGTAGTTTTTTTTGTTAATTGATAATAATAATAATAATTGATAAATGTATCTAGATATTATTACACAACACCATTGAGTTTCTTGGTAAGCAATGAAGCTTATCTTACTGATACTAGAAGGTTGATATTATGTTACATATTTATGTACTTTTTTTATCCATTCATTATTTCGCCATTGTATGTAACTTTATGTCAAAGAAACCTCTTTATACACAATGCTATCCTTGATAGTGTCTCGTTATATCCGCATTTGTGCTTCACGGAAAAGATCTGACAAATCATATTTGTTGCAAAGCTCTTAGAGTCAAAAGAATCTGTGCCTTTTGAAGAATCTTCCGTTAGAAAGTAATGATCTTCATATTTGAGAAAGATTTTATGTATGAGGATGATATTCCGTAAAAAAATCTCCAGTGAGTGAAACTTAGCGACTATTACTTATTTAGGCGACTATGATATAATTCGAGGGTGATTGCATAATTGTGCTCAAAAAAAGGGCCAACTTAAAGCTACAAAAATAAACTCAAATTTAAGTCACTACTAAAATGTTAGTTCTGTTTTTGTGAATTGTTATTAAAAGAAAGCAAAAGCGGTTTAAGTATGAATAGGTTACAGACAAACAGACATTGTCACGTTTATAATATTAGTTTGGATTTATACGGCAAGTCATCATAAACCATCTTATATTCATGTGAATATGTGTGTAATAACAGTTATATATTCAAGTCACGATCTGATAGGATTCCGAAGTCAAGAAATTATAAGGACAATGTAGGAAATTCAGTCTCTTATTTATTGCATACAATTAAGGTGGAAGCTTCACGGTAGCCCGTGAAATTCAAATTTTTGTACGCTAGCGTGGTGGACTATGGCTTAATGCCTCTCGAGTGAGGGGAGACCAATGCCCAAATTTGGCAGATTGGTAGTTTAAAATTAGGATATATCATATTATATATTAGCTAAGGTCGGACTTGTGGACCATAGAAACCAAAAAAAAAGTACAAGTATTACCGCCATTATTATAATACAATTTATAATTGAGTCATATTTGTAGTGATAGCTTGAACGGCAAAATATTTAGTAATTGACTTTTGCTCTTCAATTTAAGTATTATTTACGAGTATTTACCGATAATACTAAACCCTGTCAATGATTACTAAAAAACAAAAGAGAACAATGTACTCAATTGTTTTGTCTTTACACATTTTATACATAGATTTGGACGTCTTTTACCCGGTTTGTTTACTTTAGAGCTTCTGCCTTTTAGGCAATTCTGCTCTCCTGAGGGACTAGCAAGATCTTAGCAAAGGTTAATGCCCTTACAACACTGAAGGTAAAGTTGAATTATATAGAAAACAACATTATTTATAGATAGAGTAATCGGTTTATTTACAAAAAACTAACCAGTGATGACGCAAGATGACTGCAAGCTGAAGCTGACTGCATTGAAGGCTAGTGAGAAGCCTGTCAGTGCTTTTTTTATGGTGATAAAGGGGCAAACGAGCAGTCGGCTCACCTGATGGTAAGTGATCACCGCCGCCCATGTATATTTGTAACACAAGGCTTGCATATGCGTTGCCAACCCCTACGTAAATCGTTTAGGTTTCTTAAAATAGGGATTACTAAACTGACAGCAAACGGAATGCTGCAACATTTGTATCCGAGTCATGGATGTATCAATCTATAATATGTACGTATTTACAAAAATAAGTATATAGGTATGTAGTATATCAACCAACTAGTATCCGTAACACAAGCCTCGTTGCTTAGCACGGAACTAGATGGCGCTGTGTGTCATAATGTCCAGGAATGTCCAGGAAAATGATCGTCCGTAAATTGACTTCACAGACCACCATTTTGTAAAAATGACAAAACTACCTTCAACTGATAACTGAAAATTCACCACTAAGTTCCGGACGGCAACTAAGATACCCGAAGTCCGAAGTTAAACTCCCGAACTATCTCTTACCAGGATGCTGCAATCTGCCGCCAAATGTTCCAAGGTTTTGACCCAAATAAGTCCACACATATGTATGTATAATATATCTTTAGTTCTGTCTGGTAGTGTTTGCATATTAGGATGCAGAACAGAACGTCCTATTCTACTGTTGCATAATTCTCCTTGAAATAGGTCTTTAATGTTCTACTCTACAGGGTTGACCAAACTCACATAGCCGAGCCATTTTTGGGAGTAGAATATTTTTCGCGACCCAAAATTTAATTTTGAAAGACATTTTGAAACACATACGGAACGATAATATTTTTTTTAATACACTATTATTGCACAAAAATTAAAAGTAAGAAAGAAAGAAAATAATTTATTCAGGCGTACAATGGTGGCCACACAAAAAACAACAAGATAAGTAGACAATTAAAAAGTACAAACAGACTATATATAATAATGTGTGCCCCACGACTGCGCTGAAAAGGTCTTGGTTCAGCATATGCCAGACAAATTGCCTGGCGCTGGTTTTCAACCAGACCTGCGTGACTCACGAGTGACAAAACAGTTCAATTAAAAACAATAAACGTGCTTAGAAGAATAGATATAATATTATCAAAATAAAATGCATACAAAATATTACATAAATATATACATAATAGGTCTGTACAATGGAGCTGTGGTAGCCGAGCGGTGTGACCAGTGGACTGAGATGCCAGAGGTCTCGAGTTCGAACCCAAGGCACGCACCACTAACTTTTCGGAAGTTATGTACGTATTTATCACATGCTCAAACGGTGAAGGAAAACATCGTCAGGAAACTTGCATGCTTGAGAGAATTCTCGATGGCATGTGAATTCTGCCAACCCGCAGTAGGCTAGCGTGGTAGACTATAGCCTAATCCCTCTCAATTGAGAGGAGACCCGTGCCCAGCAGTGGGACATTAATGGGTTGATGATGAGGTGTGTACATAAAAGTGTCAGTTTGATAGTTCGGAAAGTGTGTGGTTAATTAAGTAAGCTGGGAAGATAGCGGGCTTTGGGTGTACAAAAGCCATGGAATGCAATACCATAGCCATTTGCTCCGCGGCAGCGGTCACAGCGCTCGTCACATAATGTAAAATGTGTGCTAAAAACGATTTAATAATGGCATTTATCCTTTTAAATGAGCCATTTCGAAGCCGTTTAGAAAAGTAAACTCGGGTATATTTATCGAGAGCCACAAATAATCCTTCAAAGCCACATGTGGCTCGTGAATTGCAGGTTGGCCCCCCTTGTTCTAGTGTTAAGTCTGGCTGTTCAAGGTAGCCGTAAGTTGAACAGTTCTCTTTTTATAAGATGCTACAAATTCTGGTTAGATTTATGCCCGGTTTATGGAAAACAGGTTGGTCCCTATTGGGACCTAAAGGTCACGGCATGACATCAGCGTCGTTTGAAATGCCCATATAATATATATATTTGCTATTTAAAAAGATCCTTTTCAAAATTTTACCTATGTTTATAGTACTAATAAATTATTTAGTTTTAATAGATGACATATTATACAGTCTGTATTACCGAAGAGTTTTTTTTTATATTTTTACAGATACATTAAATATGATATAATAGAATATACTTGACGCAGATAAAAGAATAACGAATAATAATAATTATTGAAAATAAATTATTAAATATTTTTCTACAAGTCATTAAAACTTCAAATAAAGAACAGGCATTCGAAACACGAAACGTTCTGGTACGATGCCCTCTTAAAATGGCCGGCGAGTAATAAATTTCTCAAAAACTTCGCAATCTAAAAGTACCTTACCCTTGTTTATTTGGACCCCAAGGTACATAACACTGCAAATGAACTTCACTAACGAGCCTCCCTTCAATAAAAATGTTATTATTTCGTTCGGAACTTATTTCGGTTGTTAAAATAAAAGTTAGAAAGTTTGATGATTATTTTTCGTTCGGTTTTGATTTAAGAACGAATGTCATATTTCTTTTTTTTTTCATTAACATATAAGATCTTTTTATCCTAAACCTCCTGAATTTGTTTATAGAACTTTAATACTATTTGTATGATAGCTTAGAGGTGTCACTAGTGGACTGAGATGTCAAACGTCTCGAATTCAATCCCAAGGGATGCACTACTGACTCTGCGCAGTTACATTCCTATATTTTATCACTTGCTCTCAATATGATGGATGTAAACATCATGTAGAAACCTTTCTCCTGATAGAATTGTATGGTGTGAAGTCTGCCAACCCCGATTATTAATTAACCGATAATAGCCCCGCTCTTCTTTTTATCAAACTTCAAACTAATATTATAAAAAGGAAAGATTTGTATTTTTGTATTGTATGTTTGTAACGAATAAACTCAAAAATCACAGGACCGATTTCAAAAATTCTTTCACCAATAGAATGCTACATTATCCCCGAGTAACATAGGCTATATTTATTACCAGAAATTAGTAATAAAACAAAAGTCCACCCGTGCGAAGCCGGGACGAGCCGCTAGTATTAAATAAAAATCGTTTCACTTTGGATTTTCAACTGTCTTATGTGTGTTGTGCAAATACAAGATTTTCACATACAAATTCAAAGAAACGCTCATACCTACCTGAAACTCTTATCCCCTCTTCAAATATGTGTTCTGTGCAAGTATTGAACCTCACTCCAACATACCTCAGCCACTGCATATTCCATTGTAGAATAGAATAGAATATCATTTATTTTCAAGAATATGGTACAAGATGTTACAGTATATCGTTAAGTTATATTTAAGTTCTTATGACACATTCATGAATAAAACTACTTATTAAATACAGTGTCCAAACCATGCAATAAGATTAAATATTATAAATTATCATTAGGATTAATTATACAATTAGATATTATTTAATTTATCATTGAAATATTCATAGATATTTCCTCCCATTTAGGTAAAGAAAGAAAGAAAGAAAGAAAGAAAAAAATATTTATTCGTGACTCGCACAGGTGAACACAATTAATTAAGTACACATAAAAATAAAAATATAAAATAAATAAAAAGTTAAAAGCCTGTACGAGACCAAAAAGGCCCCTATCTCAGCATAATGCTACGACATTGAATGTCGCAGCGCTGGTCTTCCGATAGGGCCCACAGAGATGCCACGGGCGGCCACGGGAGTATAAATATGCTATTTATATATAATAGATACATATAAAAACCAAAAAATAATAAGGCATACACATAATAAATTATAATAATAAATAAAGTATAATAATGATTGTGTGGGAAGGCGTTTTTATTAATATAATGCGTCGATCGGACAGGGCCAAGCGTTATCACATTGCTTGTCTATGCTACGGTTAATAAAGCCATAGCATAATCTGTGACAAACAATGGAACGCAGGCGCCGCCCGCACCGCCGCTCTAATGTTGATTGTATTTGTAAATCAATTGTTAAATGTAAATTGTCTTGTCTAATGAAAGTGATAAATATTTATAATACTATCTAATTATGTGTGTGTTGTATAAAATATGTGTATATCTGGATCAGTACAATTAAAGTAAGAGAGAGTGCTAATATAAATAATACAATTAAGAAGAAATAAACAATAAGTGCTGTGACATTTATCTTTGTGCTAATGTTGTTTGAAAATGAAAACTTACTTATCTAAGACTATGCTGCAAATACTCGGTGCCACAAGCGACTGGGGCCACCTTTGCCAGCTGCGTGCAGACCAAGGTAATTTTTATAGGAAATCGTTCTTTTGTTGGCGTAATAAATGTTTTTTATAGTTGATACTAAAAGCACTAACTGTCCTTATAGCACGAAAAGGAGGTGGCAAGTCGTTCCAGCAGCGAGTGGCAGCGAATTTAAAACTACCACGGAAAGCAGCAGTTCTATGCGTTGGTGTCAACATGAGGTAGGCTGATGCTCTGGTTTTAACTTTATTTATTTCACGCGACCAAGAAAGTTTTTTATACAGGTAATCTGGTTTTTTTGTGAGAATTATGCCGAATAGTAGGGTAGCCAGATGGAGTTTCCTCCGTGCTGACATTCTCATCAGATTACCCTTGTTTAGAAAAGGAGTTATGTGGGATCTGGGGGGAATGTTATAACAGAATCTAGCACACGCATTCTGTACTCGCTGGATCATTTTCTCGCTTCTACCGAGAATGCACGTCCCATACACAGTGTCAGCATAGTTCAGCTTGGATAAAACAAGTGACTCACATAGCATGACACGCATATCCACACTTATGTAGGGACGGACACGATATAGAAGTTTGAGTCGGTAGAAGCAGTTGCGCACAGCTTCCAGGATGTGTGCTTCAAAATGCAGTTGACTGTCAAAAACCACCCCCAGATTACGAGCCTCTTGGACTTGTTCCAAACTACAACTATCAATTTTTAAATCTAAATTATAATTAGACATCCTCCTAATGAAATTTCTGGATCCTAACACAATGTACTTGGACTTGCTGGGGTTAAGAACCAGGGAGTTTCGTCTAGACCAAGCAGAGACCATATCCAAGTCCTCATTTATTCTGTTTACAGTGTCGACAGCATCCTGGGATTGAAACGGGAGGTAAATTTGGAGGTCATCGGCATAAAGGTGGAATTTAGTGTTTACAAGACAGTTAGTGATGTCAGCACTGTACAGAACAAAAAGAAGCGGGCCGAGGATGGATCCCTGAGGCACACCCCTGTTCACGCACCTAGGGCTGGAAGATAAAGTACCACCATCAATATCACTTGTCAGCTGTACAAACTGCGAACGGTTAATAAGGTAACTTTGAAACCATTGAGTTGTTTGTGTGTCACACCCGTAATAAGATAGCTTTGAAAGAAGTAAAGTGGTATTTATACTGTCGAAGGCACGCGAAAAGTCCAGCAGAACAAGCAGAGTTCCCAAGCCCTGATCTCTGGCTTCAAGAGAATTACCAACCACATCAAGTAGTGCTGTCGCTGTACTGTGTCCCTTGCGAAAACCCGATTGAAATACCGGCAAGACACTGTTCTGCTCTAGATATGCCCTAAATTGTTCAGACACAACCTTTTCCAGTATTTTGGATAGACAGGGCAGAAGGCTAATAGGGCGAAGATCTTTTATGCTTGTAGGATTAAGTACTTTTGGGATGGGTCTAACTATTGCCCTTTTCCACAGATCCGGGAAGACAGAGGTAGCAATGGATTGGTTAATGATGGCTGTAATAGCTGCAAGTGTACGCGGAAGTGTCATCATAATCATCTCAAGAGAGATGTGATCTGAACCTTGAGCATTCGACTTCAAACCTCGTAACAGCCTCATCACCACGTCTTCAGAAACAGTTTCTAACTTAAAATGACTATTATTAAAACTATTTTGCTCAAAGTATGTCAAGTCTGCCGTTGTTACATTACTACTACCAGGTACATCCAAAAAGTGTTTGTTAATTAATTCCGGGTCATTACAAAAATGAGGTAATCTGTGCTCTGATTTATTTGAGATGTTTATAGTTGATTTTAAATGCTTCCATAATTTCTTAGGCTGTTTAATGTTATTATTAATGTATGTTTTGAAATATGCACATTTCTCACTCTCTATTGCAGCTCTGACAATGTATTTTAATTCTTTATAAGACTTTATATGACACTCAGATCCAGAAATTTTGGACTTATTATGACACTTGTCACGCAACTTCACCATCTCCTTGACAGTGTCGGTTATCCAAGGGCAAGACTGTTCTTTTATTAAAACTTTTTTAAGAGGTGCGTGTAAGTCAAATAGTTTGAGAATATATTGATTAAATGTCATTACCATTGTGTTCACATTTTCTAGACTTTCAATATATTCCCAATCCATACTATTTAAGTCATGATAAAAGTATTCTGGTAAGATGTCTTTAAGTGGCCTGTACGTAATCCATTTAGGTGTCGGTTTCTCTAATTTAAATTTTAATTCAACCGAAACAATGGCGTGATTGCCGAGCTCGGGTGTGTGAGATACTGATACCCCACACACCCGGGCATCGGTGCACACTACATCAATTAGGGTTTGACTATGATCCGTATAATGAGTTGGCTCAGTAACAATTTGATTTAGCTTGCAGTATAGTAAAAAGTTTTTCAGTAATTTGGTTTTATTGTCGGTGGGGTTTAGGACGTTAATATTGAAATCGCCAAGCAAGAGAACTTTATCCGCGTTAGCAAAGGAGGAAAGAGAATCGGTAACCGCGTCCAGAAAAACATTGACGTCGAGCCACGGCGGCCTGTACGCAGTACCGATATTAATGTTATATACGATATAAATATATAATAATATCTAATTGTATAATTAATCCTAATGATAATTTATAATATTTAATCTTATTGCATGGTTTGGACACTGTATTTAATAAGTAGTTTTATTCATGAATGTGTCATAAGAACTTAAATATAACTTAACGATATACTGTAACATCTTGTACCATATTCTTGAAAATAAATGATATTCTATTCTATTCTACAATGGAATATGCAGTGGCTGAGGTATGTTGGAGTGAGGTTCAATACTTGCACAGAACACATATTTGAAGAGGGGATAAGAGTTTCAGGTAGGTATGAGCGTTTCTTTGAATTTGTATGTGAAAATCTTGTATTTGCACAACACACATAAGACAGTTGAAAATCCAAAGTGAAACGATTTTTATTTAATACTAGCGGCTCGTCCCGGCTTCGCACGGGTGGACTTTTGTTTTATTACTAATTTCTGGTAATAAATATAGCCTATGTTACTCGGGGATAATGTAGCATTCTATTGGTGAAAGAATTTTTGAAATCGGTCCTGTGATTTTTGAGTTTATTCGTTACAAACATACAATACAAAAATACAAATCTTTCCTTTTTATAATATTAGTTTGAAGTTTGATAAAAAGAAGAGCGGGGCTATTATCGGTTAATTAATAATCGGGGTTGGCAGACTTCACACCATACAATTCTATCAGGAGAAAGGTTTCTACATGATGTTTACATCCATCATATTGAGAGCAAGTGATAAAATATAGGAATGTAACTGCGCAGAGTCAGTAGTGCATCCCTTGGGATTGAATTCGAGACGTTTGACATCTCAGTCCACTAGTGACACCTCTAAGCTATCATACAAATAGTATTAAAGTTCTATAAACAAATTCAGGAGGTTTAGGATAAAAAGATCTTATATGTTAATGAAAAAAAAAAGAAATATGACATTCGTTCTTAAATCAAAACCGAACGAAAAATAATCATCAAACTTTCTAACTTTTATTTTAACAACCGAAATAAGTTCCGAACGAAATAATATATAATATATAATATTTAATTATAACCGAAGTGGGTTGAAATTGTAGGCAGCTTGCGGCCACAAAGGCTTGGCAAGCCCTTTTTATTTCTTCCCACAATTTGTTAAGAGCTTTCTGCAAGGAATTAATGGTTCAACCAACTTCCCCAAGTTCTTAGTTTACGTGGCTATTGTATAGCTGGGCAGTGATAGATCAGGTCTTGAGTTTTACTGACTGTTGTCCGATGGAATAGACTAATTATAGTATTATATAGAATCATTTATTTAGTAAACAGACAGTTGATTTTTTTTATTGCGATAAGGAGGCAAACGAGCAGGCGGCTCACCTGATGGTAAGTGATCACCGCCGCCCATGGACATTTGCAACACCAGAAGGCTTGCAAATGCGTTGCCAACCCCTGCAGAAACCGTTTTGGTTTCTTAAAATAGGAATTACTAAACTGACTGCAGACGGAATGCCCATGCTGTCAGAATAGTCACTCCCCAACGAGCTCTGGTAACCTTACTTACTCGCAAAATGACAACTACTGTTGGTTCACTGCGGTATTATGTAAGGCGGAGGTAATTCCCCAGTCGGGCAGCTAAATTTGAGCGAGGAATTTCGCTATGCCCTACCTCCAAAAAAAGTTGATTCTGGTCTTTCCTTGAAGCACATTCATCACCACTGCTGGGCACGGGTCTCCTCTCATTTGAGAGGGATTAGACTATAGTCCACCTCGCTAGCCTACTGCGGGTTGGCAGACTTCACATGCTATCGAGAAATACACATAATACGGTTGGTTGAACCATTAATTCCTTGCAGAAAGCTCTTAACAAATTGTGGGAAGAAATAAAAAGGGCTTGCCAAGCCTTTGTGGCCGCAAGCTGCCTACAATTTCAACCCACTTCGGTTATAATTAAATTTTAATTGCACCGTGAATTCTTGTTACTGTTGCTGTAAGAATATCTTCTGCAGGCGACCCTGTTTAAGATGACGTTGTTATTTAATATGATTAGTTACTAGTATTATGAGTACCTATTAACTATTGCGTTAATAATTTATTATTTATTAACGCAATAGTTACTGATTAGTAAAATAACTTGTAAAATATGAGACTGATGTTGGCTTTGATGTTGTTTTATTAATTTTTTTTAAATGTGAAAATGCCTACCGGTTGCCGGGCATTCTGGGCTTGTCATGCTCACTCAAATGTCCTGCTGATGGTGGCGTTGTGTGTCGGGTCTTTTTATTCCCTACAACATGGTTGAGTAGACAGACGCCGATACACACGTCATGCTCGTGAACGGGTGCTATCAGTTGGGACTGGTCGGCTCATACATGTTATGGCAACCGAAATTGGTTTTAGTTATTTCTTTTACTTTCATAAATAATACGTTTCACATCGAACTGCACCAGTCTCATATTGATATTACATACATAAAGCATTGTAAAACAAAACCAACAATTTTGTATTTAATTTAAAAAGAGTATCTATGGAGTTTCTTGCCGGTTCTTCTCCATAAGACCTACCTTTTGGAACCGTGCAACTAAATTCAATTTAATTCGACAATTCAAAAGTACCTGTATTGGTCTAATTGAAATAAATGATTTGATTTGATTTGAAAAAAACCTTCTTGTTTTTAATAAATAAATAAATAAATATTTCTGGACATTATTACACAGCGCCATCTAGTTCCGAGCTAAGCAACGGGGCTTGTGTTACGGATACTAGTTCGTTGATATACTATATACTTTTTTTTTGTAAATACATACATATTATACATAGAAACATCCATGACTCTGATACAAATGCTCATGCTCATCACACAAACATTTGTTCCTACCGTGATTCGAACCCGGGACCCATAGCACAAAAGGCAGTGTTAACTACCGTTGGACTAATTGGGTCGTCAAAATTGGGTGGTTGTTTTTAAATTGGTTCATTCAATCCTGCTATTGTGATACTATCAAGAATAAGCTATAAGTAAAAATACGTGGCAACATATTGTGCGTGTGATTTTCAAAGGTCAATAGGATTTTATGTATTTTATTTTATGTTTTTTAGCTTGGGAACAAGGTTTCTGCATCTGTAAACATTCTGGTGAAAGTTTGGTCTGGAAAAATCTACTCAGTTTACCCAGGTGTGGTTGAATATACCAACCCAATTATTTAGTAATTAAGGGTTAAAAAGGTTAAGGTTGAAAATATAACAACCCAATTACACCCCCAACAAACCCAACCCAACAACAAAATACCTATCGTACTTTTTTTTTTTTTTTTTTTTTTATTATCTTTATTATTTAAGGGACTTTTATTCTACAACCAGAACATGTCAGTCCCATAATTCCTTACACATAAATTACACTTCATAGATCTTAACTTAAAAAACTTAACGATACGATTACTACTTAAGACTATTAGCAATACTATTTTTTCACAAACATCTTATACAAACTTAATGCAACATTTGACGTTGGGTTTGCTAAAATAGTATGAAAGGTTCCAACATCCAAAATATTCAGCTTATGGACATGCATTAACCATTCCCTTTGTCTCTTATATTTAACACAATCCGTTAGCAAATGTTGGACATCATCTAGAACTCCACACACTTCACAATTTGGTGACTCAACTTTTCCCATTAGATAACCAAACTTCCGTGATGGATAATGTCCAGAACGCAATCTATGAGCTACAGTTAAAATAATTCTACTTATTTTAGTATGCATAAACCAAGGTCGTCTAGGAGGCTGACATTGTATTATTTTGAACCAAATTCCTTTTTCCTTGCTTCTTTCATCAAAATATTCTTTAAACATATCGAAACATTTTTTTTTAACTTGAGGTAGATATTCTGTATAAAATAGTTTTATGTTATGTTCGATGCCGTTAGTAATTGCTAAGTTTGCTAACTTATCAGCCTCCTCGTTACCAATTATACCAACAAGAGATGGAATCCATTGCAATCTCAGAATCTTAGCATGGATCTTCATAATATATATTTGCTTTAAAATGTCATAAGCTATCGGTGCCCCTCTGAAACCAGAGGCGCATCGAGCTATGTGTTGTAAAGCACTCCTACTGTCTGTAAATATAACCGCCCTGTCGCTATTAGAAATACTAACATTGTTGATAGCTTCTGAGATTGCAATGAGTTCCATAGTCATGATTGATGCATTACAATTATTGATTTTACACATAAATGATTTCTTCTGGTTTGCATCATAGAATGCAGCACCCTGACCAATACCGCTCTTAGACCCATCAGTAAAGATTTTGTGCCAGCCCTCATATTTCTCATTTAATTCTTTGATAACCTCTGAACAAAGTAATGTTTTATTAAGATTTCTTTTTGCTTCTTTTACACAATCTAAATCATACATAATAACCTCTTTTTCATTTATATATGCAGTCCATATATCTAATATAAACATTGATGATATATTTGCTGAATGGATTTCAAAAGATTTGCAATCATTGTACACTGTGGCGAGTAGTGGTTTCCTCTTATTGTGCCAATACCGGCGGCAGGTATGGAGGTTAGTAAGGTCATCTACTAATTTATCTGTAATATTATTATTCAAAGACATAAATTTTACACAATACTTGTAAGCAAGGTATAACCTTCGAATACTCAGTGGCGTTACACATAGTTCAGCCTCCATAACATGTATGGGAGTACTTTTAATAAATCCACCAATTATTCTAAGCGCCTGATTTTGTATTCTGTCTAATTTACATAAATGAGACTTCGCACTACAGTCATATAAGAAGCATCCATAATCAATTCTACTTCTCAATAAGCTCATATACAAACTACGCAGATGTCTAGGGTGCACCCCCAGGAAGGTCCTGTTAACACTTTAAATAAATTTAATATTTTTGTCGTTTTAAAAGTAATTTCGTTTATGTGTTTATTCCACAACAATGATCTATCTAACCAAAAACCGAGATATTTTATATTATCTACCGATGGAATTCTGTGATTATTAATGTTCATAATAATATTTTGTCTTCCACGTGTACGACTAAACAAACATATTTTAGATTTATTTATTGAAACTTCCAGGCCAATGTTGTTTAATTTATTAACCACCAATTTTAAATTTCTTTGTAGAACATTCTCGCATGTACTTAAAAGTTTATCGCTCATATAAAAGACAAAATCATCTGCATATTGGGAGACTATAATACGTGAGTCATCAATATCTTTGCATAAATCATATGTAGTCAAATTAAAAAGCAATGGTGATAAGGGGTCTCCCTGGGCCAAGCCCATACCAGTCCATCTTGAATCAATTATTTCATTATTACAACGATTCTTAACAGTTAGGCATCTAGCACTTAAGAATGACGAAATATAATTACAGATTTTAAATCCTAATTTTAAATTATCTAAAATATTTATTAATTTTTCTATAAGAACATTATTATATGCATTTTCTATATCTAAAAAACAAGCTAATGTTGACATCTTATTTGAAAAACCTGTCTGAATATCTGTAGTAAGTCTAACTAGGTTATCTAAGCATGATTGCCCTTTTCGGAACCCTGATGTGTGTGGGGATAAAATTAATGTTTTTTCAACAAACCATTCCATTCTTTTTAATATCATATTATGAAAGATCTTACATACACATGAAATAAGCGAAATTGGTCTCAACTTTAAGTCTAAGTTGTTATTATTATTAGCTGCTTTAGGGATTGGAATAATTAAAATATTTCGCCACTGACTTGGAATAATACCATATGTAAAGATGGTGTTGTATAAATTTAGTAAATATATCTTTCCCACGTCAGGTAAATTATATATCATGGAGTACGTAATGCCGTCATTGCCCGGCGCAGTATCCTTTTTTTTTAAACATTTAACTAACTCTGTCATTGTAAACGGCACTTCTAACAACTCATTAGTAAACTTAATTTTATGTTGCTTATTACTTGCTATATTTTGCGTAAGGGAATATAATAATTGCTTTTGATTTAACTCGGGAACATAAAAGGATGGTTTTCGATGGTTTTTAAGCCAGCTCATTTTATTCCACATATCTGACACTGATGTACTTTCGTGAATACTTGTACAAAATTTATTCCAGTTTTGTGACCTAGCACGATACATTAACACTCGTGCCTCCTTATTTCTTTTTTCAAATAAACTAAGATTATCAGGCGTAGGGTTTTTCCTAAAATTCTTTAGCGCCAATCTTCTTAAAGCTACTGCTTTAGATAACGACGAGTCCCAATACTTTTTCGGTACAAAATTACAAGTCGGTCTATTGCATATATTAATTTTAGGTATGTTTTTGTCAGCTGCTATATTTATTTGAGTTACAAAAAGGTCATAATATTCTTGTACATCTGTAATATTATTATTTGATAAAGATTCCCTAAGATAATTATTGTACGCGTTCCAGTTTGCTTTTTTGAAATTTCTTTTTTCTATCAAATCAAAATGTTGTTCAAAATTTAATGTAATTTTTATCATTAAATGATCGCTTCCTAGGCTCTCATTAAAAACTTGCCATTTCGCTTTAATTACTAAATCTGATGATGCAAATGTGATGTCAGGTGAGGTTTTTTGCAGTATACCCCCAACTAGTTTAACTCTGGTTGCGTCTCCATTATTTAAAGAAACATACCCCCAATTTAATGACGAATCTAACAACTGGGCCCCTCGGGTATCAATTTTGTAAGACCAGTTACGGTGATGCCCATTAAAATCACCTGCAATTATTGTTTTATTTGAGGCTAAAGAGAACATATTATCCCAATCTGATAGACGAGTTTGTATTGAAGGCGGACAGTAAACAGATATAATATTTTCAAGATCTTTACAATTAAATATCTTAACATGAATTGCTTCAACGCCGGGATTATTTAAGTTAAGAATACACGATTGTGATTGTAATGACCTATGTATTAAAATAGCAACTCCACCGTATGAGTCATATCTATCTTGTCGATAGATGTTATAGCCACTTATATGTATATGAGAGTCTGAATCTAACCATGTTTCGCTCACTAAAGCAATATGTACTTTTTCTTGTGTTAAAAATGTATCAAAACTTAACAACTTTGGTTTTAAACTTTGCGCATTCCATTGACATATTTTAATCGTGAATTTATTATTTCTTTTATCCATCAAATAATTTCAACATTGTTTTAATTAATCCGTCTCCCCTTATAAGACTAACAAAAAACAACTTACATTCATTATATACTATTTTTACTATCGAGATTACTTTTTCTAAAATTGTGCTGTTCTTGCATAATATTATTTCTTTAATTTTCTGTAAAAAAAATAGGATTTTCGATTTCTTTTCTTCTCTTTGTTTATCTTCCTCTAATTCTTCTCTTAATATTTGATTCTGATTCTCTGTATTATCCTCATCTGTTTCCATTGCTAATAAATGGGCCTCTTTGTTCTTCTTTCTATTTTTGTCTCTCTTAAACATATTTTCATTAATCGTACTTTCACCAATATTCTCCTCTCTTTCTACTCTTTTACGACTAATTATATCGTTCTCATGTGTTATTGTAGATACATTGCCGTCATCAGTAGGTATTATCGTATTATTGTATTGACTTGTTAACATTTTTCTATTTGCATTAGATTGTAAAAACAAAAATAAAGCTTGTTTATAACTGACGTTTTCTTCACTCATAATTAAACGTATTTTTTTTTCTTTTAAATATGTTGGACATGATTTGTCTAACGCTATATGAGGACCTTTACAATTAGGGCATGTAAACGTTTCTTTATCACAGTTAATATGGTTTTTACCACATTTAGGGCATACAATCTTCTTAAGTGGGCAAAATTTTTTTATGTGTCCGAATCTCCAGCATTTAGAACATTGATTGACTGGAAAAGTGTAGCGTTCTACAGGAAATCTACATCCATATGCATAAACATGTGAAGGGCAAGAGGAGTTCTTGAAGCTTATTCTCACAGTTTCACTGTCCACCCAATTTCCATCATAATCAACACGTTTCAATCTTCGTACAGCCAATATTTCACCCGAACTATTTAATGACTCCAAAAAATCTTTTTCAGTTAAATCTAAATCAACTCCCTTAACAACTCCATACGAAGTTACTATTTCACCTCTGAATTGTGCCCGCACTCCTAATTCTACAAATGTTTGACATTTAACGAGCTTCTCAGCATATTTCCTATCATTTAACTGTATAAAAGTTTTATAGGGGCTTTTATAGTTTATTTTTACAACACCACCAATATTTTCTTGTCTTAATATTTTTGCTAAAGCCATCTGTTTAGGTAATAACTCCAAAGAAGATAAACATACTTCGACATTTTCACTACTACCCTCTTCTTGCATATTCTCTAATGATTTTAACAAACATTGGGTGTCGTCCGCAATAAGCGAATCACTTCTTATTAATCTCTTTGATTTCCTACTGTTTCTCGTTACCGTAATATATCCTTCTTCACTGCTTTCTTCACTGATTTCTCTCATTCTTTTCTCAACAACTTTTGTATTATTATTCCTTTCACCACCGAATTCATTATTATTCCTGCTCATTTCTTGTAATTCCCGCTCGCATTCCTTAATTACCTCCGAATCACTATTCTCTTCATCATCACTATTAACTTCCGACATCACCAACAACAGTAATAACACAATCTATTAGCGGAAAGCGATACAATATGTGCGCACGTCACGACGTCTCGTTAGGCACACCGTATCGTACTTAAAATTTTCTTCATTGAATACAAAAGTCTTTTCAACTGAATACAAGCACTTGCAGATGCACATTAAATTTAGTCGGCAGCAAAAGTTGCAGCATTAACAGATGGGCACACAGCCAGACAAATTAAAAACTTTAGGGGAGGACTGTAATTAAAGCAGAGTATTAGGAATTTCCGATGTAAGGTACTAATATTATTATTCAAAACTTCTTCTATATAGACATATATGTATAAAAAGAGAAGCTGACTGACTGACTGACACATCAACGCATGGCCTAAACTATAAGGGTTAGAAACTTGAAATTTCGCACAGAACCCCTTTTATAACTGAGGGAAACACTAAAGGATTTTTGAAAATTCGACCCCTAAGGTGGTAAAACGGGGGTGCAAAATTAGTATGAAACTTTGCCCGACTGCGTCAGAAGGCGGTTTATGATTTTTACGGATTTTATGCCAGTATAATTGATATTACTATCCTAACTGACTCAGCCAACTTATAGAAATTCTGACTATACATTAAACTCATAATCATCTAATTTATAAAATTGTCGTGTCACAGTTTTCGTTGCCATACTCCTCCGAAACGGCTTGACCGATTTTGATGAAATTTTTTGTGCTTATCCGGTATCTATGAGAATCGGCCAACATCTATTTTTCATCCCCCTAAAAGTTAGGGGTAGTCCACCAACCCCTATAATGCAGCAAAACAACGTTTGCTGGGTCACTAATTAACAATAAAAATCTCTTTAAAAATTCATTTACTTCATAAACAATATGATAAAAAGATGTCGTGGGATCGATTCCCACGGGACACAAATATTTATGTGATGAATATAAGTGTTGGTGTTCGTCTGGGTGTTTCCTATATATTATAATTATGTATTTACAAAAAAAAATATAAATATTCTATCCATTGTCTAGTACCCATAGTACAAGCTCTGCTTAGTTTGGGACTAGATGGTGCTGTGTAAAATGTCCCTGAATATTTATTTATTTATACGTGTATATATTGTATAATATCTCTGCTGCAACAATACGTACCTACATATTTGATTTTACAAAAAACACAAAACAAAATAAACAGTCACGCATTCAAAAATGAACCTTATGTACTCACCACTGATCTGACGAGCAGTTCTATGGTGAACCAGATATTGCACACCAGCTCAATGTAGAAGAAAGCTGCATGCGGCTTCCCATTGTCATGCCATGGCATCACCATGGACTCGGAGCCATTCTCCTTCACTATGGTCCCCGGGCTGAACACCCGAAGGTCGGGGTGCGTCTTGAGGCAGAACGACAGCACTGATATGCAGATGAAGAACACGGATATCGCTGATATCACCTGGGAAGAAAGAAAAAGAGGTTACATCATACATAGTATGCGTGCTGTCAGTATGGACAGGTCAACTCAAAGCTGCACTGCACTGGTGCTTTCTTCAAAAGCCCATCTCAGACTGGCCTACATCGTCAGACTCACATATTGTAAACAATGTTTGGACTTCAAAAGAGACCATGATTCTCTGAGTTTGTTCGGCATTTCTTCTCAGAGGTCGTCGAGTTAGGAAATGCCGATGCCATCAAGTTCCTAAAATATAATTACTAGCTGACCTGCAATACATTCTGTCACATAAAAAAAAAAACGAGGTTACAAAATGAGAGGTAGGGGGGTGAAAAATACTTTATGACCTATTTTCAGACCTACCAACCATACATAATTCAAATTCGTTTATTGTGTGTTATATGTAGAAAAAAGATCTTATAGTTATTATAATAGTAGCACTGTAACATACCTATAAGGTGCACAATATTTTATTACGTTATTATTATTATAAAAATTCTAACAGTTGGTCTAGTCACTCTTTGCATTATTCAAATTATAAAAAAATAAAAAATATTATCATCATCATCATCATCATATCAACCGTTAGACGTCCACTGCTGGACATAGGTCACCCTCAAGGATCGCCACGACGACTGGTCCTGCGCTACCCGCATCCAGTGGATTCCAGCGGCCTTAACCAGGTCGTCTGTCCACCTTGCCGCGGGCCTACCCACGCTGCGTCTTATATTAAAAAACATTATGCTTTAGTCAAATTATACATACATACATAGCCGTTACGGAGGAGTTCGATAACAAACCCAGTGATACGAGATTTTTGTGTACCTATTAGATTTATTGGACTAACTTCTTGAAACCGTGCAACAGGTCGATCGTCAGATTTATTAAATGCTTGGAAGATCTTATTTTAGGTAAATAAAACCTTTTTTTTGATTGCAGGACCTGCCGTACGTGGGTTAAAAAAACGATTTCACTAGCATCTATTCACTATTTTGTATCCCACTATTGGGATAGTTTGCTGGCTCGGGCCTCAATTGTAGACGACAAAGCTATATTCCATACATGCTCAAGTATCACACGCCGTAAAGAAAACCTCTCAAACATGTCCTTTATTCACAGTCGGCAACGATTTTAAATAGAATGACATAATGAAACGCTTTCATAAATATCCCTCAAATCTTACATTTTATTCAAATCGTCATCGATTCGGAATTTAATTTGATATTTGGCTCAGGATTATGGCTTCCTCATGATATTTGCAAGTCGGTAATTTTACTCACTTTTAAACATAGATAAATGGATAGAGTATTCTTTTTGTACACCAATGAAACAATAATATGGAATATACAGAGAGTAAAAACTACAATAATTGTGTCATCATCATCATCATCATCGTCAGCCTATATTCCTCCACTGCTGGACGCAGGCCTCCCCTAGTGAACGCCACAGAGCTCGATCTTCGGCTCTTTTCCTCCAGTCACTGCCAGCTGCTTTGCGCAAGTCGTCGCTCCACCTGGCCAGCGGCCGTCCTACACTACGTTTGCCGAGACGCGGTCTCCACTTAATAATTGTATATAGGTATATATAAATATATCTTTTATCTAATATATTATATTCCTTAGCTTAATCACACTCGGAAGTATGACTTATACCACATTTTTAAAACCACGTTAGCCGTAGAAACCAATGGTCTATCATTAATCATAGTGTTTTTTCTGAGGGAGATATATTACCACAATCACGGAATGCAAGGCATAGAATATGAGCGATTTTTGAGCGACACAATAAGCATGTCTTTGCTTATTTTCTAATCTTATTAATCAATAAAAAATTTCTCTAGTAATCCATGTCTCTAGTAAAATGTTAGTCATCTTAATGATGACTAACATTTTAATGAACTGAAAAATTATTTATTTGATTCGATTGTATTTTTGCTTTTTGCAATGCGATTTTAATTATAATTTTTTCCTCATCTTCTATTTCAGTGTGGCTGGTATAGCAAGGTCTTACATTCATTTAATTGGTATTAGACCATAGACTTCGGATATACATGTTTATTGTGTATAATGCACTCATTTTTTTGTGATTCTAACACTATTTATACTAACATCCAGACCGACAGCAATTGTATGTGGGCAATAAAAATATTTGTTCCGTGTGGGTATTAGACTCTTAACTCCACATATCTTATCACTAGCCACTAAGACAATCCATAAGTTAAGGATTCAAATTCAAATTCAAGTATTTCTGACATTGACTTTCATCCGCTACCTCCTGTGACTTGGTGCAGCGATATCGTGTAATTTGTCACAACACAGTGACACACAAATATTTAGTGGGATTCGCGCCGCTGTCCTAGTTTAGTTGGCAAACATGGCTTATTCATGGATAATTATGATTCTATCTTTCTATCTATCTTTCTTTTCATCTAGCTTTAGCCTTCGACTTTGCTTGACAGGAAATAAGTCTGTGTCACTCGATTGGCAAAGAACAAAAGTTACTTCTTAAGCCACTCCTCAAACATAAAATCTCATGAAACGTGTGACGCTTACATCAATAAGACAAGATGATTATAACATAATATAAAGTAAGCTATAAAATAATATCAATATCATCATCATCAACCCATTCTTGTCCCACTGTTGGGCACAGGTTTCCTCTCATTTGAGGGATTAGGCTATAGTCCACTGCCATAAAATCCATTAAAAAGCGTTTTATTTCAATGTCTAGTATTCGCATAAGCGTAAGAAATCAATAAACAAGTACGACTTTTCAACATCAAAGCTAATAGCACGGTTTCAAAAAGTAGGTTTTATAGAGAAGATGGGCATGAAACTTCTTACTTTCATTGAGCCTGGGTTTTTTAAATGATATCAAAGAAATTGTCACATTCAGGTCAAGAGCTCTTAATTGTCAAACACAAACGAGGAGTCATGTATTAATGACAAGTCTCAAAACTGCGATTCCGAGGACCAGTAAAAGTTTAAAACGCCAGCTTTTGACGTAGAAGTACTTGTAATATAAAATTACTATAAAAACCGAAGACCCTATTAAAACTTCTGCTGTTGGTTCTGAATCAACTTTTATATCGGAAAAGAGCACAGATAACAAATAAGCATCATAGACACAATCATAGACATAGACTATTATTTTGATACATATTTATATATCTAACAGCCGGACCTAACAAAATAATATATCAGTAGGACTAATTATTGAATCTCAGACATGCCAAGCAATTTCATAAATTTATTATGTTTCTCAGCACTTAAACTTTTTGTAAAGATATCTGCTGGCATGTTTGAGGTTGAGACATATTTAATTTCTACTATCCCAGAGGAAACACATTCTCTAACAAAGTGATGTCTTATATCAATATGTTTAGTGCGTTTATTATGAAACAAAGGATTAGTTGCCAGTTTTGTAGAACTTTGATTATCACTACTAATACAGAGAGGCAATTTTTTATCAATAACAATTATTTCACTTAGAATATTTCTCAAATATATTGCTTCTTTAGTGGACTCAGATAGGGCCATATACTCTGCCTCCGTGCTTGAGAGAGCAACAGTTTTCTGCTTTTTAGCTTCATAAGAAATCACTGATCCTGACAACATAAAACAAAAGCCAGTATATGAACGCCTATCTAGTGTGCAGGATGCCCAATCTGCATCCACAAAACCATAAATATTACAATCAGTTGCTCTATATACTAAACCAAAATGTTTAGTTTTCTTGAGATATTTTAGCAATCGCTTCAAATGTTTCCAGTGAGTTTCATTAAAACAATTGTTAAACTGACTAAGAAAGCTTACACTATAACAAATGTCTGGCCTAGTAAGCACAGATAAATACATAAGGCTTCCTACCAATTGCTGATAAGGAAACTTTTTTACACTAACATTACTTACATCTTTTTCTAATCTTAAATTAATCTCCATTGGAGTTTCTGAGTGTGAAGAATCTAACATATTATATTTCTTTAAAATATTATCAATATATTGCTTCTGGTCTATAGTAATACTGTCTTTATTTACATTAACACGCATTCCCAGACACTGCTTCAACTGACCTAAATCTTTTATTCTAAATTTAGCTACTAACTCTTTTGTCAACTCTTCATATGTAATATTACAATTGTAGAAAACAAAAAAATCATCAACAAATAAGGCAATGTAAATCTTGACATTTTCATTACATTTTACAAAGAGACATGGCTCATAGTTAGATTTTATAAATTTCAATTTTAACAAACACTCTTCTACCCGAGAATACCAGGCCCTAGCCGACTGCTTGAGCCCATAAATAGCCCTATGTAATTTCAGTACTTTATTATTACAATGTTCAAATTCAAAACATTCTGGTATTTCCATATACACAGTTTCATGGAGAAATCCATTAAGAAATGCAGTAGGTACATCTAGGTGATTCATTTTTAAACCTAAATGAACACTTAAAGCTAACAATAATCTGAAAGTAGAATATTTCAACACTGGTGAAAATGTCTCATTAAAGTCTATACCCTTCACCTGAGTAAAGCCCTTGGCTACAAGCCTGGCCCTAAACCGAACTTCACCTTCACTGTTATACTTTCTTTTAAGCACCCACTTACTTTTCACAACTGTACCTCTTTCTGGCCTGTCTACTAATTCCCATGAGTCACTATCATTAAAGGATTTAAGTTCCTCTTTTATTGCATGCTGCCACTGATCTTTTTCAGATCCAGCCATGGCATCGCTAAGAGAGATCAGATCATTTGACATGTCCATACACATATTAGCACTATGATAGAAATCTGGTTTTCGTCTCACACGTTTTTCTGGCAGATTAGTGCTACACTGCTTTGATGCCTCTGGTGACTCAGAGAATGACAATGTGTCAACAAAACTATTCTCTGTGTCACTTGATGACTCTTCAGGAATATATGTTTCATCACATTGTTCATCTTCATCTGAACTGCTTACAGTTGACTTGTCAGTTGACTTATCTTCGATCATGACAGATGTTGTTGAACTGTCATCTGTACTTTCCATGACAACAACATCTCTGGCTACAATAATTTCTCTTGAAATAGGATCATACAAACGATAGCCCTTGATATTTTCAGAATATCCAACTAGGAACATTTTCTTTGCCTTCTTGTCCCATTTCTTCCGTCTTTCTTTAGGAATATGGACCATCACTGGACTGCCGAAAACCCTCAGATGACTTAAATTCGGCTTTCTGCCTGTCCATATTTCATAAGGAGTAGTCGTTTGGACTAAGCCTGATGCTGGTGATCGGTTTTTTAAATACACAGCTGTATTAACAGCTTCTGCCCAAAGAAACTTTTCAAATTGAGCTTCATAAAGTAGACATCGTGCCTTCTCAACTATGGATCTATTATTTCTTTCAGATAACCCATTTTGTTCAGGTGTGTAACTGTTTGTTTTCTGATGGAGTATACCACATTGTTTCAGGTAGTTTGTCATTTCTGCAGAACAAAATTCCCCTCCGTTATCTGATCTTAAGCTTTTTATTTTCTTTGATTGTTGATTTTCAACAAAATCTTTATATTGTTTAAAGTACATGAATGTTTCACTCTTAGATCGAAGAAAGTACACAGTGCACATTTTGCTGAAGTCGTCTACAAATAATAAGTAGTATCTCGCCTTCCCAAGAGACATGTTTTCCATCGGCCCACAGAGATCTGTGTGAACAAGCTCTAGGACCTGTTGACTCTTGTTTGTGCTCTCAGGAAATGGTAATCTGGTTTGCTTTCCCTCACAACAAACTATGCAACTGGACTTACCAGTATCACATCTTCCATCAAAACTAACACCTTCAACAGCTCCATTTTTCAATTTATTTAAGTCATTGGCATTAATATGACCTAATCTCTTATGCCAAGTCGTACTTGAAACTTTTACTGCAGCTACTAAGAGGTTTTTCGAGCTCACAACATTTAATCTGTATACACCATTTTTCAGACACGCCTCGCCAATACAATCATTCTGTGAGTTGTAAATTAAACATCCATGCTGGTTAAATTGTATTCTATTGCCATTCGCAATGATCCTACTCACTGATAGCAAGTTCGTGGTGAGGTTAGGCACACACAAAACATTGTTTACATCAATTGTATACTCTTTATCTCCAACACATGTGGTGAGCTGCAAGTCTCCGGAGCATAACACTTGCACGACAGTTTGATTCGCAACAATTATCTCTTTTATCTTAGGTTGATAACAAGTATTTGTCAATAAGTTCACGTTTGATACTATATGTGCGCTTGCACCGGAATCTAAGTGCCAGTCTGACTGACTGAATTCTTTTGTTAGAAATACTGCACTAAATGCATTTGTCTTCGTGTTATCAGCACCCGGACATTGATTTTTAAAATGTCCTATCTGTTTGCATTTATAACATCGGATTATTTTCCGCGCCATGTTTGACTTATTTCCACTAGCATTGACAGATGACGTTCCCGTATTACCAACATAACGACTTTGTCTTTGGTCTTTGTGAAAATTTCTGGCGGCAAATGCACCTTCCGACTTAACCTCAAAATCTGCACTCATATCCAGTAACTTCGTTTTGATTGCATCCGCAGATATTTCGATGCCTGAATGTTCGATTGCCATAAGCATAGGTCCAAACTTTTCTGGCAATCCGGCCAACATAAGTGATCCCATCCATTGGTCATTGATCTCGAAACCCGTGCCGATCAATTTTTGAGAAGTTTCGATGATTTGGCTTACATAGCTAGTCATTGACTCGCAGTTTTCTAGGCGTATACTTATAAGATTTCTCAGCAAACTAATTTTCCTGGAATATCCGGAATCATTGAACATATTCTTTAATGTCTTCCATAAGTCGTAGGTTGTTAACGCTTTCTTAATGTGCACATAAAGAGATGCGTCGATGGTCAATATTAGTTTAGCTTTAGCCTTTAAATCAACTGCTTTTTCCTCCAATGTAGCCGTTGCCGATAATGGTGCTTTGATAGCGTCCGCCATTCCCTCCAACACGAGTACGTTTTCCGCCGCGAAACACCAGTCGTCGTAATTTTCGCGACCTTTGAGTTTCGGAACATTCACTAAATAGTTTGTAGACATTTTTCTGCACACACTGAACTTATTTTACTTTATTTTACGGGACTGGGCCCATAACCTATTAAAACTTCTGCTGTTGGTTCTGAATCAACTTTTATATCGGAAAAGAGCACAGATAACAAATAAGCATCATAGACACAATCATAGACATAGACTATTATTTTGATACATATTTATATATCTAACAGACCCATTTCATATTTGCAGCTGCTCTCTTTAATTTCTAAGTCATACACGTGTTCATTTCAGTTCAAATTAAAACTTTTAAAGAACACTTACTTAAGAAGAAGTGTTTATGACACTTTTTTTAATGAAAGTGCTCAACATAGCTCGGCCGTTGGCTACGGGCTTAATGCTGAGACTAACTGAGGCAAAATAGGTTAAGGGTTAAATAAAGTTATGGAGTTTCTTTTAATTGGGAATTATTCATTGTTATAATGAGATCTGATGGGGCTTGAAGTTTCTAGAGTGGCGACCACGTGGGCAGGCCCCCGGCAAGGTGGACTGACGACCTGGTGAAGGTGGCTGGAATCCGCTGGATGCGGGCGGTGCATGACCGGTCGTTGAGGCGATCCTTAGGGGAGATCTACATATGTCGAACAGTGGACGCCTAACGGATCATCACATCAAGATGATAATGATGATGATGATAAGCGGTGCTAGCCTAGTGGTGATCCACTAGTGATCAGAGGACTGTGAAAGTCATAGGCCTCGAGTTCGAACCCAAAGCACGTACCAATTATTTTCCAGAAGTAAATGCGTATTAATCACATACTCCAACGGTGCAGGAAAACATTGTGAGGAAACCTGCATTCTTGTGAGATTTTGTCGATACCATGTTAAGTTTGCAAACCCACACAAAGTTAACGTGGTGGATTATAATAACCCTCTGAAATAGGAGGACATCTTTGCCTTATAGTTAATATTGGGTTAATAACATAACAAGCCATAGCCGTAAGTGCAATTTCTGAAGAAGATACCTTGGGATCAAAACCAGATCGAGTATTATTATACCATGAATTTCTCAGTAACAGCTCGAAGTTTGGTTCGTGATCGGTTGAAAGTAATAAGCCATATCCCATGGGCCTTAAATCATACTAGTGACATGTATACATTAGTACACCTCTGCCTAAAACTTTCGGTGACGACAGGCGTGATGATATATTATGTTATGTTCAGTTGGATTGTACCTACAGGTTCTTTTAGGTACGTTAAGTATCTAACTTGACTCTAGATCTAGATATGACTGTGTGGTCTTTCTCTTCGATTAATTTGTACTGAAGGACCATTTTGCTGGCTTTACTTTCAGCAAATGAGCGCGTTGATTAATTAGAGCTCTCTTGCAGATGTTAAACGACTTGTAATTTGTACAAGCTTTTTTGTTTATTTTATTTCGGTACCTTTTAAGGGTTCCGTAAGGTAAAAAAACCTTTATCTGTCTGCCTGATCGATATGTTGAAATTTGAAAACTTTAAAGTTTATCAAAAGGAACGTAAATAAAGACAATTAGTTGATAGGAGAGGACACAGAAAAGATTAAGATACTGAACTGTGTAATCTTTGCGTACAATAAATACGTTTTTATTGCTTTACTGCATCAAGTCTGCCCGTGACCATAAATGTTAAAAAGGATTCGAAACGTTGATTAAAACAATATAAACATACCCGCATAAAATCTATAACAAGTACTACAATATACATACACTCACGCCTTTTTCCCATGGGGGTAGGCAGAAACTACCTCCTTGCATACCACGTTTGCCTCGTCCACATTCATACATCTCGTCATGCACGCGCGACGGTTATGAGTACTGCGCACCTGACCTTTTTGAAGGAGTTCACCAATTAGGTCGGTGTATGTCCTTCTATGGCGCCCCCTCCCAACGTTTCTACTGACATCCGCCTTATAAATTCCTTTCGCCAGTCGCCTATCATTCATCCTCTCAACATGCCATCTCAGAACATTCTTCTCAACTTTTGTCACTACGTCGTCTTTCAAACCACAACGTTTTTTTTATCATATCATTCCTCAATCTATCATTCAAAGTTACACCACACTATAAAAAGTAATTTAATTCCATATCTAACATTCGCGCAAGTATAGGAAGATAAAATGTCCGTAACAATTCTAGACTAAAACTGATATCAAAGATGTTATTTTATGAACACGGGTAGAAGATCCTTGTTCGTCTCGACAGATACATGTACCCCTTGATTAATAGCCCTAAGAAGAGCCACGTTGCTTGTAACCTGACATCATAATCTGTTAGACGGGCTTTTAGATAAAATTGACTGATAATACTAATATCTAATAGAAGATAATGACTAATATCCATGACTCAGGTAAAATGTCCATGTTTATCACACAAACATTTGCCGGTACCGGGATTCGAACCCGGAACCCTCACCACGAAGGCAGGGAAGGTATTTAATAGCGCAGCGCTAATTGGGTCATCCATATACACACCCACTTATTATACACAAATACATGTACAGTCAAACAAGCTAATTGGTTTACATCCACACATAGATCGGTCTATAGTTGCATGTATACCAATTAGCTTGTCCGATTGTACAAGTACATATTATTATGAGAAAAAAATTGCCTCTAGCGGTTTTCTACAGGATTAAGACAGTTTTAATAAGCTACCCTAACCTAGTCGTATTCCCAAAATTCAGTTCCAAAAATATCCCCACTATTTCTCAAATTAATTAAGCCACTCTTAAAAGAAATGTAATAAAGTATCTAATGTACGACAGAAACAAGAATCCCTTGATTAATAGCCGCCCCACGGAAGAGCGCCGGTCGCTGGTGATGTGACGTCATTTGTTCCTACATGTTTTTGTCAAAAAGCTTTCGCTTCGCTACCTTTTTACCTTTGAGGGCTTTCTTTTGTCTGTGACTTTGATTGATTTTGTCTTATGTTAAGAAGGCAAACTGCAGACACTATATTTTTTTTTAATATAAAACGTTGCCCCACACTAGGATTTTCTCCTGTATCGTGGGTGCGTTTACGAACACAAATTTTCACATACACAAACACCCAGACCCGGAACAACTACCTGTAGAACGTACAAATATTTGCTCCGTGCGGGGTTCGAACCCGCAACCCGTGACGCACAAGCCGGTCGCTCAGTTTCTGCGCCAATCGGGTCGTCAAATCCACTTGTCATATAAACGTCTATGACAAGAAAGAAGATTCCAAAAAGGAAAAAGTAGGTACGTGCTTTATCTTCCAAAAGCCTTTGTTTTAGCAGTTGTTTTTCCAAAAACCATTTTGGATTTTCCCTTGAGTTTTTGAGTGGGTTTATAAACTAAAACTACCATATACAGAAACGCCCCGATCCGGAACAAGTTTATTATCATGCAGCTCGTACAGTATCGTATTTGCTCCGTACTGGCATCAAACCCGCAATACCGTGATGCATAAGTCGATAGTTAAAACATTGCAAACATTAAGTCGTTAAAACAAATTACTTATATAGTAATATCACTACGTAACTACAGCAATACTGCTAAGATAAATATCCCTCCTTATTTTTTATCAAAAGAAATAATTACCTTTTATTAAATAAATAAACAGCTAGACTAAGTGATTTTCCATTTTCTAAATTCAAATTTTACTTTAGTTGTTTGTTGAAACAGCAAAAAACCGTTTTACTATGAAAAATAAATAAACTAAAAAACAGTAACTTCTTATTTTTCAACAAGAAAAGCCTCTTTGCTGAAATGAAATTTCATAATGATAGCTCGTTTGAAATGTTAATAAATAATAAAGTCGGGCTTTAAGTTTACTATATAACATAAATAAACAAAATAGAATTACTTTTAAATAAAAATGTATAAAAAAAATGGTGACAGCACTTTTTTCATAAATCACACTCAGGTTGGATTGGTCTTGATTGATGGTCTTCGAGGACGTACGTGCTAGATGCCCAGATAGTATACCACCTGTTCGACTAAATGGTGTCCCTTTAGACAGAGTTCTTCAATTTAAATATCTAGGGCATATAGTTACAGCTGACCTCGGGGATCATGCTGACATTGAGCGGGAGCGGAGGGCCTTGTCTAAAAGAGCGAATATGTTGGCCCGTAGGTTTGTGCGATGTTCGCATACAGTGAAAGTCGCACTTTTTCAAGCGTACTGTACCTCACTGTACACATGCAGCTTATGGGCAAACTACACGCAGAGGAGTTACAGCGCCCTCCGTGTCCAATTTAATAATGCATTCAGGGCGGTGCTGGGGCTGCCCCGCTTCTGCAGTGCTTCAGGCATGTTCGCAGCAGCACGCGTCGATTGCTTTCATGCGACCATGCGCAAAAGGTGTGCGTCTTTGGTACGCAGAGTGCGGGACAGCGCGAACACCGTACTGGCTATGATAGCAGCTAGAGTTTATTGTCCCTATATCCGTCACTGCTGTAATAAGCATGTCACATATAGTGTTGGATAGAGGGACAATAACAATATTAATAATTAGAATTAAATTTTTTATTTTCTTTTCAATGTAAAAATATGGGTGAACATACCTGAATTAAATGCATTTTATTTTATTTTATTTATTTATTTATTATAACAAAAAAATATGAAAAGCAAAAGTAGGTACTCTACAAGATTTTTTAGCTATGGCAGGATACACACCCGGCTCCTGTTTGTTGAAACGGCTGTTTTAGTTGATTAAGCTAAGGTCTTGGGCACCTGATATTTAATTTATCTTCAACATATTTGGAGTTTTGGATTTATAGATTTATAGTTTTGGAATATGTATGTGTTTAAAAAAGTTTATAACTATGCATTATATCAACCATCTAGTACCAGTAAGACAAGCCTGGTTGCTTAACACAGAACTAGATGGCGCTAATTTCCAGATAATACCTGTATAATATAATATATTTATTATTATTATTATTAAGTTGTTCAATAAAGATATGAAAGATTAATAAAACTGCGGTGTGATAGAACCATTACAGATAATGAATACAAAAACTTGACTTCGAAACGTCTGGTTAAAATAATATCAAATATACCGCTTTAAAATCCGTAAAAAGTAGTTTTATTTCAACTTGACTTAAATTAGAAAGAAAGAAAGAAAGAAATATATCATTTATTTAAAACATTTAAAATTAAAATTTTCTAAGACAATCAACCTTGAACCCGTCAATGAATTTATTAAAACCGATAAATTATATTATTTGAGCTCAATTTGAATATAATATCAGCGGTCAAAACTAGGGTTGTCACCGATTTCAAGATAACTGAATAAAAGAGAAACATGATTCTATTGCTTTTATTGTAGGTATTTTAGAAATATTATATGGAAATATTATGGTGTATTTGTTAACTCTGTATCTGTGTAAATTACCTGCTAAAAATAACAGATACAAAAAAATATTCAAAACAATTTAACTTTATGAGAAAAATTTGCTTGAAACTATTAACATTTTACGGAAAAAGGATAATCTGTTCTTCTGTAATATTTTTTGAAGAGTACCTAGTTATTATAGTCAAGTTTTGTATGTACTTTCTGTTACATTTTTAGAACATTTCTTCTACCACTAACTAAACAGTAATAATATGCAACGTCATTTTATTTTTCTGCGTGAAAAATTAATTTGTGTGTTCTAACTCACATAATTATAGTAATTATTATCGCTGCTTCTCCTTCTCTGAATAAACACTAGGAATCAGTGAAAGATGGGCAGTTTTAGGGGCTATGTTTAGACAGGGACTTTCAAAATTAAATTTGGCATACTTTCAATTATATTTAGGGTTTGAATTTACTCGTAGTAATAAAAAAATCTTTACTTATGTAAATAATTGAATCAGCACCTGGTATTTCTTGTCCATCTTTATATTCCCAGAGCAGCATGAAACAAGTAAATTTTTCTAGTAAATATAAAAAAACCCAAAAATAAAACTAGGTATATATTTTTTACTTCATGCAAGCCCTGACTTTTTTTAATTAATTAAATTAAAACTTTTGCTTCTATTATGAGAGGTGAGGTGTAAATGACTACATAATAAACGAAATAAGGTATTTTCTGAATAACAAACATTGTTCGGTTTAAAAATTAGATCAGTACAATATGTATGACTATTGGATATCCATAACACAAGCCTCATCGCTTAGCTCGAATCTAGATGGCGCTGTGTAGTGGCGGATAAGAATCTTAAGAAATAATTTTAATAAACCTATACAGTTTCTATAGTGTCGGCAACGGCTCGCGGAAGAATGCCAACGCGTACCCGTAACCCGTAACTTTGGTGGTGACGCGAAATCATCCCGTGTAGTTTTAGTCGGTAGTCACCCACTCTGGGTGGAGTCTGACACACCCCCGTCGTCTCCCCGCCGGCGGGCAGTGCGGAAACGCATTTCCAACGGTCAAAAAAAAAAACAAAGGTCGGCAACGGCCGAGCGACACCTTCAGTGTTGCAAATGTCTATAGGCTGCGGTAACCGCTTACCATCAGGACTGCAAGCTTGTTTGAAATCCGTTATAATATAAAAAAAAATATTTCTCATAATATTATCTATAATAATAACCGTCGGTTTTTGTTTCGAGGTATTTCAGTAGGTATTACAAAAACTTGTGAAAACTACCTTGATTTTAGATTTGCAGATTTAGAAAAAGAAGTTTATTGCGGGTTTTATAGATTTATGGGTAAGTTGTGTTAAAGATATTAATGGTTAAATTCAATGAATAATCCGAAGTCCACTTTCGACAACCCTACTTGTAACAAAAAGATTATTCTGTATAGAAATAAATTATGCAAACTTTGATAGGATTTGGGAATAAAAGCTATTAGCCTAACATGAGATAATCTTCAGCTGAAAATCTAGTTGTTCCTAAGTCAAACAGGTTTTGAAATAAATAGACCTAACCGAACTACTTTCGTTTTTTTCTTTACGTCTTTTATCGCGGTATATTTATAGTATTTTATCCCGACGATCCAGATACTTTTGCTTAATTGGATTGTAAATAATTAACAAAAATATAAAAGAAGATGTACCATAAGATTTGACATGAAAGAGATCTACCTAACCCTTTGAGGATGGAGGAGGCGTGATTCTAGCATACTTTTAATTAACTAATCAAGTGTATCTAGCTAATTATCCCTTATAAGCAATGATATTTTATGGGACCGACGCTAATTAAAAGTTCAACAATCGTTTTCATAAACTAAAACACTCAATTGAAATCCTATTTTAATTATAAATTTATTCACCCTCGTTACAAATTTTGGAGCCTTTGTTTGGGAACATAATTTAAAGTTTTATTAATTTATAATATTAATTGGATCTCAATAATTATTTTAAGAAAAGAGACTGTTTATTGATGTAGTATAGTCGTGTTTGACATATTGGGCTATTTTGCTCAATGGTTTTATGTGTGATTAAGGATTTCTAAAAATAACACATATTTATTTTGGACCTAACTTTTTTAATTATTTCTACTGCAGCTTGTTAATATTCTTAAATCTTAATATGTATACAACGTACAAACATATTCAAGAAAACTTCGCTAATAAATACAGAAACGTCTATTGGGCGAGCCACAACATGTTTTAAGAAAGGGATGCCGCTATTCAACTCGTAATGCACCATCTCTCTCTAACAAGTGAGATTGCATAAACACTTAATGATACAGCCCCTGCACTCGCTCTGTCACATAACACTCAATTTATCTAAACAGACACCGTATATTTAGTTGAAACGACTTGTAACCTGAATCTCAAACCAACATTAACCCCTATTATTAATGTTTGTCTTAGAAATGTATACATAGCTACATATAAAATAGATTAGTCAGTCAGTCAGGACAACTAGACTGACTGACTAACTGATTCAACAACGCAGATTCAAAGCTGCTGGCGCTCAATGCTAGATATTTTCGCAGATACTATGTTGTAAAATTGTACTACGAAAAGATTTTTGGAAATGTCGCCCCTAAAGGGATAAAACAGGGTATCAACGATTGTATGAGTCTTTATTTTTAAAGTAAGAAGTATGATATTTCAGCTTGTGGTTACAAATGAATGTATACGTGTTTAGGCGTTATTGAACATTTCACCCCCAAGGGGATGAAATATGGGATTAAAGTTTACATAGGAAGTTCCCTTTTGGAACGGGATTTTAATATTAAATATTAAAGCTTCGGCAATTGTGAAAATATTTGTAGGGAAATTAAAATTAAATGGATAAGAGTCGATGTTTTGGCAACGTGAATGCAATGCTCGTGACATAAGTACATTGCACCCGTACAAAGCTACTCGGGCCACTAGCACAACATACATTACTGTTACTCTATAGAAACTTTAAAAGGTTTATGTTTGTGAAACGGTAATGGTGTGGCATCAAATTGAAAACATAGAGCTAAATTTATTTCCGCGTTCAAAAGACGTGACACAAAGTACATCGCTTTCTTTGTATGTCCAATATAAAATGTTTTGAAAAGGAAAACGGCAATAGAGACGTGGGTACTGACAAAACTCGTTGTATAAAGAAAATCGACTGTACGCTTCCAAATAAGAATGACTAATCATTGAAATAAAACAATGGATAGATACCATCCATGGTGACTTACATGACAATGGATGCTGTAAAAAATTCTCAATTTGAGTGTCAGATCATGTAGGAGGTAGGGCATAGCAAGATTTTTCGCTCAAATTGCGCTGCCTGACTGAGGAACTACCTCCACCTTACAGAAGACCGCAGTGAATCAACAATAGTTGTCTTTCTGCGAGCGAGTAAGGTTACCAGAGCTCATTGGGGGAGTGACTATTCTGACAGCATGGGAATTCCGTTTGCTGTCAGTTCAGTAACTCCCTATTTTAAGAAACCTGAACGGTTTCTAAGGGGTTTGGCAACTCATTTGCAAGCCTCTGGTGTTGCAAATGTCTATGGGCGGCGGTCATCACTTACCATCAGGTGAGCCGCCTGTTCGTTTGCCCCCTTATCACCATAAAAAAAAGATCTCGCTATTATGCTCTCATCATCATCAACCCATTAATGTCCCACTGCTGGGAATGGATTTCCACTCATCACTCCACCGGTCACACCACTAGGCTACCACAGCCTTTATGCTCTATCTTTGGAAAACGAAATACGTAAAAATGTCTAGAAGTTTATTTTTAAAGACAGTGTCAAATGCAATGTTCAACAACTCAGTGTAGTGAGCAATTACAGCACTGCAGACTCCTGGCGTGAGACGAAAATGTTCGCGAGCGGAGTTTAAGAAGTGTTTGATTTATTCGCGAGACGAACGGTGCTTGACAATTTTATTCTGCGCTCGATTTAGCGCCAAACGGTCGTAAATTTATATTTTATGCTAAAGTGTGTACTTATTCTGGCACATTTAAAAAAAATATGTTTGAAGTGGCCTTGTGTATGTATAAAGTATAATAATAGTACTATACCCGGACATTATGACACAGCGCCATCTAGTTCCGTGGTAAGCAGCGAGGCTTGTATTACAAACACTAGAAGGTTGATATACATATATACTTTTTTTTTGTAAATACATACTTATTATTCATAGATACATCCATGACTCGGATACAAATGCTCATGCTCATCACACAAACATTGGACATTTGAAGCCGTAGCACAGAAGGCAGCGTTAACTACCGCTGGACTATTCAGGTCGTCAAATACATACTATTTGACGATACATATATAAAGTTTATCGCGTTAAACTAGTGGTCAAATGTGCGACTGCAGAGTAAGAGGCTTTGTGTCCGATTCCGGAGTCCGGTCCGGTCCGGTCGAGTAAAGTGGTATTCGTGTTTCTATAAAATTCTCAGTACCTGGACGTTTGGATTCGTTCTCGGTTGAGTTCAATAGACACAACTTAAAACATACAGACGAAATGTGAGTGAAAATTAGTACACTTATGCCTAACTCTTCAGAAATGCAGAATAGAATAGAAGAAAAGGAAATAGAATTGGCATATTGCAATAATAATTGTCTATCGGGCAAACCGAGGATCAAAAGCGATGGCTGACGTATGCGTGCTGTCAGTGTGGACAGGTCAACTCAAAGCTGCACTGGTGCTTTCTTCAAAAGACCATCTCAGACTGACATATTGTACATACATACATATTGTATATACATCGTCAGGCTCACACATTGTTAACAAGATGTTTGGACTTCAAAAGAAACCATGATTCTCTGAGTTTGTTTCGGCATTTCTTCTCAGAGGTCGTCAGTTAGGAAATGCCGATGCCATCTAGTTCCTAAAATATATTTTATACATACATGACTTGTAAAAGTGTCTTTAAAAGATCTATTTACAGAAATAAATATTATTTAATTTAATCATTCAAGTCGGGAATTATAAAAAGCTTCTTCCAGCTCAGAGAGGTACAAAGATGACTACATTTTAAACATTGTAGTCAAAATTGGATATAATACAAAGTTAGCAATTTCACGGTAAATAATTAAAACGTAATAGTTAGTGCTAACTTTAAACCCAAGAACTTTCAAACGAGTTTAATTTAACAATTTTATTCCGCTCACGCTTTAAACTTTAATTCAAACCTTGTAATGGATATTACTGTCGTCATAACTGCCAGTTTGTGGGGAAAGGATTTTATTGTAAACCTAGTTGTTGGAACTAATTGTTAAGGGTCATTGTTCCGTGAAGATATTTGTGGTAATTTTAAATGGGACATATTATGTACGTACTTAGATTGCAGGTTCTTTCCTTTTTTTTAAACATTGCCCTAGGATTTTCTCTTAAGTTGTAAGTGCGTTTACAAAATACAAATTTGGACATACCTACACAAACGCCCAAACCCGGAAAAGTTACAAATTAAAAGTAAATTGATTTAATTAAATGTAGTTTTACAATATTTCGAGACGATAAGCTCTTCCGTAACAAATGCTAAAAATACAAATGTTTAATTTAAATGTTATTAAATGTTATTCGAATCTAAATAATTTGAAAATATTATTTTCTGTTAGTTATAGGCGTTTTAGTCTCCTTCTTCAGTCACTTTCTTGTAGACTATACGGTTTATATAAAACCGTGTAAAAAAAGAAAAAAAGAAGTGTTGGGTGTAGTGGGGTATCTAAGCTGAAGGTGGGGTGGGTTGGGATTCTTCTGTGCGTAGCTCTATGAGTATGCTGTGGTTTAAGATTGGATATCCTTACTTAATATAATAATTGCGAAAGTCTGTCTGTTACGCCTTCATGCTATGACCGCTGAACCGATTTAGATGAAATTTGGTATTGAGATAGTTTTAGTCCCGGGAAAGGACATAGGGTAATTTTCATCCCGGAAATCATCCCTTAAAAGGGGGAAATGGGGGGTGGAAATAAAATTACTAATTTTACGCGGACGAATTCGCGGACAATAGTTTCTTATTTTCTTTCTGTTTCTCACCTTGGCGGCTGGTGAGCTTGAAGGCTCGTCGAACAACGCCCACACCTTGGGCTTGATCCTTTGCCAGATCCCCACATCTCCTGATAAGTAGGCCTCCTCATACCCGAAGAGCCTCGCGATCTCTTCTTCCGAGGGTTTCTCACTGTCAATGTCCAATTTGTCCAGGATTGCCAGGGTATTCTGATGGAAAAAGAAACAGGAATAAGTCGAATTGTAAAATATTTTGCGGACATTATGACACAGCGCCATCTAGTTCCGAGCTAAGCAACGAGGCTTGCGTTACGGATACTAGATTGTTGATACATTACAAAGATATATTTGTCTGTAAATATATACATATTATACATAGAATTATCCATGAATCATGTACAAATGTCCGTGTTTACTACACAAAAAATATTATTAATAATAATATTTATTTTATTACTACCAGGATTCGAACCCGGGACCCTTAGCATAGAAGACAGTCTTGATAGCGCTACGCGAAATAGGTCTCCAAAAAGATTTGATTAGCTTTGGGATTTAAGCATTGAGCTAAGCACGCAAAGGACCGTTGTCTGTATCCCTGTCACGTAGGTACCTTAAAAAAAAGGAGCTTTTGAAGTCAACACACATAATAATATTTTTTATATCGCATCGTTTCTTTTAATAATCGTAGCAGGATTTTCCTTTAAATTAAAGAATTCATTCGCCCTATTCCCCATTCTCTCACGATGTTTTCCTTCACCGTATAAGCATGTAATAAATACGCACGTAACTTCGAAGTCAGTGGTGCGCGCCTTGGGTTTGAACTCGAGACCTTTGACGACACAGGCCCACTGGTGGTGGTGCTCACAAAGTTATCACAGCATTACAATGTACACATGAACGCAATAAAACTACCACCACCATCAACCCATTATTGTCCCACTGCTGGGCACGGGTCTCCTCTAATTTGAGAGGGATTAGGCTATAGTCCACCACGCTAGCCTACTGCGGGTTGGCAGACTTCACATGCCATCGAGAAAATCTCTCATGCATGCAGGTTTCCTCACGATGTTTTCCTTCATCGTTTGAGCATGTGATAAATATGTACATGACTTCTAAAATGTATGAGATATGACATCTCAGTCCACTGGTCACACCACTATAGGCTACCATAGCTTAGCAATAAAATATTGAGTGAAAACTCAAAGCTTTATTTTGGCCTCAGTTATCAGAAGTTTGGCCTGGAATAATTAATATAACATAAACATCATTTCGTCGTACAAAAATAATAAGCAAACTTGTACAGAGTTTACAGTGACAGTAAAAAATATATAAGGCGGGTATATTTTTCACAGAGAATAAATTATTATGTATTTTTATTATTTACAGAGTTATTATAAATTAGGAGTATTTTTATCGTCAGTTCCCGTCGGTTCGTTAAAAAGTTTGAAACAAAAACGTCCGTCGTAAGATACCTTGGTTCATCATAGGTTTAGTACACTGGCGGACATTTTTAGTGGAAGATACATTTTTTATAATACAACTTTACATCCGATGTTCTCGGTCTAGGCTGTAAAATACATTTTTTTTAAATTTACTAGCGGTCCGCTCCGGCCTTGCACATGTTACTTCACGAGACATATTTTTCTAGTAATAAATATAACCTATGTTGGTCGCAGATAATTGAGCATTCGAACGGTGAAAGAGTTTTTGAAATCAGTTCAGTAGTTTCTGAATTTATTCGTTACAAACATACAAATCTTTCCTCTTTATAATATTAGTATAGATATAGATTATGCTCAATATAATGATAATATGTAAGGATACTTAATGTAGATTATAATATATTTGGTAGATTTAATTTATCTACACATTATTATACATTGAAAGAAATAAAATTCTGCACTATGTACAAGAACCTGCAAACTCTAATCTAATTTGCACACTTTAAAGCGAAGATGGAAATTGATCGCGCTTCTATTGGCTCTCAATACAGAAAAACAAAAAATCGCGCCCGTGGCTTGGAAGGTGTTAGGTGAGTTCTACCGTATTCCGATTCATTGATATGTTTAGGTAGTATATAGTTATAAAACTGGCACAAATGCAAACTGAGTTGCTACTGAGAATTTCATAGAAAAACCCAACAACTCACAACTCGATTTAGATTTCGAACACAAAACCACGCACTTAGAAGTCGTGCTGGAAACTATTACAAGAACATACGAAATCTTATTTTTTAATTTCATAATATATTTTTGTTTTATTTGAAGTATAAAAATAAAAAGAAGTCTTCAACCATTTAATTAATCACCAAGAAGATAGTAGTATAGGCAAAATAATATCATAAATACTTGAAAAACAAAACCAATTTATGTGAAAGTCGAATAAAAAATCCAATTACAAAACTTATAGAAATAAATTGAAGAAAATTAAAAAAAAAGGAATACTTTAATACGGCCAACAATGTACGTCTAAAGTATCAATCCACTTAAAAATAAGAGCCTATTTGTGCGCTCCGTCGCATAGACACCAGTTTTTTTTTTTCTTATTACAAATAGGATGACGAAAATTGGACTTCGCCAACCTCGTGATTGGAAAAATGAAGCCTTTTTATAACGAAACCAAAGAGTTTCCAATTTGTGTATTCTTTGACAATCGACTCAAATATGAAATGTACGGCATATTATGTTGCCGATTTGTCGGTTTGGCCATTTGTCACAGATGGCTTACAATATGTCAGTTTAGATTCAAATTATTATGGGCAAATTAGAGATGAAATCTTATATATAAAATTCTCGTACTCCTCCGAAACGGCTTGACCGATTCTCATCAAATTTTGTGAGCATATTGAGTAGGTCTGAGAATCGGCCAACATCTATTTTTCATACCCCTTAGTGATAAAGGTTGTCCACCAACCCCTATAATGTGGCAAAACAACGTTTGCTGGGTCAGCTAGTTACATATAAAATCTGACGTAATAAAACAAGACTATTTCTTATATTTACGCAAATAATAGACGTTGAAATACACCTTATATCTCGATATACAAATTCCTATTGATATTATTCAAACCCGATGTTTCAGTTACAGCATGGTTCCTTGAGGGATTAAGTAATATGGGCGTACCAATCAATATACAGTAAAATAACAGTATGATTTTGTAAAAATGTTTATGATCCCTGTTTTTTTTTGTTTGGTTTTTTCAATACAGGGACGTACATCACTTAAGGTTATGTACTCAATTGCTACTTAATGACGCTCACCTAAAGTGAAATCGCGGTTTTTATTTATGGAATTGTAATTTTAAGGTTTGTAAATATTACTTTTTTGTAAGTTCTTTTTAAAAAGTCTTATTTTTTTAAAGTTACTTAATTTTAAGTAACTGCCTCGTTGGTCTAGTGGTCGTACAGTACGACTGCCAAGCAAGAGGTCTTGGGGTTCGACTCCCAGTTCGAGCAAAGTGTTATTGAGCTTTTCTATGAAAATCTCAGTTGCAGCTCGGAGTTTGGATTTGTGCCCGGTTAATGGCAATAGGCTCGCCCCCTATCACATGCGACCTAAAACATATCGGCGAAACGTGGGTGTACATTAGTACACCTCTGCCTAACATTTCGGGGACGACAGGCGTGATGGTATTTATGTTACTTAATTTTAATTCTACTTAAAATTAAGTAACTTTTGGCATTCACATTTATAATTCCCAAAATTAAAGTTAAAATGTCAAAAGTGGTTCTAAAAACCAACTATAACTTTAGATTATTAGCAGAAACACGAAATATACAGCGTAAATCTGGATTATAAACACAACTTAAATTAGATAGAAATAAACTGAATGGACTTCACAAACCATCTAAAATGTTATGAACTCCTGTTTCGCCAACTAAAATTGGATGCGCCAAGTTTTAGTTATAATTAATCCCAATTTATGTTGCTTATCTGTTTTTAGATCTAAACTCAGATACATGATAATAATAATGATTGTTATTACAGCCTGATTTTAATAATGTTTAGTCTAGATTATCTTACTAATATTATAAACGCGAAAGTTTGTTAGTATGGATGTATGTATGGATGGATGTTTGTTACTTTTTCACGCAAAAACCGCTCAACAGATTTGAATGAAATTTAGCATACATATAGTTTATTACCGGCATTAACACATATGCTACTTTTTATCTATATACCATGCGGGTAAAGCCGAGGGAGGCAGCTAATTCATAATAAAATCAAATTTATCCGTACACTTTTACATAACAAAGACTGGTCCTGGACGTCTAGCCGTTCTTCCGTGATAAAAGACCCGGGTTCGAATCCCGGTAGGGGAAATATTTGTGTGAAGAGCAAGGACAGTCGTAACTGGATCATTGTCGTTTCTATTTCATATGAATGTTTTCCAAAAAAACTGTTTGCTTGTATGTAGTAAATAGCTGATTCCCGCGACTTCGTCCGCGTGCAATAAATAAAAGTTTCATATTAACTTCGCACCCCCGTTTTACCCCCTTAGGAGGTGAATTTTCAAAAATCCTTTCTTAGCGGATGCCTACGTCATAACATCTACCTGCATGCCAAATTTCAGCCCGATCCGTCCAGTGGTTTGGGCTGTGCGTTGATAGATCACTATGTCAATCAGACAGTCACCTTTGAGTTATATACATATATTTAGATTACTTATGAAATGCTGAGACGAGAAAACTTGCCCCAAAATCAAAAAGAAATCATTCAACACACCACTCCAAGTCTCGCGCAGAAATCATGATTATTAAATAAATGTATTCTAGTATTTTTGGCAAGCTATAAGGAAGATTCTGTCGAGATCTGAAGCCAAGTTTTTAGCACTTAACTCGTAGATATGAATACTTGATTGTAAGCCTGCTGAATATACTAATCATAAATTACCAACTGTTTTAATGAATTCTCAAGATTTTTTTTGGGAGTGAGTGCCTTATAAATTAAATAAATACAAAGTATTTATTGACCTAAATTTTGTACAATAGATGTGAATCCCCTGGCCCTTATCCTAGGCCTTAATCTTGAATCATTTAATTTTTAGGGTGCTATACCCAAAGTACCTATTACTAAGCTCCCGCTGTCCGTCCGTCTGTCTGCCTATCCGCACCGGGCCGTATCTCAAGAACTGTAGTACACAGACAGTCGATACATAGACAGTTGAAATTTTCACAGATGTTGTATTTCTGGTATTGCTATAACAGCAGATAAAAATATGATAAATAATAATTATTTGAGGGGGGTCCTAATAGCTACTAAAAACTTTTTTTTTTTTTTTTTCTTTTTTTAAAAACGTTGCCCCACACTAGGATTTTCTCCTGTATCGTGGGTGCGTTTACAAACACAAATTTTCACATACACAAACGCCCAGACCCGGAACAACTACCTGCAGAACTTACAAATATTTGCTCCGTGCGGGGATCGAACCCGCAACCCGTGACGCACAAACCGATCGCTCAGCCACTGCGCCACCGAGTCGTCGTTTTTGCTTCTTCTATCTTTGTAGGAGGTTGTAGGGCATAGCGAGATTTCTCGCTCAAATTGAGCTGCCCGACTGGGGAAGTACCTCCACCTTACAAAAGACCTCAGTGAATCAACAATAGTTGTCTTTCTGCGACTGAGTAAGGTTACCAGAGCTCATCGGGGGAGTGACTATTCTGACAGCATGGGAATTCCGTTTGCTGTCAGTTCAGTAACTCCCTATTTTAAGAAACCTGAACGGTTTCTAAGGAGTTTGGCAACGCATTTGCAAGCCTCTGGTGTTGCAAATGTCTATGGGCGGCGGTCATCACTTACCATCAGGTGAGCCGCCTGCTCGTTTGCCCCATTATCACAATTAAAAAAAAATCGTTATCGTGTCTGACTTGCACTTGTAATAGTTTAGTGGTAAGCAGGGATCGTAGCAGGAGGCTTTCTATAGTTTCTTTCTACCCCATGGGCAAAAAGCGTGAGTGTGTATATATGTATATTATAACGAGCAATGATTATGCCACGCTTTCCGTGGAAGTTCGAGGAAGGCGCAGCCTCGAACTTTTTCATCAACAGCGATTATGAGCACTAAAACTAAGATCACAGCAATTCGTTGGGAGTTAAGTGTTAGGTATAACACTTAAACTGTCGCATTGCTGATAAGTTGTCGGACTTTTATCCTTAATCGATTCCCGGGACACGTCCCGAATCTTAAGCAGCTGGTGTCCCCACCATATTTCTTTTTAATCCAAGATCGGCAATCGGAAAGGTAATTAAAATAGTATAAAAGAAAGCAATTCAGCCGATTGCCTGATATTGACCCTTGAAAGGGTCCCAATCAGATTGCTTGTGTATTTTTTTTATTACAAAATTATATATCTTTTAGCTGCTTTTTTAGTTTTTAAAATAAAATTTCCACACTGATACTTACAGTGAACTACCATTTAATATATAAAGCTAATTATCAAAGGAATTTGTGATTTTTAGTAATAATAGCACACAACAAGTTTACACCAAATTTAAATATTTTTAACCAAAAACCGGTCCCAGCCATGAGTTTGAAGCGAGAACGCGAACTAAATTAGTCGACAATACATACGTTTCACAGTGCGTGAGTAATCGTTTTGTACGCTATTAGTCGTGAATGAGCGAGTTCGAGTGAGTCGTGAGTTAGAAAAACGCTTGGAATTTTTTTCTAGTTCACAAGTGCTGTGTCTCGCGTTTGGGCATGTATAGGAATTTATTTTTGCAAACACGACACCTCAGTTGTATGGAGACTTGATGGAGGAAACGTTAAAAGAAATCTAGTAAACATTAACAATTTTGTTTAAGAACATTTTTATTTTCTCAAAGACGAAAACCGTTTTCGTATTTGACCTCGCTTTTAGCACCATAATGAAAATTGATGAAGGTGGGCTAAATGTGATATATCATTACTTGCAAGGAGGCCAGTGTTTTTTTTTTAACGTTACGCTAATTTGATGGGCAGTGATTAGATTTTTCAGAATGGATAAGATGGCGTCTATTTTTTTTCTTAATCTATTTTAGTAATTAATTTTATAGAGAGCTGTGGTAGCCTAGCGGTGTGACCAGTGGGCTGAGATGTCAGAGGTCTCGAGTTCAAACCCAGGGCACGCACCACTGACTTTTCGGAAGTTATGTGCGTATTTATCACATGCTCAAACGGTGAAGGAAAACATCGTGAGGAAACCTGCATGCTTGAGAGAATTCTCAATGGCGTGTGAAGTAACTGCCAACCCGCAGTAGGCTAGCGCGGTGGACTATAGCCTAATCCCTCTCAATTGAGAGGAGACCCGTGCCCAGTGGAACATTAATGGGTTGATGATGATTAATTAATTTTATAACTTTTAATTGCGGAAGAAAATGCATTCGCAATATACCTACGTATTTGCACTAAATATAAGTACTCAAAACCTTGAGTCTTACGACTATTTCATGTGGTTTCAATGGTCATAAGCATGGCTGTAGGTGTGAGTCCTGAGTTCAATGTCCAGGTTAAAAAATACATACTACTGGCATTTTTTACAAACTCATGGAAGCATATTTAGTTCTTACAATAATAAGGCAAATATTCGACATAAATTTACTTTTTTTTTTCACTGATTTTAACATTTTATGATGCTATTTAAATCTCGAATATTATTTCAAGTCTCTGTTATAACTAGGTTGGAGTTTCGATTAAGGGCAAAAGACTCGAACCTAAAAAAATATGAACATCAATATTCCTCTGTCTATCTTTTAGTGGTACAGTCGTCACTTAAAAAAACGTGTAAACATATTCATATGCGTCACAATTGAAACAAACAACCGGGTATCCAGCCGGGTATCCAGCCGGGTATCGGGCCGGGTATACCCGGTACATAAACAAAGGATCACAATTCCATTATCGCAGATTACGACCGGTTTTCGCCCGGTCAGGCTCACGACCGCGATTTAGCGGTATGATTGGGCATGTTTTTTTTTGTATGGCATTTTTCCGATTCGAAGGGAAAATGTGAGTAACATGGCGGGTAGTTATTTTTTATTAAGTGTACATGTATTTGTGGTATGTGAGGAGGGGAGGTATTTATGGAATACCCTTGAAATAAAATACATAATAATTGTTTTTAGTTTGGTGATTGTTCGTATGAAAATTGTGGACTTGGACTCTATCAACCATGTAGTATTATTAGCACAAAACTTGTTGCTTAGCTCGGAATTACATCATCATCATCATCATCATCATCAGCCCATATTCGTCCACTGCTGGACGTAGGCCTCCCCTAGTGAACGCCACAGAGCTCGATCTTCGGCTCTTCTCATCCAGTTGCTGCCAGCTGCCTTCCGCAAGTCATCGCTCCACCTGGCCGGCGGTCGTCCTACGCTACGTTTGCCGAGACGCGGTCTCCACTCAAGCACTCGGAATTACATGGCGCTGTGTAATTATTTTTAAATAATATATTTACTTTAATTTGAGGTAATTCCTATGCAATGGAAAAAAAGGTTTCAGGGTCCGCACGACCGACATGTGTAGTGTTGGAAAGGCCTATAACCCTTGTAAAAACAAACAGCTTGAATTTTTTTTTCTTTAAAGTCATAAGCTGAGGTCTAGTAGTCATGAGGCGGACCCTAATTTTAACCGCAAGTTTTCGGTGTCACATGTCCAAGACCGCGAAAGCGATTGAGTTTTAAACTGCACTTAGCTGAAACGGGATTAGACCAGCCACTACGTAGGCATGTCTAGGGGAGGGGTGTCCGAGAATAGACACACTAGTCTGATATAGCGTAGTCGCATTGCGGTAGACCACACACAGAATCGCGGTATAAGCTTGTCTGTGTCAAGAAAACTACAGTACAGAACAGTGTTCCATAACTGGTCGAACGTGTTCCGTCACTACAAAAAAAAATACATGTGTGAAAAATTAGAAAAAGGGAGTTCTACCATTTTTTCTATTTTTTTAAGAGTACCTATAGCAAAATATTTTGTAAATCACAATAATTTAAAATTAGAAAGAGCCGTTGCCGATGAACAGATTTAAAAAATGAGCACGTCCATCCATTCATGGACAAATATTAGATGGATACCTGAATATAATGTTACCATTTTTTTTTTCTATTTTTTTCCAAAAAACATGGTATAGTTTTGTTTATAGCATTTGACACTATGTTGATTTGTATATTTTTTGGCAACACCATGAAGTGAAATCATTATTCATTATAATTATTATTATAATTATAATAATAATTATAATAATTATTTATATAATAATTATAATAATTTGTTTATTAAATAAAAGTGCTGTACATTTTAACAATAGATATCTTACAATTAAATATAAAAGATTACTTATGATATGCCTGAACTAGGTTAAACCTGTGTTGCAGGCTAAGAATAATACAAATATTTTAATTAAATTTAAATTAACAAATTTATAAGCTTATATTGTTTAATTCAAAGTAAAGTACTACATAATAATGAAACTTGGATTTAATGTCAAGGCATTTATTTACATACTACGAGTAGGTTTTCTGTTTGCTCGTACGTAATGTTTTTTAAATGTTGACTTAATAAGTTCTTACATCTAGAATAATTTAATTTATAAATACTAAGTTCTCTATTTAATCAATTGTACATGAATGGGCCTAGAAACGTAAAGAATCGATTTACAAATACATATTTTGAGGTTGTTTTTGTGGTACAGACTATATCGAACCGTCTCTTGTTAGTAATGTCAGCATTGTAGGTAAGCATGGAGTGTTGTTTTAGTATTATAAGTTTACGAACAGTCAGCACGTTGCATTGAAGCAATATTGTTTATATTAAATTATATCATAACACGTTTCTATCATCTTTACATAACTGACGTAAAAAAGACAAGCAGATGCTTCGTTTATTATTCTTTGATTCTCAGTTCCATGGAAAAACGCTGAATTCGTATCTTTTATCTAAATATTAGTTTGTTTCTGAGAAAATTAATATCAAAACGTCTAGGTATGATTGAGAAAAATAAGGAATAAAATGATAAATTATTTAGTTATATTTTAAACAGTACGCGTGTATACTCATGTTTATACACTTTACATAATAATATAATATGTATATCGACCAATTGTTATGTACAGTACTTCAAGCAAATAAACTTTCATTTAATTTTAATTCACGTCACTTTCGACAGACGTGTACAGCAATTATTTCTTAAATAGTAGTGGTAGAGTAGAGGTGTCAAAACAGTCTTCATAGAAATAGTTGTTTCAACAAAAAGCACTCAAAATAACATGTTAAACATTTGAAACCTCCAAGCTTGCTTAAAATTGCAATCAATTCGTTGAAACGTTTAGGAATTAAGCCGACAATGTTGAGAAGTTGTCACCCCTAGCTACTGCGATTTAAAAAATACTTTATTCAAAGAGCCATAATTAACAATGATAATTTAAAAATCGGCCAAGTCCGAGTCGGATTCACGCACAAACGGGTTCCGTACCATTGACTAGGTAAACAGCAGTGGGTACACAATTGAATGAAAGGTAAATTGCGGTTTACGATTTATGACGTATTAATAAAATGACTAACTAGATCTTCTTCAAACCAATTTTCGGTGGAAGTTTGCATGGTAATGTAACATCATGTATTTTTTTGTTTTAAAATTCTCTTATTTTAGAAGTTACGGGGGGGGGCCTCATTTTACCACTTTGGAAGTGTCTCTCGCGCAAACTATTCAGTTTAGAAGTAGGTAAATTACATTAAAAACCTCAATATCATTTTTGAGGACCTATCCATAGATAGCAAACGTCATGCATTGCAAACGCCAAGTTTTACATCGCTTAAGTCGTATCTTTTTGTGTACTTGAGTGTACTTTCATGCAACTACTTTCGTAATGTAACTCAAATATTTTGAAAAACATACATACGTGATCCCTACATACAACCTTAGTTTGATTCATGTACATTGATACACTTTGTCATACATACTCGCCAGTTGCAAGTACAACGCGTGTTTTATTTTCTAACGTTTTTAAAAAAGTGCACTAGCTAGGTCGACGTTTGTCCTTGTAAAGGCACCCACCCTCCCGGCGTTTCAACTGACATCGGCCTTACGTTCGGCGTTTGTTAACGTATCATTCGTTCTCTCAACGCGCTCAAAATAATGTAGTATACTCTTTTAAAATATTTTCGACGGTTTTTAACAAATCAGTCCTCAATTTGCGATTCATTCAAAGTTAATAATTTAACTAATTATTTTAATGAAAAATTATTTTTTAATCAATTTTAATAATTATGTGTTATAATAAGTAAAAAAAAATATATACTATGTAGTTACAAAACTTTAATCTCAAAATCAAAATATCATTTATTCAAAGTAGGCCAAATTTAATTGGCTCTTTTTGAACGTCGACAATAAAGACAGCCCCCAAAACGCCCGCCCTTCACCGCTTCCTAGTGTTTTTGTTGGGAAGAAGAAGCGGCGCAACAAACTCCCCAACAACACAGTTCTGTCTGTTAATTAATTTAACGATTCTATACAATATTACAATGAATCAATTGGTACACAGTTTATCGAATCAGCTAAATTATTATTATTATGTGAGCTAGCATACACAAATCCATTTTACCAATAAAAATATATAATTATGAATATTTTAATACACAAATTCCACATATACATATACGGGTTATTTTACAATCATACAATCACCGTGAAAACCTCCAAAAATGATCCCAATGAAATTAAATAGAGCTTTCAAACAGCGCTTTCCAACAAACAAATATATTATTTTATTCGAGCGTATTTAAGCGTACGTCAAAAAAACGCGTGTGCAAATTGATACGGTCGCACTAACAAAGTTACGTAATCCCGTATTGTTACCATTTCCTGATTAATGGCAACACAATGTTTATATTCCGAATGTCGTTTCGATCAGTCTGCGCACTGTCAAACAGAATAGAATGCAATCATTCAACTGTTTCAACGTACACGCTATTTTCAGCTGGCCTTGATGCATCGGAAAAATTTGAAACATTGTTTTGCTTCTATGTTTCTGTAAATAAATTTGAATGATTTGAAAGTTGGAACTATTATACATTGATATTCAAAACAACTGGTGTAATGTGTTTTGGTGTTTGATTAGAGTAACCGTACAAGAATCCCAGATTCGTAGCCCTGTAGACCTGTAGCCCTGTAGAAGCAAATCTTGGTGTGATAAGCGTGAAAATACGAGTATGTGCCTAAATCATTGACATAATTATGTATTTTTTTTATGGTGATAAAGGGGCAAACGAGCATGCGGCTCACCTGATGGAAAGTGATGACCGCCGCCCATGGACATTTGCAACACCTGAGGCTTGCAAATGCGTTGCCAAACCCCTTAGAAACCGTTCAGGTTTCTTAAAATAGGGAGTTACTGAACTGACAGCAAACGGAATTCCCATGCTGTCAGAATAGTCACTCCCCCAATGAGCTCTGGTAACCTTACTCACTCGCAGAAAGACAACTATTGATGATTCACTGCTATCTTCTGTAGTGTATAAATTTAAACTTAAACAATTATCTATATAGTCTATCAATTATATTATTATCTAGTATTCGTAACTTAGTCTCGTTGCTAAGCTTGAAACTAGATGGCGTTGGGTAATAATATCCAGATATATTTATTTAGGAAGCCTAGTACCTACTACTTACATATTCCTTATGTGCGTACTTATCACACTCAAGCGGCGGAGGAGAACAACATAATATGAAATTGTGAAAATTCTCGCTGTGAGGTCTGACAGTCCACAATTTGTGTTGAACTATAGCCTTACCTAACCTCCTTCAAATATCCTCTTATTTCGTCGATTGTAGCCAGTATTGGGTCAATAAATATATTGATAATAATCATATTTATTAATTATTATTATTTAATAACAAATATTAGCGTAATATATACATAACTAGCTGTGCAATTATTGAATATTCGCATGGCGTTCTAAACATCCCCCTAATTAAATATTAAATATTTCTGGACATTATGACACAGCGCCATCTAGTTCCGAGCTAAGCAACGAGGCTTGTGTTACGGACACTGGATGGTTGATATACTACATAATTATATACTTTATTTTTGTAAATAAATTCATACATATTATACATAGATACATCCATGACTCGGATACAAATGTTGATGCTCATCACACAAACATATTTTGTCCCTACCGGGATTCGAACCGAGTTCACACTGCCTGCTGTGCTGGGTGGGTCCTGCCCATAGCACAGCAGGCAGCGTTAACTACCGCTGAGCTCGGGTCGCCGCAATTGCAAGGGGTCCTACAAACCCTGTATCTACCCTGCATCTATAGGATTCCCGGGTATGACAGCTCGGTTACACACGCGATATGACATCGGTCATTTGGACCCATCTGGCAAGTGACAGCATTACAATACCATGTCACGTCTGGAGTTAATAATGTAGCCGACTGGCCCTATTGACCCCTTGATTGCGGCGCGTGACCTACACGCAGTGGAGGGTTGATTTCTTATACTATTAGGTAGGTAACAAAATATTTTTATTCTGTATTATTGACTTATATGTAGAAGTTGTCAGGAATAATAACATTTACAATATTAATAATGATTTCTATTTTTATTGGATTGAATATAATTGTTTTTATAGTTATTATTAAAAGAATAACACTAAAAGAACATTTATATACATTATGCAAACATAACCCGTGTATAGACATGGGCTATGTTTGCACATAGGTTTATAAAAAGGAAACACTACTGATTCCCAAGACACAGGTAATTCCTAGTTTGAGGGTCAGCAGATCCTTCTAATTGTACCTCAAATTTGCCATGTATAACTTTAATTTAATTTTACTAAATAATATTGTATGGCTTTATTCAACAAAGCCTTACAATATTATTTAGTAATGTAGTTATGATTATTATTATTATTTATTTATAATTTATAATTTAGGGTATGTACAAAACTATATTGTAATTTATAACAGGGTGTTTTGAAAAGTGATCTCAAGGTTGTATAAAACCACATTGGTTTTTGTTTTCATTTGACATCTATAGATACCCAAAAGATAAAATAAATAAACAAAGATATATTTAAAATTACCATTTTGAATTTAACTGCAATAATGACTGATTCACTCTCGAGTCCTCCCGAGGAGCTTCTTCCAAGCTCCTCGGGAGGACTCAAGAGTGAGTGATTCACTTCTTCCAAGCTCCTCGGGAGGACTCAAGAGTGAGTGATTCACTCTAAACTCTAACTAAACTCTATTGTTTTGAAATAAAACTACTTTTTGCGGATTTTATGCGGTATATTCATATTATGAAACCCTGACGGGGTTCATAGTAATGAAATACGGTCAGACTGAAAAATAGTTCAGTCCGCAGTTTTATTTGATCTAATTATCGCGTAAGTGTGAGAAATCACTAACCACCACCCGGAAGGTTTTATGGAAGTAAAAATCGCACACTCTCTGGAATCTCCCCCAGTGGCTAGCAAACTTCGCAGGTTTTCCTTTATCTAAAAAAAGGCTTAATATCTAAAATTTGTACAAGCAAATCCACTAAACCAAGACCAGGCTTATTTACATTTTCCTCAAGCACTCATCAACCGCGCTCAAAACCACTATAACAACCAGTTAGCACAACGTTTCATTTAAATGTAAACAATTTATTTTACTATTCTAGAGTAAAATGTTTTATTTACGGTATTAAATTTAAGCTGAACCGTCAACAGTGCTCTGATGAACGGGATCGTTCTGTGACGTCATAAATTGTTCAATTAACAAGAATAATTTCATTGGTAGGGATCAATTATAAAAATGCAAGTCAAAAGCGGAAAGCGATTATTATATGAGGTAGGCAGCTGCAGAAGTATGTCGACAAGATGAAATTAATGAAGTGATTTTCACATTATGTCTTATGAAACCTGACAAATATTGTCTATGATATTGGTGGCTGTTATACGTTCACTCTTATGAGCAGAATATTTGAACCAAATGAGCAGGTACGGCCAGTTCCAAAAGTGCATAGTGTTAACAACTACCAGATAGACATTCAGCGGGCGTGACGTATAATGGCATGATTATTAAATTGTTATGTTTCCGGATGTTGTTCATGCTTAGATAAACCATAATTATTAATCAATATTATATTACATCAATTATTAGTATTAATTTAGAACATTTAAATGTGTTTAATAAATATTTTACATTTGATTTGATAACTACGAAATATTATAAATAGGGTAGGACAACCATTATTGAATGTATTGTAACTGAGTGTTTGAACTAAGCTGTAACTCTGCTCAAATATAAACTAGTGTGTGGATAATTAGTGTTTTAATCTCCATAGTGCTTTACATCTCAGAAGTGGGATACTTTTTTTTTTTCTTCTTCTATAATGTCCGGACCATACCTGAACGGATTGGGTGTACGCAAACGAAAATTTTGTGTTTCGAGTTCTGAACACGAGAATAGCGATTCCGTTACCGATGTCGACCCTCGGAAGAGCAGAAACAGTAAAAACAGGCACTTTGCTCCCAGTGACGCCGAGGTGATACCAAAGTTCCGACCTGACGATAATAATAACAACGTTGTCGGGTGGCTCCACAAATTAGATCAGTTGGGCGATGTCTACGGCTGGCATGATACTGATCGAACCTTTGTTATGCAATTGCGTCTACGAGACTCTGCTAGAAAGTGAAAATTTTCAACGAGTGGAGACGTATACTACGCGTGAATCTACTTGGAGACGAGGTGCTGCAAGCAATGTGCAAGATTCTACACCGATCTACCCGCTCCAGCTGAAGATATGCTACGTGTGTCGGCGGCCGGGTCACGAGGCGCGTGACTGCAGACAACAACAGCGCTGCGAAAACTGTCAGCGCAGCGGGCACACCACAGCGGCATGCTGGTTCACAGCTGGGACATCCCGCCAGCAACCACAAAAGGTTAGTCAAGTACTGCATAATATAACCTATGATGTATATGCCGATATGTATAAGAAAACTGTAATAGTGAATGGAAAGCGTCTCGTAGCTTACATAGACACTGGCAGCAATTAAATCTACTTTGTAAATCACAAGCCATAAACTTAGAGGTTAAAATCGAGCCTAGTACTACTGTCATGAGAGGGTTTGGCGGAGCATGTGTTAATTCACTCGGTTTATGTTGCTTACGTATTTTAATAGATAGTGTGATATTGGATGGAATATTCGAATCGACTAATTACATTACATCAGATGTCGATTTATTACGTGGACAAAGTATGATTAATAGTGAAGACGTTAGTCTAGTCACTTCAGCTTCTTCTATACGTTTCGTCAAAAGTAAAGTTGTACAGGATTTATTTTTGGACATGGATTTACACGCATCAGACTTTATTGAAACATTTTCAGTACGCTTAAAGCATAAGGTTAGAATACCAAAGCAAACTCAATTGTATGTTAAAGTATTTATTGACTGTTTTGAAAGTCATAGGGACTGTACATTCTTAACTCGTACAGTATGGATGCAGTTAGGAAAATTAACTTATTTAATACCTGCCGCTGTTATTAATTCGTGTCGTACCTATTTGAAGGTTATTAATTTAGGCTATACTGATGTAGTGTGGGAGGACTATAGACTAATAGCTAGGGCGGAATTAGTGTCAATACCAATAAGTGATGGGAATGAATCTAAAATACTAGCTATAGATAGCTCAGATACTAATTGTTCGCGAATTTTTTTTTTAAATATCGATAAAGGTTTCCTTAGTCGTACGGAGAACGAACAAGTACTATGTCTCTTAAATAAGTATGCTCACTCGTTTGCCACAAGTACCAAGGACTGCTGAAGGTTGCACTGACCTCATAAAGATGCACATTTGCACTATAGATAACCGGCCAGTGCATTATAAGCCTTACAGATTGTCACATAAGGAAAATGAGATCGTGAAGGGTAAAGTCAAGGACTTGTTAGAGACAGGTATCATAAGGGAGTCTATGTCAGATTACGCGAGTCCTGTAGTACTAGTCAAGAAGAAGGGTGGGGACTATAGGCTATGTGTTGATTATAGGGCATTGAATGCTAATACCATCAAAGATCGATACCCATTACCGCATACTGAAGACCAAGTCAATAAGCTATCAGGCAAATTCTTCTTTACTACACTTGACCTCGCCCAAGGTTATTATTAGGTGAGTCTAGATGAGGAGTCTATACCAAAGACTGCATTCGTTACGCAATCAGGGTTTGGCAAATGCACCGGCTGTATTTTCTCGCTTAATACAAATGACAGGGAAAATCGATCAAGATATTGCACTATATCTTGATGACGTAATGTTACCTACAATATCAGTACAGGAAGGCCTATTACTCTTGGAAAAGGTTTTACAATTACTAGCATGGGCAAATTTAAAATTAAATTTGAGTAAATGTTCTTTTCTTAAAGCATAGTGCCACATACTTAGGCCATGAAATTTTAGCTGGCACCATACAACCAGGCCAAGCTAAAATAAATTGCGTTGCAAAATATAATAGGCCGCGTAATGTAGGTACACGAAATTAGGCAATTTATTGGATTGACGTCTTATTTTAGGAAATTTGTTAAAAGATTTGCAGAAAGAGGCGTTTAATACCCTTAAACAACGTTTAATTGAAAAACCTGTTAGCCATTTACAACTGCGATGCTAAAACTGAATTGCACACAGACGCTAGCAAATTAGGTTTAGGCGGAATTTTTATGCAATATCAAACTGATGGAGTTTTAAAACCAATCGCTTATTTTAGTAGGGTAACCAGCAAAGAAGAGAAACATTATCATAGCTATGAGCTTGAGACCCTCGCTATCGTTGAATCCCTTAAACAGTTTAGAATTTATTTGACAGGGATCAAAGTTAAGGTTAGACTGTGCCGCCATAAGGACGACTCTTGTAAAACTCGATTTAATTCCTCGAATCGTTCGTTGGTGGCTAACCATACAAGAGTTTGATTTGGAAATAGAATATAGGCCAGGCGAGCGTATGAAACACGTAGATGCTTTAAGTAGAAACCCTACTACAAATACAATACTCATAAGTGATTATTCGAATTGGCTAATCACTCTGCAATTAAAAGATGATAATTTACAAAATATTATTTCTAGACTTCATGATAAATCTGATTCAAATTTACCAGTCAACTACATTGTTGGCTGATAGTATATAGATATAGAACAAGATAATATACTCTTCCGAAAAACTGTTGCTGGTGAGCGCTTTGTCATCCCTAAATTAGCTAAATACGGCTTACTCCAAAAATCGATCAAATAGGTCACCCCGGTTTCGAAAAATGTGAAGGTGCTATTAAAGCTCAGTTTTGGTTTGAAGACATGACACGATTCATAAGGAAATTTATATAAAATCGTGTTTACAATGTGCGTATAACAAAGGCAATTATGGTAGGTTGGAAGGTGAATTATATCCAATTAACAAACTAGCCATACCTATGCATACCTTATACGTCGACCATCTTGGTCCTTTTGCTAAACACGTAAAGGAAATACATTCTTGTAGTAATTGATGTTTTCACAAAGTTTGTATTTGCTCGACCGGCTAAGAACTGTAGTTCTGTAGAAACTATTAGGTTACTTAAAGAAATTATTATACAGTTTGGTTATCCAGTAAGAATCATAACTGACAGAGCCAAAGCATTTACGAGTAGATATTTCGAACAGTTTTCTCAAGAAAACCAATTTAAACATATTTTGAACGCAATAGCCAGCCCTCGTTCTAATGGCCAAGTCGAACGCATAAACCGTACTTTATTAAATGGTCTTAATACTATGTCGGAAAGTGAATGCACATGGGACAATAAGTTAGATGATATAGTCTGGGGTATCAATAATACACCAAACGCAACTACCGGTTTTTCGCCGGTTAACCTCATGTTTGGTCACAAAAACTCTAGATATCTCTTTCTCTTCTGATGCACCCTCAACGTCTGAGACTCAACAAAATGAACTCCAGGCAACTAGGGAAACTGCTAAGCTCCGTATAGATAGAAACATGACTACCATGAAAGCGCGATTTGCCAGGAACCGTAAGATATGTACTAAGTATAAAATAGGCCAATTAGTTCTTTGGAATGGGGGTATAGCTAGAGACTCTGGTACTGGCGTTACTAGGAAGATGAATGGATTATACACGGGTCCATACAAAATATCTAAGGCCGAACACTCGTTAGATCGATATACTATTTCAAGTATAAAGGGTATGAAAGGCTATAGGAAGTTCAGTGCTGTAGTTCGGGGTGAAACTCTACGTCCGTACAAAACAATGATATCTGAGGATGATAGCGCAGGCAGTGATCGAGAAGTAGATAGGGATGATTTGATTGATCTTCTTCAAAGCTAATAGATCTTTAAATACCAGTATTAGATCATACCATGTATAAAATAATACTAATTATATGACTACTGAATACTTTGTGATAAACTCTTAATAATCATTTAAGGACGGCTATGTGATCAAGTCCATATAACTACAGGTTGCTGTGTGATAAACATAAAAATAGGACGGCTATGTGATCAAGTCCATATAACTACAGGTTGCTGTGTGGTAAACTTAAAAATAGGACGGCTATGTGATCAAGTCCATATAACTACAGGTTGCTGTGTGGTAAACTTAAAAATAGGACGGCTATGTGATCAAGTCCATATAACTACAGGTTGCTGTGTGATAAACTTAAAAATAGGACGGCTATGTGATCATGTCCATATAACTACAGGTTGCTGTGTGATAGACTTAAAAATAGGACGGCTATGTGATCATGTCCATATAACTACAGGTTGCTGTGTGATAAACTTAAAAATAGGACGGCTATGTGATCATGTCCATATAACTACAGGTTGCTGTGTGATAAACTTAAAAGTAGGACGGCCATGTGATCATGTCCATATAACTATAGGTTGCTGTGTGATAGACTTAAAAGTAGGATGGCTATGTGATCATGGCCATACAACTGCAGGTCGCTGTGTGATAGACCTAAAAGTAGGATGACTATGTGATCAACTCCATATAAGTATAAGTAGCTGCGTGAACAAGTCTTAAAAACAGGACGGCTATGTGATTAAGTCCATTATATGTTTCGGTATCTTATTAATCTGTAAATAAATCTGTGTGTCATTAATAAGTAGCCGCTCCCCGTGTGAAAAGTATAAACAATGACACAACCATAAAATGTTTGTAGGTATAATAGTATACAAAGTACTGCTCTGCTTCCTTTTCTGTTTCAGAACCTCGGGTTCGCAACGGGAGGAGACAACGGTGGTCGTGGGACACTCCCAGTACAGGATGGCCGAGTGTTAACAACTACCAGATAGACATTCAGCGGGCGTGACGTATAATGGCATGATTATTAAATTGTTATGTTTCCGGATGTTGTTCATGCTTAGATAAACCATAATTATTAATCAATATTATATTACATCAATTATTAGTATTAATTTAGAACATTTAAATGTGTTTAATAAATATTTTACATTTGATTTGATAACTACGAAATATTATAAATAGGGTAGGACAACCATTATTGAATGTATTGTAACTGAGTGTTTGAACTAAGCTGTAACTCTGCTCAAATATAAACTAGTGTGTGGATAATTAGTGTTTTAATCTCCATAGTGCTTTACAATAGGCATTCCCGCAAAGCGATTGCTTGACGTTAAGTTTGACTTACGACCGTCTATTTTCAAGCATCATCTTAGTTGTCTAACAAGTGATTCTAGTTCATAATTTCAACGTAATATGAGTGAAAATGACCTAGCAGTAAACTGTTTACACACACATATTAGAATCAGTGAGCTGTGAGTTCGAATCTCACGCGGTAATTATAAACTTTTTGTAAGATTTTACTCGATTGGTAGTAATGAGACAGAAATATAATATTCTTTATCTCGCACGCTTTATGCACACATTCCGTTAAGTTAGTACGGTAGATCATAAAAAACAACGTAAAGATTTAGATTTGTGTGGGGTAGTCATGAATATCAGTTATACAAATATTTAACGTGATCGATGTGAACGCTGGCGTTTGGTCGCAGTTGTTAGTGTTAATGTGTAGCTTTGTTTAGTGACGTGTGGTTTAATAAATAGCAGTATCATATTTATTCTCAAAATGCAGGCAAATATAAATAGACAATAGGGCGAGAACAAATATAAATAGACCAACTATTATTGCATTGCATAAAAGTGTTCTTAAAAGAACACAAATATCTGATGAAACCGGACTGAATGTGAGTATTGTAATATTAAATAATTGTAACTTAAGCTAAACTTTTATTTGGAATGTTACCTAAGATTGTCAATCATATTATCATTATCATGTCTGTAACTAGTGTGTAATATAATAATATATTATATATTTATTGCCTTTGTAGATCAGTTTTATATATATATATATAAATAAATATATTCTAATATATATTTATTCTATTTTGTTTTAGAGGAATATTGTTAGTTTGCGGATACGGTGAAGTCGAAGGCCGTCGCTTATTACCAACGAGTCACTGCGAAATTATTAGACACTTATTGCAAACCGTGCCCTCCACGCTGAGGGTTTGCATCACAGAAGACCAGCTATTAAGAGGAAAGATAGAAACAAGAGCGATTACGAAACAGTTAAAAACCCATTGTATGGAGGTGTGGGAAAATATAAGGAACCGAAATATGTGCTACTGTACTAGGTGTTAATAAAAAATTGTAATATTAACATAATTATCTGTAAAAAATTAACAATCCTAAATTGAGGTTTAGTTTCAATCCTCTTTTCGCTAAGAAAATGAACACTTAAGCTATAACCTCAATACATTTATTATGACGTTACATAAGAAATAATTTTCATTAAGTGTAAATCATATATTAAACCCATAAGAAGTGTGTATTAACAATTATATCTGTGTTATTAGAATACCCTTTTTTGTTAAGGTATTATTTTCACTATATTTCAAAACTGTTATGATCGGTTACAAATGAACTATTTTTATCTAAGTAGGAATGTGACGTCACAATTATCATAGAAGATTACTATTTTTTTAAATAAATAAAACAAATAAAATTGTTTGTTTTCATTCAACAGACTTTCTTATTTCCACCCCCCCAACACCAAAAAGATAAATAAAAATCATATTTAATACTAATATTTAACTTCTTAATAATAATAAGGATAATGTATTCATGCTTATTATTAAAAAATAGTATTAAGTTATTTATAATTAATACATTATAGATAAACATATAAAACAAGTTTCTGCCTAATACAAATATTTTATGATTTCAAAGAAACAAAAATATCCTCACGTTGTAAATAAGATTTGAACTCAGATAGGTTTGAATTTGAATCCATTGCCTAGCGCAAGCAGCTACGAGCACATATTAAGTTTCTGCGAATTTTAGCAATGGAATGGTTAGAACACCGTGACGTGGATTATAAATGCAACAGATATATAGTGATATTTCGCGTAGTGTAACGACAGTTCATTTGTGTTTGTTATCTATGTTGAGACATAGACTCATACACGCCCACGCACACACACACTGGTTTGCTAGTTCGTACAGTTCATAGCAATGTAATCCTTAGCGTGCTTATGCACTATTGAAGTTGTCTGTACAGTACCAGTAAAGTAAAGTGGAAATTTATATTTTTCATACTCTTTCTTCTCTTTCATCTATACCATTTTCTGGATGGTACTTACAGCTGGGCCCGCAGGTAGCTACATGGATAGGTTTGGGAAGTTTTTTTCATGATCAAACCATTATTATCCCACTGCTGGGCACTGGTCTCCTCTCATTTGAGACGGAATAGGCTATAGTTAATCACGATCACTCACGATCTTTCCCTTCACCGTTTAGGCAAGATAAATACGCATATAACTTCCAAAAAGTCAGTGGTTTGTTAGTTTTCGCCTTGGGTTTACATCTCAGTCCACCGGTCACACCACTAGGCTACCACAGCTCTTTACGTACCTACCTACTCAAGTTAATTCCTTTACAAAAATGTCTTGTAAAATAAAATAAAATAAATCTCAATCTCTCCGCTCTTGCACTTGGACCAAACGCTGAACACTCAAAGCAACAGATGGTTCGACAACTAAAAAAATATATTTTCTTTTATTTTTTCGGACGCAATGTGAAAAGTTTCTTTTTGTGGAGCTTATTGTAACAAATCCAACATAAGATTTTTCTTCTAAATTATATTTTATGTTTTATTGCACAGGGTTCAAATCAAGTATACGTACTTCGTTTTGAATTTATGTGAGGTAAAGAAATATCATAATAGACTTAAATGTCCATGTGGATACTATGAAAATACCTTAGATACCATTTAAACTTATATGTAAGCCTACCTTTATTATAATAAAACTTACCTATATTGTATTTAGTGTAAGAGCTTGACTATAACCTATTGATACTAATTATCATATTTAACATAAGCATGTTGCATCTATTTAAGATTATTTCTGTTCGTAATCGTTGTTTCTGCATATATGTTAATGAATTACTAGTGAAAACTGTTTTGGCCTATGTAATATCTTTCATATTTCATAATTTAATTGTGTTATATTATGCTGTTTGTTTTCCTTAATAAATAAAAAAAATAAAAAATATATCGCGCTGTTCAGGTCGCTGAATTCCGCTGGATACGGGCGACGCATGACCGGTCATCGTGGCGATCCTTATGCGAAACCTAGTCTAGTCTAATGGTTGCTATGGTGATGATGATGATGAACGATATGCAATCATAGTCTCAATCAACTTTAAAAAAAATATCACGATGATAGCAAAATTATTAAGAATACAAAACGTTCCACTGCCGGCCTTGGTGCGTGACGCGTATTATAATTATATAGTTCGCGACTCCTCACATGGTCAAACAAATCTTTCGTAGCCCTTCAAACAAAACCGTGCATTTTGCTAATGAAAACAAAGTTTAAAATCCTACTTTTATTTGTTACGACCTGGACATCTCGGTGTAAAAAGAGCCTAAAAGCCCTGATCCCTTTTACAGAGAAAAGGCCCATGCAGTAATGGGCTGAATTATTAATTACCAAGCAACTAAATGAGGCTAGAGTAAACGTGACATAAATTCTAAAGATGCTTAGTGTGAAGTTACCGGGACACTAGCATTGAATTACCGCTCCGTAGATAAAAGTATTAAACGTTCATTATAACCAGTGACCCAGATCTTCACTAACACTAGAAAATACTGTGAATTATATCATTTTATGATGCTTAGATGCAGTTGAATGTGCAACATCATAGCCGTTTAAAATGATAAGACTTTCTAATAGGAACTGGAGTTTTATTGTTTATGATAGGCGATTGACGAAAGGAATTTATAAGGCGGATGTTAGTGGAAACGCCGGGAGGGGGCGCCCTAGAAGGTTATACCCCGACCTAATTGGTGAACTCCTTCAAAAAGGTCAGGTACACAGTACTCATAACGGGTGCGCGAGCATGACGAGATGTATGAATGAGGACGAGGCGAAAGTGGTATGTAGGGACCGTAGCGCATGACATTCTGTAGTTTCTGCCTACCCTCATGGGAAAAAGGCGTGAGTGTATGTATATGTATGTATTTATTGTTTTATTGTCGAAGATTAAATTTTAATGAATGTGCTAATAACAAGTTATTTTTGGACAAATAAAACAGATAGGTTATCAACAAAAATAATAAGGTACAATAAACAATCATCATCAACCCATTATTGTCCCACTGCTGGGCACGGGTCTCCTCTTATTTGAGAGGGATTAGGTTAATAGTCCACCACGCTAGCCTACTGCGGGTTGGCAGACTATACAAAAATAGTCTAATCAATTAAGCATCAACCGCATAGTTAAATGAAACCATGTCTATCAAATAAATACGTCAACGTGGTTCAGTTTTAAATTAATTCCTAAATTATATTTACACAATAAAGTCTCGTTACGCGATTTTTGGCCGCGCGTTTGCTGTGTAAAACCTCCTTAGTTTTGGGAAAATTATAATATTTCTTCAATATCACTTTTCAGCCCTTCTACGTGTATGACGAATGTATTTTTTTCTTGTCATATTCATACGTGTATAAACTATCTCGTAGAAGATTCTCGAATGCGTGAGCTTGATATATTATGCAAGGCAATACGCTCGGTACGATTGCTTAGATTTTTATTAAATGTTCAGCGAGAAAAATATGTTAGATAAAATACGTACGCTATTAAGATTTATTGAGTTTGTTTAACTGAATAAAGAAATAGAATTTGTATTAGAATATGTATATAACACTCCTTTTTGAGAATTTTATGACGATAAAGTAGGTATATTTATATTATTTTAATCTCGACGTGTCAGGCTCGTTACAGCATCCATCTCCTGCATCCACGGGCAGACTGACTTAAGTATCTTACTTACAAACAGTTATACTTACGACGTTACATCCTCAAGATTTAATTTTAACAATGTAGTTTCACTTCTCAATGTACTAGGCGACGCACATAATTTTTAGAGCTGTAGAAATAAAAATCAAATTAAAAACTGAAATAAGTCACTCAACGATACCACCTGACAGCAGCGCCTCTGTCCGCGAATCTTCATTCCTTTTTTTATGTGCGGGCGACGCAACATCTGTCTCGGTTTAAAATTGCACTTAGTACTAGATTAGTATAAATTGTGTCGTGTTACTGTGCTTATCATGGGGAAAAGGAAAAGAGAACGTCACAACTCAAAAATTCGAAGGAAAATAAGGCGTTTAGAACAAAGGTTACATGAATCATCAACAAGTACGGATGACCAAGGTTAGTAAATAATAACCCTTTAAGTATAGTGTTTTATCTTAAAATATATATTATGTAAGCAGAATAAAGGTTTACATCTAAATGATAGAATATGAAGACATTTTAATATCTTCCTATAACTTTTTTGCACAAAGAAATCTGCCTCCTACCCTCATTTTATATATATTTTTTCTAATGAAGTAAAAATCTATCAGTAAGCCTTATTGTGTTCACCATAAGAATAAAAATTGTGTAACTGGCGTTATTTGTCTTGTTTACATTAGTTATGTAAGTGTGACATAGGTTTCTTTTACGGACAACATAACTAGGAATCCCGCCGGATATTTCCGTTTTAATACAAGTTATACTCCGTGACATGAGCACGGCTGATAACAACATAGTCTAGTGACGTATCGTGAATACGTACAACGACTTTAAAAGTTTAAAAGATTGCATTTTGCAATTTGTCAAATATAGTCTAGTGGCGTAACGCGAGTACGTACAATGGCTATATGACAAAATATTGGCAACTACAATAGTAGTTCTCTTGTTACCTTGCAGGGTATGACCGTTATTACTCAAGGTCTCAAACACCAGAATCTCCGAGATTGTCTTCGCACTCAGACGTGTCAGAAAATGATACAACAGTGAAGTCTTCTGTAGTTACTCCCGTTAACACGTCTGGCGGCGGTAATTCTACAAATACCGCAGGCGTTCTGCCTCATGTTCCGGATCCTAGCTCAATTGATGTCCCATCTACTGGAACATCTGATGTATTGCCGCCTGAAATCTTAGACGCGCTGGGAGATCCAATAGGAAAGGAAGAGATACTAGGACCGGCTATTAATGAGGAGATAGCTAAACGTTGGGGTAGGGTATTAGTGGAAGGCCTAACAAAAGAGGTAAAGGAAGCTACCCTTAAGAAAATATTAATACCTGAGAATTTTAGCCTATCGAAAGCTCCAAAGCTTAACTTAGAGTTTTCAGCCGTTCTAGGTGAAAGCATTAAGCACCGGGATAAACTCCTCGAAAAAGCTCAAAACCAACTTGGATTGGGTATTGCTGGCCTTACCAATCTAGCTTCGTCTCTGATAAAGGAAGACCACCCAAAGTTAGAAATCCTAAAAAGACTATCAGAAGTTAGTCAGATTTTTCTAGATTTACATCATGAAAACACTCAGCATAGACGAAAGCTTGTAACTACATCACTAGATAAAAAAATTACTACCACGCTAACCGACGTTAAGAGAGATTCATTTCTCTTTGGTGCTAACCTTGGAGACATGATAAAGGCCGCAAAAACAGCAGAAAGGTCAGGCCTTCAGATTAAGCGCAACACTGTTAGCATCCCATCTACATCCAGACAACAGGTAAACTGGAGAGGCCCACCCAGGTTTCAATCGAGCAAGACTACGAAGCCGGGTGGGCCAAAGACCCGATACCAATACCAGTCATCCAATCAAGGACCTTCGACACAACATACTCGGAGGCAGCCAGCTGCGAATCGAGCCCCTGCAACACGGAAATCGGATTACAAAACCCGGAGGAACCAGTAAAGGTAACAGCGCATGCTGGGAGGCTGCCTTACTTTATTAGCCAGTGGAGGACTATTACAAAAGATCCAATAATTTTGAACTATGTAAAAGGTTTCAAAATTCCTTTTGACAAACCTCCTACTCAAAACTTTGAGCCATCTAACCCCAGGTTTAGTAAAACCGAATTAAAACACCTTAAGCTGTCAATTTCGAAATTACTTATTTCGGGGGCTATTAAAGAATGTAGTGACGTGGCTGGGCAGTTTATATCAAATATTTTTCTAATCCCAAAAAGCGACGGGACCTTTAGGTTCATTCTTAACCTTAAATTACTAAATAAATTTATTAGTCCCGAGCATTTCAAAATGGAGGATATTCGTACAGCTATTAGATTAATCAGTAAAAAATGTTATATGACCACTATGGATCTACAAGAGGCATATTTTTTAGTGCCTATACACGATTCTTCTAAAAGATACCTTAGATTTAAATTTCAAGGTTCTACTTTTGAATTTCAGTGTTTACCTTTTGGCCTGTCTCTCGCTCCATTTATTTTTACGAAACTGATGAAGCCTGTAGTGTCTTTCCTCAGGTCCCAAGGGTTACTCCTCGTAATATATTTGGACGATCTGTTATGTATTAACAACTCGTACAACAGTTGCTTGAAAAGCACATCAGTTGTGGTAGATCTCCTTAAGAGATTAGGCTTTATGATAAATTATGAAAAAAGTAATTTAATTCCAAAACAAACTCAAAAATTTCTCGGTTTTGAAATAAGCTCAATCGACATGTGTTTAAAATTACCATATAAGAAACGTCTAAAAATACTTGATCAGACAAAGCTAATTTCTAAAAGAAATTCATTGACAATAAGGGATTTTTCTAAGTATATGTATAGGATTACTTTGTTCGGCCTGCCCAGCAGTATCCTATGGCTGGTTATATACAAAACGCTTTGAGCGAGAAAAATTTTTAGCCTTACGTAATTCAAAGGATAATTATGATAGCATCATGAGCCTTCCACCTGACCTACCTAGAATTTTCCTGGTGGAAAAATAATATTTTAAAATCAAAGAATCCGATACGTAGTGGTAGGTATGCTCTTGAAATTTTCTCAGATTCATCACTTACGGGATGGGGTGTCTATTAACAAGGTACGTGCTAATGGCTTTTGGAATGACATAGAATCTAAAGATCAAATAAATCTTCTAGAATTGAAAGCAGCTCTTATAGGCTTACAGTGTTTTACTAAAACTCTTTATAATAAGGAAATTTTACTTCGAATCGATAATACCACTGCTATAGCTTACATTAACAAGTACGGGGGAATTCAATACACTCATCTTAATGACGTAGCCAGAGAAATCTGGCAGTGGTGTGAAGAAAGAAAACTGTTTGTCTTTGCTTCCTACATCAGGTCTAAGGATAACACAGAGGCCGACCAAGAATCCAGGCGCTTCAATGTCGATATTGAATGGGACCTATCATCTTCTGCTTTTGATGAGATCACGAGAAAGTTTGGAAACCCTCAAATCGATCTCTTTGCCACACGACTAAACACGAAATGCAAAAAGTATATATCGTGGAAAAGAGATCCTTCAGCATATAATATAGATGCCTTCACAATAGATTGGGCACCTTATTTTTTCTATGCGTTTCCGCCTTTTTCGTTAGTCCTTAAATGTTTAAGAAAAATTGTCACTGATCAAGCCACCGGTATCATGGTCGTGCCCTTTTGGCCTAGCCAACCGTGGTACCCACTGTTCTTATCTCTTTCCCAAAAACAATTGATTTATTTTGACCCGAGTCCTTCATTGTTATTATCACCTTTCAGGACTCCGCACCCGCTCTGGAATCGACTTACCCTGGTGTTGTCAGTATTATCGAGCAATCATATATAAACCAATCGTTACCAAAAAGCGCTATTAATATTATAATATCTTCTTTAGCCGACAATTCCTTAAAACAATATAATGTTGTAGTAAAAAAATGGTGGCATTTTTGCACCATAAATAAGATAAACATATTTTGATAATAATATCCCAAATGTTCTTAAATTTTTGGTCGATGAATATCACCAAGGCGCAAACTATTCAACGCTCAATACATGCCGCTCAGCACTTGCATTGATACTGGGTAAATGTATAAGTCAAGACAATAGAATTGTAAGGTTTATGAAAGGAGTTTTTAGAACTAAGCCATGCTTCCCAAAATACACCACCACGTGGGATCCTAATGTTGTACTTAATCATCTTTCAAAATATTATCCAAACGAGAACCAATCCTTGGCATCTCTATCGAAAAAGTTGGTGGCTCTGCTTGCATTGTCAACCGCACAACGTGTGCAGACGCTTTCCCTAATACGCTTGTCTAATATTAAATTGAGTAGTACGAGAATAGAGATAATTATAAATGACCTCACTAAAACTTCGGCCCCTAATAGATCTCCACCTATTTTGATTATACCTTTTTTTCCTCACAGAGAACAAATCTGCCCTGCAAAAACATTGTCTTCATATATAGAAGCCACACAAAAATATAGGAACCTACCACTAACAGATAAACTCATTCTTACTGCTAGGAAGCCAATCCATAACGCCAGTGCTGCTACCATCAGTAGGTGGATTAGAAATGTGTTGACCGATAGCGGTATCAATACCGAGGTTTTCACAGCACATAGCACCCGCCATGCATCTACCTCAGCAGCTAGACGCAGAGGAGTATCCGTAGACATAATTAAAAGCACCGCGGGTTGGTCGGAAAACTCATTAACCTTCGCTAAATTCTATAATCGTCCGGTAACAATTGAAGAAGGCAATGCATTTGCAGAGGCAATTTATAATCCTTAAACCGAATTATATTTTGATTCTACCAATTTGTAATTATCACATTAGTAACAGATGTAATATTTTTTTGTAATGAGTATGATTTATTAAACATGTTTCCACCTAATCAAGTTTAATAATTAATTTTACCTGTATTTTAAATTTCTCCTAATCTCGCTTGTAAAGAGCGCTAAACATCTACATTGTTAAAATTAAATCTTGAGGATGTAACGTCGTAAGTATAATTAATGGTTAAACGAACTTACCTTAAGTGATGTTCGACCATAATTATACGAGACGTTACATCCGAAGAGATTTAAAGTCCCACCCGAACCCATAAGCTAAAGCCCATTAATACAAGCGAGTGTGTGATAGGGTCTCTGAAATGAATGAAGATTCGCGGACAGAGGCGCTGCTGTCAGGTGGTATCGTTGAGTGACTTATTTCAGTTTTTAATTTGATTTTTATTTCTACAGCTCTAAAAATTATGTGCGTCGCCTAGTACATTGAGAAGTGAAACTACATTGTTAAAATTAAATCTCTTCGGATGTAACGTCTCGTATAATTATGGTCGAACATCACTTAAGGTAAGTTCGTTTAACCATTAATTATTCTACTTTTTTTAATTATAGACGATCCGATTTACGCAGAACGAATGTGCCGTATTTTTTGATCGCGCAGTTTTGATGCTTGGGTTTAGATTTAGTAGAATTCTTGCTCTGCGTCAATCAGATTGTCAATAATTATCAAAAAACTAAGGTAGTTATTGGTAATGATAACACTAAGACACCTAACAGTCAATACAGACGTATATATCATTATATAACACAACCATTACTTTAGCAGCTCTTTAAATAAGTAGGCATTTATTTTCACCTTGCACATCGTAAACAAACGAAAATAATTACCCTAAAATTCTCTCGTACATTTAAAATGACTATCTCTACTACCCACAAACAGAGTACTTTAAATACTGCAATTTGTATCATTATATCAACAACGCTCACTATATTACCTTGACCCGCGGTGATTCAAGGAACTATACTTATAATGTACTGGTTTGTACACGGATGTTGTGTTTCTCCTTTACTAGCAGCGCCTCTGTGAAGGGTCAAGATATAGTGGTCACAATAATTCCTGTCAGGTAAACCAAGGTTTAATTATGATGATGAGCGGCAATTATTCCTATATTATGTTGGGTGAGAACCCTCTCTGTAGTTACCGTATATTATGGTAGGTGTAATGTCAATATAGTTTTAGACTCGTAGAACTCCGCTAATACGTTCGCTTCGAGTGTCATGTATATGTTACCGGCAATCTGTATAATTCGGTATTCTATACAATACCTAGGCAATGTATAGAATAACTAAAACGTGCAGGTAATGTATGAATTATTATTTATTTTATAATTTGCCTAGGTATTCTATAGAAAACCGAATGTGCAGCCGGTAATGTACTTATAGCCAGAAGATTTTTTAGTTTCACGTTAATTTTATTGTGATTTTTCGTTTTATTGCGAATTAGGTTTTGGAAATACGCAGGGGTGCAGGGGGGACGAAGGCTCTTAATTCTTCGCAGGGGGTCACAGTCCTAACCTAAATTAACCTGTTTTACACATAGCCGGTGCAACAACAGGTACTCTATACAATCTCTGGGAAATGTATACATTACCTAGGTAAAGTATGTAAAGTAATAATATTCACAATATTTCATACATTGCCTGGAAGCCCCAGGTATTATAAACATTGCCTAGGTATTGTATAGAATACCTGATTTATACAGATTGCCGGTAACATATACATATACATATTATGTACCCACATATTATATACATGCTTATGCTTGACAGTTTGCAAATTATCTGGGGTTTATCTACTACCATTGGATGGACTAGAGTTGAGAGAAGGGAAAAACGAGTAGTTGGCGGTATACATAGCAAATATGTATATGTTTTACTATACACTATTATTAGATAAAGAATAAATAAAGATATTTAATCTAATCGCCATTAATACTAATTAAGAAAATATAGTACATGTTATAACAATATTCTAAGAACAATTAGAATAAAACTACTTTATGCAGATTTTATCGCGGTATAATGATATCATTTAATTCCTTCACAGAATCCAATAGTCACGGGTAAACTGAGGTCTTCGTTGTCTTGATGTTACGATTGCTAACAGCTAACTTAAATATTTATTTATTAAGGTATTTATTGACAAACCGATTTGCGTGGAATGTGTTCTCCGTATCATAGTGGTACAGGAAAGTGTAAGAAATAAAAAATGATTCTTAGAACCAGCCATTTTTTTGCGACTAAACTTTCTCTGTCGAGATACAAGTATGATTAATTGAATCTTCACACATCATATATTTTCCCAGCGCCCCTCCATTTGAGAGGAAAATATACTATTTATCTGGCAGATAGGCAATAAAAGCAATATTTCCCAGTAAAAATACAAACTTACATATCTGTAAATATTATCGATGAATCATATGAAATAAACTCCCTCTTTCCTAAGTACAACTGCTGACGAGAGTTCTTGGCTTCGAATCCCAGGTCAAACAAAGTATTATTGGGTTTTTCTATGAATTTCTAAGTAGTAGTTCGGAGTTTGGAATTGTGGCAGGTTGATGGCAGTAGGCTCGCTCCCTATAACATGGAACCTAAAGCGACGAAATGTGTACATTAGTACACCTCTGCCTAGCCCTTCGTGGATGACCCCGGCGTGATGGTATGTTACGCTCCATATGTGTAAATATTATCGATAAAATAAACGAAATAAAAATGATTACGAAGCCTTCTAAATTTCGGTGAGATAAATGATTTAGAAAAGATAAAAGATTTCCTTTTGTTTGTGAAGAAATTGAATTTCTTTGTTATCGTATTTTTATTAAAGAAAAGTTATGAGGTGTTCTAAGGGATATCAATAACGTAAATATAAAGAAAACCCTAGTCCGAGAATTGTTTATTTTATTTTAAATAAAATAACTGCTACTAATAGCTGTGGTAGCCTAGCGGTGTGACCAGTGGACTGAGACGTCAAAGGTCTCGAGTTCGAACCCAAGGCACGCACCACTGACTTTTCGGAAGTTATGTGCGTATTTATCACAAGCTCAAACGGTGAAGGAAAACATCGTGAGGAAACCTGAATGCTTGAGAGATTTGTCTTGATGGCATGTGAAGTCTGCCAACCCGCAGTAGGCTAGCGTGGTGGACTATAGCCTAATCCCTCTCAAATGAGAGGAGACCCGTGCCCAGCAGTAGGACGTTAATGGGTTGATGATGATGATGATGATGAAATAAAATAACGAAGCCCCACACTAGGATTTTCTCCTGTATCGTGGGTGAGTTTACAAACACAAATTTTCACATACACAAACATCCGGACCCGGAACAACTACCTGTAGATCGTACAAACATTTGCTCCGTGCGGGGATCGAACCCGCAACCCGTGACGCACAAGCCGATCGCTCAGCCACTGCACCAATCAGGTCGTCGACTCTCATTTTAAATAAACAAATGACAGTAAAATAAAGTCGCAAAATAAAATAAAATAGGGTGTCATTACGACAGCCCCAACAGTCTCGTGGCTTCTGTAGCCGGCAGAGTAGATGGCCAAATAATGTGTCACTGGATGGCGGCACACAGACCGTCACTCAGATATATTTTAGCATTAAGGGAACAATGGGTCCAGGTGAAAAACAGCGTCAAGTACCTTGAAGTAATTGACAAGAGGTGAACCTGGACACCTATTTGGTCGGGCCGGAAAACTATATTCATCGACCCAATACTCACGTGTAATTGTAATTGTGTTCATCAGTTGTAATTGTTATAATGTAGTTTTCTTTGCTTTGGCCAAATAAACTTATTTCTTTCTTTCTTTCTTTCTTATATATTATGTAATTATTTTTAGTTCTAGGAAGTGCCAATTAATGTTACTATACAGACCAGAGATCCATAAGATCTCTGGTCTGAAAATAAAGATTTATTATCATTATTATTATTGACTGCTTTCAGAAAACACTAAACTTGTTCTAATACATATTATTGTTTCAATAATCTCTTAAAAAATCCAATTTCCTATTCCACTTAAGTAATTTGGTACGAGTAAATGCGACTTGTATGCTATTAGGGAAAAAGAACCCATTTTATTAGGGTCCCGTATCGGCGAAGTGGAAACGATACGGCCCCGTATAAATAAGGCCCTTATGTGTAATGTCATTGTGAGTGAATTGTATTTGTGTGTGGTTTTTATTATGTTAGGTACTATCAGGTATAACTTTATTTCTGTAAGAAATGTGCGTATTTTATTCTAATAAAATAAAAAAGCTTGAAACTGTGAGTGGTGTAAAAAGTGGACTATAAAGTGGGAATTCTCGAGTTCGATTCCAAGCTACGAGACATCAATTTTCGAAAGGTAAACTTTCAATTTTCGAGATGAACTCTCGAAAATGAAAAACTCTCCCGATAGCGAGATTTTTCGCTCAAATTGAGCTGCCCGACTGAAGAAGTACCTCCGCCTTTACCGAATACCGAAACACATCAACAATACAATCTTTTTGTATTTTTCAGCATATTTCAAGCTAAGATTTTTAAATTTTTATTAAGTAAGAAAAATTCAACCTCAGGCGGGACTCGAACCCGCGTCTTCTGGATAAGTACTCCAGACGCTCTGCCAACTGAGCCACCCGTATATGTCGCCGTAAGACATAAGTAACATAAAAAGAAGGCAAAATTCAACACATCAGGCGGATACCTCGGTGGCTCAGTTGGCAGAGCGTCTGGAGTACTTATCCAGAAGACGCGGGTTTGAGTCCCGCCTGAGGTTGAATTTATCTTTCTTAATAAAAGTAAAAAAATCAACAATAGTTGTCTTTCTGTAAGTGAGTAAGGTTACCTGAGCTTGTTGGGGGAGTGGTTAGTCAGTTTAGTAACCTATTTTAAGAAACCTAAATGGTTTCTACAAGGTTTCGAAACGCATTTGCAAGCCTCTGGTGTTGCAAATGTCTATGAGCGGCGGTGATTACTTACCATCAGGTGAGACTTCTGACCGTTTGCCTCCTTATCACCATAAAAAAACGCAAAACTGACATTTCGAAAAACTGCATACTTGCGAGATATTTATTAATGACTTGTATGTATGACTGTGTAAAGTATCTCCACAATTTCTTGCACACGGTGGACAAAATAACCTAAAACCCAAATTTTAAAATCCTTTCTAATTACGCTATAAGTATTAATATGTATAATAAAAGCGAGCAATCATGAAGAATATTATAGCTCATACATTGTCTGAAACCAATATTTACATAGATATTGTTGGTATACCAGAGCAATAAAACACAATGCTTCAGGGTAATACATTGAAATAAAACTACATTTTACTCATTTTATCGCTGAATATTACTTTATAACTTCCTGTATGCTCTCTGCTTGCTTCGCTTTTATTGAATCCGGAAAAAGTGTATAAATTTAAATGTGTAGATACTATTCGCGTAAGTATGAGAAATCAGGCATATCTATATATATGCTTAGGTATGTTGAATAGGTATAATTTGTGGGAGATAGGACATAGCGAGATTTCTCGCTCAAATTGAGTTGCCCGACTGGGGAAGTACCTCCGCTATACAGAAAACCGCAGTGAATCAACAAGTTGTCTTTCTGCGAGTGAGTAAGGTTACCAGAGCTTATTGGGAGAGTGACTATGCTGACAGCATGGGAATTCTGTATGGTGTCAGTTCAGTAACCACCTATTTTAAGAAACCTGAACGGTTTCTAAGGGGTTTGGCAACGCATTTGCAAGCCTCTGGTGTTGCAAATGTCCATGGGCGGCGGTCATCACTTACCATCAGGTGAGCCGCCTGATCGTTTACCGCCTTATCACCATAAAACAATAGGGGTGTTGTAATGAACTGGACACATATCAAAACACGCAGCCGCTACTAATAAATAAAAAAACTATAGCCACGAGTTCATTTTAAACCAAACCTTAGGCCTGAAGTTAAGTAGGATATATTAATATGGCGAGTAGTCCATCATTATAGCAGTGTTTGGCAGTAAATGTAATGTTTTGATTCCCAGAATCTATCATAATACAATAATTATAATCACAAGCAATTTGCCTATATTTACATTTTGTAAACAAAGTGGTAAGCAATGCAACTACAGGCCTAATATGCTATATTGTTTAATATTTATGTACGTAGGTATATTGTTTGGTTAGGATGTATTAACAACGGAGGATGTGAACGCTTGAGGCAATAAGCGAAATTCAACTGTAAGATACATAATAACAGTGCTAAAATTAGCAAATGTATCGATTTTTTCATCCGCCCCATTGCCTCTACCTCTGTCCAATGAGTGGGATAAATGAAAAAATGGTTATCTGTAAAGTCGTTTTACGTGCAATAATTTAACGTGATAACGTCACAAGAAAACATTGATGAAAAATTGCATACTTTTATGAATTGATTAAAACTATTATCACTGCCATCGCACAGGGAACATCGCTCGAAGAACGGACGGCCGATGAGGCTTGAAGGTTTCAGAGTGGCGAACACGTACTGAAAGACGCAGCATGGGTAGGCACCCAGCAAGGTGGACTGAGGACCTGGTGATGCGGTTGGCGCAGGACCGGTCGTCGTGGAGATCCTTGGGGGAGACCCATGTCCAGCAGTGGACGTCTAACGGTTGATATGATGATGACTATGATGATTATGATGATTATCACTGAATAATCATTATTTTGTATAATATAAATAAGAAATTAGTTGAAATATTTTTTTACGATTATTTAACATTTCGTTGCACTCGTTTTTAAATGCTGCTACCGTCTTAACCTGTTGTGATGTGTTTGATATTATAGAAGGTTTTCGCGCACGCTGGTTGGCCGGTTCAACTTATCATTTTAGACACACTGTTATGAGATGAGGCAAAACGTGAACACTTTTCGTGCGGTAGCCGGCGCACTGATTCATAAAACGTTTACACGTCAAAATGTTTTCATCGGCCCCAATAAAAACACCAAAATATTATGGGGAACATGGCATAGGCCTATGAATCATCCGACCTAGTATTGTATTTAACGGGGAAGATGACACTAATTTTGAATACTCCAGTTTTTAAATGCTACAGGTGCTTAATTTAACACGAAGGATGTTCATCATCATCATCAACCCATTAATGTCCCACTGCCGGGCACGGGTCTCCTCTCAATAGAGAGGGATTAGGCTGTAGTCCACCACGCTAGCCTACTGCGGGTTGGCAGACTTCACATGCCATCGAGAAATTCTCTCAAGCATGCAGGTTTCCCCACGATATTTTTCCTTCACCGTTTGAGCATGTGATAAGTACGCACATAACTTCCGAAAAGTCAGTGGTGCGTGCCTTGGGTTCGAACTCGAGACCTCTGACATCTCAGTCCACTGGTCACACCGCTAGGCTACCACAGCTCAAAGGATGTTCAAACGACCGAGTTGAAGACAAAACTTTTTACCAATCACCATTAGACTTTTTGCGAACCATATCAGGAGTTTGCTTTACGTCTACTCGGACCTTCGTCAACTAAGTTCTAGACACTATCAATATCCTGAAGATATTCTTGTTGTCAGACTTTTCAAGTAAAAAAACAGCCTTTACTTATGTTCAGTGTACCGTAGGCAGTAATCTGACTAGCTAGTCTTTTATAATGAACTACTATTATGCAAATTTAGTTCATGTTAACAGGGAGAAAGTAATGTATTATGTTTAATTTTTTTTATTTTTTTTATTAAGAAAGAAAAATTCAACCTCAGGCGGGACTTGAACTCGCGTCTTCTGGATAAGTACTCCAGATGCTCTGCCAACTGAGCCACCGAGGTGTCCGTCTGATGTGTTGAATTTTGCCTTCTTTATGTTACTTATGTCTTGGCGACATAGGCGACATATTATGTTTTATTTAAATATTTTCTCGTTATTTCTTCTGTACTGAGATAAAAACCTCATTCGCTATGAATAGTCCTACCAGAAATTCTAAGGACTTTAATAACACATATTTTAGGCTTAGATAAGAAAACCACCACTAAACAAATAAGCTATATCTGTCCCACGGTTGGGCCTGGGTTGGGCATGGGTACAGCAAGCTAGCCTCGTAAGGATTGGGTGACTTCACACGCCATCGAGAAAATCTCTCAGATATGCAGTCTATTTCCTCGCGATGTTGTTCTTCACCTATTGAGCATATAATATAAATAGCTTTGAAATGTCAATGGCACGATGAGATCGAACTAAAGATCTTCAGCTTAACCAGTGACCAGTGGACTACTAGTCTTATTACTAGGCTATCAGATCTCCCTTTCAAAAGCCAACTCGGTTATGCCTGTATCTGATTTGAAAACAAAGAACAATGGTCAGAAATTTGGAAATTCGACTTTATTACAACAGAATACGGCAGTTATACAATACATTTTAAGTTTATCGACACATTAGTGTAGGGAATGCGGTATTAATCTTTACGCTTCTCGGTACCTATCATCGGATAATGCTAATGGCTGACAGAATACTGCCGTTGTGGTCGGCCATTTTGTTTGTAATGTTTACAAATGTTACTGTTGAGATGTTGTTTAAAAGTTGTTAAATTCAGTCTTGTATTTGACAGAACCGTGTTTTGAAATCGTACTACTGAGGTTTTGACAACATTCATAGTAATATTATAAATACCAAAGTACCTTTATTTGTTTGTATATGTGTTACCTCTTCATGCTTAAATCGATGAATCGAATGGGACAAAATTTGGTATGTAGATACTTTGAGTCATAAGGAAGGATATAGTGAAAATTTTTTATATCAGAAATCATTCTAAGAGAGCGAAATATGAGGTAAAAATTACTAAGCAAAAGACGTTGGAATCAAAATCTAGTATAGAATAAAAAACACAAATAATTTTAACAGCACTATTGGTTATTTTAAATTAAGAACGCCGCGTCAAGCCAGTATCTGTAGCAGAGCGATTTAAATTTAAAACTTTAAATAACGAATAAGAAATAGATTTTTAACTGTTCACGCTACTTTAGGACTTATTCGAAACGTTAGAGAATAATATGAATATTAGTAGTACGACAAATCGAGAGTGGAGAGTCATAATTATATTTTAAACTACTTTGGTGTACATTAGTATCACCGCTGCCTAGGTCCTTATGTACGTTTAGGTTCCATACCGGCCTATTGATATCAACCGGGCACGAATCCAAACTCCGAGTTGCTACTTAGAATTTCATACAAGAACTCAATGACAGTTTTGCTCCACCTAGGACCATAAGCTACACCTTTTATGTGTATGAAATGATTTTAAGTAAAACTAATTTCTAAATACTAATAAATTGAGGTCTATACCCAGCAGTGGGATTAGTAAAGCTTTGGATGATGTTAATGATGACAAAATATCGTATACAAATAAGGAACGAGAAGATATCAGACAAATTTTAAAGACAGATTTTTCTGCACATTGCAAAAACAACCTAACACAATAAATTTTAAAATTTCTTCTTGCTTAGCGCACAATATCTTATTCTTCGTATTCAATGAAAGAGAACGAATAAGAATACACACACAACAGATTATTTTGATTTAAACTTGTACAGATAATAAAATCACTACATGCAATAAAACTGTACATCGATTGTGACTACAAATCTCCAAAACGATGCATGCCCCGGTTTTATTTTAATATATATTTTAGTAAATGTTTCTAACTTTATTTATTGCTTGATAATCTCTTGTGATTCATGTCGGGTTGTAAAATTGTCTGGTGAGTGACGTCAGTGAATTCATTGCGTTGCATTTACTGTTAATGCTGCTACTGACTAGCTTTTAACCGCGACTTTATCTGGATTTACGTGGAATTTATATTTTTATTCAATCTCGTGTTACATCGATTGCTTATCTATTTGTACCCTCTTTTAAGAAATTATCCTTATCTCCCCCTTTCTGCTCTTTTAAGGGCTAATTTTCGGGGCAAAAAATATTCGATGTCCTTCTTCGGGACCCAAACTATCTTCATACCAATTTTCATATCTATCGGTTCAGCAGTTAAAGCGTGAATCGCATTTATAATATTATTATGGATAAAGTAAGATAAGTATAGTATGGAGTAGCACACCTAGCCGTACATTACATTACATAGGCTAGAATAATCGTTGGTTTACAATAATAAAAATATTGTGATTATTAATTTAGATAAATAGTTTCCTATCTCTCAAGTTGGTCCAAACAACACAAAGTTTCATTGAAATCGGTTCTTTAGTTCAGCAGTTTGTAGACGACAAACAACGTGACACGAAAATTGAAAACTGCAAGCTACGGAGTTGTAGAAAATACATTTATCTTTGTAGTAGAGACTTTACTTAAAGTCGTTACATATGTCTCACCTGAGGTGACGTAATGAGCGCTCGAAGTTGCTGAGAGCTGTGACTTCAAAAGTAATACTAATCGGTAATTTACTTCTAGAGTTATAACTCTCAATCCTGAGTTTACTTCGGCAATTCTTCTCAGAGGTTATCAGTTAGGAAATTCCGATGCCATATTTTTTTATGGTGATAAGGCTGCAAACGAGCAGGCGGCTCACCTGATGGTAAGTGATGACCGCCGCCCATAGACATTTGCAACACCAGAGGCTTGCAAATGCGTTGCCAAACCCCTTAGAAACTGTTCATCATCATCATCATATCAACCGTTAGACGTCCACTGCTGGACATAGGTCTCCCCCAAGGATCGCCACGACGACCGGTCCTGTGCCACCCGCATCCAGTGGTTTCCAGCGACCTTAACCAGGTTGTCAGCCCACCTTGCCGGGGGCCTACCCACGCTGCGGCTTCCGCAGAAACCTTTCAGGTTTCTTAAAATAGGGAGTTACTGAACTGACAGCAAACGGAATTCCCATGCTGTCATAATAGTCATTCCCCCAATGAGCTCTGGTAATCTTACTCACTCGCAGAAAGACAACTATTGTTGATTCACTGCGGTCTTCTGTAAGGCGGAGGTACTAGTCCCATCTAGATCATAATATAATCCTAAAAATTGTCTTCATAAGATCTATCTACAGAAATAAATATCATTTATCAATTCTTAGTGACGAGAATTATTTGAAAGAAATAACTACCTACATGACGTCCACTGGACATAAGCCTCCCATAAGGACTGACTATGCTGTTATGTAAACGGTTTTGTTGTTTTGGAGCTTTTGATCGCAAAATCTCTAAGAGAAGATGGGTTATGTTACAAAAAGGAGACAAGCAAAATTGCTCCTGCAAAATTACTTAAAAATGCACAAATGTAACTTAGATATGAAAAGAGACCAATAGATACGATACAACCAACGATAGAGCCATTGAGGCGAAACAAACGGCAGTGTAGCAAAAACTAATAAAATTAGACTTTATAATCTGATTGATACATTCAAGTTCTATTTTGTCTTAACTCTATACGAAGTGTTATAAAATTCAATGGCAATTTCACAAGATTTTCAACAAAATTACTAGTTAGCTCTGAAATATGCGGCAATGCCTAACAAATTTATTACGATACTAAATTTATCGAGACAATGCTTTTGAATTAAGAGAACTTATAACAGCTTTTCCACTTTCAGTATTTGTAATGATTTCTTAAGTATTACCTAAACTTCTGCCCTAGAAGCTGTATTAAAAGTTTAGTAAAAACTAGATATTCCTACTCAAAATATTTTAACTGCATACCATCATGTGTACCTACACTGTTATTTAGTTCCGAGCTAAGTAAAGATAAAATCTCAAATTTAATATAATATAGGTATAAATATTAATAAATCTTAAAAAAAAATCAAGTCTCAATCACAATCGAATTAGTTTCTAAGAAATAATGCATGCTAGTGGTTTTTGGGTATCGGCTATTCAATACCAATAATATATTATGTATGTATATCCTAGTATTGGGTTTCTAAGAATCTTTGCTTCACACTGTAAATCTTCATCATCATTAGCCTAATATTCTTCCACTGCTGCATATAGGCCTTCCTTAGTAAATGCCACACAACCATTCTGTAAATGTATTGATGGAATGATAAATTCTTAGAGCTTTGGCAAATATTTCAAATTTATTTTTCTTTACCAAACACTATGTCATAGAAAGCTCTTAAACGAAATCTATTCGTCCCAAAGTAATACACCCATATTTTGTTTACAAATGATTTTAAACGAGTGGGGAATATGTAAATTTCGCGGTTTGTATCTCTGCAAATTCGGCTAGGGATGTGTTGCCAGTGTTTGGCCACCGACCCGGCAAATTTTGCTATGTTTTTCAAAGCCAACTTATATTACCCCAGGGTATTAATATACCCTGAAGTAATATTGGCCAAATGTGTTATTTTGAAATCTAGAGAGTAAATAGTTTTGGGGTAGCAGTAGTATTTTATTTTTTTAAATAGTGACAAATCTTTATGGATTCTTCGCTAGGGATTCTACTTGGGAAGGAGGCTAGTGATGTCGGATTTGAAAACTAACTAACAAAAATTCCGATCCTGCCTGCCGCTACCCTGTCGTCGACATCGTGAACCTAGCAACATTCACCACGATCCCAGCGCACGCGCACCCGTTACGTGTTCGGCATGTCATGAGAGTGTGTGATTATTTCTTTTTTTTATAGTTACCTACTGCTAGGGTTTTAAACAAGCTTACAGCCCTGTCGATGGTAAGCGGCTAGCGTAGCCTATAGACCTTTGCAACAACAGAGGTGTCGCTCGCACGATGCCGACCCTGACCGTTAAGTTTCCTTAAAAGGAGTTACTAAATTGACAGCACCCAGAAGCCATACTGACAAAACAGTTAACGTAAAGAGTTTTGGCAAACTTAGTCACTCGCAGAAACGCATCTATTGTTGTTTCACTTTTCAGTTTTCTGGAAAGCGAAGGTACTTTCCCAGTCGGGCAGCTCACTTTGAGCGAGAAACCTGGCTATGTTTGTAACCTCTCTAAAGTTTCTCTCCCATTCTATCACTTCTATTCTTTGTGTATAAATCTCTACCTTGTGAGAGTAAAACTTGCACACAGTGGTGCAAAAGACGATTACTCACTCACTGCCTTGACAAGAAACAAAGGAATTCCTAAAATGTGAATAGAACTACGTTTTACGGATTTGACAAGATACTGTGAATGAGATGACAAGTTTGGATTAAAGCAATATCAATATAGGTACCTCGATAAAATCTACACAAAGTATTTTTATTGCAATGTCTTATATTCACGTAAGCGTCAAAAATCATTACAAAAATTTAATATTACGCTCTCTTTGAAAAATGAAATGTTTCAATCAAATTCACAGTTTGGTATATTACTTCCGAAACCCTTTGATCCAGTTATTTAAGCCAATGTAATACTTATAAAGAATCGTTTGATCTCGAAACACAACTTTTACTATTACAGAAGAAATTATTTTCTCGATAGAAATATAAACGATTGGTTTCATCTCGATTTCAATCATAAAACGTTTGGCTTGCCGAAATTTTCTGTTTTATGTTTGTAAATAAATATTGGCGAGCGGGAATTGGATGAAAAAGTATGATTTTAGATTTCGGGGTATTATTTATTTATTCTGTACGTGATTCGTGTTTGAAGTATAAGTCTAGGAGTTCGTTCAGCATATCTACGACATTTATTTATAGAAAAAGATCTTGAGGCACATGTGTTGCTAATAATCAAATGTTAGTCAAAGTCAAAGTCAATCTCAGTCGTTTCGCTCTTGGCAGAGCGGTCGTGGTCACGTTGAGGCGTCCACTTTAGTGTTAGAGGCGGACACAGCTTCATAATCTCCTGCCATCTCTCTCTGTTTTCAGACTGTCTGGTGCAATCTGACACACGGTTTCCCATTGCGGATTTCACTAAATAAAATATTTATGTTTCATTTCTTAAAAGTAGTCCAAAATTCATTGGCTCTTTTTGAACGTCGACAATAAAGCTCCCAATAACACCCGCCCTTCACCACTATCTAGTGTTTTTGCTGGGAAGTTTTTGTTATACACATCACGGTTTCTTCTCCTCTTCCTCAAGGACCCTCAAAAGAGGTAGGGCATAGCAAAATTCCGTGCTCAAATTTTCATTTATAGCAATGGGACCAGTACATAAAAACTTCTGAATTGTCAAAACTTGCACAGCTTCTGTTTTTGCCACGGGAATAAGATTTACAATCATCATATCAAATCTATGTATCTATATAATCATCGCATAAACATCAAAAATTCATAATATTTTCATAGGTGTTTTTTGTCAAACCCAATATTCTCCGCAATATAATTACGGGCATATCCACAGGAAATACATGTAGAAATGCCCCGAAGGCCGAACTTAAGTCAATATTGGTTTTATTTGAAGTGGATAAACATTTATTGGTATTTTATTAGCGTTACGATAAATCATAAATGAAGAAGAATTAGATTTGGGGTATCGCAACGTAGTATGTGGATTGTATTATGCAATCGATTTTGTATTATTTCTGAACTAGATGGCGCTGTGTCATAATGTCCATGAATATTTATATTTATTTATATTTATTATGCTTTATATCCAAACGTCACTGGATGGCCATTGAAAATCAGTGCTTTGTTATGACCTCTATTGCCTCGTTGGTTTAGTGACCGTAAGTGCAACTACTGAGCGAGAAATCTTGAATTCGATCCCCAGGCAAAGTGTTATTGAAATTTTCTATTTAATTCTCAGTAGCATCTCAGAGTTTGGATTCGCGCCCAGACTTGCCCCCTAGAGTTTGAGATTCTAGGTTCGATTCCCAGGTCGAGTTATTTTGGATTTTTCGAAAAAACAGAAGCTGCTGGGAGTATGGATTAGTGGCAGACTCGCCCCTATTACAAGGGACCTTAGTTACATCGGTTTTTTTATGGTGATATGGCGGCAAACGAGCAGGCGGCTCACCTTATGGTAAGAGATGACCGCCGCCCATGGACATTTGCAACACCAGAGGCTTGCAAATGCGTTGAATAGTCACTTCCCCAATGAGCTCTGGTAACCTTACTCAGTCGCAGAAAGACAACTTGTTGATTCACTGCGGTCTTCTGTAAGGCGGAGGTACTTCCCCAGTCGGGCAGCTCAATTTGAGCGAGAAATCTCGCTATGCCCTACCTCCTACAAAATTTGTAAAATTTGAAGTACTGTTTAAACTAAAATAATACCTACTGTTTAAACATTAAAACTATATAAAGCGTGTATGTTAACTTAATCTGCATTCCACTCACATACCTTAGGAACCTACGTAAACCCTACGTAAGTCAAAAGTCCTTATAAGTATGTAGAATTAAAGACCACATACCCCAAAACTATTCGTCCCGAACCTTAGAAACTTCAATGTTCTGGACTTTAAGACTTCTAACTCCTTATACCATTGGGGGGTAGGTCGAAGTTTCAGACACTACCCTCTATGACGTATGAGTGCTAAGTTTAGTCTGCATTTTGAAACTGACTTTTGTAGTGCTGTCTTTGTACCTGAGTTTTTGAAATCAACTTTGTATTTTTTTAATTTTGTTAATAATAAATTTGACTTGCCTACCCGATTAGTCCAGTGGTAGTTAACACTACCTTCTGTGCCACAGATCCCGGGTTCGATTCCCGTTAGGGACCATGTTTTGTGTGATGAGCATCAACATTTGTATATGGATGTATCTATGTATAATAAGTATGTATTTACTAAAAAATAAGTGGGTATTTATGTAGTATATCAACCTTCTAGTATCCGTAACACAAGCCTCTTTGCTTACCATGGAACTAAATGGAGCTCTGTCGTAATGTCCAGATATATTTATTTCATAATCATCATCATCAGCCTATATTTGTCCACTGCTGGACGTAGGCCTCCCCCAGTGAATGCCACAGAGCTCGACCTTTTTATCGATATGTTTATTTATTTATCTAAAACTATGATAAAACTCAAAACTCAACAAGAACTCAATATTACTTTGTATACTGTCATATTGCCATATTTTCTAACTTCAAGATCAAAATATGATAAAATCGCCACCCCACTCTGAATTATATGCCCATATATTTGGACAAAACGTGTCTAGAAATTCAATTGTCTGTCTATTTATCAGGGGTTGACAAGCGGCCTAGCTAGGAGGCCGTTTAAACTAATCGCTGGGGGTACGAACCGACCCCATTCCAGTGGCTTTGTACCGGATTCGAGGTCATAATACCCGTTATTTGCCATTTGGTGGCCGTTTTAGTACACTTGTATAGTTTGCGGTCATTTCTCTAGTCATGAGCAAATGTGGGGTCATTTGGGAAGTTACGTTGGCTGGGTACATTTTGGAATTACTTTGGTGCTTGTTAGAACACACTTTAAGACAAATAGTTTATCTTCTTTACAAGACATTTGGATGATAATTTATTGCTCTAAATATACTTTTTTAAAGGACACTTTTGCTGTGGTAGCCTAGCGAGAGCTGTTGAATCCTAGCGGTGTGACCAGTGGACTGAGATGTCAGAGGTCTCGAGTTCGAACCCAAGGCTGAATTTTCGGAAGTTATGTGCGTATTTATCACATGCTCAAACGGTGAAGGAAAACATCGTGAGGAAACCTGCATGCTTGAGAGAATTCTCGATGGCATGTGAAGTATATCAGCCCGCAGTAGGCTAGCGTGGTGGACTAAAGGCTAAACCCCTTAATTGAGAGGAGACCCGTGTCCAGTAAAGGGACATTAATGGGTTGATGATGATGATGATGACGAAGCACACTTTTACGAGTCTCTTTTAATTACTCAATGGCAACGGAGATTACCAACTCACGAGTTTTGAAAAAAAAACCGTCACAAATTCAGACAATCGCGCTATTTTTAAAAGTCCCGACGTAATATTCAGTACCTATTATGCAAGTGCCACCAAGCACGAAATTTCTAAAATGGTGGACTTTTAAAGAATGCATCATAACAGCCTTAGAGTAAATGGTCCCTGATGACACACATGCATGTAGCTCTACCATACAATTTCAAGGTTCAGATCTTTGCCACGTTAATAAAGCTTGTAGTCTACTTCATGCCATTTAGGTCTGGAAAACAGTGAATCAATCAATCACAACACTCTAGCACAAATAGAAGAAGAATAGAACAATCTAGCAATAATAGCGTAAAACTATTGTATAAAAAACAAAGAAAATTGGCTGACGAATAGAGGGAGAATGGTACGCGGTAATTATATCGATATTATGGTCAGAACTTCTTGTTTTGCCCATGACCATGGTCGTTGTAAAAGATCCAAAACGCTGGGATTAAAACAATATTATACATTATCATCAACCTATTTTTGGTCCACTGCTTTGCACGGGGTCCCCTCATTTCGAGAGGGTGTAGGCTACAGTCCACCACGCTAGCTTACTGCGGATTAACAGACTTAACATACCATGGCAAAAATCCTTCTATAATGATTCTCTCATGATGTTTTTCTTGACTTTTTGAGCATTTGATATACCAATATAAACGTACGTAAAATATCAATATAATGGAAAATCTGTAAGAAGTACTGCTATTTCAAAGTATAATCATGATTTAAAATTTAATTTACCAATACAAGCAAACTGCAAATCCAGCATAATCCAGTGACATACTTATTAGGAGAAATGGCGGGAGAAAACGGAAAATTCCGCCAATTTTCGTATCCAACACGAACCAGCTGATGCCTCATTTAGATGAAATACTCGTATCGTAAAGAAAAAATGAGGGGCTTTCGGCCCTAACCCTGAAAAGGCGATCAGGTGTCAGCGCGACCCGCACCGACGAATATTTCCAACGAGTGAGCTCACATCTTCAGTGATTTACATAAAAATGGCCGCCGTTTCAGATAATGGGTACGTTCGGCAAGGAATCTGCTTACATGATGTTAGTCTTCATTAATAAGCAAATTTCAACACTTCTCGCGCTTTTAAAAATGTTTTGTGGGAGGAAATTATTGAAACATCGAAATAAATTGTCTCGAAAAGTAAAAAAATAGTAGATATATTATACCTATTTTCATTCAAATTTGGGGAATTCAGTTTAAATAACCTAAAAAAAAGGATTTCGAAATAGAACTGCTCGCGAACAAGTAATGCTAGATTTTAATTTCATATATACATACATACACTCACGCCTTTTTCCCATGGGGGTAGCCAGAAACTACAGAATGCCGCGCGCTACGGTCCCTGCATACCACTTTTGCCTCGTCCACATTCATTTTAATTTCATCTGCGTTATAAAAAACTAATGATCAAAATGGAATAATCTGGATAAAGTTACGGTAAATCTGTCATTAAAAGAATTAAATCTATCTCCTAATTTTATCAATAGAACATATCAATTACATATTTGAAAAACTGCTCAATAAAAACCAATTTAAAAAGTTCCTCTTCCATTTCTTAACAGCTCCGAAAATACTAAATAGCTCCTTTTAGGGTAACACTTCTATTTCGTAAAAGGAAGGAAATAGAGATATATTGGTACTATTTGAAGGTACTAGTAGCGATTATACGGACCCGGCTAGTTAATTGTGCTAATAGAGATAAATGTTTGGAATTCCGCGTATTCCTGTTCAATTAATTAATACATGTTCAATTACTAGTGATGGGCTATTTTGAATAATACTAATTAGATCACGCAAATAGCTACATCGTTGTTTCGACGTTGATCTAGACCTTTAATGTCACTTAAATATTAATGTTTCTATTTATTTAATCGGTAGAGCTGTGGTAGCCCAGTGTTGTGACCAGTGGACTGAGCTGTCAAAGGTCTCGAGTTCGAACCCAAGGCACGCACCACTGACTTTTTGTAAGTTATGTGCGTATTAATCAGAAGCTCAAACGGTGAAGGAAAACATCGTGAAGAAACCTACATGCTTGAGAGATTTGTCTCTTTGGCATGTGAAGTCTGCCAACCCGCAGTAGGCGTGATGGACTATAGCCTAATCCCTCTCAAATGAGAGGAGACCCGTGCCCAGCAGTGGGACGTAAATGGGTTGAAGATAATGATTTATTGAATCATTTATTATCCTAATGTTGGGTTCGAGTCTCCTCTTATTTGCGAGGGTTTTTCATCATTCATTTAAAAACAAATACTGCTTTATTATAATTTGGAATATTGTTTTTAGCTATAGACTTTTTCCGTGTCCTAGTTTTTAAAACTCAAAGTGAAAATATCGTGTAGGTATTCAAAGTAGGCTAAATTTAATGAATGAATGAATGATTGAATTAATGAATGATTGAGGATTGAATGATTGTTTATTTCTGTAAATAGATCTTTTTAAAGACACTTTTACAAGTCATGTAATATATATATTTTTTTTAGTATCTAGTTGGCATCGGCATTTCCTAACTGTCGACCTCTGAGAAGAAATGCCGAAACAAACTCAGAGAATCATGGGCTCTTTTAAAGTCCAAACATTTTGGTTACAATATGTGAGCCTGACTATGTAGGTTAAAGTCTGAGATGGCCTTTTGAAGAAAGCTCCGGTGCAACTTTGAGTTGACCTGTCTATACTGACAGCACATTTTTTTAATTGTATTTTTTTAACGCTGGCAATGAAGACAACCCCCAAAAACGCCCGCGCTTCACCGGTTCCTAGTGTTTCAGACTTCAAAAGATAAAAAGTCAAAAATACATTTATTTATACGCGTAAATTAAAGAAAGCGGTAGATTATATTCAATATTCTTCAAATTAATAGGCTCTGTACACAAGGGTGTATAATCTGAAAATGGCATGCTAATGGCATTCATAGTATTTACATGCTATTAACCGCTATGTGCTTAACACTAGTCTAACCTAAGCCTATCTGTATTCATTAAAGTTTACGGCACAAATAGCCCTTTTTCTATGTAAATCGAGTCTATCATATTAAATTGATTCTGTGTTTGATCTTTGTCACTCTACAATAGAGCTCAACTTCGTATAACAGTTCTGAGGAACTGTTTTTATATTGTTTATATTGAGGATTTTGTCAAAGATAGACGAGTGGGGTGTTTGTAAATATTATAAAAAGCACTTACAATCTCTTTTGATTTACATTGAGGTCGTGGGACCCTAAGGGTTAAATATATTATGTCATGTATTTAGATTTCGTATAGAAGATTACGTATTCGGTAAAAGAAAATGGCTTCGTTTATTTTTTTTCTCGGTGTTTTTAACCGATTTCAAAAAGGAGGAAAATAAATTAATACAGTTTTAACTTCTTTTGAGTTTTAAAGGTATGAAGTCGGTGCCGGTGTCTGGTTTGAAGCCACCCCGCTCAAGATCACGCACGATGAGTGTACATACCTTTACATTTGGCTTGGCACCGACTTCATACCTTTAAAACTACAAAGAAGTTAAAACTGTATTAAGTTATTTTTTACTTTTTTTTTTTGAAGTCGGGTTTTTTAGATGTTTTGGCTTGAAGAATTTTCTCTTTTCTTTTATAAAATAAAGGATCCTAGAGCCGGCTAGGAAAGGCTTGGAACAACTACCTGAAGATCGTACAAATATTTTCTCGGTGCGGGAGTCAAACCCACGACCCGTGGAACACAAGCCGATCGTTCTGTCACTGGGTCAATCATATATAAATATCGCATGCAATAATATTGTACCAGAGAACGATAGAAAAAGCAAACCGAACCTTCTGCTCATATACTTTTGTGTTACATCAGCATGAATTGTTTACAATTAATTTCTGTCTATTTAATAATGCTAAGAGGATTGACGCGGCTTATTTTCGTAGCAAATAGGCTTTTAACATGATTGAATAATGTTTTTATTGAAACGTGTATCAGAAATTCTTGATTAGATATTGAAATGTTTATTTTTCGAACCGAATTCGTTAATTAACAGAATTACAAGCTTGTACAAATGTGTAATTATTTAATTCTTGGTATTATTTCTGTAATACCAAGAATTAAATAATTACACATTGAGTCGCTGAAATATTTATGTACGTAGTCCACAAGTCTGGCTGTTTGTGTAAATCATTATTACTCTCAAACTGGTCTAGATAAGCCTTATATTTCAATGTTTTTTTTTGTATGGTGATAAGGGGACAAACGAGCAGGCGGCTCACCTGATGGTGATCACCGCCACCCATGGACATTTGCAATACCAGAAGGCTTGCATATGCGTTGCCAACCACTGAAAAAACAGTTTAGGTTTCTTAAAATAGGGAATTACTAAACTGACAGCCAACGGAATGCTCATGCTGTCAGAATAATCACTCCCCAACGAGCTCTGTTAACCTTACTCACTCACAGAAATACAACTGTTGTTGATTCACTGCGGTCTTCTGTAAGGACTGTAAGTACTTCCCCAGTCGAGCAGCTCAGTTTCAGCGAGTAATCTTGCTATGCCCTACCTCTCATATTATTAATCATTTTAATTCAATAATATATGTATTTACCCTATATACATATAGATGGGTCTTAATAAATGTTCAACAATAACTTCTTTCGGACAATTTTGAGAAAAATAATCAAAGGAAAGTGAGAAAGGGACCTACACAAAGTTTTATGCAACAAGTGAGAGAGAAAGTATAAAATGAATTTTATCAATAGATCAAGAAGAAGGCACGGAATAGAGAATAGTGAAGTTTGCTCCACCGACAAAAGTCGAGCTCTTAATTTGAAAAAGAAAACCAATGTATTAACTTAGGTACTTGTGGTTATAAAATCTGCATATTATTCTAGATTAAAAACACAGACTAAGAACTCACTTCATCATACATCTAAAACAAACAATCGCTGCTTTTTTCGCGAATTAAAATAACTCAGTAGACAAAGATACAGGGAGAAGAATATTCAAAGTATTCTGTAGTTTCTGCCTCTCCCCTATGAGAAAAAGCCGTGAATGTATATATGTATGGAAACATGTACAACGGTAAAGAATTTGAGCACACAGCCTCTTGAATCTCGATCGCTATTCAGAGCATAAGCCGAACCGGAAGGTTCGAGAGTCAGCCTCCGGCCTGTAATGCCACTACAATAGAAAGAGACGGCACAATATAGTATTATCTTTTTCTTGCGTATAACAATTGACTAGTGGGCTAACATAGTGATTTCTTATCCTGACGTGAATAGTAGTACTTGAAATGAAGCTATTTTTGTTGATTTTATCGCGGTATGTTGACATTATTTGATCTGGAAGTTTCGGATCCTTTAGAAGGTCTATGGTCACGGATCTAGACACGCAGCGTGTCAAGCCAAGTTCAAGCAAAGGAACTGGCTAGCCAGCGCCGAGTGTAATATTACACGAACCATTTGGTGTCACTTTTGACCCTTCTATAACTCAAAGCCTTTTTAACGTAAACACATAAACTACCTGTGTTTAATTACATACTACATATAAGGACGAGTAGAAGTCCAAATTTCATGAAGCTAGCTCAAACGGTTATAAAGATATGAAGGTCAAAAAGTCGTAAATTTTAGCACAGACTGACTGACATATAGAACCTAAATTTGGCCTACTTCTAGATGACCTAAAAGGATAAAATTTGGAATCTAGCTGGGTAATTGTGTGTAAGCGTAGGAAAAAAACGTTAAGATCTCACATTTTTAAATAACAGCAATTGTTATAGGTATCCAATAAAGCAAAGCAATATAGTTTAATACTTGTTCATAATGTTATCTAATATATAAAATTCTCGTGTCACAGTTTTCGTTGCCATACTCCTCCGAAACGGCTTGACCGATTTTGATGATTTTTTTTGTGCTTATCCGGTATCTATGAGAATCGGCCAACATCTATTTTTTATCCCCCTAAAAGTTAGGGGTAGTCCACCAACCCCTATAATGTGGCAAAACAACGTTAGCTGGGTCAGCTAGTTTTATATATAAATACATATTTCGATTTTGCATAGAACTTGACACTCATTTACATCTCTATTCTTTTTGCCGCGAAGCCCACAGCCAAGCATATTTTTTTTATTGTAGACAATAACGCATAAGGTCCGTAAAACTAAATTTTATATTAGTGAACTCGTTATATTCTTATATAAAAAATATCTTTAGATAAAAGTAATAAAATTAACATAAAATTGGACTTACCTCTATTCAATTTTAAACTACCATTACTGTCATTGTACTCGAATTTCAGATGGTAAATTAGACAAAAAATATACCTTAGTAGTTAGTAGATTGATACTAAAATCATTGATATAGTTATCCTCATTTAATATGGATTTAACACGTGACCCAGTCTGCATTTCTAAGCTCAAAACTAGATGGCGCTGTGTAGTAATTTTTATTATTATTATCAATCAATGTAAGTGCACACCAACCCCTGATCAAGTCTACAAAATAACAGAAAACTACAAGACATAATTTTCTAACTTATAAATAACACCAACACAGAGAACATAAAAATGCTACATTATTATCTAAGCATAGATAATAAATTTATATGTTCATACAAGTGAATTCCCCGCTGCTCTAAATCCACCCGTATTTCCAGGTAATAAAATTTAATGTCAATTGATTTGTAAATCGACGAAAAAGCTTTCGGTAACAATGTACGAGTCTGTTTGTTTGTTGGAAACGGATAGGTACTTTTTTTCAAAATAATTTCCTATTACCTACATACTGTATTTTTGTGAAATATCTCAATCCTTATTATCCTTACTATACATATTATACTTATAAAGTGTATACTTATGTATACTATACTATCCTTCCTTACTAATATTATAAATGCGACAGTGTGTCTGTCTGTCTTTCTGTCTGTTTGTCTATCTGTCTGTCTGTCTTAACAGACAGACGTAATCATGATAGCTATTCTTATCAAAAATCGGTGTTTCAAATAGCATTCCTTCTCTTCTTCAGGGTCTATATATCAGCCAAATGCAGTCCACTGCTGAACGTAGGCTTCCCCCAAAGAGCGCCAACCATCCCGGTCTTGGGCAGCTCGCATCCATCCGCTGCCAGCCACCTTCTTCAAATCGTCGGCCCATCGTGTCGCAGGTCCTTAGTTTTATATCTATTCAATTATAATGTGCTTATTTTTTATACCTTCGCGAACCCTCGTACTTAAATTCTATCTAGTAAAACTATATCTAGTATCTATCTTTATGTTATTATGCAGTATCCACTCCACATTGCTTTAAGACGTTGAGGAACCTCGGTCTGTGACCCTCTACAATGTCGCTCTGCTTTCCCTAGCCGCCACTTTATAGTCCTAAGTGCGCGCTTATATAACAAGGTTCATCGACTCTTAAATGTGTACACCCTGACCAAATTTTCTCTCAAAACTAAATTGACAAATTGGTTGCAAAAATTGCCATACAGTGACACTAGCGTTCTCTACAACAAGCGTTCTAACTATCATGGTTATTTATAGGCCACTTAAATTGCTAAAGATCATATTGTCACGTCATGATCATGTCAAATTAGGAACTACGACTCCTCAGATACAAGTATCTTTTTACTTAGTTCATGGGTCAACTGTTCAATTTGTATTTGTGAAACTGTACATCTAAGACCTTGTATACAGCTAATATTATTGTATTTGATATTGTATTTTGTAGTATTTGTTGTTGAATAAATAAAAAAAATTATAAACTGTGATACATACGTACTGCATTTATGTTTATACCCCATGTTTGTTAGATATGTGAAAACTGGATAGCATCCAAATGGTATTACAGTTTTAAGCACAGCTCGTAACTTTAACTGTAACAATTGACTTATGAAAACTTTACACATGTGATTTAGGATTCATTCATCATCGTAAAACGCTGTTACGTTTGATATGTTTGTTTGTTTTAACCGGAATAAAATTATTGACATGGAGAAGGTTGTAAATAGTTCGTAAATAATTTTATTGTCTGCCAAGAAATAGGCCACAGTTGTATTGTTTTGATGTAGTAGTCTAGTGGTGTGCCCTGTGGACTGAGACATTTAAGGTCTCGAATTCAAACCCAAGGCACGCACCATTGAGTTTTCGGAAGTTATGTGCGTATATAATCATGTAAATAATATGACAGAAACATCGAAAAGTAAGCTCATTTATTTATAATTGTCATTGTGGTTTGTCATTGCATTATTTCTTATTAGATTTCATATTTTTTAAATTTTCCAAAAACAAAATTCGAAAAGTGTTTCTAGTAAAACGAAACGTAATTCCAAAATAACTCGCTGGCGCACGTATGACGTCATACTCTATGCGATCTAAAAACAAATGAATACGCCTGTGTCAGTGAATTTCGATGACGTTGACGAACAAAGTAACAGTTGATGACATGTGCCTATGTGGCTGCTTTTAAAAATATATTTTAAATAAATAACTTACGAATGGTTATACCTTACAATAAGGTGTAATATTTGAATGCCTCATTAATATATTCCTGGACATTATGACACAGCGCCATCTAGTTCCGAGCTAAGCAACGAGGCTTGTGTTACGGATACTAGTCGGTTGATATACTACATATATACTTTTTTTTGTAAATACATACATATTTACATCCATGACTCGGATACAAATGTTTATGCTCATCACACAAACATTTGTCCCATAGCACAGTAGGCAGTGCTAACTACCGTTGGACTAATTGAGTCGTCAAGTTGGTCTCGTTATCATAATGTGAGTACATAACAAGAGGTCTTGGGTTCAATTCCCAGGTCGAGGAGTGTTATAGCGGTGGCAGCGAGTGGTTATAGCGTGAAAAGGTAACAGACAGGCAGACAGACAGACACACTTTCGCATTTATAATATTATTATAGTGTAAGTATACCGATAAATCGAAAATAAAAATGCAAACTTCCCATTATATATATACATAGGTACCTACATACATGCGTGGCAATCTCTAAGACACAGGTTCGATGTTTATCGAAGCACCAGTAGCTGACAGTTTTTTTTACAGAGAATGCAGTGTTAAATTAATCTTCATACAATTAGATAACTTATTTTATATTCTATATGGATATACTATGTGGAGATAATAACACGACGATAAATTAAACCCAATATACCTAATAATGTTCTAAGTCTGTATACCAAAAATCAATCAAATATAACCAGTAGTTTAGACACAGGACATTATTTTCCATTTTTAAAATTTTCAACTTGATGTATAGTTTACTAGGCTATCAGAGATATGGGTGACCTGCAACATAAGTATAAACACATGTTGCCAACTCACCACTTAAAACTCCTTACACAAATCTAATTCTTTTGCATATTCGTGCTATTTAGTTTGAAAAAAAAATCTTTTTTTTGAATATCGATGTTACGACTTATTTAATAGAGTCAAAATAGTCTCTTGTTTACTATACTAGTATGGCTCGTCTTTTCATTAATTGTCGTGTTATCATTTCCACATTGCATATAGTAACGAAGATATTTATTTAAATTATATTAATGCCAACTCAACGTGGTGAGAGCGTCACGTTTCTGTTATACGTGCTAAATAATCTATTTTATTGCAGTATAATATTATTTGAATCTTAATATAGCGTTTCGTAATAATATGAATATACCGCGATAAAATACATAAGACGTATTTTTTTATGTCTCAATCAGTTTATTGTATAGTTAGTTGTATTAACCCATTATTGTCCCACTGCTGGGCACGGGTCTCCTCTCATTTGAGAGGGATTAGGCTATAGTCCACCACGCTAGCCTACTGCGCGTTGGCAGACATTACATGCCGCCGAGAAAATCTCTCAAGTATGTAGATTTCCTCACGATGTTTTCCTTCAGCGTTTGAGCATGTGATAAATACGTACATAACTTCCGAAAAGTCAGCGGTGCGTGCCTTGGGTTTGAACTCGAGACCTCTGACATCTCAGTCTATTGGTCACACCGCTAGGCTACCACAGCTCTTTTTATGTCTAGTATTAGCGTAAGTGTAGAAAATCAGTATATAAAATATTATTAAAATAGTCAAAGTATCTAAATACAAATAATACAGTTTTGTAACCTTCGAAACTTATCTATAAACCTAGCACTGACAGTCGTATACCCGAGCGATCACAACAAAGAGATGCGACAGCTCATTCGCGAGCGATATGAGCGATGTTAGCTCAGAAGCAATTGTCTGCCGTTTTATATCGACTACACAGCTGAGCGCAGTGGGGCGACGAAAAGAGCGGTTAAAGAGATTGATGAAGCGTTGTTTTAACTTAGAATTAAAAAGTTGGCGTTATAACAAAATGGTATCGTATTTGTACAGTCATGAATAATTATTCCAATTTCATTTTTTTTATGGTGATGGATTTATATGGTGATAAGGGTGCAAACTAGCAGGCGGCTCACCTGATGGTAAGTGATAACTGCCGCCCATGGACATTTGCAACACCAGAGGCTTTCAAATGCGTTGCCAAACTACTTAGAAACCGTTCAGGTTTCTTAAAATAGGGAATTGCTGAACTGACAGCAAACGAAATTCCCATGCCGTCAGAATAGTCACTCCCCCAATGAGCTCTGGTGACCTTACTCACTCGCAGAAAGACAACATTGTTGATTCACTGCGACCTTCTGTAAGGCGGAGGTACTTTCCCAGTCGGGCAGCAACAACAACACAACAAAGTAATATAACACATTTCTATGTAACTTGAAATAGTTTTGTAACATCAAGACAACCGACACCTCAGTCTACCCATTATCATGAGGAAATTCATATTGTGTTTTACCCATACCATCACATGTATGGGGTACAGACTTGATAACATGGATTATCATCATCATCATCATCAAGTCAGCTGGAGGACGCCCACTGCTGGACATAAGCCATGGATTAACATAACATAACATATAACATATAACATAACATATAACATTTAACTTACTGATGTAAGTTTTTAGGTCCCAAGTAATAGGGGTAGGTACATGGGGGTTTATTGTCATCGAATGAACACATATTCGAAACCCCGAACTACCACGAGTTTTATGGGAAGATCTGCTGTTACATTGTTTCACCTTGTAAATGAACTCAAAACGGACGGACTTCTGAGGCAACGTATTTATATTTTTTCAATAATTCTATTTTGTAATTCCCAGTCCGCTCGCTGCATGGCCCGCCGTAAACGACGTGACGAGGCAGCATTACTCCATGAAATACAACTTCCGTGCCAGAGGTTTCTTATTTAAAATAAATTACGCACAAAACAAATAGCTATTCGTGATGTTACATTAAATATTTGTACAAGAAAACTGTTTAAATCACTCTGCGGTATTTTTGATCTCTGCTCTAATATCTTGAGGAAACCTACAATAACGCCCTGTCAACTGCAGCTTCGGCTAATAGATCTCTACCCATACCCAGCAGCGACTCGTATAGTGATTGATGATAATAACACTTACAGATACATACTCAACTGATCCCGTAACTACTATTATCATCATCATCATCAACCCATTAATGTCCCACTGCTGGGCACGGGTCTCCTCTCAATTGAGAAGGATTAGGCTATAGTCCACCACACTAGCCTACTGCGGGTTGGCAGACTTCACATGCCATCGAGAATTATCTCAAGCATGCAGGTTTCCTCACGATGTTTTCCTTCACCTTTTGAGCATGTGTTAAATACGCACATAACTTCCGAAAAGTCAGTGGTGCGTGCTTTGGGTTCGAACTCAAGACCTCTGACATCTAAGTCCACTGGTCATACAGCTAGGCTACCACAGCTCTTATTATCATAGTAAATTTCATTATCTTTTAAACAATATTTGGTAACGTTAAGTTAATAGTTGTAAAAGATAAACACAAAGATATAAACGATGGGTGCTCACGACCCTTTTTATTCACGCCCAAATTAAGGTGTTTACAAACTATATGTCAAACTATAAGGTCAGCTTATCACAGCAGCTCCAGACCCATAAAATATCGCTAGGTTGGAAGGATAATGACCCTAATATATGGTTAGGTAAGCCGCTTTTTTTATTGGTGTATAGTAGCTAAATGATTATAATACTTAATATGAAATATAATAGTAGTAACATAATGGATATAAAAGCTATTCTATGCCCTCTCTCAAGACTGAAACCATCTTCATACCGACTTTTATATGAATCGTAGCGGTGCTTTTAGCGTGAAAATGTAACAGGCAGACAGACATGCTTCTGATAAGTGGCCTTATCTAATAATCCTACAGAAATGTGATGTTAGGGAATTTATTGCACTGATTCTTATTTCTAGCACAAAAAAAATAGGAAGTGGTGATAGGCGGACGTTTTTAGAACTGTCTTTATTATCCACGTCCAAAGAGAGTCAATTAAATTTGGCCTAGTTTTGGTAAATTAAATTTTGAGTTTCGGATTCTCCGTCAGCGTGTCGTTCCTCTAAGGGTAAACTGCGTTGTTCCCAAGAATGAAATTTACCATTACCAAAAACTATAGTATGGGTTATGGATGGGTGCATGGATTACACAGTAAAGACTCAAATTCACTCCTCTGATCCGGTGACTAGATAAGCCAGTCCATTCGCTGTATGAGGAACAGAATATCACATCCATCAAACTGTCAGACAGTTTCAGGATCCTCAAATTACCCTGCATCATGATACCTAATATTCAGTATTGAATTCTGTGGAGCTGACGGTTCAAAATAGAAACAAATTTAAGCCTCATTCCAATATTAACAAGGACTATTTTTGTATATACTCCTTTTTCTGTTTAGATCTAAATCTTGTCTCCACATATGTATGTCTGGGAATACAAGTGTCTTTATGGAGATTGTTATCCTGGGCACTAAAGCCCAATAGAAAAAGGTCCCCATCTATTAAAGGGGACTGCAGATCGGCTATCAAGGAAAAATGAGACATATAACGGATTCTAATGGTTGATTTCTGATGCCTTCACTTCATTCTACCCGTATTTATTGAGCTTGACGCAACCCAAACGGAATTCAAAAGATTTTACGATTTCTGACGTTATTTAACTAAACGATTTCATTGTGCCTTTTTGTTTTATGATTGGTCACTTAGAGTCTTAAGAGTTCTTTTTATTTCTTAAGGCCCCTTAACCGCAGTTAAAGTGATGGTGTGATTACTGCAGTGTTTAATGGGATCAGGACGTCTTTGTTTGTAGGTTGATTCCAATCTAGATAAAATAATTATGCGTATTGTCTACAGGTATTTGTTTTGGATCTATCTGAGATATTTTATTATATGACGCTGTACAGAACAACCAAGCAATATGGCGGAAATTTTCTATAGAAACCGATAAACTTAATAGGTACCTCTATTAGTTTATTGTTAATTAGGACACTAATTAGTTTTACATTTTGAAAGTGGTTTTGAAGTGTTTGTCGTTCTGAAAACCAAAGTTCTTTAGACATTTTTGGTCTAAAAAAGCTCAATTTCATTTCGTTTGCCAAGATTCTTAAATGTAGAACGAGAAAAAACAAAAGTTCTTTTTTAAATCTGTCAGTTAAGAAAATTAGTCTTTATGCCTAAATATCTGTCGGCGAAAGGCTCAGTTGAAGCCTTTTTGGCAAACTGCCCACTGGTCTGGATCAAGCCAAATTTATAGCCTGTATTTTTTTCCTTATTTGGTTCAACAGTCCCATCAATACTCGTCTCGATCATTGCCAATGTCTATCCGGAAAGCTCATAAATAATTTCCACCACCTTTTTCTTTTTCATCCGTGACGTAATTACTGGCAGATGTTATGGGTAGTGCGGATGACTCATATGTTACATGTTTATTTTATTTCTTCGGTAAACTTACAGCTAAGATATAAATAGTGAAGACGATAGTGCTCAAGTTTTCTCAGATAAGATAAAGAGTCTTGAACTCTTGAGTTGAAAAATGTTATTATACATGGCTGAACAAGAAAAAAAACCGTCATTTTGTGGTGCTTTATTTTGTTTTATTTTCACTCAATCAGTAGTCTAAATGTAGTTAATAATTTATGTTTATTAAAGTTATTATAGTGACCATCAATGATAAGCTTTTGCTGGTTTTACAGGACATACATAATAATGGAAACAACATTAATGTTGTTTGTATGTCTTACTTACCAAATGTTATTAGTACTTTTCAAAGACAGGAGATTCTTAGCTGCCAAAGACGTCTTTTTGACATTATTTTTTGTTAATCATTTTCTTTCATATACCAATTAATATTAAACACCACAGCTGACCATTCGTATGCGCGATCTTCAAAGCTTCGTCTGCTAGAACATACCTGTGTGTCCCTGTGTATGCTGTATGTGGACCAGCAGCAGGGTTCCACCTGGTTGGAGTCCAGCCCCCAGAACTCCAGCTCCTCCTCGAACAGTGGGCCGCACACATTTGTGGGGTAGTGCAGTTTGCCAGTTCTATAACAAAGAAAATTTAAAATTACTTACTAAGTTAGAGAGGTAGGCCATAACGAGAATCCTCGTTAAAATTAAGCTGCCTGACTGGGGAAGTACCGTACCTTGACAGAACACCGCAGTGAATAACAATAGTTGTGTTTCTGCGAGTGAGTAAAGTTTCCAGAGCTCGTTGGGAGAGTGACTATTCTGACAACGTGAGAATGAGAATTCTGTTGGTTTGGACTGGTGTTGCAAACGTCTATAGTCTACGGTAACCGCTTACCATGAAGCAAATTGTATCCTGGTTTACCACCCTTTTCACATAAAAAAAAGACTTAGTGAGAAGAATAATTTTATTCATCTCCTTTCTCATGTGCCTTATAAATAATCCACAAGGGGTTTCCGAATTAGTCTCATAAGACATATCTTTTTATGTGCTGATGTTGGTAGTTTTAGTTAGGTGTGGATTCCAAAGCTCTAATAACCCGATAATCCCAAACCTCAGTCCCAAAACAGGGTTTCAAAATCATTGGCACTTTTATCACGTGCCTGAAGTAACATGCTTCGCTTACGTCACTTAAAAAACTTTTGCTTGTCATTTTATTAGGCCCATCATTAGGGATTTCCAAATGCACTTCACTGGATACACTTTGAAATAATCTATTGAGTTTGGGTACACACCCAAACGTTATGTGCGTTTTTGTCACATGCTCAAACGGTGAAGGAAAACATCGTGAGGAAACCTGTATGCTTGAGAGATTTTCTCGATGACATGTGAAGTATGCCAACCTGCAGTAGGCTAGCATGGTGGACTATAACCTAATCCAACTCAAATGAGAGGACCGTGCCCAGCAGTGGGACAGTACAGACAGTGGATTGATGATGATGACACACCCAACTCAATAGAAAAGCAATATTATTTGTAATAGAAGCTCCATTACGCAATGGAGATTACAATTCAAATTAATACTCCCTTACCAGAAGCGTTCAATAGCAACCTAACATCACACCAACCTACAACCATAAATCTCAACTAACAAAATTACAGTTTGTCCTGATAAAATTACAGAGTCTAGATATCTGAAATTTGAAACATCATACGTATAAATCAGTTACTGAACTGAGCTTGGAAAAGGTTAACATACTGTTTTATCAACCTTGCACGAACGGTACTGAACTTTGAAATAAAACTAGGTGTTGGGATCTAATGCCCAACAGTGAAAGATGTTACGTTTGGTTATGCTATGTTACGTTATGTTAGAAATGAGTAGACCAACGTTGCCCGTAAAAGGATTTATAGTCACTACTTCTAAATACATAATTTTACAGGTTAATATAGCATTTAAGATATGCCTATCTAAACAATAATGTTGTTGTGCTATAATGTGCATAAGTAAGCATGATGGGAAAACTGCATAATTATAAACAGTAAAGGTGAATGTACAGCGATGCTTGTACATACAAATGATATAACGATTTATTGATATGATTTTAATCCTGAAGTTTTAGATCTTTTACATAGATCATTTATGGTGAAGAGCAAACGCCATCACTTCCAATCTAACCTTGAACATCGATGCTAGAAGGATCGGGTTTTGAGGTTTAACTTTAAGGGGGGAAATGGAGCCATGCTAAGTAGCAACAAGTAGTCCTACTAATATTATAAACGCGAAAGTTTGTTTGGATGTTTGTTACTCCTTCACGCCAAAACCGCTTAACGGTTTTGCCTACAGGATAGTTCATTAACTGGATTAACACATAAGCTTTTTTAGGAATCCGTATCCAAAGGGTAAAAATGGGACCCCATTACTAAGACTTCGCTGTCTGTCCGTCCGTTCGTCACCAGGCTGTATCTCAAGAACCGCGATAGCTAGACAGTTGAAATTTCACAAAATATGTATTACACAATTTTAGTTGCCGCTATAATATTTAAGGGGGCTCTCATACAACAAACGCAACATTTTGCCCTTTTTTGCTCGATATCAATCATGGCAACAGGTAGTCTCTTGAAATATTCACAAATTACTCAATTATATTTATACTTTAATCAATCATAAAATTAGAATAAAATGGATATTTAAGGGGGCCTCCTATACAAAAAACCCAATTTTTTGCCTAATTTTGTGCGCGAGTCCAACTCGCGCTGGTTTATCTGTATACCATGCGGGCAAAACCGCGAGAAGCAAATAAATATGATAAATGCATTAAAACAACCTTCAAAGCAATACAATACCACACTCTAAAACAAAACAAATATATTGTTATCCTGTCAAACCTGTTCCATATAAAGTACTCATATATTTTTCACGTACCGTGAGGTCCCATAAAGAGAAAATTATTATAAAGATAAGTAAAAGCCCGAACGCTTTCGAACAATATCCGTTCAATAAAAATAAACGCGTCTTCCTGCTTATAACATAACACATTACTTATTTATTCAGAATAACGCGTTCGATCAAGATGAGGTTGATCGAAATTCGATTATTATATTGTCTGTGTACAATATTGTGTTTTATGTGTACGATAAAATTGAGTTTATTTTTGTAGGATGCGCATCTGGAATACCTATTTACTTCTTTCAAAATGTTCGATTCCAATTTATTCCTACTATAACTTGTTAATTACCTACTTAAGCAATTTGAGTTACACACGTATATGTGTATAAAGTTATCAAGTTGGTTATCTATTATCAGAGCTCAAAAACCAGTTAAAATTTAAACCGTTATTATCTACTTTAAACCTTTTCGTTTCGGTTTATTAATGAATTGATTCTTTCATCGGTTTTTGAAAGATCTTTTCACGATATGACTGTTTTATTAGATTAGACAGATGGTGCGGAATTCTTCAATGATAGATAATTTCTTGAAATAGAATTACACGAGTATAAGTAGGTACAAGATATAATAGTATACATAATTGTACGGTTGCGTAAATGGTAAAGATATTTTTAAATTTCTCTAAAATACACATCTTATTATTGGAATATAATAAACCGCGCATCAAAAATACTGATTGAGCGACAAAATTACTGATTGAGCAGCAAAATACAGATATCGGTTAGGTTAGGTTAGAAATGTGACCACACAACGCACGAGCCGAGCGAGCGAAGCGAGCGGTGCCGCGGAAGCGGCCAGCGAGTGCCAGAACCAAATCTGAATACGAAGAAAGTGTATATAAGTAATAACAATACTTTTAATGAACATATTTTGGTGCACATTCAGTATATTTGGTGGAACACAGGCCAAATTAGGTAAATGAAATGGGAATAAATTGAAGTACTTTTAAATACCATCCCTTATTATTGAGTCTAAATACCAGTTGGAAGTGTAGAGCGTTTAATTAAATTCGTAACAGACAAAAAGCAACCAGCGCGGCTATACAGATGACTGACGCAACGCAAGGCATACCTTGCTTTGCTATAAAACCATTCTACTCCGCTGGCTCATCGAAAGTCGAACGCTTTAGAAAAATACCAACCGTTCCTGCTTTTCATTCTAGTGTGTATTGAACTAAGGTAACATAGGCTTTATGTAAATAGGGTATTTTCTAAGGCTATGTTAGACTATAGCCTTCATACAATACAGTGTAGCTCCTTTTTTACATTGACCTCGCATAATTATTACATAAATAAATAATGTAACAATACCTTCTTTTTAAAAGAGTGTCTATGGAGTTTCTTGCCGATTCTTCTTCATGAGATAAACTTCTTGGAATCGTACAACTACAGTCATAACGTTTTATAAATGCTTGAAAATTTATTGATTCATATGAAATAAAAACCTTTTGATTTTGATTGACTACACAATTTTAAAATGATGTCGATCATCGACCGTATTGAAACTAATTAAAATTAACGTTGGAGAATACTGCCTGTGCTACCACAGACACTATTCTCCAGAGCTAATTTCAGTACCTAGGCCACCTAGTATGGTGACCAGTGGACAGTGAAGTCAAAGGTCTCTAGTTCGATACCAAGGCCACCACTGAGTTCTTGAAGTTACGTGCGTGTTTGTCACTTGTTCAAACGGTAAAGGAAAACATCGCGAGGAAATCTCTACGCCTGAGAGATTCTCTCGATGGCGTGTGAAGTGTGCCACCCCGCACTAGGCTAGCGTGGTGGACTATAGCGCTTTTTTATACCATGAGGGACGAGGGTGGCAAACTATCATATGGCCTGCCTTTTTAGAGAAGTGTCGCTCACGCGTGTCCGTCCCTGCCATCACATCAACCGTTAGGCGTCCACTGTTGGACATATGTCTCCCCCAAGGATCACCACGACGACTGGTCATGCACCGCCCGCATCCAGCGGATTCCAGCGACCTTCACCAGGTCGTCAGTCCACCTGACGACCCGGTGAAATTTAATATTAGGTTTCCTAAATTAAATCGCTCTCAAATTTAAAGGAGATCCGTACCCACCAGTAGAACAATGATAATTAGGTTAATGATGATTATAAACACCCGGATTTTGAGTGTTGCTAGACTGCAGGTACGATTGCTGTTTATCAGTAAGCCTTATTAATCCTACTATATAATAGAATTATAATATTATAACGCGAAAGTTTGTAGGTGTGGATGTATGGATGGATGCTTGTTACTCTTTCACGCAAAAACCGCTTAACATATTTAAATGAAATTTAGCATACATATAGTTTTTTTACCTGGATTAGCACATAGGCTACTTTTTATCTACATACCATGCTGGCAAAGCCGCGAGAGGCAGGTAATATTAAATAATAATAAAAAAACAAATGCACATCCTTCTGATATTTGGGCCGGCCCAAATACCCTGAAGTGGAAATTAATGGTCCATTCTACCCAGTATAAGTACTTCCAACTCACAATAACTCGCATTGTAAAATAAATATAAAGTCATAAAAGCCTATAACCGTATAAAAATATAATGGGTGGTCATAACATGAAAATAATGTGTCTAGCTGACGCGGAAATTTCAGGGAATTAAGGGGGGGGGGGGAGATTAAGTGTACTGATAATTTGTTAGACGAAAAATATGTTTGTTTATTTGTTCGGTACTTGTACAACTATTATCATACAATGACTGCGTGTTTGTCTGCGGAAATTTTGAAAATAAAATAAAATAAATAAATAAATATTCTGCGACATTTCACACAGCACCATCTAGTCCCAAACTAAGCAGAGCTTGTACTATGGGTACTAGACAATGGATATAAACTTGTACAATTTTTTTGTAAGTACATACTTATAATACATAGGACACACCCAGACGAACAGAAACACTTACATTCATCACATAAATGGGAGTCGAACCCACGACCTCGTGATCAGCAGTCCAGTACTCATTCCACTAGACCGCAGAGATTACATACATACATAAAATACATACTTACCATCCCGTCTGTCGTCCCCATAAGGACAGGCAGAGGTATACTAATGTACACCCATGTTTCGGCACTATGTTTTAGGTCCCATGTATCAGGGGGCGAGCCTATTGCCATTAACCGGGCACAAATCCAAGCTCCGAGCTGCTACTGAGAATTTCATAGAAAAACCCAATGACACTTTGCTCGACCTGGAAATCGGACCCAAGACCTCTTGATCAGCAGTCGCACTGTACGACCACTAGACCAACGAGGCAGTTAAAATTAAATTAAAAATAAAAATAAGATTGGTGTTAACTATCTTACGAGATCAACAACTCTGCTGGACTTATTTTTTATAAGATTAACCTGTAAAAAGACATTGATAGCAAACTAACCATCGGCTCTGTGTCCAAAAAGACAGCTTCCAAAAAACGCATGCTCTCAACTGCCTTCTATAAAGCAATTCAAAGTTTGAAATTGGATGTATTTTTTCTGGAAAAAAAAGCGGCGCAACAAACTTCGTGGTTGAGTTCCAACCGGTTCGACAAACAATCCCTTTTTTATTTTTTTGTCTAAAGTAAATCATGCTCTATTTCATATTATGTTCTATTAAAACCACGCAGATCTTAATGTCCTAACTTACTGCCCAAAGATAGACAATATGGTAACATATGAAACTTCCTAAGCTCAACCTAATAAATTTAATCAATTTTCAAACTAAACTGAAAGTCATAAAGTTCATTATCGATAAGTAAACAACTCTGCCTTATTAATAATGGCGTTTTAAAGGAATTTCAAACTTGATACTTTGATGTAAGTTTCAGAATAGCCTGATAGGTAGGTACTGTTGTTTGCTAATAACAGTTAATGTTTCAAAGTTTGGTGTTTACATTATTTGTCTGTTAACTGTAGGAATGAAAATGGTATTTTAACTGAAATCTCGTACTGTAAAGTGTTTTTTTTTCACATACTTATTGCTGTATACATAACGAAATTACGATGTGTATGTGTGAAATCTAAAACGATTCAGATTAGCAAACCAAAGATAAATAAATATGAGCGTTTAGTTTTTAAAATAGTTGCGTGTTATAAGCAAAGATGTTTAAATAAAATTGGAATGGATGAATCAGATTTTAGTTCGATTGTAAATAAATATTCCTAGACATTATCACACAGCGCCATCTAGTTCCGAGCTAGGCAACGAGGCTTGTGTTACGGATACTAGTCGGTTGATATACTACATATCTACTTTTTTTTTTGTAAATATACATATTATACATAGATACACCCAAGACTCGGATACAAATTTTTATGCTCATCACACAAACATTTGTCCTTACCATTCGAACCCGGGACCCACAGCACAGCAGGCAGAGTTAACTACCGTTGGACTATTTGGGTCGTCATTGTAACGAGTAAAATCTATTATCGCGGTGTGTTGTTATAGTTTTAATCCCAACGTATACTTTCTATACCTTCTATACCCTTAACAGCCAGTTCCCCTGATGCTATGCGACACTGTGATCTACGATGGAATTACTGTCCCACTGCTGGGCACGGGTCTCCTCTCATTTTAAAAGGTATTAGGCTATAGTCCACCACGCTAGCCTACTGCGGGTTGGCAGACTTCACATGATATCGAGAAAATCTCTCAAGCATGCAGGTTTCCTCTTGATGTTTTCGTTCACCGTTTGAGCATGTGATAAATACGCATATAACTTCTGAAAAGAAGGTGGTGCGTGCCTGGGTTTGAACTCGAGACCTTTGTCATGTCAGTCCACCGGACACACCACTTTAGAGAAGAAACCAGAATTTAAATCCACTTGGGGAGTGAATTCCACATTTAAGTGGTACGCATGATAAAAGTAGACTTGAGCGTTTGTTCGGGTTCCAGAATGTTCAATTAAATATGAATCGTTGCTTCTTTTTTGTACTTCAGATACATCACAGCATCCATAGTCACGGGCAGACTGTATCTCTAACAATAGGAATCAATATAACCGCAATAAAATCGATGAAAAATTGTTTTATTTCAAGAGTTTATATAATAATTTATTAATATGGATTGGTACTGAAATTTCTGAAATATAAATGTATTACTGCGTATTTGAACTATCATCTTTCAGCTTTTATTCTGGCGATAAATTACATTTGGCAGACGAGTAATGGAAACTTGACATTTATAGAAATGATGGATGACGTAACTCTATTTGATATATTAATAAAATATAACATTTAATATTTGCTTATATGTATAAAGTTTTATAAATACTGCCTCGGTAGTCTAGTGATCGTAGCCGGGCAAGAGGTCTTGGGTTCGATTCCCACGTCGGGCAAAGTATTTATGGGGTTCTTCTATGAAATTCTTAGTAGTAGATCGGAGTTTCAATTCGTGCCCGACTAATGGCAATAGGCTCGCCCCCTATTATATGGGATCTAAAACAAACCGGCGAAACGTGGGTATACATTAGTACACCTCTGCCTAACCTTTCGGGGACTACAGGCGTGATGGTATATTTATGTTAAAAAGTTACGATTAAAAGAAATTAAGCTATAGTCCATCACGCTAGCCTAAAGCGAGTTGGCAGACTTTACACACGCCATCGAGAAATTCTCTTAAGCATTCAGGTTTCCTTACCATGTTTCCCTTCCCCGTTTGAGCATGTAATAAAGAGACATGTCATTTTGGAAGACAAGGGATTGAATTTGAGACCTTTTTCTTCACAGTCCACATTACATCATCAGCTGTGAGAAAACCTGTGCCCAGCACTGGGATAATAAATAGAATGATAACAGAATAATGATATTTATATTATAATAACTTCTAATAAGAGGTAACCTGATCCTACTATGTGATCCAACTCTTTGCATTTAATAAAGATTTAAGACATAATACAACAATATTTTTTCTTTGATACGTAAAATACCCAATAACGATTTCTACAGCTCTCATAAAGGACTAAGATAAATAAATATAAATATTTCTGGACATTATGACACAGCGCCATCTAGTTCCGTGCCAAGCAACGAGGCTTGTGTTGCGGATACTAGTCGGCTGATATATTACATTGTATACTTTTTTTTGTAAATACATACATATTATAGATACAACTTTCGCGTTTATAATTATAAACGCGAAAGTTTGTAAGTATGGATGTATGGATGGATGTTTGTTACTCTTTCACGCAAAAACTGCTCAACAGATTTGAATGATATTAAGCAAACATATATTTTTTAACCTGGATTAACACGTAGGCTACTTTTTATCTATATACCATACGGACAAAGTCGCGGGAGGCAGCATTCTGGCCACTATGAGTGTATAAGAAAATATGAAACTCGTGTGCCTAATATTTTTCCCTCTTAAATCCCTATCTAACCATAAAAGGGGTTTGAAGGAGAATTTTATCTGGTTTAAATATTAATGAGGGCCATTAAGTACTGACACGTGTTACTTGTCCCTTCATGCGATGTGGTTAAAGCTTTTAGTTTCGCTAAAGATAATATAGTATGAGATGATTTTCGTAGCTACTGATATTTTACTTTACCCGGTTTTGGCCGTGATTTCTTCTGCGTAGTTTTATCCAATCTGCTTTTCTATGAATCTGCTTATTACTTTATGTTCTGTCATTTAAGAATTTATCTATATTGCATAATTTTTTTCGTCCTTTTATGGGATTTTGTCCCCAGCAAAAAACAGTATATATGTAGTATATCAACCAACTAGTATCCGTATCACAAGCCTCGTTGCTTAGCTGGGAACTAGATGATGCTGTATCACAATGTCCGGGAATATTTATTTATTTATTAATTTATTTAAATGCATATATAACACATCATTATTATAAAGCGCCATAGTCCTAAGCTATGTGAGGTAAGAGATTTGTTACAAAATTACAACAAGAAGTAAAAAAGTCAGCTATATTTTTTTAATATCAAAATACACAATCAGTTTGGTAATGTATGGAGATTAAAACGACAGGATTTACTGAACCTGATAAAGGAATTTCCTTCAAGGTGAACGCTTGTTGCTTCTGCACGCACTACGTCCTTGAAACGCTACGTTTTTTTTTTATTATTTTTTTATGTTACCAGGGTGGCAGAAAAGTCTATAGACGTTTGCAACACCAGAGTTGTTGCTCACGCGTTGCCGGCCCTAGAGAAACCGTTCAGGTTTCTTAAAATAAGGGAGTTACTAAACTGACAGCAAACGGAATATAATTATATACTTACCTGTATTTCATTTAATTTGTTCCGTGCGTCGGTTGAACTAACTACACCGCACGTAAAAATCAAAGGCTCTGCGAATTTATGATTTGGCAAGTCGAATGGCGCATTAACTGCGCGAATGGCTTGTAAGTCACGGTTGCGCTTTCCATCACCACATTGAGCAAATATTTGTACGATGAACAGGTAATTCCTGATCTGAGCGATGGTGTATGTGAAAATGTGTTTAAAAACGCACAACACAGGAAGAAATCCTAGTGTACGTTTATAAAAAATCTGCCAGTAGTGTCGTCGCATACCTACCTGCTTTTATCAAATTTATTTGATAACCGCAGCGTTTTCCCTACCTAGGGCGTTCTTATGTTGACACAAGGCAAGTAACGAAGCGTAAAATCGTCTCGAGCCAGCGATCCGGTCATTGATACGTCAAGCTCGTCGAGCTTCATTTTACTTCTCAATCTTATAACCTATCTCTGACATTAATGAACATAATGTATAAACATACCAACGCCTAACGAGTACTGCGTACCTACACTCGTTGTAGGTACATTCAACTTAAAAAATCTCATTTACTGGCTCACTATTGGTATGGGTCTCCACTCAGTTCAGGTTGGCTGACTTCACACGCTATCAAGAAAGTCTCTCAAGCATGCAGGTTACCTCAGGATGTTTGCCTTCACCGTTTGAGCATGTGATAAATGCGCACATAACTTTGTCATTAGTGCGTGCGTTGGTTTCGAACTTCTCAGTCCACTGGTCACACCATTAGACTTCCAAAGTTATCCACAGTTAATACCATTAATACCTAGGGCACTAATCCAAGCTGACACTAAAAAATCTGAGAAAAATTCAATAACAATTTTCTCTACCTGAGACTTAAATCATGGAGCTCATTTTTCACAGCCGAATGAAGAAATCTAGTAGTTTCCATTCTACTCTATTCTATGACTTGTCTGAACTTGAAGTGGGGTATCTTAGTGCACTAAGTTCAGATTCAGTGACATTATTACCAAAGCCAGACTACAGCTCCTCAGGCTCGCTGCTAGAAATTAACACCAACTTATAGTTTTGACTCCAAAGCTTCAAGTTTCTTGTACTGTGTTAATAGCTTGTCCGGTGGTTGAGAATCCATTTCATATTAAATAAATACAATTAGTTAATTTCTTTCTAGATATTCCGTTCTGGCCCTCATATAATTTTTAACTTTGTCTAAAAACACTCACTCTCTAAACGCGCTATACCTACGTTATTTTTTACGTATACATATATGTATATAAAATCAAAATCAAATCAAAATATCATTTATTTAAAGTAGGCCAAATTTAATTGGCTCTTTTTGAACGTCGACAATAAAGATAGCCCCCAAAAACGCCCGCCCTTCACACTTAAACATACATACATACGTTTTTGATCGACTGTTATAGAATGTAGAAAATTTTAAAAAAAAATTAGTTCCCATACATTGCATTCATGGTCAAGGGCAAACCATAGATGCTGTAAAGCAGTAAGAAGTTTTATATCAAAATATGACTAATATGTTCCAAATTCCTAACATTCAATTATAAAAATACTAGGTCCTATAATGTTTCGTATAAATTCTAGGTACAGAAATTATTTTATGATGTTGTTCGAACAAAAGTTTATTTCTCGTGACCTGAGGCCGAGAAATATTGTAGCCCGCAACAACGTAGGCCTGATCCTTACATTCAATCTTATGTCGGTACCATGGTAACTCGAATTGTTCTCACTACAAACAAGTTCTTTTATAAAATTTCATAATTGTATATGCTTAGATGTTCTAAGTTGCTGTTGTGGTAAAATTATCGCTTTAATAGTAACTGACCGTCTTTTTATATTACCCGAATGTATGATTGATACATGGCATAGTTAATATGAGGAAAGAGAAACGGAAACCGAAAGAAAATAAAAAAGAAAACTTTAAAATAAGTATTACTTACTATTATTGCCTCATTTAACAAGTTATTACCGTCAAATGTTGACCATATGGCAACTACTACTTCCAACTTCCAATAAAATAGAAAAATGCTATCAAGCGTGAATTCCTCAAAGCTTTAGGAAGTCAGTTTAAGCAAGGTTTTTGGTCATTTTGGTGTCATAAAAATAAGGAGTTTAAAGAAGATCTTATTACCACACAATGCAACAAGTCATTGCAAATACTGATCTGGAAGTAACTAGTGCATTATTATTTAAAAACAATACAATAATCTTTTTGTATTTTTTAGTATATTTCAAGCTAAGATTTTTAATTTTTCTTTCTTAATAAAAAAAAACAATACAATAATTCAATTAGCATTATTTTATATAAAGCGACAAAACGGTGACTTCCAAACCAGTGGTAACACCATGTAATAAAAATAAATAAAAGCAAGACAGGTACATCCCAGCGGTTACAAAGGGACCACAGGGTTGCGGAGGCGTTGTAAAAAATAACGGAGCACGAAATACAAGGGTTACCTGATCGTGGGGAAAGGTAACAGACAAAAGGTCTCATGCTGATTAGGAAAAAGGAATTAAATGGAAATATTTTTTATATGATAATTGTCTTGTTAGTCCAGTGGTCGTAGCTCTGACCGCAGAACAAGAGGTCAGCGGAATTATTCTCGAAGTATTATTGAAAATTCCAATAATACTTTATTGGATTTTTCTATGTAATTGTTAGTAGAAGCTCGGAGATTTGATTCAAGCCCAGTTGATGGCAATAGGCTCGCCCCCTAATACATGGGTCCTAAAACATATCGGTGAAATGTGGCTCTAATTTGTACATCATCATCATCATCATCAACCCATTAATGTCCCACTCATGGGCACGGGTCTCCTCTCAATTAAGAGGGATTAGGCTATAGTCCACCACGCTAGCCTACTGCAGATTGGCCAGGGAACTGAGATGTCAAAGGTCTCGAGTTCAAACATGATCCACAAACTTTTCGGGAAGTTATGTGCGTATTAATCACATGCTCAAATCGTAAGGGAAAATATCGTTTCCAAAAGAAATAAAGAAAGAAACCTCTTTCAAATGAACGGAGAACGGTGCCCAGCAGAAGGACACTAATTGGGTTGAGAATGATAAGTCAAGAGAGCTGGGAAAATTCTCAATATTGGCAGAAATATGGCGGCTGATAATAAGAAAAGAAAATCCTTTAATTACTGAAGTGAACAATAATATTCGATGAGTTTATATACCTACACAAATAGACAGCAAAAGTCAGTATTAATTATATCCCAATCCATGTTTCGAGGTACTTAATTAAGTTCACTGATAAACCTGTAACTTAATTATTTAGTGAATATTGAGCCTTTTGCTCCGAGCGCCGGGTTTCTGAACGATATTTTATTAATTATATTTCTCTTGTGAATACGATAGACCCAAAAAGTAATGATTACTGTAATAATTAATCAATTCAATGAGTTTTAGCGTGAGAAAGATTTGATGTGTCGATAAGTCAACAATTATTGTTCTTTTGAAATACTATTGCTAGAAGAAATAAATGTACCGAGCTTTTTTTTTCTTGTGTAAACGAAGTAAAACCTCATTTTGAAAACCTCTTCTCTACTCTAAACTAGTCTCTCAGTTTCTGCAAAAAAAAGGATAGTACTATCTCTCACAGAAGCTAAACTAAGAAACATATTGCATTGAAGAAGATTCTAGAAGATAATAACACTTTGATTAATGCACTTGCAAGTAGATTAGTGCGGTGATGACCTTATTAGATCGCGTTTGATTTATGTGACTCAACAGCATATGACGTACAGTGTAAAGTCCCATTAGTGCTCTGATTACATGCATTTATACGCGCTGTTAGAGTTGAGAATAAACGGGGACAAGAAATAATATTTATTTTCAAAGGATTGCATTGAAAAAGATGTAGTTTTGTATTCCATATCGATCGTGTTTGTGTATTTTTGCATTCAACATTCTAGTAGTAGTACTAAGTAAAGAGAGAGTATGGTAAATCCTACTAATATTATAAACGCGAAAGTTTGTATGTATGGATTTGTTACTCTTTCACGCAAAAACCGCATAACAGATTTGAATGAAATTTAGCATACATATAGTTTATGACTTGGATTAACACATAGGCTACTTTTTATCTATCTACCATGCGGGCAAAGCCGCGGGAGGCAGCTAGTCAATTATATTTTCAAATTAAACTTATATATATTTTCTATCATTGAAAAACAACTATACATATATTTATTACAGATTCTGAAGTTGTAGATCGTTTACAACATTTATGATCAAGAGATACAGCCTCAGTATCAGTCTGTCCGTGACCATGAATGCAATAAAATCCATAAGAAATAGTTTTATTTCAGTATAATTATAACATATTTGAATAAGTTTATAAAATTAACATTACTTGGTTACATTTCGGTACAGGTTTTTGAAATTATGGACGTGATTTATTTAGTAACGCAATACCCGTTTTAAAAATCCGAGTATCGTTGGGATATTTTCGTCTTTTGCAAACGTTTTTGGTGTACATTCTGAGTCAGCGTTTGTGATAAATTCCCAATTGCGATATTTCCACGTCGTGCCACTATATCATAGAACGTGACGGGTCACTACCTGCCATTTGGAGATCATAACTTACACAAGAATTTTTATGACTGTATGAGTTGTGCAATGTTTTCAATATCTGTCTGAAGGCTGATGTAATCCAAAGCATTGCAAAGTTGTAAATATATTTTTATGATATAACAGGATAGCCACTTCGGGTATTAGGTCCATTTTGACCTTGAAAGGTTTTAAATTGGTATCGAAGGCTGTGTTATGCTGTGTGTGTTCGGGTTCTGGGTTGGAAGCTCGGTGGTTTGTGGACATGTTTGTATGATCTGCATGGACATTTGTATCGAGTCATTAATGTTTCTATGTACAATATGTATGTAGATACAAAGTCAACCATCTAGTATCCGTAACACAAGCCTCGTTGCTTAACTCGGAACTAGATGGCGCCGTGTAATAATATCGCAATATATTTATTTTCGACCCAATTTTTAACCAATACAATTGAATGCTGTGAAAGCATTCTCTGTAATTTTGTATATGTTTGCTACACGGAACTCCGACTGAATTAATCCAACAGAAAGACAGATTTTATCCTGAATACTGTAAAGCAAAATGCAGGATACAATCCAAAATTTACATAACAGGCAACGCAGCAACGTTGCAGTGGCGTGACATTGAATATGTTTGAAAACTGAACGCTAACTCTACTAGACTAGCGCATGTACTATGTATTTATATGTAAATTGATTCACGGAACAGCGTTTTATTAGTCCAGTAAGAAATTATAGTGAATAACATACTTGTTATTTATAGCAAGATCGAATATGGTAGACAAAAAATTAAGTGAGAATGCTTCCAAAATTTGCTTATCTATAATAAATATAGTAGAGAATTATGATACTTCTCTACCACCCTCGCATATCATTGACTCCTAATTAGTGTAGTAAAATCTCAAAACATACCATTATAATAATAATAATAATAATAATTTATTAGTGGTCCATCACACATACCTTAAAACACCAATTACAGAAACAAAAACATTATTTGTACAGACAATTTACACATATAAATGAACAACTGACTCCTGAACTAAGTAAAAAGATACTTGTATCTCAGGAGCCAAGGTTCCTCGTCTAGCATTAATATGACATCTTGTACAATTTAAATAGCTCTATTACAGACGTGTGTGTAACAGTAGTTGGACAATCATTCACATTTGATATGGCTTTAGTGCTTATGTAGTAATTATTAAAATATTTTCCGTGGAATCATATGACAAACTTTGCAACCAATTTGTGAGTTTGATTTTTAAACTAAATCTGGTTAGTGTATAAATATTGAGTATACGATGTACTCTGTCGTAAAGACGCGCGCTTAGAACAGTGAAATGGCGGCTAGCAAAAGAAGTTCGGGATTGGATGGGACCACATATGGGAAGGGCTCGACGTCTTGCAAGTATATTTGAGTCCAGTGGAAGCATGGAGTGACGGCGCAAAATGACACGTAGAATGAAGAGTTGTCTTACAGTTAAAACATGACATTCGGAGTAGAGTAGGGCAGTTGGATAATCTCTACGCTTAAACTGCATAACCTTCAGAATTGCCCTCTGTGCGCGTTCTGCTTGAATTAACAAATTTTTGTAAGTCCCTCCCCAGACTGGAATGCAGTAGGTGATAAGTGATACACATAAGCTCTGGTACACCAAGGACAGAGTGGCTGGGTCTGATGAGTGCCTTAGTTCTTTAAATATATAGATTAGCTTTCTCGTCCGTGAGCATAGTGCTTCGATGTGGTTGCGCCAGGTTAGCTTACTATCAATAAATACCCCAAGATATTTAATGCTAGAGACCAAAGAAAGCGAGAGGCAGTTGCAATTGGTGTCATAGTCAGAGCAAGTATGGGCTTTTACAAGATTAGAATCTGTAGGCAAAGGGACTGTATTAGGCAAAGAGAAAGAGAGTAATTTGGTCTTTTCAATGTTGAGGGTTAACAGATTTGTTGAGAGCCACTTCATCACAATTGCAACTGAAAGTTCCGTACTTTGTTTGGCCTCTTCCCAGTTATTTCCAGAGATAATAAGTGCAGTATCATCAGCGTAAGTGAAAATTTCGCAGTTAGGGATCGACATTTTGCAAAGATCATTTATGTATATTAGGAACAAAGTTGGTCCCAATATACTACCTTGTGGTACGCCAAAGTTGACATATTGATCATCGCTTATATAGGAGTTGATCTTTACACATTGTGTTCTTCCGGATAGGTAGTCGGTGAATATATCCAGCGCTATACCACGAATTCCTATATGTTCCATTTTCGAAAGAAGTGAGGGGATGGGAACAGAATCAAAAGCTTTGCATAGGTCCAGAAAAACTCCATAGCATTTAAGCTTTTTATCTAATATGGTGACAACACTATTTGTAAGAGCTAAGACGGCATCTTCTGTAGAGATTCCTTGTCTGAAGCCATACTGATTTTCAGAAATTATTTTGTATTTTGTTAGAAATGATACCAAAAAGTTGTTTAATATTTTTTCCAAAATTTTAGACAAGGAACTCAAAATGGAAATCGGCCTGTAATTGGAGATATCGCTACTGTCTCCGCTCTTGAAGATGGGGTGGACCACTGCCTTTTTAAACACGTAGGGGAAAGTACCTGTACCAATTGAACGATTACAGATGTGTGTTATAGGTGGAGCTAGGGATGTACTAGATAGCTTTAGGACTTTTGCTGGGATGTTATCATATCCAGTTGCACAGTCAGAGCGAAGATTACATATTATACCATGTACTAGAGATTCATCAATGGGCATGAGAACAAGTGAGTTTTGCCGAATTTTCTGTGGTAAAATGTTTGAAATAGGTTTATAAGGAGGCTTAATTTTTGAGGCAAGGTTTTCGCCAACACTGACGAAGAAGCTATTAATTTTATTGATCGAGGTTTTCGCGTCAGTAGCGCCCAAGACAAGTTCCTCGGAAGACTGGGTTTGGGAATTAGAATTACTGTAGTTTGTGATAGATTTAACCGCATTCCAAGTAGCTTTAATGTTGTTTTTCGCCTTCTGCAACTCATTTCTGTCGTGTGCGCGTTTTAACTTATGAAGCAGTTTATTCAGAAAATTACGATATCTCGTATATGTACGTTTCAATATAGTATTATTAGGTGAAAATTTAGATTTTTGATGTAACTTATCACGGTTCCGGATGCATCGGATAAGACCCGTTGTCATCCACGGCTTCAGAATTCTAGTTTTATTAGATACCCTTATAGTTTGAGAGTGCTTTAAGCAAATTTGTTGAATTATAGCGACGAATGACTCGGCAGCACGGTTAGCGTCAGGCTCATTAAGTACAGGGCAGAAGTTAGTATTGTCTATTTCATCTTTGATGGCTAAGTAGTTGAAACGATATATGTTTTTAGCTGTTTTCACGGAATTTTTATTAATTTTTAAGGTTAGGATAATAGGAAGATGATCTGTAATGTAGCTGTCAAGAATAATTACGCTAGCAGGAGATTTCGTTTTCAAAAAGATGTGGTCTAAGCAATTTACAGATCTAGTAGGGGACACATGTGCCGGAAGTAGTCCTAGCGAGGCATTAAAGGTAAGATAAGCGTCGGAGCGGCGGTCACAATTATTGGGCTTGATATCGACGTTTATGTCCCCAACTAATATTAGATTTTTAAACCGTTTCAAAGAGTGAACTATGTTCTCTAAACTGGTATAAAAATTTTCGAGATCAAGGTAGGATGGGGACCTATAAACACATATAATAGCTGTATTGCGTGTGTGGCAAACTAGGCAATTTGCATCTAAGATAGGAGGTTCAGAAATAGTATATTGCAGTGTGTTTTTGATGTATATCACCACGCCGTCATTTTGGGAGTAATTATTGTGGCTAGCATAACTCGAATAACCCTGAAGAGCCGGAAGTGAGCCAGAGACTTTTAACCAACACTCCGTGAAAATAACAAAATCAAAATCTATCTTAGTCGAAGTTAGCATCGTAATAAACTGATTAAAATTTTTACCGATACTTCTGATATTTATGTGAATTAGCTTAAGATATAGTTTAGGATATTTAATATAAATTGAGCAGCGTTCAGGTGAACATTGTTGTGTAGTTGCTATAGTGATATTATCGATATCCTTGTTGATGTTATTGGTGTTAGCCATTTGTTATTGAATGGGTTTTATTCAAATTCTGAACATCGCTGCACATATAAAATGCACACAATACCGCGAAGCACTTTGTACTAATACAGAGAGCAATTAACCTACATCTAGGGTATATTAGTGATGAATCAAGGTTGCAAAAATATGTCAGATTGGACTGATAAATCATGAGGTAGTATACTATAGTTGTAACTGTTACATTTAAGGATGTTATACAATTGTACTTATTTATGAAAGGGATTTTAAAATTCAAAAACATTTTCAAAATATAAATTAAGTGGAAAAAAGATAAGTGGTAATAAAAAGCAATGGTTTTGGCATGCAAACTAATACAAAGGAGAGTAATAGTATATAGTCAATTACTATTAAAATATAAGGACAAACACTTTTCAGATTTTATCTGGGTTGGCTTATCTTCGGGGTTTTTTCTGATGAAGATCTTTCCATTCAGACTCCAGCACGATAACTTATGGGTCTTGGAAAATTGACGACATTCGTAAAAAAGTTTTCTCATAGAAGGTGACAGGTGTTCGGCTGCGTAAATAGGTTTCTTATCACCAGGTAATCCAATAGTATGTGTATTTAGCTTATCAATAGTAGGATGTTCTTTATTGAATCGACGGACATTGGATAAGAAATCTCGTTTGCGGGAGACGGAATTGAATTCAGCGACAATCGACCGAGTGGACCCTGGTTTTCCAGGCAGGCGGTAGATATCCCGCAAGTGTGATGTATCTATTTCTAATTCCACAGCCTTTCCAACTCCCGAGATAATAGAAACTAAATCCTCGTGTTTTTCATGTTCTTTAGATGGAACGTTGCGCAGTTCGATAGTCGCAGATCGAGAATGAAGCTGTATGTCCTGAATCTGTTTTTCAATATGTTCAAATGATATGTCATCCTCTTTTTTCTTGCTTTCTAAATCAAATACTCTTTTCTTCATATCCTCGTAATCTTTATTGATGAAGTTCAAACTTTTTTCTAGTTCTAGATTAGTTTTCCGTATATCATCACATTGCTTTTTAAGCTCAGAGACATCCCTGCCTAACGAAGACAACATAATGTCCCGTTCCGTTTTCCATGAAGCCAACATATTGTTTTGATCGGCTTTCCATGAGTTCAACATTTCTAGCAATTCTTCTTTTAAATCAGGGCAAGCGCAAGGCAGATATGTAGTCTTTCCCGGTTGCTGAGGTGAGTCGTCAGGACGCTGTCGCTTACTTCGGACAGTAATATTCTCGCCATCAGTTTTATTGGCACTTGAAGCAACGTTTGGTGAAGAGTGAGACTGACCTTGGTTCGACCCCTTCTTGGTAGGCACAGGCGGAGAACGCTGTATATTAGGCATTTTAATTTATACTGCGATCGTCGCGGCCAATTCGTACGAATGAGGTGAGCGATAATTTATTTGTCGTAGCACTCGTAGTAGTATCTCGTGCACGTAGGCGCGACGCGTAGCTACTCGTAGCACAAGTGACGTCAGCGGCGCTCCGTAGTGAGCGTTAATTTATGCGGTGCGATGACTAATTACCGTGGCCCGGAGGCAGGGCGCGCGATCGCCGACACCAACGTCGCCGGTTCAAAACCACACGAGGCACAACGAATCAGGTGACTTCAAGTAGTAGCGCAACACAACTTTTTCTATTTGTTTCACTCTAGGACTGCCTACTGGGAGGAGCCTGTGATTCAAAACACATCAAGAGTGACAAGGAATCGTAATTTGACGAGTTGACCAATCACTAAATAGCACAAAATCGCAAAAGTACAAGCAACAGAGGTTCGTTGCACACGTCCGAACAGGGCCAAGGCGCACGGAGGAACCGCATTTGACTATTGACATTAATTTATTTGCATAAGTTGTGTTGTAATCGAGATAGTTCTACTGGGCGCGGTTCTCGTCCCAATTTCGAGAGGGTTCAGGCTATTATCCACGACGCAGTGCAGGTTGGCAGACTTCATACACCACCGAGGAAACCTCGTGTGTACATTTCTTCATGATCTTTACCTTCACCATTTGAGATATGACATAAATCTAAATTTAAAAAGTTGCTGTCCTTGGGATTGAAAACAAGACCGTTGGCATCACAGTCCACTGGTCTACTAGGCTATCATAGCTCTCATTATATTTTTTTATCTCATTACGATTGGCCTACCAGATTTCTTTGTTTTACATAAGATCTGATCTTGACTCAGCAACAAAAAACTTTTCCATTGAACATTTATGAAGTCAATCACTGCCTACCTCCATTATCTGTTCAATAACTGAATTAATATCATGATTAAATTATTTCTCGAACATTGAATGGCCTTTGATCCACTCGCCTACAGCAATTGCGAACTCCGAAATTCGCCATGTATCCCAAATTATTCAGAATTTCTCCCTCCAGTTATTTTCGTTTCGCCTAGAAAAAATGTACAATTTACGCTGGACGTACTAACATTTTGTCTAGAGCTAGCGTATGTAGGTCTCAAACATTCTGAAGCTTAACAATATTTTTGTACTGAAGGGAATTTGGCACGTACTGATAAAGATAAAAGACTTGTCTGTTCCAGAGAATGAATTATATATGACTTATGGGCTTTTCATGGAAGTTCACTCAACTTGAGTTAATCTTAATATAATTTACAAGTTAATCAATTTTTAAGTGAAGGAATCAACTTTGAAGTTGTTTGATAAGTATTACCTACTGATGGTATTAACTTTATTTTTGTTATGTTCTGTGAAATGGATTGGCTGTGTGCTAGTCTGATAATCACTGTTCTTAATATTGAATAAATCATTATAGTACTATATAGATACATTTTATTAATAAATAGACACAAACGTGTTACGCTGTTTCTTTTAAAAATAAAACACTAGGAAGCGGTAAAGGATGTTTATTTTTGGAGCTATATTTATTCTAAATTATTTCATTAAATGCTATATTTGTCGTATATGTACTTGTACTACCTGATGGGTTAAAGTGTTCCTGCATCTTTTTAGGCCCTATATAATAAGGGACAAGTCTATTGACGTTGACCAGGAACAACTTTTTCCCCCAACCAGTAATCGAGGACTTTACAGACAGCTCAACATCACTAGAAATTCAAGCTAGAATTTCATGAGTTGCAAACAAACGAACAACCTGTGAAGGTTGTCATAGTTTAACATTTGTCTGACTTCAATATTGATATAGAAATTGGATAATCAGATATTTTTTGGCTTTTGTGGCCACCGGTGTTCGACACAAGTGATCAAATTTCTATGTCGTCAAATCGCTTTGAAATTTTTGAAAGAAGAAGTCTATAGTTTGAGCACTTTAGACATATTAATTTTCCGTCAAAAGAACTTCTAACTCGATGCTTATAGCAAGTCTCCCAATATTCACACAATGTTTTAGTGTCGCCCCCTTAACGTGTGACGTAATTTATGGAGGGCCTCTAGTAGTACATGGTGTCGACACACAATATATAAATAAAATTACATTCGATAGCTTCACCATCAAAAGGCTCACTGCTGAACAACACCAGAGGTGTCGCTGACGCATTGGCAACCGTGTAGAAACCGTATAAGTTTCTTAAAATAAAGGAGTTACTTAACTGACAGCAAACGGAATTCCCATGCTATCAGCATAGTCCTCCCTAGCTCTGGTAAACTCTCTCTGGTAGCTACATGTATCAATGTCCGCTATCAATTCCATATCAGTATAATCTAAATCGCCACCATCCTCCAAAATAACAAACCTCAATTTTCGCTTCAACGTTAACAGCAGCATTATCTCGACAATATCTTTGATCAAAAGCGTCCAACTTAATGAAAGGGGGATCAAAAGTTTGGTGGCTCGTTGGAACCGAAACACTGAACGTTAATCAATATCTGGTAACATTTACCCAAACATGTCATCGCGAAGGTTTTGGAGATTTGGGGAGCGTCATACTTATATTTGTGTTTGTTTTGTCCAACTTTACACAGCATCCCTTTCTGTAATTTTGAAACTTGTTTTGGTGGGACGTGTGGTCTTTGTTTTTGACTAACGAGGTATTTATTTCTGTGAATCATCATCATTATGAGCTATTAATTTGTTGTACCACAGCTGGGCACGCTTAAAGTAGACTTCATGCATAGAGAGAACCCTGAATGTCTGAATTTTTTTATTAATGGTGTTTAAAGTCTGATTACGTAGATTAGGCGAGAAACATAGGATCGCTAGGCTAGGCTATCAAAAGTGTGTCGATGAGTATAATACTAGTGTATAATAGTTAGAGTACTTTATTTTTACTTTATCTAAAGAGGATATTTGTAACATGGCTTCCTAAATGCATTTATTCCATACAAATTACAGTCAAAATAGGGAATCCGAAATAGGATAATTTTACGTCTCTTTTAAATCTACGTCATGTTATGTTTATTTTAGCGTACTGTTATGAGCCTCTATCAATAAAGGTTTTTAAAAAATGAAAATCGGGATTATATTTAAGGACAACCGTCTGGCATGGATATCGGAAAGAGACTGATGGGAAGTGAGTGGGCTGTTAGGCTAAAGGAACAGAAATGATGACTTAGCGGGATAGGATAGCGTGATGTGCATAAATAGGTACATTGACCATCTATAACACCTCCCTGGGGTGGATGAAACATCGGGGTTTAAATTTCGATGTTTAGGATAATAAAAATCTAGACATTTCTCCTAATACTAGGAGATGGGAGATCTACTGATTCAGAAACTCGTTTACATATTTTTAATGGGATAACTACTTCGGGATCACTAGTTTGTTCTGGAGGTGAGTTTACCTGGGCTGGTTGGAATAGAGTAGGAGAGCGATGGGAAAGACGGTTGTACGATTTAATGCATAAAAACATTTTAAAAATAAAATACGCAATTAAAATACAAATAATTATAATAATAATTATTGAGTAGTGAGTCTCGTATTTAATAATTTGATGCTGATCTAAAATAGTTTTTGCTTCATCGGACAAGGATTTTAATTTTAATTTTGTTTCTGATGTAAATACATCTAGGTCAATATTCTGTAGTTTTAAAGGAGGCTCATTACCCATTACACTTTTAAACTTATCTAAGTTACAACAGGAATCATTTATAATGTTGAAGTCTGAGTGAGTTACAGTAACATTTATTTGAAAAAAGTTAAGTTTAGGTATTAATTTTGTGGTTTTGCAATATGCAATACAGTTGTTTGGGATATTTAGAATACCTGTACCAATAATGTTTATATCGTGAAATTTATAATTAGGGCATTCTATATAAAGTTTATTGTTCTGGGACTGCACATAAATCCAATTATTATTGGATAGCGGTTTCCATATATCTACGTGTCCTTGAAGGAAATTCGTTTGACACTGCACTGGTAAAACTTTTATCACGTTTGATATTATTTCACTTTCACAACTAGGATTCGCACTTGTCGGGAACACCGTCATTACGTCACAGATGTACTCGCGCTGGCTTATCGCTATGCATTCCTTCAGTGAATCAAGGTTACAGTATTCTAATTTGTCTTTGGTCATTGCTATGTATTTACTACTAGGTATTATGAAGCTAAAAGAATCTGGTTTTACATTGTTGTGTGGAGTCGGTAATGCAATGTTATGGAACAAATTGTATTCCTTGGGGGATACTAGAGGTATTTTCAAAACAAACACAATCCTGTTGTCTAAACTATAACACATTACGCTAGATACATTCATTAAGGTATGAATATTACTTATATCTAAGCTTACAGGTAACTTAAGATCTACAGGTAAGTATCGGTAGTTATCGACAATTTCTTGGTATAATTGCATGGGAGATAAGACTACCGGGTGCAGGATGTTTTGACTACATAACAAGACAGCGCTAGTTATGTCTTCTAACTGAAATGATAAGGTGAGTATAGATGCTTCTAAGCTGTTTAAAATTGAGTTAATGGTTGCTTTTATTTTTAATTCATCCGAAATTATTGTAAGGTTTTTGAATTTTAAAGATAAATTGTCGATAGCTTGATTAAGGCTAGCTTCATTAACTTTTATCTTATGTAAAGTATTATTAAATTTTGATAAAACAGTAGAGGTTATTAAGATGTTTTCTTTAATTAATGAACTTAACCTTTTCTCATTATCTTGTACATTCTGTATGGCGTCGTCATATTTGACAGCGTCGTCTTCGTCTAAAGTGCCAAATATGGTCTTGGATAAAACGCCAATGCCACCTATCCATGCCCCTCGTTTGAACCTTTTGTTTACTAAATGAGAGATAGCAGAATACTCGGAAGTGATATCACGATATCTCACGGTCAATGGTTCTAATATGTTATGGCATTCTAAATTATAAGAGCTATTAATTTCGATTTGATTACATATATGTCGTGTTGTACCTAATACCGAATTAATATTTTGAATGTGGGGTTCAATATAGGCGATATCGAATGGCGTCACTATATCCAGGTGGCTTACACGTATTTTGAGTTCGCCAATTGGGTCAAAGTATATACCAGAACTCGTGTTGATTTGTTGAATAAATTCTGGGTGACCTTGGGCCAGTATGCTGTAATAAAAGAAACATTGTTCGAGTGACTTTATATTATAATTACGTTTATATTCTAAATAAAAAGTAAAATGTAAAATTAAGAGTGTATAAGTATAAATTATTTGTTCAACTTAATAATAAAGTTAATCTTAATTTGTAGGAGTCTGGGCACTATCTTGGACGTCTACATGTTTAATTTCGTCGAAATGATGTTTCACATGGCGTCTATTTATAAGTAATGATAGTGTATGGTTACCGTGCACCTTAACAACTTTGTATGGACCTTTCCATACAGGCGACAAAGCTTTTCGTAACCGAAGGTGGTTTTTTAATAACACGTAGTCGCCAACTTTATAAGTAATTGGACGAGTACGGGAATCATAATAGGCTTTAGAGTTAATTTTAGAGCGTTGGATAAATTCTCTAGCCTTGTCACGGGTATGTTTCAGTCGATGTTGTAACATTTTTACGTATTCCGGATAAGTTATAGTGGAGTTATCGTCATAGATAGAGTCAGGGATATGGGGTTTGTGTCCGAACACTAATTCATATGGTGAGTAATGTGTGGTTGTATGTACAGCTGTGTTGTATGCTAACATAGCCGTATATACGTAACGAGGCCAATTGTCTTGATTTTCATTAATATAAGGCCTAAGATATTCCTTAAGGGTTGAATGCGATCTCTCTAAAGCACCTTGAGTTTGTGGGTGATATGGAGTAGACCATAACTGCTTAATTTTCAGAAACTCACACGTTTTCTTAAATAACTCGGCCGTGAAGTTAGTGCCTTGATCGGTAAGTATGTGTTTAGGGATTCCGAATAGCGATACAAAATGAAGGAGACACTCAGATGATTCTTCGGCGGTGTTACATCGTAGTGGATATGCTAATGAGAACTTTGTAAGGTCATCTTGCATTGTTAAAATAAATCTTAGTTTGGCCATGCCAGACTCGGGTAGAGGACCTACGATGTCGAGGGATACTCTCTCAAATGGAGATGTCGATGTGGAAGTTATTATCATTGGTGCTCTGTTTATTCTACGTAACGCTTTATTCGTTTGGCATGATGTGCATTTCTTAATATAACTTTCGATATCACTGCGCATATTCTTCCAGTAATATTTTTCTTTAATACGGTGTAACATTCGGACAGATCCTAAATGTCCTGCGATAGGTATGTCGTGGTTTTCCTTGAGGATCTTAGGGATTTCTATCAGAGAAGGATATATGATATTGTTGTGATAAATATGGATCTCTATGTTGGTTCCGTCGAATAGATAGGAAAGCATGTTATATATTTTTATAAAGGAATGCTTATCAAAAGGGTTTTTAAAATCAGATGTGCTGATTTCATTTATTGTAGGATAGGACATTATTATTTGGTCACGTGCATATTTTAGGGATTTAAATATATCAGGGTACGAGTAATCATCGAAATGATGTACTTTTGTGAATAAGAGGAGATAAGTTCTTTCTCTTATTGTTAGAGGTAAAAAGGTGCACAAGGATCTCTCTAATTGCAAGAATTCGTTACGATCAGGTTCTGGGCAGTTATCAATAATTTCTTGAACATAAGGCATGGACTCATCCATGTCTATTGAGGTAGGTACAATTACCAGTTTTTGTGATCCTTTAAGTAAGGTTTCGTTATGTTCTAAAATAGATGTATCGTATGACCTTGCAGGTGATTTTAGGAATTTGGTATAAGTTTCGTCGGGTAAAGGTAGGTTTTCAGGAGTGGGAGTAGTCGCTGGATCGGAGCCATTTGCGACAGGTAAGGTTTCAGGATGCTGCCGGCTAGTCGAGGGTTGAGGTTCAGGATCTTCGCCGGTGGATTGCAGGTAATCTAATACTTCTTTTTCTATTTCAGTGTTTATAAGGTCTGCTTCAAGACTAGATGGCGGGGATACAAGAGGACTTGGTAAGGCGTTGCCGGGATCAATAAAAGGTAAGTCTGAAGATTGTGATGGTTGTAGTAGAAGTTCGTCATTAACGTTAATATTATCATTAGAGTTAGGATTTAAGGAATCTTTATTTTCAGGATATATAGGGTTCACTGGATATCTAGAGAGGGCATCAGCAGCAGAGTTTAATTTTCCTTTACGATACATTATGTCGTAATCGTACTCTTCAAGCTTTAGCCTCCATCGTTGGAGCTTGCTGCTAGGATCTTTATGATTAAATAGCCATTTTAGCGGTCTATGGTCAGTAATGATAAGGAATTTACGACCATAAAGGTAAGGGCGAAACGTTTTGCAACCGTTCAAAATGGCTAGTAACTCCTTTTCGGTTGTGCTATAATTACATTCACTTTTATTAAGTGTGCGAGAGGTAAATGCTACAGGTTGGTCTTTGCCAACAGGACCTTGCGAGAGTACAGCGCCAACGGCGTAGTTTGAAGCGTCACAAGTGAGGATAAAGGATTGAGAGAAATCAGGGTAGATAAGTAGTGGGGCGGTTGTTAGTTTGTGTTTTAATGTATCGAAAGCGAGTTGTTGTTGATTTTCCCACTTGAATGGTACATCCTTTTTCAGTAGGTTAGTGAGGGCTTTCGCGGTTTTAGAGAATTCGGGTATAAAACGGCGGTAATATGAAACAAGACCAAGGAATGATTTTATATCTTTGGGTGTTTTGGGGATTGGAAATTCGGTTACGGCCTTAACCTTTTCAGGATTTGGTTTGACTCCGTCTTCAGTAATTATATGTCCGAGATAAGCGACTTCGCGTCTAAGAAACTCGCATTTATCTGGCTGGAGTTTGAGATTAAAATCGCGGATTCTTTGAAATATAGCTGTTAAGTTGCAGATGCTGGATTTAAGGTCAAATCCATAGCACACAACATCATCTAAATACACAAAACACCGGATTCCTTGGAGACCTGATAACGCAGAGTTCATAAGTCTTTGAAATGTTGCAGGAGCGTTTTTGAGGCCAAAGGGCATTCTCAAAAATTGAAAGTGTCCTTCGGGGATAGTAAAAGCAGTTTTAGGTTTATCAGCTTCATTTAGTTTTATCTGATGAAATCCAGATGCCAGGTCTAATGTGGAGAAGTATTTACTGTTACCAAGCTGATCTAGAATCTCGGTAATTTGAGGGATAGGATAAGTATCACCGATTGTGATATCGTTGAGTTTGCGGTAGTCAATTACTACTCGCCATTTTTGGATATTGGAAGCGTCAAGCTTTTTTGGAACAACCCATATAGGTGATGACCAAGGGGAATCGGAGGGTTCTATGATCCCGTCATAAGGCAAATGTATAATGTCTATGACGTGAAATCGATGCGAAATTTTAGATTTAGGAAGTAGCATGCTTAATTGAAAATGACCACGAGTATTGATGGCTTCTTCCTTTGAGTCGATACCTTTCAGCTGGATTGTTTCATTAATAAGTTTGGGATGTCTTTCAATACAACAGTGTTTTATTAGGCTTACAGATGAACCTGAATCGACCAACAAGGATAGTGGGGTATCTGATATAGAAGATTTAACAAGTACATGAGGTAGCAAAGTTTTTGCTGGATTGTTTGTGATTTCGAAAACGTTGGATTTAGATATAGTAGATTTTGGCAGGTGAACTTGACGTTGCTGCACGGATATAGTAGGTTTTGGCAGGTCAACTTGACGTTGCTGCACGGATATAGTAGGTTTTGGCAGGTCAACTTGACGTTGCTGCACGGATATAGTAGGTTTTGGCAGGTCAACTTGACGTTGCTGCACGGATATAGTAGGTTTTGGCAGGTCAACTTGACGTTGCTGCACGGATATAGAAGGTTTGGCTCGGCAATCATGTAGCGATGCCTGCGAGGATTTAGATTTATTTTTAAGATGGCCAACATATTGTGGGGACATCTTGGGTACAGAAATTGAATTTGTGGTGCCGGTTTTCGGAGTACGAGGTCCCGCACGACGCCGGGACGAGACGATTACTCGTTTTTTGGATCAGAATCAACAGTATCATAACCCTCTGTTGGATTAGTTGGGTATTCATCATTATCTGATGTCTCGTCTATAGTATAATTGACGCGTTGAGGGTTTTTTGATTGATTATGGTCGAAGTTTTTAAAACGGTTATTATTGAACTCTCGTTTTCGACATTGTTCCAGGGTATGGCCTGGCGTTTTGCAATATCTGCAAACTGGAGTGGTAGAATTGGTGTAGGTTCTGTTGTTAGGTCGGTTAAGATTAGGGTTTAGGTTTTGGTTACGACGTGTAAAATTATTATATGGTTTATCATGCCGTGACGATTGAGAACCAGAAGGGTTCTGTTTAGATAAGGATAATTGGATTTTTTCTTCAGAAATGGCCATATTTATGGCCTCATTCAAGGTTTTTATAGGTTTACCTCTTACAAAATTAGAAATATGGGATGTCAATCCCATTTGGAAATGATGGAGGGCTAGTTCCTCCATGGCTGCTGTGCGTCCTATCATCTCGCGGCTCTTATGGCCGTGTGAAATAGATATTTCTGTTAATAATTCGGACAGACATGTTTCAATTCTTAGAGCATACTGACTAACATTTTCGTTTGGCCGTTGTTTACACTCCTGTAAATCTGTCAGGAGATGAGCGTAGTGCTTTCTTTCACTGAACTGGGTTTTAAGAAATTCTTTCAATTGCTGCCAATTGGCAAACTCTTTTATAGAGCAAGCGGTTTCCGCTTTGCCCTGTAATTGGCAGAGAATATATTTGAAAAGTATATCCTTTTGTGTGTTAGAAGCTAATTCATACGCGTTATTGCAATTTACGAGAAAAGAGTTTAATTTGTCTCTACAACCATCATAAGGTTTAATAAATTTAAGTAGAGTAGATAATTCAATGTCTTGTTTAAGTGGTGTAGATTTAGACTTTTTTGTTTGAGATTTCGTAGAAGGTCCTTGAGAGGGAGGATAGAGGCCTTGACCTTCCTCCTCGGTATCGGTGACCATAGTTTCTGGTTTTTCAAATTTAGGACTGACAGATCTTTCTGCCATTATTATAAATAATATGGGTGAATTTCAACAAGAGCTTTTTATTTGTCATTTCGGTGGGTTTTTTTTATTTCAATGCTATCTACATATTTTTTGTGACTAATAAAACCTTAGCCTATTTTATACCATTGGGTGTGAGTGGACATCAAATATCATCAAAACTTACATAAATATTTAAGGATGAATTTTTAAACGTCCACTGAAATGAAAAGTAAACCGAAATGATAAAAATTACCACTGAAATGATAATCTGTGCACCGGAATGAAATAAATCCACCGAAATGATACAGCTAAGAACAACCGCGCTTGGCAGCCAGGGTTCCGTACTTTGTTAGGTTTGATTTCCATGAATTTTAGATAAACACTGAGACAGGACAGTATTTTAATATTCTTATTTTAATATCAGTACACAGTTATTTTAATATCATCATTTATATACTGATATTACTGTTAGTTATTATTATTATTACGATATCAACGTATCATCATCATCATCATCAGCCTATAGCCGTCCACTGCTGAACGTAGGCCTCCCCCAACGTAATACTTATTATTATTTAATGTATTGTTTATTGTGATATGAATGAATTGTTTCTTTACTTATATAACCTTTGGTAATTTTTCTTGTTGTGTTGTGTGAAAATGTTGGAAAACTTTATCGTAAATGCTGGTAAACATGAATAAATATTTTCGTTTGTTTTTCAAATACAAACTGATTGATATATTTTCAAAAGAGTGAACGAAGCGCGATTAGAAAGTTTAAAGTTTCTGAATAATATTATGGCTGCATTTATGACATTAATAATAATACATAATGTCTACCTATTGCACTAAGAGAAAAATGCTAGGTAGGTTAAATTGGTAACGAGACGAGAATAGTGTTCTACAGGTATATAAGTAAAACTTCTAAAATTAAACCAACTCTTATATTTTCAAAACACAATAAATGAATAAGAAATATTATAAAAATATCTTAGTAGTAATAGCTTAGTACTTTTAATCCTTTTACATAAACGTTAATCCATGTCTAGATATGTATGGTGCCATTTTTTAACCGACTTCCAAAAGGAGGACGTTGTCAATTCGACTGTAATTTTTTTTATGTTTATTACCTCAGCACTCTCGACTGGGTGAACCGATCTTGATCATTTTTTTTTTATTTGAAAGCTGGTGCTTCCCGTGTGGTCCCATTTCAATTTTGTTCAGTTTGGACAGTGGCATCCATGAGAAAATCATATAAGTCTTAAATTTGCATTAAATAATAATATGTGAGTGACAAATGGACGAATAACTCATTATCACGCCAACTGATTTCGATGATTCTTTTTTATATGAAAGCTGATGCTTCCCGTGTGGTCCCATAAAATGGGAAGGAAATGGTGAGGATCTGATGAGTGGATCCTTGGGAAATTGAGAGAAACCCTCAAATTTTCTACGTAGATGACGCGTTTATTGTTCAACCCATTACATACCATCACGCTTGTCATCCCCAAAAGGTTAGGCAGAGGTGTACTAATGTACATCCACGTTTTGCCGGTATGTTTTAGGTCCCATGTAATAGGGGGCGAGCCTATTTCCATTAACCGGGCACGAATCCAAACTCCGAGCTGCTACTGAGAATTTCACATAAAAACCCAATAACACTTTGCTCGACCTGGGAATCGAACCCAGGACCTCTTGTTCGGCAGTCGCACTGAACATCCACTAGACCAACGAGACCTATTACTACAAACCTATTGCAGACACTAAAAAGTAAAAAATAAAATAAAAAACAGCCCTTCCGAGAATTTGATTTTTTTTCTTATCAGGTTTTATGAGTTTTACTGCTGGTTTGGTAAATACAAATATTATACAGCAAATACACCTGAATAATCTAATCTACACTCTAGGTAAAAGTACATTACAAAACTTACAAGACTTTGTATTTGACACAAGGATCTCTAAAACTTTGTGGTTTTATCATTTCGGGTATAACTGTCCACCGAATCCACTGAAATGATAACACTGAGATGATAAAATAGAGGTTAGTTCTACATTTAACACCAAAATAAAATTATTAAAAAAATATGAACACTACTCAAACAAAAGAGTACTTACGGCGATATTATATACAATTTTGAAACAAATTAAAGAAATCTAGCACGAGTTATAACAGCCACCGAAATGAAAATATTTTTGTCCCCATATTACTGAAATGATAAACTTACTTCTTTGGCGGGTTACCGCAAGACGTTAGGACCGGTGCATTCGTGCCGAGAGCTTGACCCGGGCTGATCCAAAGCGAGGAAAGGTGAGAGGTGCGTAACAACGCAATGTTGACGTGGCTATTTTACTAAAACTTACTGTCCTCTGAAATGATAACTTTTTTCCAGACAAAAGTTGACTGCCTGTCAAATCCATGAGAAAGAAGATAAACAAACAAAAATAGTTTTATTTGATCGGATATATTATAATTTAATGATAACAAAACCTACTTAAATCCATATTACGAATGTATTTGCAGGGGAAGGTATTTTATGAGCGGAACTGGGTTCGGGACAGGCCACCGTGATGATAAAATAACACTTTATAATTATTTTTTTGGTTAATTAGAGGGTAGAAATCAATGATATTTTTTGCCCAGGTAGAGGAGCACTTACGTTGTTAAGAAAATATATATAAAATTAAAAATCAGCACATTGCACTACCGTTCTCAGCTTTGCCGTGTATTTTTCTTGCTTGTGCAATTCACCCATATGTTACTTATAAACTAACACGGAAATTAAATGTACAATATTTTAAAATAGGATATAGCAATGACCAAACACTTAAAATCACTTACTGGAATGCGGATAGCGTGATAAGGATGATCATGGTTTCGTAGAACTTGCAGGTCTCAACAAAGTGTAGGCGTTGATAAGCCTCGGGTCGCCGCGTCGCTCGTCGGGATGATTACACCGGTCACAGCATAGATTTTGCGTGACAATGGGTATAATTTGTCGGTACAAAGCCGGCTACAGCACGGGCAGTGCGCAGCAGTGGGCCTTTCACGATCACAATCACGATCACGAACACGAACACTGACCAGGGCGGTCGGGCACACACTCGGTGTTTCAATACGCACTATGGAGTCGGCACTTAAGTTCAACACACACTCGCGTCGACTTTTAAATTGGTTATAAGGAGACGTACCGGGGACTCTTTTGAATCCCTTATAGCTGCCACCAAATGTTATGAGCCTCTATCAATAAAGGTTTTTAAAAAATGAAAATCGGGATTATATTTAAGGACAACCGTCTGGCATGGATATCGGAAAGAGACTGATGGGAAGTGAGTGGGCTGTTAGGCTAAAGGAACAGAAATGATGACTTAGCGGGATAGGATAGCGTGATGTGCATAAATAGGTACATTGACCATCTATAACAGTACCATCTACAGTAAAATACACCTAATCAAAAAATATTCAGGAAATTATGCAAATTAATAGTAAATATTCGTATAAATATAATATAAGAGCTGTGGTAGCCTAGCGGTGTGACCAGTGGACTGAGACGTCAAAGGTCTCGAGTTCGAACCCAAGGCCACTGACTTTTCGGAAGTTATGTGCGTATTTATCACAAGCTCAAACGGTGAAGGAAAACATCGTGAGGAAACCTGCATGCTTGAGAGATTTTGTCCTGATGGCATGTGAAGTCTGCCAACCCGCAGTAGGCTAGCGTGGTGGACTATAGCCTAATCCCCCTCTCAAATGAGAGGAGACCCGTGCCCAGCAGTGGGACGTTAATGGGTTGATGATGATTCGTATAAATATAACTTACATTAATAGGATAATTACGATTAATTATGAAATAATATAAGCTATTTTATCAGAATTCAGAATGGCCCACCACATGCTCAATGTTCTGTAAATTCAATTATCTGTAACGTCCCGAATTGCTTCCAATCTATCTATATGTTTATACCCACATTTGGCTCGACTTCTATCTTTATGTAATTGTCCTGTGCTTTCTTTTACATTTCCTTTTTCCCCTTAATCGACTTTGAAGGCTTTTATAAAACTTTGGTCGTTGAACTCATTCAATCGTACTTAAGTTTTTGATGGTATGATTTTGTTTAGCATCTAATAGAGTTTTTCGTTCTTCATTACTTTGAGAAATTCACTTGTATGACAGCTGGGTTTCACACTTCTACTATTGAACACGTGATTGGAAATATTAACGAAGATATTGACTAGAAGTTATTCATTTCCGATTATGTTGATATCAAAATACTACTAGCTATCCACCAGGCACGTCTAAGTGTGTATTGAATACTTACGAATCTCGTTATTTCTCTATCAGACTAAAGATCTCCTTATTGCCAACAAAACACTTCTCTTGATACTGCTTTCTCAGGCTATAAGTGTAATTTCCTCGAATATAGTAATGAAAAAAAGATTGACCTAATTGTCTTTCTTTGTAACTACCAGATACTCTTACAGTACTTATTATGTGAGCAGAATAAACCAGTATTAATTATTACTATCATTGTAAGAATGAGATAAATAATATATCTTACGTAGAATAAATAAAATATTCAATTTCATTTTCATCTATTCATATACCAAGCCATTTTCTCCCGCCCGCATAACCTAATCATTTCGGCTCTCTAACAACCTTTCAGACCTAATTAAATGAGGGCGATCAATTTTTATTTTTAGCCAAGAGGCTTTGCAGCAAAAATATTATAATGTCCCTGATAGCTATTGAATGATTTAAAGAAACTTTAGTCGTTTTGATTCTTTGATAAACTGCGGTAGCTTGGTGGTATGGACTATAAAGACAAAAGTCTCGAGGCAAACCACTGACTTTTAAAGCTATGGGCATGTTTATCACATCATACTCAACGATGAAGGAAATGATCGTGAGGAAACCTTATTGGCATTTGAAGTCTGCCAACCTGCACTGGGCTAGCGTGGTGGACTATAGTGCCTTTTAAATTAGAGAGGCCCAGTGCCTCATTGTTACACAGGAAATGAGCTGATGGTGAGTTTCAAAGGTGTTCGTATATTTTAACACTAAAATATTAGATTTTAAGTTTATTATCGGTAGCAGGTTTTAACATCCAAATATAAAATAAACTTCAGCGATTAATCTAATTTCTTTCCCAAAGGGCTCGTTTTCTAAACCCAAAATCATTTGTACTAGATTCTCAATTTTTACTTTACCCTTGCGGCCGATTAGCATAATTAATGAGTTTCTAAGACCATCTATCGCGGCATCAGGCTGTGTCACTAATTTGAGGCTGTCCATTCATTCTATTTCACTTCGTCAAGCATGTCCATTGGGACCCCAATCTTGGCATTTGGAATCACTCACTGTAGGAATGTTTTTGTTTCTTTTATCTTTAGACTATTCGATGGAAGCAAAAATAAATTCAGACTTTCTTTATGGTGTAACATTTGTATCTCTTTTTTCCTTCACTAGAATTGACAGTTTTTATGTATCAAATCAACCGAATAATGATTACAATTAGAAATTAGATAAGTTTTGAAGAACCAATTAGCACAGCGATAGTTAAGGCTAGTATGTAGTATGGCGTCCTGGATTTAAGTCCCAGTTTGCCAACAAATGTTTGTGTAATGAGTATCAATCTAACCATCTTAAGTCATGGTAAAAAAACTATACAGTATATAAACCATACTACCAAACCTTAACATAAGCCACGTTACTTAGCTCGGAATTATGTAGATGGCTCTATGTAATGACGTCCAAACTAATACTAGCAATATGTAACTGCTATGCGGTCGACTCCTCCAATGAAGTTAAATGCTTGGAAGAATAGCAAATCACATAGTTTTTAATGAACGTACAAGTGCTGCCGTTGTTTTAACTAATTATGACTCAGAGAAACATCAACGTAAATTATGACTTCATGACCTGTGACCTGAATTAGATTGAGAGGAAATAATGATATTAAAAGTCGGCGTTAAATATTAATAATATACTGCCATCAAAATCTGTAAAAAATATGTAGTTTTATTTCAAAGGCATTCAAGTTTGCATATCTAAAAGAATTTACGAAGCCACATTCAAACAGTACCTAATCTTCCCAAGTGCCAGGTAGTCGACACTTGTAACTTAAACAAATTCCTCTCGAAGTCAGACGGAAAAAATATTTGCATTCTCAAGTGAATCCCATCTTCTTTCATTACAAATTCCACTCGGTTTCTCCACCCGTGTTAAGCGACCCTCCATTTTAATACACCCAATTTGACTCAACATTTTGAGCAAATTTTTTACACACGACAACAAAACAATTGAGAATCACCTGCGCAAAAATCTAACCTCTATATTTTTCGCTAAATTAAATGATACAAAAATGTGATCTCTTCAAGCTGAAACAGGCTTAAACTTGACTAGCTTAAAATCCTATTCCGCTTGATGCCATTAGAGGGACAAATTCCCAGCCTTTCAGAAATTTCGACCAGAAAAATCCAATTGCCCTCTGCTGTAGCCTGTTTGTAGGAAATTACAGCTTTTCGAGAACATTCCGTAAGTTAAGTAGATACATCTATGTTTTTTTCGCACCCATGTTTCCTGGCATGTGTTGGTTATCTAAGGGACCTTAGCGCTAATGATATTTTTTTATGAGAAAGGTTTTTAGACGATTTAGGATAATGGTTACTGGATAAGCTTGCCTTTGGGTATTGTTACAACCTGAAAAGGAATTGAAGACTTTGTTTGTTACACTTTTATCTCTAATTAGATTCTAAGCTTTAGTATCAGTACCATTTATACAAGATTTTAAAAATAACATTTGTTTTTATTTTACATTATGACGAACCGACTGGTTCACGGTTCGAGACGGCTCTCCTTTTATTAGAAAAGGATGAGGCTATGGTCTACCAGGCTTGCCTAGTGCGGATTCACAGACAGAAGAAATCTTAGGCATGCGGTTTCCTCAGACTATATTCTTCACCATTTGAGCATGTGATAAATACGCACATAATTTAGAAAAGTCAGTGATGTGATCCTTGGGTTTGTACTCGAGAGCCTCCACTTCAAAGTCCACGAGTAGCACCACTAAGTTATCACAGCTACTTTGTTTGTTTTAAATTCCTTTATTATTTTTAGCTTTAACCATTATTTAACCCCTTCCGTGCTGCGTCAGTTGAATAATCTTCTGCTGTAGCACTATTATTTTACTTTAAAATAGATCTTAGATTTTTTTCATGTAGTTTCAATTCAATCTTAATAATATCCTTATTTTGTTGCTTTTTTACTACATCGTGTATTGCATTAACATCATATTGAAATTAAGTTTCTATTTATAAAAAAATGCAGCATATTTATAAGTCAGTGCTGCATAGTTTTTGAACAAACTTTTACTGTGTTTACCTTCTCTAGGTACTCAATTTAATAACTTCTACGGAAATTAAGAAAGTTAAAGACTTACATTTATTAATATTTTTAATTCCTATCGTGTTCAAAAAGAAATGCTAATCAAAAAGATGGTTAATGTATGTATGTACCTTCATGTTAGATAACTTAATATGAAACTCAACTTCCATTAATAACATAAGTATTTTCTAAACTATCAAATGTTGAAGTCAAGCTTCAGAAACCCGCTCATATTTTTGTAAATTCGAAGTCATAAATCAAGTTGATTGTATCTGGGGCCTGTAGTGGCTCTTTTGTAGACACTAATGGAATATCGAAACCCAAAATTTAGGGCAACTGCGTTTGACAGACGGCGTCTCGTTAGGGTAACAGTACACTGAGGCGTATCTCGGGCTTTGGAAATTGAATCAGCCCGTAATTTTATTGTTACCCGACAAGATTTCAAACAGACAAGACAAGATAGGTCTTTGATTATAAATTATTTATAGAACATTGGTTTTATTACTCGATTGATGTAACAATATAATTTCAAAATGTCACTGGGTGACAGCTTGATCAAATGTCTTTTCTTTTTTACACTTGTATTTGTTTTGCCATTCATTTGAAGAACTGCATCCATTTTTTTTATAATACTGAAACTAAAACTATTGGTAATACCAACAATTTAAGATAAGTTAGGTATTACGATAATTTCATTAATTGTGCTCAATTTTGAAATGTCGTAATTATTTTGAATAATTTATTTTACTAGATATTCTTAAACTAGACTAGAACATTGTTTTATCAACATCAACTCATTTTATGTCACATGGCTGGACATGGGTCAGAATGAAACGGGTTCGGCTATACATTACCATGTTAGTGGGGCTTCGCAAATATTGTCAAAACCTCTCACGCATATAGATGACTTCAACATGTTTTACTTATCCGATTTAAACGATAGAAAATTAATCTATAAATACGTACATGATTTCGAACAGTTCTTTTTATTTGTGTCCATAGAATATTCATTGTTATACATATGGGCATTTTTTACTACCCCAGAAGATTGCGAAATTCACGTCATTTTCAGTGGCAACGCAAAGGTCTCTCGAGGTGCAGGTGTTCGAATAGTTATAGTTGTGAATTCGAACTTGAGTTAATTTGATAGTACTGTACAATGTACATATACCACTAAGTTATTACTGAGTAATTAACTAACCTATGAAAATGTTTCAAAGATCTGGCATCTTTGTGCTACGGGTCGTGGAGCTCCCTATATTATGGTTGAGTTCAACAATGACTGGTGTATGCGTGCCGTTAGCAAAGACTGGCCACCCGAATGCTGGGAATTTTTTTTCACAGGATTTCAGGCTATTATAATTATAGTCCACCACGCTTGCCTACTGTGGGTTGACAGACACATGCCATCGAAAAAATCTCACGATGTTTTCCTTCACGTTTTCTTTTTTAACTTTATTACTCACATCACTTCCGAAGTCAGCGGTTGCCTTGGGTTTAAACTCAGTCCACTGACTACTAAGCTACCACTCACAGCTCTCGTGTTATAGTGCTTTCTCGAAAAGGTCATTTTCAGATATTTCTTACATGGCATAACTAGTTTTTTATGTCAGGACTTTAAAAGAGATCATGATGCCCTGAGTTTATTTTAGTGTTTCTTCTTATAGATCGTCCAACTAGTAATTAAAACATTTAATTATAAAAGTGTCCTTAAAAATATCTATTAACAGAAATGAATATCATTTCATTTCACATTGTTCATCAAATATGTTATATGTTGACAATCTGCCGTAGTATTTATGATCAAAACAGCTCTCTAATAATATTGAAAATAGTGATGATTCAATGTCTACACTATGTACTTTCATATTTCTAATATGCATTATATATAATTTTATAGTTAGTCTCATAACCACGGATCACGTCTAAATATTAAACGATGTACGCTCCCACGTAGTACTGAAATTTCAATATCACATTATTCCAATGCATTTACTTTAATAAAACTTATTGAAATGCTTTTGCAGACTCGTTCGCATGAGTGAACAAAATAATATCTTATTTATTGTAAAATATTACAGATATAAGAGTAGAAGTTAACAACTTAGATAATCCTAGTAGTAAGCCTAGGTGCTAGGTTTAGACTAGCTGGTGGCTATGCTAGGACCTGTTTTGAGAGGTCTTTAATAAAATTGCGCGCCAGGCTTCGGCATGGCATCATGTTGAACTAGAACCTTTTTGAGCACAGATATGAGACATACATTCCTACCTTATTTTAAGTTATTATTATATTGTAGTACTTTTCTAGTTGATATTTTTTATTTATTTCTTCGTTAATTAATGTTATTAAATCACTAGTAACTCCACTCCACTTCACTAACCAAGCTGTAACATCAAAACATACCCCAAAAATAATTCAAATGTATAATTCCGGCTTGATAGACGTTTATAGATTAAAAAAAAACATGTAACGCAAAAACATATAAATAACATACCGCCAAAAATACCTTCATTTATGCAATGATTTTTCTTACCATGGGCAATAAGCGGTTACATGTTACATCAAAATATTCAACAGCAAAGCGCGAACTTTTCACCGCAGCCTAACGCCACAGTGTCTAACCACCCCATTAATTATTGAAACCTGACTGAATTTGAAATATCGAGTTGAATTAATAACTCTTTGGAATGGCAGGCGGTATTGTTCATTTGTCACTATTGTTTTTAATTATTGAGTAGATTGTGTCCTATTCAATTTGTACTTCTAGAAACTAGCAATTTCTCTTTTTTCTTTTTTATTTATTATCTGATTGGATCACAAAGTACGCAGCGACGAATTTGAAAGAGTGCAATTTGTTTAAAAAAGAAGTCTTCTATTTCCACTTTCTGTAATTTTTATTTGGTTTATCTGCATTGAAGTGACCTCATTTTCTGCAAACTTTAAATGAAAATGCGATCAATATCTTGATAGACTTGCAAAAAATATTTTTGTACCTATAATAATTCTCTTACATACAAATCTTACGCTGTTTCCTTGTAGCGACGTTCTTACTAACATGTGAAGATAAAAATAACCATTTTGTACCTGAATACAATAATTAATTATTATAATATATTATCGTTTCTTTGATTTCTAATATTTGCGCAAATACTAGACATTGAAACAAAACTACTTTTTACTAATTCTATCGCGGTGTGCCTATTGACATTAAGTTATTCTGACATTCTAGGTCCTTTAGAACATCTAAAGGTCAAGGTCAAGGGCAGACCAAATAACAAAAGACAGTCTGCCCTTTGCCATAGATGCTACAAGTCGTTTTATTTAAATGTCCATACAAGTAAATTAATCCAATCGTTAGTAGAGTACTTAATAGTTTTTAATTAAAAAATAAATAGGCAGAAGTATTTCCTAAATGAGAAGATATAGCCATAGTTAATATGTGTCTATGAGTCTTAAGGCCCTCATACGGCTGGTATTGATAAAATCGGCATGATTCCGACATACCTGACGTCTTTTTTTTTAAGTGCGGAAAAATCCTTTACGGACCTTCCCGTCGCCTGGGGAGACGACAGGGTGTGTCGGACTCCGCGTGAGCGTTTGCCAACTAAAAAACCGCACCCGTCAACGCCACCTACCCTATTGCCCCCGGCAATAGGGTAGGTGGCGTTGACGGGTCCATCAGCGTTGACGAATCCATGCACCACAGACATACCTGATGCCTAGAAGATTCATGACCTTAAAACCAATTAGGGTTGGCAACGAGCAAGCGTTTATAGACTGCGGTAACCGCTTCTCATCAGGTGGGCCTTAAGCCACCCTTGTAGTATAAAAAATACGACCCAATTAGTACAGCGGTAGTTAACACTGCCTTCTGTGCTATGGGTCCCGGGTTCGAATCCCAGTAGGGGCAAATGTTTGTGTGATGAGCATGAGCATTTGTATCCAAGTCATGGATGTATCTATCTTTATTATGTATGTATTTACAAAAAGAAAAGTATATAATATGTAGTATATCAACCAACTAGTATTCGTAACACAAGCCTCGTTGCTTAGCTCGGAACTAGATGCTGCTGTGTGTCATAATGTCCAGGAATATTATTATATTACTATTTCCACTCTACAAAAACATTAAAGGTACTTAGTGTAAAACAACTGTTATTATACATTTAGACCAGATTCATCGCGGAAATTGAATGTGCGACCTTGACCTTGACCGCAGAAAACGCAACCGCTACTCGCTGCAGATTCAGGTCATCTGATAGCAATATTTAGATGGACTTTAAAATAGCGTCCGACTGATATTATTTTTACAATTTGACGAGAATTTTATTAGGTACCAACTTAAAAAAAACGTTCACACACGGATTTCTCTAAAACTTTTATACAAATTTTATCATCAACCCGGGTTTCTCATTTGAGAGGGATTAGGCTATAGTCCACCACGCTAGCCTACTGCGAGTTGGCAGACTTCACAGGCCATCGAGAAAATCTCTTAAGCATGCAGGTTTCCTCACGATATTATCCTTCACCGTTTGAGCATGTGATAAAGACGCACATAACTTCCGAAAAGTCCGTGCCTTGGGTTTGAACTCGAGACCTTTGACATCTCAGTCCACTGGTCACACCACTAGGCTACCACAGCCCTTGCAAATTCATATACCTATATATAGAAATTGTGACTGATTTACTATCCACAAAAATAATCCACTTTACATCATATATAAAATCACCCTTATAGCAAAAACCCTTAGGGTAAAAATTCACATCTTAAACTGACCCACTGATTGTAACTGTGTACTGTACGTATATTATGTTTAACACTTTTAGTCGTCAATCTGTCAATATTAAAATAAGTGTTAAATATTTATCAAGTGAGATAGTTTGATTCTCATAGTTACGGCTACTGTAGATGCAATACAGCCTCCGGCCGGACGCGGCCCTGTATTCAAGTTAGAGGTTACCTTGACATAATTATGTACCTACCTCGTCTTATATATAAAAAAGTGTGTGTGTGTATTAGTGTACACATGTAAGAAGTGAAACTTCTTTATGATATCATTTTTCAAAAAATGATTTACCATTTACAACTTCACAGAAATTGGTTGAATTAGATAAAGTTTATGCAAAAGGCTTTTATTATAATAGACATGCATTGGTTAAACTAGTTGTTTTCCAACTGTATTTTATGATTATTGATATAGGTAATTATGGTATCTACTCGAATAACATTGAATTTAAAAAGAGCGTTTGAATTAATAGTCTTCGATTTGTAGCTCTGTCAGTTCCAAATAATAGTGGGAACCAATCATAATTTTCTATTTATCAAAACGTCGATGTCTCAACCAATAGCAAGTTCTCAATGTAAAACAAATGGTCTTGGTGTATTGGAAAAGGTATAGTTTTTAGTTGTCAAACAAACATCATGTTGCTATGGTTACCTATTCAAATAAAGATGGCGCGTAACGAAAAAATGTTACACTAAATTTTTTTTCCAACCCCGATAAAGAAGTTTCACTTCAAAAACTCGTGTCACACGTGTCACGTGTTTGTCGCTGAACTCCTCCGAAACGGCTTGACGGATTATTAAATGTAAAAACAAAAATTAAAAATTCGATTCTCAGACCTATCGATTTTAGACTATTTTTACACCCCTAGGTGATAAAGATGTCCCTCACCAACAATTATTTTTTTTAATTTTTGGCCATCATTTATTGATTTTTTTTCTAAATGATTTCGCGTTAAAAAATACTTATGACCCTAAATTTTCTCGCTTCTACCACCAACCCCTATAATGTGGCAAAACATTCAGTACAACGGGATCAACGTTTAGTAAAGATCGTATAGACACTGAATAAGTATTATCACTGCGTATTAATATTCGCGCAAGTGTAAGAGAGAAATCAATAATCTTGGTAACATAAACTTGAATGCTTTAAAAATCATTTTATCCTACTGGGATACAAACCCCTACCACACTAACCGGGTCATCTCGCAATATATAAAGAATGAGAATAGGTATATTTCTAAAAAATCTCGAACGAAGTCGAGCGCGGATTTGTACTCATTGCACGTACTGCCAGAATTATTAATATTAAGTACATAGGTACGTATTTGAGATTTCTTTGTTCCTTAAGTGCTCTTATGTTCACGCTTGATTTAGGGTTTGGTAGGCACAGCAAAAACGTGGCCGCTAACAATGGGCCTTATAAGGAAACTCACTGTCACTCGGAGAACGATGGAGAGGGCTATGTTAGGAGTTTCACTACGTGATCGAATCAGAAATGAGGAGAACCGCAGAAGAACCCCGGTCGCTGACATAGCCCGAAGAATCGCCAAACTCAAGTGGCAGTGGGCAGGGCACATCGGTCGAAGAACGGACAGCCGATGGGGCTTGAAGTTTCTAGAGTGGCGACCACGTACTGGAAGATGCAGCATGGGCAGGCCCCCGGCAGAGTGGACTGACGACTTGGTAAAATTCGCTGGAATCCACTGGATGCGGGCGGCATATGACCGGTCGTCGTGGCGATCCTTGGAGGAGACTTATGTCCAGCAGTGGATGTCTAACGGTTGATGTGATGAGGCACAGCAATATTGGTCTGGTTTAATTTTTTTATCATTTATATGTAGATCAGCGCTTGACGACAATTTCACCTGATGGTAAGTGACGATGTGGTCTAAGATGAAGCAAGCTAAAGCGCGGTTTAATGTGGCTTTAAAATTTCAAAAAGTTCTAGAAGCTGACATAGTTAGTTATTTTTACTTTATATACGTTGTCATTTCTTTGATTCTAGGTCGGCTTGCAAGACCTAATAAAAAAAACTAAGAAACATTGCAAGTGAAATAAATACTTTGAAAATAAATCAAATCGTAAGCTTTTCTAAATATATAAAATATGTTTTATCAAAACTTTCGAAAGTGAAGTCAAAACGGCAACTATTATATTAAAATCTGTTCTTATATTAAAATAAGTTGTTGCAGTAGAGTTTATATTTTACTATTGAATGTGAAGCTTCTTAGATAGGAAAAAAAATACACGATTGATAATGACACGAATAGTGCTTAACAAAAGGCATCCTTAATTTAATAACCCCGAAATTCTGGAAATCACATTAAAAACCTTTACAATAAATCCTTGACCATTCACGCATTGAATACAAATTCGCTTCTGTAAAGATTTCCTTGTTTTGTCTGAATAAAATATGCAGGGTACCCTGTGAGGGTCCCTCCTTCATAAATTATACATTTTTACATTCATTCACCTCGTTAGATCGTTTAAAGTGAAGCGATTTGGGGCCTTATAACTGTATCAGCTGCAAATCAATGAAGAGTGAAATTCCGGGGTGTTGCTGGCAGATGATGCCTATTAAAATTCTGTTTTGTTTGTGGGGATAATAAGAAAGGTAATCAAGAGTAATTTAATACTGAAGTTTATTCAAATCAAATCTAATTTTTATTTCATATAAACTTTTGCAAACATTTACAAAACGTTAAGACTCTAGTTGCACGGTTCCAAGAAGTTGATCTCATGGAGAAGATCCGGCAAGAAACTCCACAGACACTTAAAAAAAGGTATTGTATTCAGGTTTGTCATATGTATGATACACGGTATATGTTTGGTGAAAAGGTTCATCATCAATACATTTACGGTCGCACTACTGGGCACGGGTTTCCATTCATTTGAGAGGGATTAGGCTATAGCCTAGCGTGGTAGACTATAGTCTACCACGCTAGACCAGTGCGGGATCGCAGACTTTACGCGCCATCGAGAAAGCCTCTCTGACATCATGCAGGTTTCTTTTCGACGTTTTTCTTCACCGTTTGAGCATGTGATAATGACGTTAGTCACATCGTTTGTTTAGCCAAACAAACGTGTTGCGACGGCTATCGCTCTATTAAACAATGATGTACATAGCAACGGAGAACTCTCAAAATCCGAACGCGCCAATCACAAAACTCACCCTACATCGCGATAGTGGAGTTTACAAGCGCAGATAGCATATATACAACATCACCCTACATTAACCGTAGGGCAGTAGCCTGCCAGGTATAACACTTCGCCTGGTCGTAAGATCATTTACCAGCGGGGGGATTAACCCCTCCTTCCCTCCATAAATGTATTGGCACACGGTTTTATGCTGAGCGTTCAGCCGATTCGCGTGGGTTGTGACGCATACCTATTACCAATAGCTTTTTTTACTTTTTGTTTTTTGTCTGTGCTTACATGTGTCGCTTTTCGCGCGAATAAACTATTTATCTTTCTTTCTTTCTATTATTGAGCCTCTCAAAATCAGTTTTAATAACAAAAATAACAAAGACAAGAGTAGGTATGCGAATTCAACCATCAAGTTTTAATACAAACTGTCACAAGTTTCGATGGACAAAAAAGGAAGAATAGAACATATTTTTGTTCCATTTCCGACCCAAAGAAACCTTTTGTTTAGTTTTAATCAAGTATGCGAAGAAAAACGGATTCTGGTTCTCATAAATAATACATTCTTTGTTCGTCAGACTGTTTTAATGTAGGTACACAATGTTCTATAATTTGCAAACTTGTCTTTTTCCTTCCTCATATTGATATTGATTAATCCTTCTAAAAATCATACAAAATATATTTTGGAAAATAGCGTACATTGAAGCTAAGTTAGCAAGAAGTTCAAGTTTCAAAGACAAAAAGCTATTAGAATTTTTGTTTCCACCTTTAATTAAAATATTTGTAGAGCCTTTTTGAGGGGGCCAATTCAAGGTTCATGAGTTTGGTCCCAAGCAAGTTTTCAGAGTTACCTGAGAGTTACTCTCCATTGCATGTGAAGTCTGCCAAGCCGCACTTAGTCCACCGTACTGTGTGGACTATAGCGGTATAGCCTAATCACTCTCAAACAATATGAGGAGACCTGTGGTCAGCAGTGGGACAACAGTTGGGCTGATGATTTTATTGTCACTGTATGTTATAAATATTTTATAATATCAAGATATCCAACATCTTGGTTCTTGGCTATGAATACTGGAAAGAATTCAAAATATCGGCATTAAATAATCGAATGATTTTAGAATTAAGAAATCGAAGAAAATGTTATTTTTATTTCAATGTTTAGAATTTTTATAGGAGTAAAAATCTTTTAATTCTACAATTCCAAACATTGTTTAATATCTTGTTGTATTATACACACTTATAATATCAGTGCCAAAGTATGTCTGCGTTTTCGTATATCTGTTACAAGAGAGTATATGTAGGTACTCGGTCCAGTTTTTGAAATAAAAAAAAAACATGTTTTACATCACACAGATAAAGGAAGAAAAAAAACATTTATGGCACGAACGAACAACAAAAATAAATCAAGTAAGCAGTAACTTCGATCAAGTCGTTTAGTCAAACCAATAAAAAGTCCACAGGATCCAAACTATAACTAAATCGAACATTTAACTCAAAGGAGAGAGTGAATTTAAACTAAAAGCCGCTTAAGCGCTCAGGAAGAAAATTGGTGCGCTTACAGAATCAACGCCTTACTGTCGCAGCGCTTTTTTATTCCAACTCTTACTGTAAATTCCCTTGAATATTAAGTATATAGGTCACATTGACATATTACGTGTTCACATAATGGGGTCTTTAGAAAACGAATGCTCTCAAATGTTTCCATGAACATATTCAGCGGTGATGTAGCGTGTAAAGGAATGTGCGTAGGTAATCCTTGAAAGGGTACGTATGGCAGGAATCTTGCTTGTTTTAATTGTTTATGAAAGAAAAATATCTGTTCTTTTTAAATACCATTGTCTCTTTATTTTTAATTGAATAAGTAGGTATTTGTTATTGTTGGCTGAGCTGAACAGTTTAATGAAATTGTTATGAATGGTTTAGAACGATATCAATTAAAAATATTAACTAAAAACGTGATTACTTCATATTTATGACATTTGAATTAAAATTACTTAATTTTTTTTAAAACATACATAAATATAAATGAACATAAATATAAATATTTCTGGATATTATGACACGGCGCCATCTAGTAGCAACGAGGCTTGTGTTACGGAGCTCGAAGCTCGTAAAACTTACAAATCAGACTTCAACAACACCCCTCTACCTCTACCTACCCCCCTAAACCTTAAGATTTACGATCCGTTGTAACTGTTAAATTCCAGACACTGATTTCAGTTATTGTAATTTTTCATCCTGTAGAAATGGTAAATAATATTCCAGAAATTTCGTTTGGTCAGAATTAATGGTCAGACTAGACTGTACTCACTAGTGTACTCACTAGCGTCACTCACTAGTGATCAATAATAGAAGTTGTTATAACTATAAAGTATAAAAGTACATATATTAAACTTAGAATGTATATTCAATCTGCTTATTTCTGTTTTACTCTCTTCTTTTAACAAATTCTTAACCCTCCATTTTGTTATTTAAGGAATGAATACCAAGTTTCATCTAAATCAGTTCAATGGTTTCAGCGTGAAAACGTAACAGACGGACAGACACAGTTTCGCATTTATAATATTAAAGTAGAATGAATAATTTAATCCAGTCTGATTATTGTGTTTTTAGTTCCAATAAAGTATTTTTATTATTATTATTTATTTATTTGTTACCCTCCTCTTTCAGAAATAATCCACCAACCAATGGTCAATATCAGTCCATAAAAAGAGGTCCATGATCCTAGGAACCTACTCCGAAACCCTCTCTCGAACGCCTAAAAACCACATTCCTCGGGGGACTGTAAAAGGGTATCCACCAAGCCAGCAGTACGGAACCACTATGCCATATATCATTTAGTGGATGGTGAGAATCCCAAATCTCGGCGTTCGTGACCCCAAAACCCTCAGTTGGTCTTAATTATACTAAGATCATAGCAGTACCTACCTAAAATTAAATGTAATAACGAACGTGACATTACAAAAAATAATTAAATTCTTCAAAAAGGCGATCACAATTAAAACTTCGCTACTAATTAAAGTTCCTTGAGATTAAAAATCTTGTTATTTATGACAGATTTTTTGTGTAAAAAGTTTACCTTTACGACCATAGACAATTGTAGACGGTTAAAGTTAATTATAATTTAATGAAAGAACTTGAAGTAGTAGGGATAGCCTAGTAGACTGAAAAGTCAAAGGTGTCGAATTTGAACCCAAGGCTATAAGATCCCACTGACTACTTTATACGCGGTATATAACAATAAATTGATATTTATTAAAAAAAATACTGTAATGGATCCCAAACGTCGGGGTTACATTATATCATCAATATATATTTTTTTTAAACGTTGCCCCACACTAGGATTTTCTCCTGTATCGTGGGTGCGTTTACAAACACAAATTTTCTCATACAAAAAAACGGCCAGACCCGGAACAACTACCTGTAGAACGTACAAATATTTGCTTCGTGCGGGGATCAAACCCGCAACCCGTGACGCACAAAACGATCGGTCAGCCACTGCATCACCGAGTCGTCAGGTTTTATTGTGGTATACACAATAAAACCTGTAAATAATAATAAGTTTATTATCCCAAAAAAAATACACTGGTATAGTATAAATAATAGTTTTATTTCAATATGTTGAACATTATAATATTTTCTCAAATAATTCTGCTTACGCATGTAGATAAAATAAAAAGTGTGAACGATTATATTCATGTTAAAGCCTTCACACACAAACGCGCGGTGACGCACCGATTTATTACGTAATCAATCATTTACAATGGGATGTTAGCGTATACGTCAGCTCGGTAACTCCATAAAGTATTGCAAAAGTGGGATCTTCTTGTTTTTACGTATATAAAAACAGTAAATTTCTTGGTTGAACGTTAAATGTGATAGAACAAATAAATGATAATAACCGACAGAAAATGAAAATAATTATTATAAAATCACAGCAATTTATTGATTGCTTTAGCAGAATTCTTACGTAATTTATTTATTGACGTGACAATGTCTTATAAATCCATGAACGTCGGCTGCACGGACGTAAAATTGTCTCGTGAGCTGAACATGCAAGCGAGATTCATGCCTATCTTGATATTTTGTTAAATGTTATCTTAAAGTCTCTCGTTTTATTAAAATGTACTTAACGTATAATTTAAGATTATCGAACATTGCCTTAAAAAAACGTTGTACACGTAGAAGCGCCATATTTTTCTCATTTTCCTTCGTTGTTTTTAACCAAGAGATAAGCAGCTTACACGCTCAGTTGTAAAGCCTTTTCACACAACAATATTAGCGCCGCGCGACTGGGTGGAACTCGTTCCCACAATTTCACGTTTAACATGATTACTACCTATAATGAGGGGATGAACATTTTTTATCACAGATGTTCAGCAAGCTACAGAACATTATTTGCCACTTTAAAACTGTTTTACGATAGTCGTTCATTAATAGCATTCAAGACATCTAAAGAACTTAGGTACGATGATATTATATTAGGCAGGGTAAGTGGGGTAGGGCCGGGTAAAACTTTTGTTAATAATAAAGCCTTTCCATTTTCATCATCATCAACCCATTATTGTCCCACTGCTGGGCACGGGTCTCCTCTCATTTTTGAGAGGGAGTAAGCTTAGTCTACCACGCTAGCCTACTGCGGGTTGGCAGACTTCACATACCGTCGAGAATATCTCTCAAGCATGCAGGTTTCCTCACGATGTTTTCCTTCACCTATTGAGCATGTGATAAATACGCACATAACTTCCGAAAAGTCAGCGGTGCGTGCTTAGGGTTTGTACTCGAGACCTTTGACATCGCAGTCCACTGGTCACACCTCTAGGCTACCACAGCTCCAGATGCCTAAAGCCTCTATCTTTAGCACTGCTGATCACAGCATCAATTATATGAAGCGAATAGTATATCTTATATTTTTTATCGCGCAGCGTCATGGTCACCCTAAGTACTCGTAGGTGTAGTACATATATCACGGACAGTGGGACATGCTCAATATTAACGTGCTTAGTGAAATAACACGCAATTATTGGCTGCACACTTTGGCAATACCTAACACTAAGAACTAAGCTAGAATTAATTAATTTGCTTTCCATTTTAATACATACTGTAAAACGTAAAATAGTATATTCGTGAAATCTTTTGAAATCAGAGAATTGACTTAAATTTAACTGCGTTATACACGTAGATTGGAAGAAATAGTATATAAATAAAATTTGAGCAAGTTACCTTTATAATAATTAGTATAGAAGCTACTTCCCTATCACCTAGAACAATTCTATTAGCAAGGACCAATTTCACACAACATGACAAAAAAAATGTGAATTTGTTGATTAGATACATTGTCACAATATAATATTCATATTTTATAAATTTTCTAATGCATTTATTATTGAAAGAGAAGTAGGGAGTAGTGAGTCTGACCCACATTTGACCGGGTTTTTTACATTGAAAGACGTAGGTAGTGACATTACTAGATCACGTGAGTTGCCGTAAGTCCAATCCTTTCCTTTTCATTGGTTTTTCAAAGGTCATCAAAATTATATTTTATCTGACTTTGGAAGGCTCAAAAGGCGCGGTACCATATTGAGTGTCCACGAGTTTATAATATTAAATTTATTTTATTGTGTTTCTGACTATCCCAATGATAGTTATTTGGATGTAAATATAACTGTGGTAGCCTAGTGGTGTGACCAGAGGACCGAGATGTCAAAGGTCTCGAGCTCAAACCCAAGGCACGCACCACTGACTTTTCAGATATTATGTGCGTATTTATCATGTCATGTTCAAACGGTGAAGGAAAACAACAACGTAAATTACATGCTTAAGAGATTTTCTCGATGGCATGTGAACTCTGCTAAGCCGTGAAGTGAGGTATCTGAATAGCCTAATTCTTCGCTAGACCCGTGCCCAGCAGTGGGACAACAATGGGTTGATGATGATGATGATTAAGTACCAAAATGTAGAGAAGCTGTTAGTAATTATAACATTCAGATACCTCAGTAAAAAGTAGATTTATTCAAATATCAGTCTTAAAAAAAAATTAAAACAAACTTACTCTACCTCAGATTATACTCCAAACTCCCTCAATCAGAAAGAGATTAAAAAACAAATTATACACGTGTCTAATTTGAACCCTTATTTAATTTGCCCTTTCAACAATTCCCTAAATCAAAATTCAAATCGCCTCCGTGTGTAAACGCCACATAATCAAATACATATGTATATTATCAACGTATTACTTGACAGCGGTGAAACGGGTTCAAAGCAAACATTCGGACACATCCGATGTTGCCCGAACATCGCCGAAAACGTCCGATCGCCGTCTAAAACTGTTCTTTTAGACTGAGGATATTTTTTGAATTTTTTTTTATAAGAAGGGTTTTGAGTAATGTGGTTATTTTCGACAAGCTTCCGCCCGCGTGTGTATGTAATAGCATAAATGTCTGTCTGTCTCGTTGTTTAGGCCATTGACACGATAAGAAGAAGAAGCATAAATGTGTTCTTATAAATTAAATTTTATTTATTTTCTTTAGTAGGATTTCCAACGAAAAATACACATTACATACATAAAAGTTATACAATTTAGATATAGTTATTTCCTTGTGTTTCTTTATTTACAGGAAATCACAGCATATGCTTATAGGAATAGGTACAGTTCTATGAAATTACAAATGGCGTTTGGTCAAAATTAAATTAAATTGAATTGAAATTAAATTTTAAAAAAACACCTCTAATAATAATAAAATAATGATGACATTTAATGATGAAATTAAAAAAGATGAAATAACGATGTTATTTAGAAGTCAGGAGTATCACACTAGCAATTGTTTTAATATATGAAGTTAAAAAACACACTCTATAAAAAACACAGAATACGACAATAAATTTAAAAATAGCATACAAAAATATTTAATATCAAAGGCATACTACACCCTTAAGGAATTCTTTGATGATAAATAAATAGTTAGGAGAATGCAAATAATATATTTTTACTTAACTGAATACACTTATAGGTACTACTTACACATACAGCACTCATCAATCAATCACATTACACCTATTACTACTTATGTCACCAATAGGAATACTGATAAGGTAATTAGCAAAATGATATAAATAGAAAATTTAATAATGTTATCACATAGGTATATAAAACAATAAAGCAATAATTTGATACTATAGGATTGTTATAAATATATAAACTGAATTTGATAATATAATGATGTATTAGATGTAAGTAATTATAAATTCATTAATGATGTAAATTAAATATTATAAATTAGTACATATTGCTGTGCCCTAGCAGGGTCATGTATGAAACTTTATTTATGTAACACCTTATAAGCTACATGAATGCAATAAATATATGATTATGATTATGATTATGATTATAAAACTGACCAATTTTATTGCTAAAGATGTCTAAGTCTCCCGAGGTAGTGGATATGCTATTATATTGCTTGGTCATCCTTGCAATAGGTGAGTGCTCACTGAGATTTCTTCGGCATCATTAAATTGAAAACAGCGGGAACAGAATATTATCTTCTGGTGAGTTTCATCATCAGTTTTCGCTTCTGGTGGTCTAAAATCGACCTAATTATTTATGTACTTATATACAATGAATCGACGTCTATCTCGCTCCATAGCAACGGCGTACATAGCAACGGAGAACTGTCAAACTGACGTCAAATCGAACGCACCAATCACGAAGCTCATCCTGCATCGCGATAGCGGAGTTTACAAGCGCAGAAAGAATATATACAACCACCCAACATCAACCGTTGGGCAGTAGTCCGCCAGGCACAACACCGCCTCGTCGGAGAATCCTCTTTTCCCAATGTAGGGACTATCACTTTCTTTCCTCCATAACAGATATAATATGTACCTAAAGTACAGTTTTTGCGGGATTTCATAAAACCAGTATAATAATAAAGCCCAATAATTATATCGACGGTCGACTAAAGCCTCTTTCAATCTTTCATCACCTCATTTACTGTCCCACTGGACAAGGATCTCTCATTTGAGAAGAATCGGGCTATAGTCCAACAGTCTAGTCTAATACGGGTTGGCAGACTTCCCACGCCATTGAAAAAAAACTGAATCAAGCCGGTTTCCCCACGATGTTTTCCGTCACTGCTGAAACATGTGTTATATACGGCCAAAACTATGTTCAGATAAGGGAAACCTTGTTCTTCCAATTACATAATACATGTTTCATCGCAGCCGACAAGAAAATAACAGCCTTAATAATAAAACATAACACTAATTACGCTACTAAACCGCTAAATGGCAAATTTATGGTCTTACATAAAACGAAAATGTGTAACATAACGAAAATGGCCGACCGTACAGTTTTATATTACAACGTTGCGTTCAACTGTATCGATATTATTGTTTATTTTTACAGACTATTTACTTCAGGTGGGCTATTTTTTTAAAACATTTAGGGAATGGTTGGGCAGAGACGTAATTGTGGAACTCTAATAAGATGTTCAATCTCCCAGTTCCTACTGAAGAAACCAATGAAGCTAAAATTCCCTAATGGAATTGGAAAATTTGAAAAAATAACCCACTTGATAGTGATATAGAGTACCGCGATAAAATTTGTAACATATAGTTTTGTTTCATATTTATTGTAATCTGACCTCAGGCAATTTGCACATACCCGTAACTCTTCGAAGTATAACAAATAAGTTTAGATATGTTTTTAACAAAAACAAATAAGCTTATGGCCAGCCTATAGACGCTTAAAACACTATCGATTGCGCGTTGCCGACCTTATAAAAACCTTTTCATTACTTTTTTTGAAGTACATCATACAGTTCTTCAGGGCAGTAGTAATTTAATTAAAATCATCAGGGATCATTAACATCAAATTATATTTAGCATGAGTTCCAAGGGCCAAATTTGATAGCTATATTATTTAGTCACAGTTCCGAGAATTGTTCTCATTAATACCGAATATTCGTAAATAAACTTGGGTTCAATTTAAAGCCTAACAGTTTATTAGAAATAAGGCCAGATACACGTTATGAACGCACATCATGAAAACGTTATTAATTACTTTTTACAAACAAGTATCATTTATTGCACTAGCAAAAGTAAAAAACAGCATGAAATATAGATAGAACAATATTAATTAAATTTAGCTAGAATTGCTACTCACTCTCAACTATACACAAAAGGCTGCTTTTAATACCGGTGCGCTAATCGGGCTTTCAAATACAAATTACATATCATCATCAACCCGTTAGTGACCCACTGCTGGGCACAGGTCTCCACCCAATTGAGAGGGATTAGGCTATAGTCCACCACGCTAGCCTACTGCGGGTTGGCAGACTTCACATGCCATCGAGAATTCTCTGAAGCATGCAGGATTCCTCACGATGTTTTCCTTCACCGTTTGAGCATGTGATAAATACGCACATAACTTCCGAAAAGTCAGTAGTGCGTGCCTTGGGTTCGGACTCGAGACCTCCGACATCTCAGTCCACTGGTCACACCGCTAGGCTACCACAGCCATATACAAATAATATATATACATTTTTATTATTATTGAACGGGAATTATAACACGACAATAATAATGTACATAATTGGTCTAGTGGTTGTACAGTGCGACTGCCGAGCGAGGGGTCCTGGGTTCGATTCCCAGGTCACGCAAGTGTTATTGGGATTTACTGTGGAATTCTCAGTAGCAGCTCGGAGTTTGGATTTGTGCCCGGTTAATGGAAATAGGCTCGCCCCCTATTACATGGGACCTAGAACATACCGGCGAAACGTGGGTGTTTACATTAGTACACCTCTGCCTAATTTTTCGGGGACGACAGGCGTGATGGTATGTATGTATGTATGTATAATAAGAAATGTCAGTATGTACGTGGCCTTATACCGCGAGTTAATACCCGTCGGTATAACTAATACGTGTCATAAGTTATCCCAAACTAATTAACTACGATAAACTTATTAACTTCGTTACTCAATACTTGTTTTGCAGCAATGAACAAATATAATATCTTCTATCTTCCTTTCTCTTAACTTAACATTTCAACGCTTACAATATGATAAATTTAGATAGCATTACTAGTTAAAAAAAATGTTGTAGGTAATATTCTTATAAGAGCGTGTATTGCAGTATAATAATAATGATATAAAACAGCACTGATAATTTTTCAGCAACAGCGATTTTATGATCGGCCTAGACAGGTAGGGCATAGCGAGATTTCTCCAAGGCACTGACTTTAAGAAGTAACGAATGGATTCATCACAAGCTGAAACGGTAAAGGAGAACAAAGATAGGTAACCTGCATGGGATGGGATGCAAAGTGTAGACTTTAGCCTAAACGATTTCTACGGAACGCCACCCACATCCAACGGACTTTCCCGCGAAACAAACAAATATTATGTGGAAGCAGATAACGTTGAAATCACCGACTGACGCAGTAACCACAAATGACATCAAACTCATTAAACAGTCGAATAGTTTTAACTCCAAAACGCTATAACTAAAACAATGGGACGATAAAATTTAACAAATATGTCGGCAGAAGGGATGTTTCATGACCATAAAGTGTAAAGGCCAACCCCCATAAACATGTGGGTAGTTACACCCTATACTTTATGGGGTAGAACGGTTAGGTACTTACAGCGTGGTAACAGAAAATTGGAAAGTCAAACTTCTTAAAAAAAAATTCCACAGAGATTTCTTAACGCAAAAGTAAGGTTATGTGTCATTATGACATCATATATCTATATCAATATGACATCTGTCAATGTGATATCTCGACAGCTGTCATTTTGATATTGTCAAGTCATCTAATTTATTAACTTCTGGTCAACGATGGAAGGGTTTCCTTCTAATTGGGAATCATCATCGATACATTTACTGTGCCACGGCTGGGCACGGATCTCGTCCCACTTAAGAAGGGATCAGCCACCACGCTAGCCTAGTGTGGGCTGCTGGTGCGACACCACTAAGTATCACACATTTTATCACTAATTAAGCATTATGGCGCTTAATGTATTCTTCACAGATACAGTTTAAAAAATTATTTAAGGTTCTTCAAGAACATTGCTTCAACTAAAATAAGTAATTAATTGTTCAATAATAATGATTTATTTATAATAATAATGATCAATACTTCGCAGATGGGGAGTTTTTGGAAATAATTGCCAAATAGAGGCACAATTTGATTGAAATTCATTGGCAAAATTAAATTGATTCGTTATAGACAAGTAATTGCTTATTGGCATAACCGTGTTCCATAATATGTAGACAGATATAGCGCCATATGTTATTGTGAAGCGAATTAATAAACGTACACAAATCACGGAACCAATGGGCATTTGTATTGGAAATATGGAACAACGATTTTTGTTCAAACATTCATCAAAGTTCTAAAAAAATTGAACGATTTTTATTAAATTCTATCGAGCATTTTGCAGCCAAAATCAAAACCAATGCCAACAATGCCAACGTCTACAAAAACTACGCCAATAATACCAATGCCAACGATATAGACGCCATTAATACCGACGCCAACAATACCGACGCCATCAATACCGACGCCATCAATACCAACGCCATTAATACTGACGCTATCAATACCGACGCCTTTAGTACAGACGCCACCAATACCGACGCCACCAATACCGACTCCACCAATACCGACGCCACCAATACCGACGCCACCAATACCGACGCCATCAATACCGACGCCTTCAGTACAGACGCCTTCAATACCGATGCTATCAATACCGACGCCATCAATACCGACGCCATCAATATCGACGCCACCGATACCCACGCCACCAATACCCACACAACCAAAACCGACGCCAACAATGACGACGCCAACAATGACGACGCCAACAATACCGACGCCATCAATACCGATGCCATCAATACCAACGCCATTAATACCGACCCTATCAATACCGACGCCTTCAGTACAGACGCCATCAATACCGACGCCATCAAAACCAATGCCAACAATGCCGACGTCAACAAATCTACGCCAATAATACCAATGCCAACGATATAGACGCCATTAATACCGACGCTATCAATACCGACGCCACTAATACTGATGCCATCATTACCGACGCTATCAATACCGACGCCGTCAATACCGACGCCACCAATACCGACGCTACCAATACCGACGCCACCAATACCGACGCCACCAATGCCGACGCCACCCATACCGACGCCACCAATACCGACGCCACCAATACCTACGCCACCAATACCGACTCCACCAATACCAACGCCACCAATACCAACGCCACCAATACCGACGCCATCTATACTGACGCCATCAATACCGACGCCATCAATACCGACGCCACCGATACCCACACCACCAATACTCACACAACCAAAACCGACGCCAACAATGCCGACGCCAACAATGCCGACGCCAACAATACCGACGCCATCAATACCAACGCCATTAATACCGACCCTATCAATACCGACGCCTTCAGTACAGACGCCATCAATACCGACGCCATCAAAACCAATGCCAACAATGCCAACGTCAACAAAAACTACGCCAATAATGCCAATGCCAACGATATAGACGCCATTAATACCGACGCCAACAATACCGACGCCATCAATATCGACGCCACCGATACCCACGCCACCAATACCCACACAACCAAAACCGACGCCAACAATGACGACGCCAACAATGACGACGCCAACAATACCGACGCCATCAATACCGATGCCATCAATACCAACGCCATTAATACCGACCCTATCAATACCGACGCCTTCAGTACAGACGCCATCAATACCGACGCCATCAAAACCAATGCCAACAATGCCGACGTCAACAAATCTACGCCAATAATACCAATGCCAACGATATAGACGCCATTAATACCGACGCTATCAATACCGACGCCACTAATACTGATGCCATCATTACCGACGCTATCAATACCGACGCCGTCAATACCGACGCCACCAATACCGACGCTACCAATACCGACGCCACCAATACCGACGCCACCAATGCCGACGCCACCCATACCGACGCCACCAATACCGACGCCACCAATACCTACGCCACCAATACCGACTCCACCAATACCAACGCCACCAATACCAACGCCACCAATACCGACGCCATCTATACTGACGCCATCAATACCGACGCCATCAATACCGACGCCACCGATACCCACACCACCAATACTCACACAACCAAAACCGACGCCAACAATGCCGACGCCAACAATGCCGACGCCAACAATACCGACGCCATCAATACCAACGCCATTAATACCGACCCTATCAATACCGACGCCTTCAGTACAGACGCCATCAATACCGACGCCATCAAAACCAATGCCAACAATGCCAACGTCAACAAAAACTACGCCAATAATGCCAATGCCAACGATATAGACGCCATTAATACCGACGCCAACAATACCGACGCCATCAATACCGACACCATCAATACCAACGCCATTAATACTGACGCTATCAATACCGACGCCTTTAGTACAGACGCCACCAATACCGACGCCACCAATACCGACTCCACCAATACCGACTCCACCAATACCGACGCCACCAATACCGACGCCACCAATACCGACGCCATCAATACCGACGCCTTCAGTACAGACGCCTTCAATACCGACGCTATCAATACCGACGTCATCAATACCGACGCCAACAATATCGACGCCACCGATACCCACGCCACCAATACCAACGCCACCAATACCAACGCCACCAATACCGACGCCATCAATACTGACGCCTTCAGTACAGACGCCATCAATACCGACGCCATCAAAACCAATGCCAGCAATGCCGACGTCAACAAAAACTACGCCAATAATACCAATGCCAACGATATAGACGCCATTAATACCGACGCTATCAATAACGACGCCACTAATACTGACGCCATCATTACCGACGCTATCAATACCGACGCCATCAATACCGACGCCACCAATACCGACGCCACCAATACCGACGCCACCAATGCCGACGCCACCAATACCGACGCCACCAATACCGACGCCACCAATACCGACGCCACCAATACCTACGCCACCAATACCGACTCAACCAATACCAACGCCACCAATACCAACGCCACCAATACCAACGCCACCAATACCGACGCCATCAATACTGACGCCATCAATACTGACGCCATCATTACCGACGCCACCAATACCGACGCCACCAATACCGACTCCACCAATACCGACGCCACCAATACCGACGCCACCAATACCGACGCCATCAATACCGACGCCTTCAGTACAGACGCCTTCAATACCGATGCTATCAATACCGACGCCGTCAATACCGACGCCATCAATATCGACGCCACCGATACCCACGCCACCAATACCCACACAACCAAAACCGACGCCAACAATGACGACGCCAACAATGACGACGCCAACAATAACAACGCCAACAATATCAACGCCAACGATATAGGCGTCATTAATACCGATGTCGAAAATACCGCCGCTATCAAAACCGACGCCACTAATACTGACGCCAACAATACCGACGCCATCAATACCGACACCATCAATACCAACGCCATTAATACTGACGCTATCAATACCGACGCCTTTAGTACAGACGCCACCAATACCGACGCCACCAATACCGACGCCATCAATACCGACGCCTTCAGTACAGACGCCTTCAATACCGATGCTATCAATACCGACGCCGTCAATACCGACGCCATCAATATCGACGCCACCGATACCCACGCCACCAATACCCACACAACCAAAACCGACGCCAACAATGACGACGCCAACAATGACGACGCCAACAATAACAACGCCAACAATATCAACGCCAACGATATAGGCGTCATTAATACCGATGTCGAAAATACCGCCGCTATCAAAACCGACGCCACTAATACTGACGCCAACAATACCGACGCCATCAATACCGACACCATCAATACCAACGCCATTAATACTGACGCTATCAATACCGACGCCTTTAGTACAGACGCCACCAATACCGACGCCACCAATACCGACTCCACCAATACCGACTCCACCAATACCGACGCCACCAATACCGACGCCACCAATACCGACGCCATCAATACCGACGCCTTCAGTACAGACGCCTTCAATACCGACGCTATCAATACCGACGTCATCAATACCGACGCCAACAATATCGACGCCACCGATACCCACGCCACCAATACCAACGCCACCAATACCAACGCCACCAATACCGACGCCATCAATACTGACGCCTTCAGTACAGACGCCATCAATACCGACGCCATCAAAACCAATGCCAGCAATGCCAACGTCAACAAAATCTACGCCAATAATACCAATGCCAACGATATAGACGCCATTAATACCGACGCTATCAATAACGACGCCACTAATACTGACGCCATCATTACCGACGCTATCAATACCGACGCCATCAATACCGACGCCACCAATACCGACGCCACCAATACCGACGCCACCAATGCCGACGCCACCAATACCGACGCCACCAATACCTACGCCACCAATACCGACTCAACCAATACCAACGCCACCAATACCAACGCCACCAATACCAACGCCACCAATACCGACGCCATCAATACTGACGCCATCAATACTGACGCCATCATTACCGACGCCACCAATACCGACGCCACCAATACCGACTCCACCAATACCGACGCCATCAATACTGACGCCTTCAGTACAGACGCCATCAATACCGACGCCATCAAAACCAATGCCAGCAATGCCGACGTCAACAAAAACTACGCCAATAATACCAATGCCAACGATATAGACGCCATTAATACCGACGCTATCAATAACGACGCCACTAATACTGACGCCATCATTACCGACGCTATCAATACCGACGCCATCAATACCAACGCCACCAATACCGACGCCACCAATACCGACGCCACCAATGCCGACGCCACCAATACCGACAACACCAATACCGACGCCACCAATACCGACGCCACCAATACCTACGCCACCAATACCGACTCAACCAATACCAACGCCACCAATACCAACGCCACCAATACCAACGCCACCAATACCGACGCCATCAATACTGACGCCATCAATACTGACGCCATCATTACCGACGCCACCAATACCGACGCCACCAATACCGACTCCACCAATACCGACGCCACAAATACCGACGCCACCAATACCGACGCCATCAATACCGACGCCTTCAGTACAGACGCCTTCAATACCGATGCTATCAATACCGACGCCGTCAATACCGACGCCATCAATATCGACGCCACCGATACCCACGCCACCAATACCCACACAACCAAAACCGACGCCAACAATGACGACGCCAACAATGACGACGCCAACAATAACAACGCCAACAATATCAACGCCAACGATATAGGCGTCATTAATACCGATGTCGAAAATACCGCCGCTATCAAAACCGACGCCACTAATACTGACGCCATCATTACCGACGCTATCAATACCGACGCCATCAATACCGACGCCACCAATACCGACGCCACCAATACCGACGCCACCAATACCGAATCCACCAATACCAACGCCACCAATACCAACGCCACCAATACCGACGCCATCAATACTGACGCCTTCAGTACAGACGCCATCAATACCGACGCCATCAATACCGACGCCACCGATACCCACACCACCAATACTCACACAACCAAAACCGACGCAAACAATGAGGACGCCAACAATACCGACGCCATCAATACCGACGCCATCAATACCGACGCCACCGATACCCACGCCACCAATACCCACACAACCAAAACCGACGCCAACAATGACGACGCCAACAATGCCGACGCCAACAATACCGACGCCATCAATACCGACGCCATCAATACCAACGCCATTAATACTGACGCCATCAATACCGACGCCTTCAGTACAGATACCATCAATACCGACGCCAACAATGAGGACGCCAACAATACCGACGCCATCAATACCGACGCCGTCAATACCGACGCCATCAATACCGACGCCATCAATACCGACGCCAACGATACCCACGCCACCAATTCTCACACAACCAAAACCGACGCCAACAATGACGATGCCAACAATGCCGACGCCAACAATACCGACGCCATCAATACCAACGCCATTAACACTGACGCTATCAATACCGACGCCTTTAGTACAGACGCCACCAATACCGACGCCACCAATACCGACTCCACCAATACCAACGCCATCAATATCGACGCCATCAATACCGACGCCACCAATACCGACGCCACCAATACCGACGCAACCAATACCGACGCCACCAATACCGACGCCACCAATACCGACGCCACCAATACCGACTCCACCAATACCAACGCCACCAATACCAACGCCAAAAATACCGACGCCATCAATACTGACGCCATCAATACCGACGCCATCAATACCGACGCCACCGATACCCACACCACCAATACTCACACAACCAAAACCGAGGCCAACAATGCCGACGCCAACAATGCCGACGCCAACAATACCGACGCCATCAATACCAACGCCATTAATACCGACCCTATCAATACCGACGCCTTCAGTACAGACGCCATCAATACCGACGCCATCAAAACCAATGCCAACAATGCCAACGTCTACAAAAACTACGCCAATAATACCAATGCCAACGATATAGACGCCATTAATACCGACGCCAACAATACCGACGCCATCAATACCGACGCCATCAATACCAACGCCATTAATACTGACGCTATCAATACCGACGCCTTTAGTACAGACGCCACCAATACCGACGCCACCAATACCGACTCCACCAATACCGACGCCACCAATACCGACGCCACCAATACCGACGCCATCAATACCGACGCCTTCAGTACAGACGCCTTCAATACCGATGCTATCAATACCGACGCCATCAATACCGACGCCATCAATATCGACGCCACCGATACCCACGCCACCAATACCCACACAACCAAAACCGACGCCAACAATGACGACGCCAACAATGACGACGCCAACAATACCGACGCCATCAATACCGATGCCATCAATACCAACGCCATTAATACCGACCCTATCAATACCGACGCCTTCAGTACAGACGCCATCAATACCGACGCCATCAATACCTACGCCACCAATACCGACTCCGCCAATACCGACGCCATCAATACCAACGCCATTAATACTGACGCTATCAATACCGACGCCTTTAGTACAGACGCCACCAATACCGACGCCACCAATACCGACTCCACCAATACCGACTCCACCAATACCGACGCCACCAATACCGACGCCACCAATACCGACGCCATCAATACCGACGCCTTCAGTACAGACGCCTTCAATACCGACGCTATCAATACCGACGTCATCAATACCGACGCCAACAATATCGACGCCACCGATACCCACGCCACCAATACCCACACAACCAAAACCGACGCCAACAATGACGACGCCAACAATGCCGACGCCAACAATACCGACGCCAACAATACCGACGCCATCAATACCGACGCCATCAATACCGATGCCATCAATCCCAACGCCATTAATACCGACCCTATCAATACCGACGCCTTCAGTACAGACGCCATCAATACCGACGCCATCAAAACCAATGCCAGCAATGCCGACGTCAACAAAAACTACGCCAATAATACCAATGCCAACGATATAGACGCCATTAATACCGACGCTATCAATAACGACGCCACTTATACTGACGCCATCATTACCGACGCTATCAATACCGACGCCACCAATACCGACGCCACCAATACCGACTCCACCAATACCAACGCCACCAATACCAACGCCACCAATACCGACGCCATCAATACTGACGCCATCAATACCGACGCCATCAATACCGACGCCATCAATACCGACGCCACCGATACCCACACCACCAATACTCACACAACCAAAACCGACGCCAACAATGCCGACGCCAACAATGCCGACGCCAACAATACCGACGCCATCAATACCAACGCCATTAATACCGACCCTATCAATACCGACGCCTTTAGTACAGACGCCACCAATACCGACGCCACCAATACCGACTCCACCAATACCGACTCCACCAATACCGACGCCACCAATACCGACGCCACCAATACCGACGCCATCAATACCAACGCCTTCAGTATAGACGCCTTCAATACCGACGCTATCAATACCGACGTCATCAATACCGACGCCAACAATATCGACGCCACCGATACCCACGCCACCAATACCCACACAACCAAAACCGACGCCAACAATGACGACGCCAACAATGCCGACGCCAACAATACCGACGCCAACAATACCGACGCCATCAATACCGACGCCATCAATACCGATGCCATCAATACCAACGCCATTAATACCGACCCTATCAATACCGACGCCTTCAGTACAGACGCCATCAATACCGACGCCATCAAAACCAATGCCAGCAATGCCGACGTCAACAAAAACTACGCCAATAATACCAATGCCAACGATATAGACGCCATTAATACCGACGCTATCAATAACGACGCCACTAATACTGACGCCATCATTACCGACGCTATCAATACCGACGCCACCAATACCAACGCCACCAATACCGACTCCACCAATACCAACGCCACCAATACCAACGCCACCAATACCGACGCCATCAATACTGACGCCATCAATACTGACGCCATCAATACCGACGCCATCAATACCGACGCCACCGATACCCACACCACCAATACTCACACAATCAAAACCGACGCCAACAATGCCGACGCCAACAATGCCGACGCCAACAATACCGACGCCATCAATACCAACGCCATTAATACCGACCCTATCAATACCGACGCCTTCAGTACAGACGCCATCAATACCGACGCCATCAAAACCAATGCCAACAATGCCGACGTCAACAAAAACTACGCCAATAATACCAATGCCAACGATATAGACGCCATTAATACCGACGCTATCAATACCGACGCCACTAATACTGACGCCATCAATACCGACGCCATCAATACCGACGCCATCAATAAAGACGCCACCAATACCGACGCCACCAATGCCGACGCCACCAATACCGACGCCACCAATACCGACTTCACCAACACCGACGCCACCAATACCGACGCCATTAATACCGACGCCATTAATACTGACTATATCAATACTGACGCCAACAAAATCGACGCTTTCAATAAAGTACAAATGTGCATGCTTATTACACAAACATTCGACTACGTCTTCGTATACCAACGCCAACAATACCGACCCCTTCAATACCGACGCCAACAATGCCGTCGCTACCGATACCCATGTCACCAATACCGGCACCATCAATACCTACGCCACCAATATCGACGCCAACGATATAGACGCCATCAATACCGATGCAACACTGCCGACGCCACCAATAACAACGCCATAAATACCGACGCCATCAATACCGACGCCACCAATACAGACGCTACCAATACTAACGCCACTAATAAATCAAATCAAATAATTTATTTCAATTAGACCAAGACAGGTACTTTTGAGTTGTCGAATTAAATTGAATTTAGTTGCCACCAGTTATACCAATACCGACGCCATTAATACTGACTCTTTCAATACCGACGCTAACAAAATCGACGCTTTCAATAAGGTACAAATGTGCATGCCCATTACACAAACATTCGACTACGTCTTCGTATACCAACGCCAACAATAACGATGCCATCAATACCGACGCCACCAGTACCGACGCCATCAATACCGACGCCACCAATTCCCGCGCCTACAGTACCGACGCCATCTATACTGGCGCCACAAATACCGACGCCACCATTATCTACGCACCCAATACCGACGCCATTAATACTGACTATCAATACCGATGCCAACAAAATCGACGCTTTCAATAAGGTACAAATGTGTATGCTCATTACACAAACATTTACCGTGGGTTCTCTTGCATGGAAGGAAGCCAAGCCACTGTTCTAACAAAGCCGTCATTTTGACGGCCAAATAGTTATTTAATTGACTAAATCACTTTGCAACATAATTTATCTCCATACGGAACCCTACAACAATTTAGTAGGTACGTATGGCTATTCAATTTCCGATCGTAATAGACAACACACATTCATCAAACATTCAAACAGGAAAATAACTACGCTGTTTTTATTGGAGTAAAAATAAAATTTATCTCCCTGTACCTACAACACGGCTCGATATTGAACGCTCAGTTTATTTGAATTGCGATTCATTCATAAATGTTGGTATTAAATAGAAATAGCGCAAGATGGAATATAGCCGGTTAAGACAATGTAATTAATTAGTTTGAGTAAATGAAGAAATATTAACAATATACTAGGTGCATTTTTATTTATCAGGTATATTAGTTTAAATGCAAATGTACGGGTAGGATATAAAACGAAGTCAGATGTTTTGAATTAAATTCGTTGTTTGAACAATGTTATCCGTTTTTATATAGAAACTACTTGGAGTTTAGACATGTTAATACGTAAATACGTAAACGTAAATGTTTGTTCTAATAAAATTTATATGAGTTTTTATCAAGATTTGGTTTTATTTGTATTATTTGCTAAATACTCCCCGAAAGGGACCCTGATCACTATCTACTACCATATTTCATGTATCTTTCATCCTACTACTGGGCTAGAGAGATTAGGCCTTACACTTACATACGGGTTGGCTGACTTTACACTTTAACCTATATATCATCATCATCATCATTTCAGCTAAATGACGTCCACAGCTGGACATAAGCCTACCCTAAGGTTTCCACAATGACCATTCCTGTGCAACCCGCTTCCAGCGGATTCCAGTGACCTTTGCCAGGTCATCAGTCCACCTTGCTGGGGGCCTACCCACGCTATGTTTTCCAGTTCACGGTTTCTCGAGAACCTTCGAGCCTAAAAGCGCATTTTCCTTACCTGTCAGCGTTATTCGTCATTCGTATCAAGTTATCGACCATTCGATTTTATATCGAGTTTTCGTATAGTATCGATATCGAGTTTTATATCAGAATCCGCATGCGGAGTAACGACCGACTTAGCTACTTATGAAAATGCGCCTTAAATATAGCTTCTTCAATGAATTACCTGTAGTAATTGAGGATCTGTGCGAAGACCCCAGGATGCCTATCGAAGAAGTACTCGTTGAGCACAGGGTCGTAGTTGGCGAGGGCCTCCGTCAGCCGGGAGAGCCGCGTCGCCGGGATCTTCTTCAGCGTCGCCTTGTACGTCTCGTATCTGGAGAAGAATGGAGAATTCCGATAATATCACATACTTCGGTAAATATAGAGTATTGAAGAACCATGGTTTTAAATTTTTTTGGTAGTCTCTTTTTCAGTCTATTGTTCACAACCATTTTGGTTTTGATAAAAACTGTACGTTTTACATACCATCACAAACACACCAAAGTGTACGGCAGTACTAAGAATACCTCACAGTTTGCCATTATGTTTTAGGTACGATGAAGTAGGGACAAAATGTGGGTGTATATTAGTACACTGCTTAACCCTACGGGAAAGACAGGCGTGATAGTACGAGAGCATCATTTGCACTCAGTAACTGCGCCAAAAGTGACACCATTAGAAAAAGACTAGTAAAAGATTCTAGGACGATATGAGACAAACAATATTCAGAAATGCATATCAACTATTCTTTTGAAAGTACAGAGAAACAGACAGTACAGTCGGAGATCCAAATAGTGTTCTGCTCTCAAAGGACGTCAGGTCACAGTTACTGGCTTTGTGGGAACTCAAAGGATCGCATTTTCTGTAATGATCCGACGAATTCAAAGGTCCAAATAATATGTACAGATGTTACTCTCGTAGCAAGTAATGGAACAATTCGTTTTGTTTCTGTTAAATTCAATAATGTAATATAATCAACATTTTCATACAAATACAATGGCTAATGGTATCTTTATGTGTTTTACTCAGAAATTCGAAAAGCTTTTTTTGCAGAAAAAGGTTACATTTTCTCTAGGATTTTATTCCGTTGTGGGTAGGCTTACAAACACAAGTATTGAAATATACATAAGCCCATACCCAAAACATACTTTATACATGTATCCCAAAAAATGTATTCCATTGTTTGTCTGCGATGAACTTCTGAACTAATGAAACTTTGCAAACTATATGTAGTCCAACTTGAAAAATATTAATAATCAAAGATTTTTTTATTGCAAGCCACCAAATAAATAAGTTACAGGACTGCGTTGTATTTATTATTAATATTTTATTTATTACTAGCTGACCCAGCAAAAGTTGTTTTGCCACATTATAGGGGTTGGTGGACTACCCCTAACTTTTAGGGAGATAAAAAATAGATGTTGGCCGATTCTCATAGATACCGGATAAGCACAAAAAATTTCATCAAAATCGGTCAAGCCGTTTCGGAGGAGTATGGCAACGAAAACTGTGACACGAGAATTTTATATATTAGATAAGTATTTTTATAGTATACTAGCAGACCCAGCTCCTATATAGTAAACTAGAAAAATACTAGTTCCACCCAGACATCGAATCGCGACACACCAATCGTGACATCAAAAATCGACTACCAGTATATGCATTCCTGTGGATGAACCGGTCGTCTTAAAGAGAACCTTAAGGGTTCTAAAGCGTGTTGTTTCTTATTTATCTCGAAGCTATTACAATTTTAACAGCTCCAAAGTTTCCAACCAACTTCTACTTCTGTACCAAAGTGAATACCGCTCTAAAGAGGTGCACTCCCCAATGCGGCCGGAAGTTTCTCGAACACTCATATTTGCATAAACAGTATGACAAAAGTTCAAAGCGCCAGTTTCGTAATAGAAATTTGAAAATGGATATTACCTACATAGTCATGTTAGATGTAGCGTAAAATTGCCACTGGTAGTATAATGAGGAAGAATTGAGAAGTGAGGAAGTTCTCCCCCAATTTAATCACGTTTAATCCTAGCGCACTATAGCGTTGAATTACGTTTGAAATAGGCTGCATTATCATAACGAATAGTGATTATGATTATGTATAGAGCTCTGGAAATAAAAGGACTTTTTACGGATTCTATGTATGCTTTAAAGACTTCAAAATGTCGGGTTACAACAATATCAATATCATCATCATCAAGCTATTAATGTCCCACTGCTGGGCACGGGTCTCCTCTCATTTGAGAGGGATTAGGCTATAGTCCACCACGCTAGCCTACTGCGGGTTGATAGACTTTACATGCCATCGAGACCCATCTCTCAAGCATGCAGGTTTCCTCACGATGTTTTCCTGCACCGTTTGAGCTTGTGATAAATACGCATATAACTTACGAAAAGTCAGTGGTTGAAAAGCCTTGGGTTTGAACTCGAGACCTTTGGCAATATTAATATATCGCGATAAAATCCGTAAAAAAATTGTTTTATTTCGATGTTTAATATTAGCGAAAGAGAAAGAGAATAATATACATATAGAGATCTTCTCTATCTCGTCTCAAATAATAATTTTGAATTCCTTTAAATACCTGCAATATAATGCCATGATAAATTTCTCTCATTATTTTAATGATTCTAAGCACAACTGAGATTCAGGCACTGTTGTCGATATCCAAGTGAAGAAAGTGTTATTGAGTATTTTCCATGACATTCTTAGAAGCAGCTCGGAGTTAAGAGTTTTGTGGTTGTGGAGGATGGGTGAGCATACGAGAAGTAAAACACGATAAATATGGTATAAAAGTTTATTTTGAAAAATGGTATCGGACTGGGACACAGATGCGTGTGTGCGCGTGATTTTAGGGTGAACGCCGGAACGCAACTTCCCGCGCCGCTGCCCGCAGGACAGCGGCGCGGCCGGAATATACAAAGGTAAGTACCTATAATTTCTATTTTAACTACTTATATGTATAAACAATTTTTATTTTATTCACAGGTGGCGGCCGGGCCGTCTACGTCTACAAGAGTGGTCTTAATGTCTATAGCTTTGCTTTCTATTAGGAATTTTGCGTGGAATATTTCTTGTATAATTTTCACGCAGCAGCATTGAAACTATAATTTGTCAATCTACTTTTGACAGTGATGATGTTCAGTGACTTTTGGAATTAAAGCGTTTAGCAAGTTATGAAACAGTTGTGTTACGCTTATTACGAACGTTCGTAAGTTAAGTTCATTATGCTCCCTTGTCACGCCAAACACATGTGGTTTGTTAAGATTTCAGTTGCTTTGCACTTTTGATTCTGTTAAGCGATTTTTGCGGTTGACTGTACACTCTAACAACCTAAATAGTATACATGCAACTAACGACCCTAGCGGATGGTACAGGCAAAATACATATTCATTGTGTGCGTATGTAAGTACAGTGCGTATTATGCACGCTCAAGCGAGCACTGACAATTTAAGTCTTATTAGTTTACGCACACAATAACAACGGAAGTTATCCATGTGTGGATGTAAACCAGAAGAAGAAAGAAGAAAGAAAAGAAGAAAATAAAATTTATTCGGAACAACAACAATGAGACACAACACTACAATCACCTGCAAAAAATAATTAACTTAAATAGGAAATATAAATAATAAATAAAAAAAAACAGTAGTGACATAATATACAAAAAAAAAAGAATACTTAACAATAATTTGTAGGTAATACAGCATTTATAAAATCTTAACAAATGTGTCTCACGGCCGGACCAAATGGGTCTCCAGATCAGCACTATGTCATGCCGCTCCGTGCAACAGGGTGCATGACGACATGACATGACCAGGTAGTTAGAGTGTATATATCATCATCATCAGCCTATATTCGTCCACTGCTAGACGTTGGCCTCCCCTTGTGAACGCCACAAAGCTCGATCTTCGGCTCTTTTGCTCCAGTCACTGCCTTCCGCAAGTCGTCGCTCCACCTGGCCGGCGGCCGTCCTACACTACTTTTAAGACTGTACATATAAGAATAAAAAATATAAGAAGAGGCACACCAAACAGTCATAAAACAGTAACTTCCAGAAATACAATCATATACTTCGTAAGTACTTTCCAATCACCCCCAAACGACCAATACACACTTATGAATTCCCCCGCGCGGCAACCAATCCATTCCAATTGATTTACTAAGTGGTGAACTTGTCCCAGTGTTGCCCACAGTCTCCGAGATTTCCCTAGAGTGGAAAACTTTTTGTTTGGAACATTCGAAGGTATTGAACTAATTTTGATATTAGCTTCTGATTGGTTATTTGACATATTATATACTACCACCTGCCTCCCGCGGCTTTGGTCACATGGTATACAGATAAAAAGTAGCCTATGTGTTAATCCAGGTAATAAACTATATGTATGCTAAATGTCATTCAAATCTGTGAAGCGGTTTTTGCGTGAAAGAGTAACAAACATCCATCCATACATCCATACATACAAACTTTCGCGTTTATAATATTAATAGACAGAGGTGCGTTAATATACATATCAATTTACCGGTATGTATTAGAAAAAATCTTACTGGAAGTTTTATAAAAGGACGGACAGAGTTAGGTTATAAAAAGACAGCAGGTTTCAATGAACATTTATTAAAAAGAAAAAAATGTGTATTTAATTAAAATTAATAGTAAAATTATTACAATTTGTAAGAGATAGTGTATGCCTTTACATATCTTTCTTTCGAGTTCGGCGGTAATATATTTTCGACAACTGTTTTTGCCCTTTCTTTAATAAAATCGGGCGTTAGATCTATGTCTTCGTCACTAGACATGTTTAAAACTTTTGAAAAAGAACTCAAACAAGAAAATTAATTATTTTCGCGATGCTTTCGCGCCTACTAGTAGACTGCCTTTTTTTTCACGCACGCAAGCGCGTCAAATCTTGCTGGCCAGTTTGATTTTTAAATCGATTCCATCTAGCATACGATGTGGAAACAAATAGTTCCATATTTAAAATAAAATCTTTATAAAATAAATTGTCTAGATTCCGATTCGAGTAATTAATCGATACCGAGAAAAAAAATATTAACTTTTTAAAAATATTCTTCGTGCAGTATGAGTATGACAGTTCTTTTTTTTCAAATTCCAAAACCTATGCTGTAATGATAGTCATACACCCCGGCATTCAGGGGTGTAAGGGTGTACTTACAGAGCAAGAGATATGTAAAGTATATTCTATCTATCTATCTACATCATGAAAGAAAAACGCGAATCACTGAAACATCATGGCAGACAGAATAAAAAACAAATTTCTTGCCAACTTACCAGTTAAAAATTAATTATTTACCCCTAGGGAGAAAGTACAGATTATAAGCCCATGTGGTTTAAAGTCTTTGTAAAGCTCACGCATTAAGTATACACTTGTTAGTAATATGTCACTTTTTGCCCGTGTCGTCAATTTAAATATTACTGAAAGGAAAAAAAGTAAAAAGGAACCTGTTATACGTATGTAAACGGTTATCGGAACGATTAAGAGACCATGTGTTGCTGAGGAGTTTGATGCATCGCTTCTTCTTCCCAGCAAAATCACTAGGAAGCGGTGAAGGGCGGGCGTGTTTATGCACTGTCTATATTGCCGACATTCAAAAAGAGCCAATTCAATTTGGCCTACTTTGAATAAATAATATTTGACTTGAGTCATTTTATTGCAGTTTCAGCTTACACAAACTACATAGTTCTAACTTCTAGTCTAATTAAAACATTCTGAACAAACCAACGTGTTCAATGCGAAACCATTTTCCAAGTCCTTTTGTACAGTTAGGTCAAGGAATCATGGATCCATCCCCAGGGAAATAAGACTTACAGGTTCAAAACGATAAACGATTACGCACTTGACAGTGGGAACAAAACTAGGAACAAAATATTTAGATGAATCAGGTAATACACCTTTGAGAATATACTATGATATCTGTTAAATTAAAAGAGCATAGTTCTTTTTACCTTTCATGTCATTCAATTGAATTAAATTGCCACCTATAGAGGCAAAAATAAATTAGGTTATCACTCAAAAGTAAGAATAAATAATAAATAAATATTCTGCGACATTTTACACTTCACCATCTAGTCCCAAACTAAGCAGAGCTTGTACTATGGGTACTAAATAATGGATATAAATACTTATATACTTTTTTTGTAAATACATACTTATAATACATAGGAAACACCCAGACGAACACAAACACTTATATTCATCACATAAATATTTGTGCCCCGTGGGAATCGAACCCACGACCTCGTGATCAGCAGTCCGGTACTCGAACCACTAGACCACAGAGGTCGTCGATGGTTGATTCACACTTTACATAAAATATAATGGAATATAATAAACCGCGCATCAAAAATACTGATTGAGCGATAAAATTACTGATTGAGCAGCAAAATACAGATATCGGTTAGGTTAGGTTAGAACTGTGACCACACAACGCACGAGCCGAGCGAGCGAAGCGAGCGGTGCCGCGGGACCGGCCGGTGAGTGCCAGAACCACATCTGAATACCAAGAAAGTGTATATAAGTAATAACAATACTTTTAATGAACATATTTTGGTGCACATTCAGTATATTTGGAGGAACACAGGCAAAATTAGGTAAATGAAATGGGAATAAATTGAAGTACTTTTAAATATCATCCAAATATAATCCAAAAACAAGTCTGTCTGTCTTTTAATAATGAAAAAATATTAATAATAATTTCAGTTATTTCTTTACCACAAATCTTGCTCTATAACATCAAATGTTGGTTAGATTAACTTAATCCTTAAAAGAGAAAACTTGAAGCGAAACACACAAAAACACACCCTTCATCCGCACCAAAGTTATTTAAATTCCGAAAATTATCACAGATGTTGCGTATATCAGATGCGGTCCTAATTTGCATATTCCTTTAAATTTTATTATACTAAACCTACTTTATAATATATGCTTCCTTTTTGTAAATTATGTTTAACGCACACACTCTTTACACAAACAGCCTTACAAATATACATGTGTGTATCAAAAGGCAAACGCATAAAGTTCTGAAATATGTGATCTTCACACACAATCACACTCTCAAGAATGTGAATTTAGATGCTTAATTACTACTACTATTACTACTATTGTCAGAATTAAAATAATATCCCTTAAAGCAATGTTATTTTAATGCGTACTTTAAGATAATACTTACAAATACCTCATATGTTTTCTAAACACAATCAGAACAAACACACATTCCTGCTTCATGAGTAACCATGAGTAAGCCTACTGAGATTTCCACACACACGCATACACAACATACACACACAAACCCGCACACACACAAACCCACACACACACAAATCCACACACAAACACACACACACACACACTGCTTGTCGTGGTGGAAAGTTTCCCAATAACATTCACACCAATACAAACACAGTACTGACTCCTTCGTTTCGTACAATATCGTCCAAAATCGCCAACGCTGAGAACTTAGCACGCGTTGGAGAGTCATCATTTTATTTCGTCCATAAACTTCTGATACCCAATAAATCTTGTGCAGACACATTGTAGGTTTACACAGTCATAATAATGACAGATGGCGTTATTCCGATACCGTTTTGTATCCTACGGGAGATCTGTAGTGGTGAGTCAGTCGTGGCCAAATACTGGAACGCTACTCAATTTTATGTAGTCCATACATAGTGCTGCTTCTTTTACTTCACGAACGAGAGATAGAGGCAGGACTATACTTAGTTAACTTTGCGTATTTGGCCATTTCGTCATTATCATCATCATCAACCTGTTCCACTCGGCTCACCACACGGGTCTCCTCTCATTTTGAGAGGAATTATGCTATAGTCCACCACGCTAGCCTACTGCGGGTTGGTAGACTTCACATACTATCGAGAAAATCTCTCAAGCATGCAGGTTTCCTCACTATGTTTTCCTTCAGCGTTTGAGCATGTGATCAATACGCACATAACTTCCGAACAGTCAGTGGTGCGTGCCCGGGTTTGAACTCGAGACCTTTGTGGACTGACATGTCAAAACATGTCAGTCCACTGGTCACACCACTAGGCCACTACGGGTCTGCTAGACCACCACGGGTCTTTGGCCATTTGTTACACTTTAAATAAATAGGAAGACAAGAAAGCATTTCGAAATATTCTGAATTGGATTAAGTGCATCTGCACTTAATGTCTAGGCATATAGATGGGAACGGAATCTCGGTAAATGATGAGCATTTTCGTTTATTTTCCTAATTCATGAATGTTTCTGTGTATTATCCATCTAGTATCTGTAGTACAAGGGTAGTTGCTTAGCTCAAAAACTAGATGACGCTGTATTTTAATATTCAAATATATTTATTTTTAAGGTTTATATATATTCACCGTATACTCAGAAATAATTTAATTTGATTTCAATCGACGTCTTAGGTATTAGGTATAGCGATGGTTCTTGTGGTATTAGCGATCATTCAGTGCGTATCATCATCAATCCATTATTGTCGCACTGCTGGGCACGGGTCTTCCCCATTTCAGCAAAAAAAAAGGATACCTCCCTACTTGATATCAACAAATCCGGGTAATCTTAATTTTTAATTGATTAATTAATAAGACGTTTAAATTGGAGTACATCGTGTGCTTATAACTGTTGCTCGACATATATTATGTGCGTATGATACAGGGTTCTAGCAGAATATCGAAGCCAGGCATACCCTCCTGGCATACGCTGAGCTAGACACCCATTTGGTACAAAGACACACATAATGGGTAAAACTTGTAATAATAGGTGTTTTGTATTCTTTTGTTTTTCTCTTTTTTCTCATTTTCTATTGTATATGTACTTTGTTACCCATATTAGTGCCTCATATTTTCTTTCTAATCTTTTTACAAAAAATAACGGAATGCAGTGAACTGCAAAGAAAAAGGTCACTAAAAACAAGTAAAGCCGGGTAAATGTACGAGTTATTTCCCTGTTGTGTTGGCTGAACGTCAAGACAGGGTTATCGCGCAATAAATCCACATTTACTAGCAATAAATCAACTGAGAGCGTTTAGGATATCTGCGAGTGTGGTGCCCACGAGAATCATTTGTCCTACTTATTATAACACATCGTTTAGACATATTATCGATAGAATTATGTGAGATATGAATATACTCGTATCTAAATATTCTAAATATTCCTGGACATTATGACACACAACGCCATCTAGTTCCGTGCTAAGCAACGAGGCTTGTGTTACGGATACTATTTTTTACTATTTCGTTTTATAGATAGATACATCCATGACTCGGATACAAATGCTCATGCTCATCACACAAATATTTGACCCTACCGGGATTCGAACCCGGGACCCGTAGCACAGAAGGCAGTGTTAACTACCACAGGACTAACTGGGTCGTCAATCATCTATAAGGTAAAGCTGAGCGGGCTAAGGTCAGTATTTGGATGGGTGACCGTTTAGGTACCGTCTGTCTCAGACTTAGGAGAAGCTTAGGCTGTAGTCTACCACGTTAGCCTAATAAGATATGATATACTTTAAACTTGGTAGAAATAGTCCCTCTGGTATGCAGTTTTCCTTTTTCTTCATCCAAAACCATCACGGCTTTCAACCCCGAAGGGTTGGGCAGAGGTGTATTAATGTTCACTTACATTTTACCGGTATGTTTTAGGTCCCATGTAATAGAGGGCGAGCCTATTGCCATCAACGGTAACGTATCCAAATTCCGAGTTGCTAATGAAAATTTCACATAATTGGCGCAGTGGCGGAGCGTTCGGCTTGTGCGTTGGGATTGCGGGTTCGATCCCCGCATGAAGCAAATATTTGCACGATCTACAGGTAGTTGTTCCGGGTCTGGGTTTGTGTATGTGATAATTTGTGATTGTAAACGCACCTACACAGGAGAAAATAGTGTGGGGCCACGTTTAAATAAAATAAAACTTCCAATTTAAAAACAAAAACTTGAGAGGTGTCAAGGGACACCCGGATGGAACGAAGTTCCTTTCGAATAATTAGTGAAGGAATTGTAATAAAATTGTATTTTTTACAATACAATAGCTTACTATAGCAAAAAGTGTCGTTACAACTTTTCGTCTTAATTTTTTCCGTCTAGCCCCCTTTCGCAACGCGCGATAAGGAACTTCGTTCCAATAAAAGCACGATTCTAAAGTGTTGCTTCTGGTTAATTTCAATCAGGTTAAATATCTATAATTTGGCTTCAAAGATTATTACAATAACTAATAACTAATAGTTTATTACACAAATCACTTTTAAATTATATGATTGAGATAAAAGCTTTTATCAAGACGAAACTATCTAAATTTAAAGCAACGCATGAAGTTTTTGAAAGCATTCTATTTAAATATAGTTTTATTACATATTATTGTTAGCCTTGGTAAAAACATTGAACGATGAAATTTCTCAATGCATTACGTACTCCAGACGTATTTTTGTTGCGACCCGGGAACCGAACCTAGACCTTGAGTGTACTGACGTACGTAAATAGTTTATAATGTGACCTTTTCTTATATAAACAGTTTTGATCGTGTTTCTATGTTTTGTTTATGGGATTTCTATTTTTGACGTAGGAAAGGATTGGTGGTGTGATGTTTTCGCGGTTAAATAATAACCACGCTTAATTGATTGAGTGTTTTATGGCATGATAATGTACACCCACATTCCGCCGGTATGTTTTAGGTCCCATGTAAAAGTAGGTAAGCATATTGCCATCAACTCAAGCTACTGCTGAGAATTTATAATTTTAATACGTAAGTATAGATTCCTGGATAATATTCCTGGACATTATGACACACAGCGCCACCTAGTTCCGTGCTAAGCAACGAGGCTTGTGTTACGGATACTAGTTGGTTGATATACTACATATATACTTTTTTTTAATACATTCTTATTATACAAAGATACATCCATGACTCGGATGCTCATGCTCATCACACAAACATTTGACCCTTCCAGGATTCTTCTGTGCTACAGGTCCTGGGTTCGAATCCCGGTAGGGGCAAATGTTTGTATGATGAGCATCAACTTTTGTATCCGAGTCATGGATGTATCTGTGTATGTATAATATATGTATGTATTTACAAAAAAAAAAGTATATATGTAGTATATCAACCAACTGGTATCCCTAACACAAGCCTCGTTGCTTACCACGGAACTAGGTGGCGCTGTGTCATAATGTCCAGGAATTATGCTGATTTATGCTGACTTCTTACAGTTACACAAATCCCTATGTGATATTGAATTATTACTAGTTTTTACGGATTTTATCGCGGTATATTGATGTAGCCAAGGGTAGACTATTCCAGAACGCTGTAAAGGACCTTTAACGGGATTAAAACGAATATCATCGACTCATTCATTGTCCCACTGGTGGGCACTGGCCTCCCCTCAATTGAAGATGAAAAGGCTATAGCCCAAAACCCACTCTAGTCTAGAGACTAGAGTGGGTTGACAGGCCTCACACGTCATTGACAAAACTCTCTGGCATGCAAGTTTCCTTACGATGTTTACCTTCACCGTTTGAGCATGTGTTACATACGTACGGAACTTTCGAAAAGTCAGTGAAGAGTGCCTTGGGATTGAAGTTAAAACTTTGACCCAGACACAGTCCATTAGTCACACCACTAGGCAATCATAGCTTCTATAATAATATCAATTTACTTCAATAAAATCAGTGAAAAGTAGTTTTATTACAACATGAATAATGTTAGACATCACGTCGGCAAGCACTGGTACTTTGAACTGTCAGATTGTAAAAGCCACAGCCTAAAACACCTATACAGCAGCCTTTCACACTTCCAACAAGAGCACTCCCAATTTTGGACAGTCATTTAATATTCTTTTTGTGCTGTGGTTTCATCTCGCTCCGACGAGAGCTGTGACCCTTCTGAATCTAACGTAGAAATACCTAGATAAAGAGAAATACTGGCAAATCAGAAATTTGGTACCTGTTGAATTCGGAACAAGGTACTATTTGGATTGAATTAATGACAGCTACTAGAATTGAAGATACAGGCGTATACTTTATTAATTTTCTATCTTGTATTCCAAATACTAAGCTACTGTATTATGTACTTTATATGTTCAAATTTAGTAGGTATATATTTATGTAGGTTTAGTGTATTTCTAATGTACCTATGTTGTGTAGATGAATAGGTTTTTTTTTTTAAATACACAAACATTTGTCCCTACTGGTATTCGAATCCGGAACTCTTGCCACTGGAGGGAGCATTTGATACTACTGTTCTAATTGGGTCATCGGTTGATATATTCGGGCCTCGTTGCTTACCACGGAACTAAATGGCGCTGTGTCATAATGTCCAGGAATATTTATTTTATTTTATTTTATTTATACTTTTGTAAAGTAGAACCGTTTAAATAAATTGGATTTAAAAAACAAAACAAATTTTTGGCAACCTTTACCGGCAATTCTATAACAAATAATAACGTAACGTCAACTGATAAAACCCATTAAAAATATGTTTTTAAAAAGAGGTACTACATCTAAGATGAGCACCGTTTACTCTGAAATATTCTTATACAGAAAAGCTATAAGTTATAAAGCTGCAACCTTTACAAGAGAATCCTTTTAAAATACATTTTTTTTTTATAACTAATACATCTAAAAAGTCTGCCTTGTTCAAAAAGGCCTCCTATTCTTAAAGAATGTTGTATGCGGAACCCTTTGCACTTAATGGTGGCTCGTTAACATTTTCGCCGATAATTTGTTAGACTTTTTGTTCTCGAAGTGATTAAGTAATTAATTTTTTCTTAGTTATAATAAAATATTTCATGATTGTTTCAATTAATATTGCTTTTATTTTCTACAGATCAACATATGAAAGTTGATAGATTATCTATCAACATTAGTTTTATTCCTATCGTCTTTTTTAAGTAGCAAATTTGCAGCACATTGCAACATTTGAGTGTTATTTAAAATTGAGTAGCGGTTGAGAATTAACCTGTAATAAGTACAATTTTCATTTCTCAATTATCCATTTATTTTAGACAATGGGTACTATTGAAAATTCTATGCAATCTTCTCTATATATAATCTATATATACTTTACATACATTGATAAGTATATACATATATATATTCCTGGACATTATTCCAAACAAACACGCGAGTGCGCGCTCTAAGCTTAAATTTTTTAAACCATGTATTCAAATATAAAATTGGTCATAAGTTAATGAATGGGTCATATAAGGCACCAAAATAATGTGTATTTATGTCACTAGTACTCAGAAATCCTTGTAGGGGGCAGTATCGGCCACATTAGTGTTGTGTACACGGTTTTACCATTAACTCCCCAAAATTCGGTGGTTCTGGCGATATATGGGGGTATTTTTGGGATGTATATTTCTTGCGATACAGTATTAAAATGGATAAACTTGGACACAGGACACTTTTTTTGGATGATAACGACCTGATCTGTCCAGCGGTAGTCAACGCAAAAAAAAATCTTCTTATTTTCCCTCTGTGGAATCGAATACTTACATATTTGTTTAAAGTTATGTTTTCATAGCGAAAGTATGGAATCGACTTCTGCCATGTTTTTGTAAGAATCCACTTCTGAATCCGCAGTGAAAACACAACTTTTCATCTTGTAAGTTCTGAAACTTGAACGTTATTTATACTAACGTTGTATGATGTTTTAGATAAAGAATCCTTATATCATACTATGTTTAAATATACTTATATATATAATAGTCTTCAAAGTGATGGAGAATTCGATGACATTGAAATTCGACATTAAATTTTTATAGAATAACCTGAGGCAGTGGTGTTCCCAGTGGCGGACAAAAGGCGGGGCGGTCCGCCCCGGGCCACACTGAGAGGGGGGCCCCGGTTTGGCACTCGAGTCAAGATTCGAGGTCTGTTTGAACCATTTTAAAATGTTCCTATATTAACAGCATACTATACAACTAATAAAAAACGGATCTGCTACAACAGAATTACTACAGAATTTAGAAAGAACGACACTAGAAAAGAAATTAAAATTATTCAGGTCGCAGGGTGGCTAGCTTGTCGGTATTTATTAAGTAGATCATTTATATTTTAATTAATTAAATAATTTATAAAATAAAAATATTCGTCCACCCATACTAAGCCAGAAAAAAATCAAAATATCTTAAACCTTACATACCTATATAGCCTGGTTTGAAAAAGCTAGAAAGCTAATAATTCACTCGAACTGAAGTAAATAAGTCCCAATTCCTCTGTCACCGAAGATAGGTTACTTGGCACCAACATTTGGCAGTGAACAGATACGATTCCAGTTCAGTGACCATATTCAAAGCCGATCTGAACTCCATACATTTGTGTACATAATGAAGTTAGTTGTGTGTAAATCTATGTTATTTGTAAGCCGAATGAATAATGATTATGTATGTAATGATAATGAAGGTATCATCATATATAATACTAGCTCATCCAGCAAACGTTGTTTTACCACATTATAGGGGTTGATGGACAACCCTTATCACTAAGGGATATTAAAAATAGATGTTGGCCGATTTTCAGACCTACTCAATATGCTCACAAAATTTCATGAGAATCGGTCAAGCCGTTTCGAAGGAATACGGGAACGAACATTGTGACACGAGAATTTTATATATTAGATAACAGATAACCATTTAAAAAAAATAAACCCTACGTGGAAGAAAAAGAAACGGAAAAAAATATTTAATTTGTCGACTATTTTTTTTCAGTTTTATTTTTACTTAGCTTGTATCATGTTTTGTAGGTAGAAACTACTGACCACAAATTAAAATGGCGAAAAATCAAATAACTTTTTTTTTCAAATTTAATTTGAATCGTACTTGATGATTCAATCATTTTCGTTTGTAATATTTAAATATCAATACATAATAACTTTATTTATAAGTTTATAGACCTAGACTAACTTATAAAAGTTGGGTATGGCAGAAGAGGCATGAAAGCAGAATTAATGCCGTGGAAATGCGTTCTTTGAGAAGTATGTGTGGTGTAACTATGAATGATAGATTGAGGAATGATGTGATAAGAAAACGTTGTGGTTTGAAAGACGACGTAGTGACAAAAGTTGAGAAGAATGTACTAAGATGGTTTGGGCATGTTGAAAGGATGAAAGATAGGCGATTGACGAAAGGAATTTATAAGGCGGATGTCAGTGGCAACGCCGGGAGGGGGCGCCCTAGAAGGACATACACCGACCTAATTGGTGAACTCCTTCCAACAGGTCAGGTACGCAGTACTCGTAACCGGCGCGCGTGCATGACGAGATGCATGAATGTGGACGAGGCAAAAGTGGTATGCAGGGACCGTAGCGCGTGGCATTCTGTAGTTTCTGCCTACCCCCATGGGAAAAAGGCGTGAGTGTATGTACTAACTTATAAATTGAGAAGCGTCATTGAAACCAAAAATAAATGAATATCAGGAAAATCTAAATACTTATACTAAATCTAATTTCATTTCGTCTACAAAGGACCGGATAAGGCTCTCATGCAAATATGACCCTTATACACATAGCGCCGCCCTTCCCATGACCCAACCATAACTGAAAACCCTTAATCATATCAAGTCTGAACATCACAGGAATAAGAATGACATATGGCGGTGACCCAACAATACCTCACCCAATTTATTTGGACCTCAGGGTACCATTTAGACCATACTTATGCTGAAAAATGGGAGAATAAAGTGCTGAAGGCATCCGGGATATATTTAAACTCAAACTAATGATATTCTTTATTCAAAGTAGGTTAAATTTAATTGGCTCTTTTTCGATGGCGGCAATAAGGTCATCCTCCAAGAATGCCCCTCACCGCTTCCTCCTAATGATTTTCTACTTTAGGGCGATAATTGCTTACTGTATTTAACTTATATATACATTATATGGGTTTAGCAGACTTAATACACATCCACATTACGTTGGTTGGGTTGGGTTAAAGGAATAAATTCAAACACCGAGCTGCTACCGAAAATTTCCAAAAAAAAAACTTGATTACACTATTCTCTAACCAATAATCGAACTCAGTACTTCAAGCATAACACGCGACTGCTAACTGAGCGCACTTTTTTTCAATGTTCAATAGTAGCTATAACTTTGAATTTGTTTCCAAAACAAAACAGTATGTACATCAGTACAGAGACCGTACCACCACGGGTTTCAACAGTCTCGCATAGGTTGTATGAAAGAGAAGACAGTTTACAGTTTGCATAGCGCCATTCCTCTCATACAACCGATTAAGCACGTTGCGGTAGTTAGGTATGGTTGAAAGAGGCAATGGTATGTTACATGCAGTCCATTGTTTTAGCCATTAACGGCAAAAATGCATGAATGTTCGATCCATTGAATCGATTATCTCAAGATAAAGCATTTTACTCACCAACACTACTGTCTACTCGACAGAACAAAAAATAATACCCACGTACCGAAGTAAGCAAACGGATATTGGAAATAGCATTCCATAAATTCGATATTCACTGAACGGATGCTTTTCAAATCTAGATAGTACTTGATCACGTATTTTTGAGCTATAAATACCTAGTCCTATTACACACAGGACATTGTAACTGTGATCATTTCAGGAACGAAGTATCTAAATATATATAACTTAAAGGTGACTGACTGACTGACATAGTGATCTATCAACGCACAGCCCAAGCCACTGGACGGATCGGACTGAAATTTGGCATGCAGGTATATGTTATGACGTAGGAATCCGCTAAGAAAGGATTTTTGAAAATTCGCTCCCTAAGGGGGTAAAGCGGGGGTGCAAAGTTAATATGAAACGTTTATTTTTTTAGTTAAATTGCACGCGGGTGAAGTCACGTGAATCTAGCTAGTTTTATTATTAAGAATTTAACTAATTAATTCGTTTTGTGTTTTAACTTTTAGGTAATGTCAAATATCAAATACTAACTATTTGATTACAACGAATCAACATTATTATACTAGCTACTGATTGTAAAAATGAACGATGTCAGGTTATAGACTAACTGTATGTCAAATTTCATCGAATTCCGTTCAGTCGTTTTTGTGTAATTGACTTTTACATTTATTACATTATATTAGTATTAAATAGATTTATTTTTATGGTGTTAAAGGGGCAAACGAGCAGGCGGCTCACATGATGGTAAGTAATGACCGCCGCCCATAGACATTTGCAACACCAGAGGCTCGCAAATGCGCTGCCAAACCCCTTAGAATCTGTTCAGGTTTAAAATTAAAATAGGGAGTTACTGAACTGACAGCAAACGGAATTTCCAAGCTGTCAGAATAGTCACCCCCCCCCCCCCCAATGAGCTCTGGTAACCTTACTCTCTTGCGGAAAGACAACTATTGTTGATTCACTGCGGTCTACTGTAACGCGGAGGTACCTCCCCAGTCGGGCAGCTCAGTTTGAGCGAAAAATCTCACTATGCCCTTCCTCCTACAGAATATCTATACAGAATATAGATATTTGGGTACTAAATATTCTAAATGTAGGTACTTAATTAAAAGATATCTAAAAATACATTAACTGCATCACATCTAGATAACCCATTAAATTTAAACGTAATATCTCATAAAGACTGCTTGACTCGATAGATGGTTTATAAACGAGTTAAGGACTCTGTTGTTGGTTTAACGACTTCAAAGAACCGATTACTGGCAAATGCTTTTGTGTTAATAAATTGAATCTGCGTGGTTAAGTTAATTTTATCTGTAAGTGCAGAAAAGAATTTCATTGGATGGTGTAGATTTGTGTGTGTACATTTTATAAATTCTGTAAATCTAAAAAAAAAATATTCGTGTTATAATAGACTTAAATTAATGGAATCCAATGGAGGAAACTGGCTTCTGCAACTCAGTATTAACTAGTGCAGGAGTGAGGAGAGAATATATAATTTTTTTTATGGTGTTAAGTGGTCAAACGAGCATTATTATAAATAAATAAATAAATAAATATTTCCGGACGTTTATTACACAGCGCCATCTAGCTCCGTGGTAAGCAACGAGGCTTGTGTTACGGATACTAGATGGTTGATATACTACATATATACTTTTTTTTTTGTAAATACATACACATTATACATAGATACATCCATGACTCGGAAACCAATGTTAATGCTCATCACACAAACATTTGTCCCTACCGGGATTCGAACCCGGGACCCATAGCACAGCAGGCAGCGTTAACTACCGCTGAGCTAAACGGGTCGTCGTATTGTATCATAACTTATGTTACACTTGTCAAGAAGACCTCTAGCTTGCTTCAAGTGTTTTCTTTCAATGGAGCTGGTAATTATGTTAAAAGGAAAAAACAAAATACAACATAGTAACATGTTTTTTCAGTAATTGACACACATTTAAACACTCAATACAATTGGAAATATTCTGTCAGTTAGTCAAATTTTGTGCGTGTGGTGTGAGGGCTACCACCACAAAGACGGACCCTAGACCACTTCCAGTTCCCCAGTAACTCATGGTGTATATACATAATATGCTATAATGTTTGAATTGGTACCAAAATTTAAGTTACAATTAAAAAGAGAGTAAAAGGCTTTCAGTATTTTTGTATTCAAACATAAAATTGACCCTCAGATAAAATATTCTTGGCGACCACTACTTTATACGCATTTTTTATTATACTATAAGGTTGGCCCGTCTAATTGTAAGCTGTTACCGTAGCCCACGGTGTCACTGGCGCGTTGTCAATCCTGTAAAAACCGTTTAGGTGTTTTTAAAATAGGCACTTTACTAGATTTACTACACTAAACGCAAACGTAGTTTCCATACTGTCAGCACTCCCTTTTTTTTAAATCGTTGCCCCGCACTAGGGTTTTCTCCTGTGTCGTGGGTGCGTTTACAAACACAAATGTACAAATACACAAACGCCTAGACCCGGAAAAACCTAAACAGAGCCTAAACATTTTTTATGTAGGTATGATATATATGTATTTACAAAAAAAAGTATATATGTAGTATATCAACCAACTAGTATCCGTAACACAAGCCTCGTTGCTTCGCTCGGAACTAGGTGGCGCTGTGTCATTATGTCCAGAAATATAATTTTTATTTTTTTTATATTTCTGGACATTATTACCTCTCTTAAAACTCTTACTTTCGATATCATAATAAAATCCCTTATATTATCAGCTATGACTAATCATTATTTTATCGATAAAATAAAAATACTTGTGCTAGTATTTCCACATTATTTCTAAACACCCACATGTGAGACCGTGTACACAGATTGATTGGATCTCTGTGTTTACACTAACCGTGGTAGAAAACAAAATACTGATGTGTTTAGATGGCGACGAACGTTTTATTATCCCTGAGAATATGTACGAAATAATACACACAGAAATAGACGGGTACCTATCGTAAATAGAATGATCTGGCTATATATATTACATCAAAATACCTATTACTTTCTGATTCTTTCGTACGTTGTCCATTTTGAATTCTTTTTTTTTCAGTTTTTATCGGATATGAGGAGATTCTTGAACTTCTATTATCACATCACAAAGATTTTCATCCAAAATTTCCGAAGCCAATATTTTGGAGACTAAGAAATGACATGGCTAAATATGACATGAAAATACCTATTATTTTTGATGTTCACTCAATAATCATGAGTTTATAAAAATGATATCTACATATCTTGTCGACCTATCATGATGCATATAGAATTTTCCCAGGTATATTAGGCTCCGCTTTAATCAGACACGACTTGATTTTTAACCAACCAATAAAATTGTAAATCGTTCATTAAACTCATCACAATCGTTTTTGGCCGTTCTGGGTCCATACGGGATCATCGATATCCAACTCTCATAAAACTACACACACTGTGCAAAGTTTCATTAATATTTGTTCATTATTTCATAAGCTCATTGTGGACAAAGAAGAGGACGACGAATAATCTATATTTAAATATTTAGAGTGAAAGAATTCAGCCCAAACCAGTCTCTTTAATACTAATTTGTTCGTCGAAACACATAATGGTATTATTTGACAAAACCACAGGCCTATCTTCGGCCTCTTTAGGTTTCCAGACAGTATCCATTAGTGCCCTAAGTGGCTCTACTCGTGTGATCAATCAATTTACCACTTCAAAAGGCAAGCTGTCAGAGCCAAATATCAACTTATTGGACTCGTTGACAACCTCTTTATCAGAGGAAAAATCAGGAGATATTTTTATACGTAGGTATTTTGTTATACGTCGGTCCACTCTCCTTAGTCATAAGTTCGTTTACACACACACTTATAGCTATTCCCGAAAGGAATACAATACCCTATTCTGTGGTCTATTGGAGGTTTTGAAGACGATTTTCGGGTCGAGCAAAATTTTATTTAGAAAATTTCTGTTAGTTCAGTTAGCAGGTCGAAGTTGGGAATTGTATTCGTGTGATGGCAATAGACTCGCTTTCTATTAATTGAGGTTTAGTAAAAGTTAAAATATAATTTATTCAAAGTAGACCGAATAATTAACTCTTTTTGAACGTCGACCATAAAAACCAGCCCCAAAAACATGCGCCATTCACCGCTTCCTAGTGTCTTTGCGGGGACTTAAACGGAACATACGCGGTAAAGAGCCTATTGAGCCATCTTTCGATATCTGAATTAATCTGGTAGTGCTTATTTAGAGGTCATGAAAAAGTTTCAGGGGCAGACTGGCTGGCCATCTCTATAAAAATAGCTTTGTTTCAATCTGTTTGTGCTTTTCATCGGAAAAGACCACCGTCAATGAAAGGTAGTTTTTATCTCGGCAATCATCCTCTTAAAGGGTGGAAAGTGGGAGTTAGTTTGACGTAGTTGACGTATTAAAATTTCACCTTACACTGCCAAAGTTCGAAAAATCAGTGCAAGATATTTTAAGCTCTAATTTAAGCTAGATGACTTGTTTCTTTTAATTTTTAAACCATTATTTCGTTTTTGTATTCCTTTTTATCAGAAATTCATAGAAGCAGATTTTTTTTTCATAAACACCTTTTCATTATCCTAGTCCGTCGTAAATTAATATACAATGTGGAGATGACAATATGACTTTAAATGAAAACACTGGCAATACTGGTTTATAGAAACATTTGTAAACTATCAAATAAATCCGAACATGGAAATTAAAAAAAAAAAAATTTTCTTACAAACTAAATAGCTTAAAACTGCAAACAAAATAAAACACCATTTATAAAAATGGTACACTGACCTGCGATAAGAATGGCAACGCAGCTTGGTTTCATTCATGTTAAAGCTGTGGCCGACGCAGCGACGTAATGTTTGGCGCCATTATTCTTATTGTTATTAATGCTCAATTACACAAATCAAATCACAGAATATTAACCAAATAGTCGGGCATCATTCACCCGCGAGTTATTCACTGATCAATTTATTATTCACAATCACTTTTCGATCACATAATTATGTCGCCAGTCATTAAATTTTTTTATTTTCAATATGTCCGCCGTGTTCTTGAATACACAAACTACACCGACGTATAATGTTATTTCTCACTCTTGATAATAGGTCACCATTAGCAGCCATTTCTTTCAATTTATTAAAAGATATTATTATTCTATTTTTTAATTCCTCAACGGTAGTAACTTCTGTTGAGTATACCTCATTCTTTATGTGACCCCACAGAAAGAAATCCAGGGGCGTGAGATCTGGTGACCTCGCTGGCCACCGCACTGGTCCAAAACGGCCAATCCACTGCTGTCCGAACATTTGAGTCAAACGCTCTCTTGCAGACACCACTGAATGAGCTGGTGCTCCATCTAACTGGTACCACATCTGCCTGTACACGTCCAGCGAAAGTTCGTCCGTGTACTCGGAAACGGATCCGTCGAGGAGTTCAATGAACTTTACAGCATTTAAATTGCCATCAATAAATACCGGACCAATAATAGTATTTCTGTGTATGCCAGCCCACACATTGACCGCAAATCTGTACTGGTGTGAAGACTCCCGTACTAGATGCGGATTCACGCGGCTCCAGTACCGAAGGTTCTGTCGGTTCCATAAACCATTCCTTGTGAATGTACTCTCGTCAGTCCACAGCACATTGTACAGGAAGTCAGGATTCTCGAGATGTTTGGTTTCCAACCAGCGACAGAAAGTTTCTCTTATTGGCTTATCTCTCGGTAACAATGCTTGTACTTTCTTGTACTTATAAGGTCTGCGTTTGTCACGTTTCAAAACTTTTTGAATAGTTTTGTGATTTACACGAAAATGTCGACCTGCATTACGCAGACTGGACGTCGGATTACGATCATAATAATTAATAACTCTTTCGTCTGAAATCACATTTGCACGTGGAGGAGCACCATCTACGTGCGGGATCAAAGATTGATTTTCCCGTATCCTCTGGACAGCTTGTACAATAGTGCGCCCGTGGGTCGGACACATACGCGTGTTCCCATACCTCTCACGGTATGTCCGTACAGCTAAAGCGGCATTACCGTGACACTCCCCATAAATTAAAATCATATCAGTGTACTCCGAAGCGGTATAATTGTAACGAGGCATGATTATTTAATAATAAAACCTTGAAACACCAAGTATTAAGCGTCTAATTTCGCAAAGTTCACTTAGCTATTTAACTAAGTACCTATAATACGTTTATGTGTCCTGTCACTATTAAAACAAAGCGTCAAATTTCGCACAACACAACACAACACAACAACAAAGATACGATAACACTCGCGCGGCGACTTCAAACGGGCGCGGGCGCATCCGAAATTCCAGAGAAAATAAAATGCGTCACAGGCAGTAAGGACGTCCGGTGACACACTGACCGCGTAACCTAGACACGTCGACAAGTAAGCAAAGAGGAAACAAGCAAACTTACCTATCTCTTTCGCACATACATATTTTGCGATTGACATGCGTATGCATTTTTTCTTATCTAGCTGTGATGACACGCTTTATGACTCTTATGGCTCGGGCATAAAGTATAATTTGCATTGAGAAAATAAATTTGATAGAAAAGGCGTAGGTTTTTAAAGTGGCGAGCTGGCAACGTAAGTCGTTAACCTGTCGCGTGCTCTCCTGTTTACAAAACATCATGTCGAAAATACTTAAAATGAAAAATAATGTCCTGTGGCTAAACTACTGGATATATTCATTTGATTTTTTGTGTGACGGTTGGGAATATCATGACTTATACGAAGTTTCATTTATGATCATATTGTCCTCCCCACATTGTATAGGTACATATCATGTGGAAACTGTTTTGGATTGTATATTAATAAGATTGTAAACTATATTGTCATATTATAATCTGATGGTTATATATAGTATATAGTATTTCGGATAAAAAATAAATTTAAAAAAAACCTTGAAAAAATGTATGTAAGGTTTTTTATTCATAATCCTGTTCTTAAATGCTTTTCCCGAACATCAGATCCGGAAAAACACGGCACACGGGAATCTTGGTACGATAAAAACAGCCCACGAAATACTAATACTTTATCCAATAATGATATAGGTAGGTACAAAAATGGAGGCATTAGTATTCACTTCACGAATGTAACCGCAACACCTTGAATTTCGGCACACGTTGGACGCGACAACGACTCGGAATAGTTGTAAAAGTCGAAAAGTAATAGGTGTTAGGTCGGATAGGTGACAGGAATCGTAAAGTGAGAATGACCTTAATAATTGGGTACACGTGTTTCATCTTAAGTAGAAATCTTTACATAATCCACAACATTGTGAACTAAAAGAGAAAAGACCAAAGAAAATTCTGGTCCTTATTTTTCCAGTAAATATTTAGTTCTTACGATATTATTCCTTAATACATGAAATATCCAAATCCAAAAAATAAGGTGAGCTTCTTCTGTCTATGTAATTTAAAACTTAATAGGGTAGCTACGAGTTAGTAATTATAGCATTACCTATCCGAAAAGACGGGATTAAACAATATACCGCAAACAATCCGTAAAAAGTAGTTTATACGTATTACTAGTATTCATATAAGACATAAGAAATAAGGAAATTTCTTTATTTAAAAAACCCCAAGATCCTTCAATTAAAGCTTAAAGCTCCAATTTTGAAATTGTGCAGAAAATGCTCATGAATCGTACGACATTTGGGGATAGCGTTAGAATATATTAGAAACATTAAACTGTATTTTTAAATACCCCTCCCTCCTTTTATAACCGTCAAGATTATACTGACCCCCACTGATAGTCATTCATATAGACTGCTGGACAAATGACGAGCCATTTCTCACATATATCGCCTTAAATCATTAACCTCATTAGTTATTCTGTAAAGTATTACTTTTGTTTTTTGCAGCAGCAACATAGATCGTATATGACCATAATCTCATCTTTTGAAGAGAATTGAAGAGTTCAATTGAAGAAGTTCTTGTTAGTGGAGGAATCGCTATATTTCTCTATCCTCTGCTTTCTTTGACATCTTGATACGACCCATTTCCTAGTTTTTCTTTCACTTGTTGCATAAAACAACGTCTAAACCTTCCCCTCCCTCGCGTTTATCCAATTATTCCTTCTAAAATTGACCTGAATAAAGTTATCGTGTCGTATCTAGTTACTGAACATCTTTCCCCTCTAGTTTCCTATAGTATAAAACCAGTAGTATAAAACTGCGTATTACGAATTTTATGTATTATATTTCGACTTTTCATGTCATGGCGATAGAAATTCGAAGGTACACACTTAATTAACTTCAAGATAATTATGAGTACTTATTCAAAGAGAGCTCCTATGATGAGAACTGACAAGCTTAGTAACAAAACTTTTAATAAAACCAGAAAAGAACATTATTCTTAGCTTACTACCTACACCACTAAGAACTGAAAGCGACTTGATAATTTAGCACAAAGCCCACAAAGGCTAGCAGCTATTCATTAGGTTTCCAAGCAATTAACGCCTAACTAGTCCTGACTTCTAAGGAATAAAGTCGAAGAAATTATTGGAGGTGATATTTTAAGTCTGAATACAGACTTTATTTAGTATTCATTAAGACTTCAGTGCGAATAGGAAGATAAGTAACGCTAAGGAAATACCTACCCTACCTGTTCCTAACCTAGAAATTTTAAATTAGCATACAATTGTGGGGTAGGGTCGTGTCGCTAATTTGTTGAAAAAACAACTATATTTGGATCCGATCGTCACCAAATATTAAAAAATCAAACTTCTACGCAATGAAGATTATCTGAAATATTCATCAAAATTCCTCCAGCCGTTTTGGAGTGCATGGTAAATAGGTAATGTAAACGAAAAACTAGGAATCACAAGACTAATAAGAACGATTATAATATTCGAGTCCAAATTATAATAATTAAGATTACTTGCTTAAACATTGAAGCGTGCCAATTTATTACATACTCAAACGGTGAACAAAAACATTGTAAGGAAATCTACATGCCTGATTCCCTTGATGGCGTGTGAAGTCTACCTGTATATAATATAAAAATATGTCAAAATGTGGGTTGATGATGAAATATTAAAGAAATACAAGCAAACTTTGATAATACAGACTTTACACTGGCCGTAAGGCCGTACGTGAACCGTACATCAAGCCTATAATCAAATTTATACATATAAAAAAGTGGCTGTGGCTTACGGACGGACGGACGGACAGACAGACAGACATGACGAATCTATAAGGGTTCTGTTTTTTGCCATTTGGCTACGAAACCATAAAAATGAATCCCTATTACACTTGGTCACACGCGTAACGACTGAACCGATTGATTAAATATCAATGTTGGTTTAAATAAAGACAAACCCTTGGAGAACAATATAGGTTCCTTTTTATCAACCTACCACTTGGGTGGAGGCGTGAGCGGAAGCTAGTCTCTTATAAATATCGGATAGCCACCTCTTTTACACCGGTCGTTAAAAAACGCGGGTGACTTGTTGTTAATTTCGCAACGAAATGTCGAACAGAATAGTCACGCTGCACGCTTTGTTCTAGCATTGAAATATTTCGGCAAGCCATTATTCAAGGACCGACTATTCGCAGCCAACGATTGCCAGCAACAGACTATTTACACGGCCGTTTTTAATCATCTAACTTGAATCAGAAAGAAAGAAAACATTTATTCAGGCATACAAATTGTGGCCACATAAAAAAAACAAAATATATAGCAACAAAATTATAACAATGTGTGCCCCACGACTGTGCTGAAAAGGTCCTGGTTCATCATATGCCAACTAGATTGCCTGGCGCTGGTTTTCAATCAGACCTGCGTAAATCACCTAGTGACCTAGCTGAATTGCGATTTAACCATGATTTTCGAAACTTTGAGTGTATATAGCAGGGTTTATAGCAAGATTCTTTGCCTATATAATGCTACTTTCGCGTGAAACAACAATAGTTGATTCTTCCCGAGAGTAATATTGAAAGAGCTCGTTTGAGGAGTGACTATTCTGACTACATTGGTATTTCGTTTGCTGTCAATGTGGTAACTTATTTAAGAAACTAAAATCGCGCTCCCGATTTTTAATCGACTTCCAAAAATGAGGATGTTCTCAATTTGACTGAGTATAATATAATATATATATAATGTTTGTTACCTCAGTTCGACTGGGTGAACTGATTTTGATGATTATTTTTTTATTTGCAAGCTGGTGATCCCTTTTAAATTTGGTCTAGTTCTGACACATGAAGTCAGTTTGGAGCTTCTACAAAAAAAGGGTGAAAAAGTTTTTAAGAATCTCCATTACATATTATGGTCGAATTTCGCCTAATTAGTAAGTAGGTACTAGTTTACATAAACGCTCCAGATATAGCAAGCTTAATGGTTATAACATCAAAAGCCAGTGGCATGTTGAGTAACAGCTAACGGTGAGTTAAAGTTAACTAGCAACATGTTTATATAATAAGCTTTAATAACTACCCACATCTCGGTAGCATAGTAATATTTTATCTAACCTCAGGCCTTTTGCTCTCAACAATATCAGCATTTACGAATATTATAATTAGCCGGAATATACCGTGTTCTTTGTTGAAACGTTGTAGGTAGTTCTGATATTAACATTAAAGTCTTTTAAATCTCGATATTGATATCGGGAGCTGTGCCTACTGCGGATTGGTAGACTTCACATGCCATCGAGAAATCTCTCAAGCATGCAGGTTTCCTCACAATGTTTCCCTTCACCGTTTGAGCATGTGATAAATAAGCACATAACTTCCGAAAAGTCAGTGGTGCGTGCCCGGGTTCGAACTCGAGACCTTTGACATGTCAGTCCACTTGTCACACCACTAGGCTACCACAGTCTAGCAAATATACTAAAAATAGTACTACATGCTACAACATACATTACACAACGGTCACTATTTTCCCCTCCCTAACATCGCAGTGCAGCAGAATCGTCTGTTGTCATAAGTGTAAGGTTTTCAATATATTTTCCCTTATTTTTAAATCAACTTTGGGAGATTTAATTATTTTACTGGCAACACAGTGGGGAATGACTTGGCAGAGCGAAGGACGTCAGGACGGGGCACTTAGCTCCTGACAACCGAAGCGCGCGGACGTGTCACTTGTTCTATTTATAGATATATATAGATACCTTCATATAATTATATCGAGTGTTTCAAAATATACCTTCATACAATTATTGAGTGTTTCAATTACAACGACGGTGAGTGCCTGCAACGGGATTGAGATAAATACTTTACATCTCAGAAGCCGGGGGATGAACAAAACTGTAAGTAACGCCTGCACTTTATTTATTTAACAAAGTTTCAATATTATTACTTTGCTGGTGAACTTAACTATTAACCCTTAGTATCGAACCATATACATTATATTAAATAAACCACAGCCGTGCTCTGACCGTATGTACGCAATAAATGCACGGCTTTCCAACCAATGAACTTCTGGTCTCGTTGCATGGTCCTATAAGTACGGCGTACCCTCCAAATAAATTACATTACAACTATTATAGATTAATTAATTTATAAATGTAAAACTAAATATACATAAAATGACGGTACTTAAAAAAAAAATATGCTACGGATTCGTGATGGTGATATGGGGGTTCTAAAGGGGGTCAAAATTTCGCTATTTTTCGCGTAGGATGCACCGTTTTCGAGATACATTAGAATTTCCCTTGACCCTGAAATATATCGGACTCTTCTAATGCACACAATTTCATTATACGAGTTTCAGGGAATGGAACCGGGAAATGGCACACGGAGTGTGGCAACTCCTCAACGGAGCCGTTCGCGCTCCAGGCGTAGCTCCACTCGGGGCTATGGTCACGACACTATTCGACGAAGTCGCAGCCACAGTCGTCGGTTGCTGGAGCGCGAAGCGGCACTAAAGCAAGAACAGGAGCGAATTCGTCTATTGGAACTCGAGCTGCAACAAGAACGAGAAAACGAGCGACGCCGACAACGGAGCGAGAGGCATGGGTCACGCCACGAGACGAGGCGCGACAGCCGCAGCCGTAGCCGCCACACCAGCCGCCGTAGCCGAAGCCGTCCTTCTGATGCGGACAACAGGAGACATCCCAACGAATGCTCAGCAAAAAGGTCACGTAGTCCCTTATTTTCTACCAAAGATGTTACCCAAATTATTCAGTCTATTAAAGACATCCTTCCATCGCAGCCGGGCCTAAGCACACAAGTGTCGAACAGAGATAATAAAAATATTATACCTGAGTTTAACCCTTCTGAGAAAAACCAGCGTATAGACACCTGGCTGAAAAAAGTAAACGAGTGTGCAAAGGTCTACGGCTGGGATGAAAGGACCATTGTTCATTTTTGTATGCAAAAATTATCGGGGCTAGCAAAAACCTGGTACGAAAGCCAGAGTACAATATTATACAGTTGGGAAGAGTGGCAAGTCAAACTGTTAAACGCTTTTCCATGCGAACAAAATTACGGTCAGATGCTTGAGGATATGCTTAAGCGCAAGAGTAGGATTAACGAACCTATTCAAAACTACTTTTACGAAAAACTGGCGCTCCTTAATCAGTGTGATATTACCGGTAGGCGCGCCGTAGACTGCATCATTCATGGCATTAATGACAGGACCACAAGGTCTAGCGCTTTAGCGTTGCGATGTGACGAGCCCGACGCATTATTGAAGTTCTTGATTAGCAATAATAGAGAACCTTTTGCTCCTCAGCTATTCACCAAAGACAGGAATTTGAATACGGGTGACGATAAGTCAAACAATCGGGGAAATACCAAAATCAATCCTGGCTTGTTTTGTTACAATTGCAAGGAAAGGGGTCACCCCTATTCTAGGTGTCCTAAACCTCTAGTAAAATGCAGTCACTGTAATAAGATATGACATAAACCCGAACTGTGTCATTCTAAACTGGACACGGGATCAACGAGGGCTGATACAGTGGCTAAAACTATGCGTATATCCAATACACAACCATGCAACAAGTTCATAAAATATGTAAGCGTGGAAGGTGTGCCACTCGAAGCGTATATTGATCTTGGTAGTGAAGTTACTTTGATAGCGCAGTCCATGTTTGCGAAGCTCGGATTGAGTCATGACTATATCCCAACTTCTATGAAGGGTTTTGGTAACCAGCTGGTATACTCGGTGGGTTCGGCAAAATTGAATTTATCAGTAGATGGCGTGGATGCTGTCGTTTTGTGTCGCGTAGTAGAGGATCGTTTTTTAGAGAAGCACATGCTCATTGGTCAAAGTTTCACGGAGCAACCACACGTAGTTATTTATAAAGACGTAAATAGGCTTCAGTTTATACATGTCAGCGCCGAAATACCTAACGTCGTACAAGACGAAGACGATGAGCGACTAGAGAAAATTAGGATACACGCGTATTGCAAGCTTTATGGGACTGCTAACGTTCGGGCCACCACTGAAACTCCATTTACAGGCAGCATAATAGTCGACACAAAAGTAGTAGGTAAAATAGGTAATCAATACATTACCTGCGGTGGGGTTCACGAAGTAAAGAACGGTTCGCTTTACGTAACAATACAACCCTACGGGATACCATGCTGCCTCCAGGAAAATTCTGTGTTCTCAAGGGCTGAAAGGGTAGACATGGTTTACAGACTTGTTAGCACAAAAGATTCCTTTGTTAGAGTCACACATTCCGAATCTTCCCCAACTATGCAACTCGATGAAGATCTAGTACAGATAGGCGAACCAGTTTCCCAGGAGGCTAGAATAAGACTCCTAAACATACTACGGCGCCATGAACAGTGTTTCGCACATAGCTTATTGGACCTTGGCTGTACAAACGTAACAGAAATGAGCATTGACGTGAACAGCCAGCGCCCTGTAGTTTATAGGCCGTACCGTCTCTCTCATCATGAACGGGAGAAAGTTCGAGGAATGGTCGATGAGATGCTGAAGGCGGGAATTATCCGAGAGTCAACGTCTAACTATGCTAGCCCGATAATACTCGTGCGGAAGAAAAACGGTGGTATAAGGCTATGCGTAGATTACAGGCTACTCAATTCGATCACCGTGAAGGAGAGGTACCCCATCCCCATAATAGAGGATGAAATAGCTCGACTATCTGGGCAGGCTTGGTTCATTACGCTTGATTTAATGTCAGGGTACTACCAAGTACCCATCGCAGAGGGAAGCAAGCATTTGACTGCTTTTGTCACACCGGACGGTCAGTACGAGTACAATCGTATGCCGTTCGGCTTGGCAAATGCCCCAGCTGTCTTCCAAAGGATGATGAACCAGGTTTTGGGACAGGCTCGATTCAGTAAGGCCACGGTCTACCTAGATGACTTACTGATTTTTGGTACGACTCCTTCGGAATGTATGGATCGATTGGAAGAAGTCCTTGAGTTATTAGAAAATGCGCAACTCAAGCTGAATTTATCAAAGTGTAGTTTCCTACAAAATCAAATTGATTACTTGGGATACGAGATCAGCTCGGCTGGGATGCGCCCAGGATCGGTAAAGATTCAGAGCGTAATAGGTTTTCCTCTACCTCAGAATGTACACAACGTGCGCCAATTTTTAGGACTCGTGAGTTACTTCCGAAAGTTTATACAGTCATTTGCCCAATTGGCTCATCCACTCACTAAGTTACTGAAAAATAACGCTGCATGGGAGTGGACGACTGAACAGGAAGACTCATTCCAGATTTTAAAATCTAAGCTCGTAGAAAGGCCAGTATTGGCCCTGTATGACCCTGCAGCTGAGACAGAGCTCCATACAGACGCCAGCAAGATAGGTATCGGAGCAATATTGCTACAGCGTCCATCAGGAAGTCAAGGCCCTTTCCATCCCGTGGCTTATTACAGCCGCCAGACGTCTCCTGAAGAAAGGAACTTCCACTCATATGAATTAGAAACGCTGGCGGTTATATGCGCTTTAAAAAAATTCAGAGTGTATCTTTTAGGAAAGGCTTTCAAAGTAGTTAGCGACTGTAGTGCACTACGCTCCACGTTTGAAAAGCGAGATCTTATACCAAGAATTGCCCGCTGGTGGATTGCGTTACAGGAATTTGAGTGCTGTATCGAGTATAGAGCGGGAACGAAAATGAGTCATGTTGACGCTCTTTCCAGGAACCCTGTTCAACATACAGACACTTCGGATCCCGTGAGATGTCCGCCAGTGCTGGTTATATCCGACGAAGACTGGCTACTTACCTTACAGATGGGGGACACGGAATTAAGTAGGATACGTGATATTATCAGCAGTGACTTAGATCCCAAAGGGTTAGATTACCTTAAAGATAATTATGTCTTGCGAAATAATAGATTGTTTAGGTGTATTGGGGGCGATAAAGAAAATCTTAGGTGGGTAGTTCCCAAGGGTGCAAGGTGGCAGCTGTGCAAGATGAATCACGATGACATAGGCCACGTCGGTTTCGAGAAAACCTTGAAACGTATTAAAAAAACTTATTGGTTTGCAAAAATGAAGAGATTTATAAAAAAGTATGTAGGTGCGTGCATTGATTGCGCATATGCAAAAAGCACTTCGAACAAGCGAGAGGGGTTACTGCACCCCATTGAAAAGGCCGCAATACCGTTCCACACCTTGCATATTGACCACCTTGGACCCTTTGTTAAATCTAAAAAAGGGTTCACGCATATATTGACTGTCGTAGATTCATTTACCAAGTTTTTGTTTATTAGACCGGTTCGTAACACTAACACCCAAAATGTAATAAAGGCATTACAAGATATATTCGATATATTTCGTGCCCCAGACAGGTTAATTAGTGATCGAGGTTCTTGTTTTACTGCACATGCGTTCAGGAGATTCTGCCTTGACCAAGGTATAGGACACATATTGAACGCTGTAGCGAGTCCGAGATCTAACGGTCAAGTAGAGCGCTATAACCGGACTATACTTGATTCTTTAACGGCGCAAAATATAAGGGACAATGAGAAGGAATGGGATAGCAAACTAGGAAAAATACAATGGGGTCTGAACAATACAGTGCAGAAAACCTTAGGTAAGACACCGGCTGAGGTCATGTTTGGCACATCAATGAACAGCGAAGTCAAGCCGGCCCTAAACGTAATTGCAGAAGACGCCCGTGGGGGTACCGATCTATCGCAGCTTCGCGCTGAAGTCAAACAGAGAATTGATAAAGCCCAAATTACTCAAAAAGAATATTACGACCGAGGTAGGCACCCTGCGCGCGCCTACTGCAAAGGGGACCTGGTCAAAATAACTAAAGTAACATTCCAAAATAGAGGTCAAAGTACAAAACTAATGCCTTCTTACGAAGGCCCCTTCAGGGTCGTAAAGGTCTTAGGGAACGATCGTTACAAAATAGCTCCAATTGCGGGGTTTGGAGGAACAAAAAACAAACGGAAAACCACGGTTGCCGCTGACAGAATGCAACCGTGGATCCATGTAGCTTCATTGAGTATAGATGATACGGACAATGAACAAAGTGCTACGGAGTAAGCTGATCATTACTTCAAATGTTAATTGTCTAGCTTGTTACTATAAGACTGCCTGATATTGGATTATTGATATGATGATGTTGAATATTAACGTTCGATACTTTATTTCGATAACTGTTTCGTGTTGTTTCAGATCAAGTGTGAGACGCTAACTTGTTCGTGTCTTGGCCTGATACCGCACGGAACAGGAATCAAATAAATGAGCTTTATATATTATTATGCATAAAATTGTGGTCTATTGTCGCTTGAAGTGTGATTTTAAGGTAACAAATATTGTATGGTTACAAGGTTACAAGGATAAACATAATTTATTTGGTTACAAGGATAGATATAATTTATTTGGTTACAAGGATGGATATTAATTATTTGGTTACAAGGATGGATATTAATTATTTGGTTACAAGGATGGATATTAATTATTTGGTTATAAGGTTACAAGGATAGATATAAGACACTTTGTTACAAGGTTACCAGGATAGTGATGTCTTAATTTCTTAAGAGTATGAATTGAATTGTTATTTTGCTATATGGATAAATTTCAGATTGTGAGTCTGCTTTACTTATATGTTGTTATAAATGTAAACTATATTGATTATTATATATATAATTCTGCGTTGGTTCTTAAATTGTTATGATTGTGGTGATCATATTAATGTATTAGATATCATATTAACGTATTAGGTTATATCAATGTATTAGAGTTGTTATTGTTAAATTCCTCGTCCTGCCAAGTGTAAGGTTTCTCTGGGTTCCACCTGGCGCATGTATGGGGACATACATGTCGTCAGGATGGTCGAGTGTAAGGTTTTCAATATATTTTCCCTTATTTTTAAATCAACTTTGGGAGATTTAATTATTTTACTGGCAACACAGTGGGGAATGACTTGGCAGAGCGAAGGACGTCAGGAGGGGGCACTTAGCTCCTGACAACCGAAGCGCGCGGACGTGTCACTTGTTCTATTTATAGATATATATAGATACCTTCATATAATTATATCGAGTGTTTCAAAATATACCTTCATACAATTATTGAGTGTTTCAATTCCAACGACGGTGAGTGCCTGCAACGGGATTGAGATAAATACTTTACATAAGTAAACATATTTGACAGATGACATTTTGGGGAGCAAACAGACATATGGAACAATTTCTAATAACGTCGCTTCTAACATTTTGGACCATTGCAAACACTGTGTATTCTGTTATGTCCCTATAATATCCTGACAGTCGTCCACAATGAGTTATGCAGAGGTGTACTAATGTAATGTACACCCACATTTCACTGGCATGTTTTAGTTCCCATATAATTGGGGGCGAGTCTATTGCCATCAACCGGGCACGAAACTCCGAGCTGCTATTTAGAATTTTATAGAAAAACCCAATAACATTTTGCTCGCCCTGGATATCGACACCTCTTGCTCATCAGACAGTCGCATTTATGATCACTGTATTAACGAAGCAATTTGTCAACGTTAAGAATAAAGTGTGTTTCGTTTTCTGAAAACCACTAGCAGCCATTTTCACTTTTCATAATACCCTGGCACACGTTCACACGTGTCATACACAAAACGTCATCTTGACAATCTCAGTGCCACAGAATAAATCCCCTCTTCCCACCAAAGTCGTTTACCTCAAAGCTCTTCGCAGTTTACATAACAGACAGTTGACAGTTCAGAGCGAGTAAACTAACACGTAATGTGACTATTACGATAGCTGTTGTGAAATGCGCTTTTAACCAGCATACAAGCTAAATGTACAATAAAAGAAGTTATTTTAATAAACGATTCGATTTTGAATACATAAAGCACTACGCAACATCACTTTTTTCGCGCACATATTGTCACGCGTGGAAATATCATCTGAAAGAACGATTGTATAGATAGAGTGACTGGGTTGTACTTGAATAATTCTTAAAGTACTTACGCCCCAGTTACTCTATACAAACTTGTATACTAATATGTACAATGATGACGACCTCTGTGGTCTAGTGGTTCGAGTACCGGACTGCTGATCACGAGGGTTCGATTCCCACGGGACATAAATATTGATGTGATAAATATAAGTGTTTGTGTTCGTCTAGGTGCTTCCTATGTAGGTATTATAAGTATGTATTTACAAAAAAAAAAGTACATAAGTATTTATATCCATGGTCTAGTACAAGCTACCCATAGTACAAGCTCTGCTTAGTTTGGGACTAGATGGTGATGTGTAAAATGTCGCAGAATATTTATTTATTTATTTTTATTTATGATTTGATGAAACTGGTCAATTGATGATCGAAAGTTGTTGTCAACAGGTTTTGTTTGTGTCGTTCTTGGATCTTCCCGTAAAATAATATAGGAGAAAAATGGTCTAGTGCCAAATAATAGTTACGTTCCGGACTCTCTTGTAACACCTACCGATTCCAACTACATAAACAACTGAAGCAAGAAGACGTTTGTTCACACGCTTGTACGAGACAACAAAGTGGATACACAACGAACTACGAGGTCCTAAAGTATTGGACAAAATCACATTGGAAGGGAATGAGCTGTGGTAGCCTAGCGGTGTGACCAGTGGACTCAGATGTCAGAGGTCTCGAGTTCGAACCCAAGGCACGCACCACTGACTTTTCGGATGTTATTTGCGTATTATCACATGCTCAAACGGTGAAGGAAAACATCGTGAGGAAACCTGCATGCTTGAGAGAATTCGCGATGGCATGTGAAGTCTGCCAACCCGCAGTAGGCTAGCGTGGTGGACTATAGCCTAATCCCTTTCAATTGAGAGGAGACCCGTGCCCAGCAGTGGGACAGTAATGGGTTGATGATGATGATGATGATGACATTGGAAGGGGTGGGGTGTAGCCGTGCTGTATAAAGTACTATCGGCCAAATACTCAAACGCTACTCAATTTTAAGTAGCACTAAATATAGCTACTTCTTTCTATTTGCAAGCGAGTGAAAGAGGCACAACGAACTACTTCCTACGAGGTCCTAACGTATTGAATAGAATCACAATGGAAGAGGTGGAGAGTGGCTGTGCTGTATAAAGTACTATCGGCCAAGTACTCAAACGCTACTCAATTTTAAGTAGCACTACATATAGCTACTTACTTATCTCGTGTAGCGTTTGAGTAATTGGCCGTGTTAGTTATAATATTCTGTACCATATTTTTTTATTCAGTACGACTACGTGACTAGATATTATTCAATACGACTAATAAAAATTGGTCTTAAAATAAAGTGCTTATGATATTTTTTTATGTTCACGAGAATTTCAAACGCAATATATCGGCATTACGTTATGTTATGCTACATGTAACAATATTATCACGAACGAAATATGACCTATAAAATATTTAAATTTAAAACTGGTACAACAAAATGAAATATTCAACGTTTACAAAGCGGGCTAACTTTATTTTACTATTTCGAACTCTACGTTACTGGAACTGGCAACTAGTGACAGTTTTTTAGTTGTTAAAATGTATAATCAGTTAGGAAATGCCGATGCCAACTAGATACTAAAAAAATATTACATGACTTGCAAAAGTGTCTATAAAAAGATCTATTTACGAAATAAACAATCCGTAAAGGATTTTTCCGCACTATTTAAAAAAAAGGTACCTATATAGGTAAATATGTTTCGATTTTCTTTTTTGACACTCTTTTCACTGAGTTAGTGTCTAAATGTCAAACTGTCAATCGTTTTAAAACTTGTTTCTTTTTTTGGGGCCTGCCCGCCACCCTGGGCCCCTACTACTGCAACCGCTGTAAGCCACGATCAACAATAACTACCTACCATTCCGACAATAAAACCCCAATGTTGTAAGGCTTATTTATTAGTACACTTGCGTCTTTAGGTTTTGGATTCCATTCCCAGGTCGAGCAAAGTGTTTTTGGGATTTTCTATGAAATTTTCAGTAAACATGGAGTTTGGTTTCGTCCAGTTGATTGCAATAGACTCGCCCCCTATTACATGGGACCTAAAACATACCGGTAAAACGTGTGTACATTAGTAAACCTCTGCCTAACCTTTCGAAGACTTCAAGCGCGATAATAATGGTAGTTACAGAATAGTTTGACATAAAGCAAATCGCGCACTGAAAAGATTTCACAGAGCTGCTGATTTTTTAATTGAATAGAGGAAGAAGAATGAATGCAGGCATACTTGTTCAGAAGTGCCACAAATCTAGGCGACACAAGTAAGAAAACGAACACATTATGTCTATCGAGAAAGAACCTAGTGTCAACTAGCGTAAGTCTTATTTTGGGTTTTTGTCTAAAAAGATAGTGCTAAAAACATTTTTATGTCAAGATTTAAGAGGTTCACGTTTTTAGTTCTTATTTGTTTTGTTGGTGAAAAGTTTAACTGCTTTGCTAAGTTTGTTTCATATAAGACGTGTAAAAGGATATAGTTTTGAGGTAGATAACCTGACCATAGCCATACCTGTGACCATAGCTGTGGTAGCTTAGTGGTGTGACATGTCATAGGTCTAGAGTTCAAACCCGGGCACGCACCACTGACTTTTTGGAAGCTATGTGCGTATTTATCACATGCTCAAACCGCGAATGAAAACATCTTGAGGAAACCTGCATGCTTGAGTGATTTTCTCGATGGCATGTGAAGTCTACCAACCCGCAATTGGCTAGAGTGGTGGACTATAGCCTAATCCCTCTCAAATGAGAGGAGACCCGTGCCCAGCAGTGGGACATTAATGGGTTGATAATGGTGATGATGATGAACCTGACCATAAGCTGTGATAGCTTAGTGGTGTGACCAGTGGTCTGTGATTTAAAAGGTCCTGAGTACGATCCCAAGGCACCACTAACTTTTCGAAGTGACATACAGACGTATTTGTCTCATAAGTTCTCAAACAGTAACATGGGAAGTCTGCCAACCCACACTAGCCTAGCGTGATGGACGATAGCCTAATCTTTCTCAAACGATTCAGTAAAAAGTCTTAATGAGGGGCAACATTTATCAAGACAAAGCCTTATGACAAAATTATATGCTTCATATAAGACCATGTTTGTGTCTGTTTGACATTAATATCATCTAAAATTAATAACAAACAAAAAAAGTTACAAGTACTGCAATGCTCTTCCGTAATGTCAAACCACTTACAATGGTATAAATTGATGATAGTTTTGATAGGTAGGGCATAACGTGATTCCTTGCTCAATTTGAGCTGTCCGACTGGGGATGTACCACCGCCTTACAGAAGACCGCAGTGAAACTACAATAGTTGTGTTTCTGCGAGTGTGTAAGGTTACCAGATCTCGTTGGGGGACTGACTATTCGGATAACATGGGAATTCCGTGCTGGAGAATTCTGGCCAGCACCAAGGCGAGCCATGCCTCGCACCTAGCCGGGGTCCAGCGATAAGAGCTGGACCGAAGCCCGCCGGGGTTGTGGTGCATGCTTTTGCGAATCCCATGGCCCCGGCAATAGGGTTGGTGGCGTTGACGGGTGCGGTTATTTAGTCGGTAAACGCTCAAGCGAAGTCCGACACACCCTGACACCTCTGGTGTTACAAATGTACAGAAACTGCTTATCCGCCGTAAAGCTTGCTTTCCAACATTGTGGATTAAACAAAGGATCTCTTACATGCTAAATAAGACTGCTTATACATGGAACGGGTCCAGATATTGCAGGTACAATATTTCAACATCAAGCATCACTAATTAAACACATTTATCTCCAAGTTGTGAGCCAGAAAGAGCGCTCACATAAATCATACAAATTAATTTAACTTCATTATACAATGGCAAATGTTTTAACTCATATATCTCACGGGATAGCGCTTGTTTGCTTTGGGAAATCGTAAAATGGAAACATTGTTCCTGAACAAATACACAGGTTATTCTACTTCGACGATCAAATAGATTTAAATTTGAATACTTAATAAATATTTCCATCTTTGCACGTTAAGGATTATGGCGGTGGATTAGCTTGGGATTTGGCTGGGTAGTCTTCTGATCGTAAGAGCTAGAACCAGGTTCGATATCCAAGTGTAAGTGCTGAACGTGAGGTTCGATTTCCAAGCCAAGCTATGGGTTATTAGGTCAAATCGTTTTTTTTTACTAACGCGAATATTAGACATTGTTTTTATCGCGTTTATTAATTACATCGTTATATTTTACATTATCATCAACCCCAACAGCAGTGGGCAATATGTAAAAAGAAGTTTTTATTTCAATATTATTAGGTTCGATTTTATTTGTATTGTGTTCGGTTGATAAAAGCAACTAAACCTTTCTGACTGATCCAAGTCAAAGCTTGCTTATGAGGATATTCGTACGGATGGACACCTGTATCTTTTAGCCAAGCTTTTCTATAAGAATTCTCTTGTGAATACGCAGTGACACTGAACGCTACAGGGTGTGAATTTAGGTGAAAAGTCCTTATCCTATGTTGAGTAAAAAACAAAATAAACATTGGGTAAGGGTAGGGTGAAATACTACAGTGGATTTAATTTTTTTTTTATTAAGAAAGAAAAATTCAACCGCCGGCGGGACTCGAACCCGCGTCTGCTGGATAAGTACTCCAGACGCTCTGCCAACTGAGCCACCGAGGTATCCATTCAGTTAGAGTCCCGCCTGAGGTGGAATTTTTCTTCCTTAATAAAAAAATTAAAATCTTAGCTTGAAATATGCTAAAAAATACAAAAAAAATACTACAATGGAGTACTTGACAAATAATTGTAAGACACTAACATAGCTTAGCTAACCATTGTAAGGTATACTCTCAAAAACACCTATATAATTTGTTGTTAATGTCAGGGTACAGACGCAGTGCTGCCAGTTTGGTTAGTAATTGTAATGACACTGACATTAATGGCAGATTGAACTATCATTCATTCTTTCGTGCTGTTATAATGACTGACAAGCAAACGTCTTGAACAAGTGATGTCTCACTTTTGATTTGACCGAGCTAACGCAAGGTTGTGTAATTAAAATATAAAATAAATCCGTTTAAATCCAATTGAACTATATTCATTTCTGAGGTATAAGGGGTGATCCTTTATCTCAGAAGTGGGATATATCAAGTGCGCCCACGATTTTAAAGAACTTTCGATATTCAAGAAAAAAAAACAAAGTACCTACACGTGATTTACTTTTTTTTTTCGTAATCGTAATTTTATTTCGTCTTGAAAACTTAATATGGATACAACGAACAATGATACAAACGACAAGACACGTCGCTATCAGCGAAGGACATCAGATCGAACACCTAATCGGCTAAAACGACGCCGATCGATAAGCAGTTCGTCCGAATTTCGGGACGGTAGTGTAAGCCGTCATAGTCATGGACGGCGCTACGTACGTGAATCCAGTTCTGATACGGAAAGGAGCGATACGCGGAGAAGCCGTAGCAGCAGAAGACGTAGTCGCAGTGTGGCGAGGCATCGCAATTGCAAGAGGTCTGGCCGCGATTCGAAGATGAAACGCAGCAGCAGGAGGCGTAGCAGCAGAAGGCGTAGCAGCAGAAGGCGTAGCAGCAGAAGGCGTAGCAGCAGAAGGCGTGGCACCAGGAGGCGTAGCAGTAGGAGGCGTAATAGCAGGAGGCGCAGCCGAGATTGCAGTATGAGGTCGGTAGTGAGCGCAAACGAGCGTAACACCCCTCCCATCCAGGTAAGTGGTTCTAACTCTCTAAGTGGTGATACACAGACTTTCCTATCGAACTTAGTAAAGGCTTTGACAAATGATCGACCACAGGGTAACAAGTTTCCTATGTTGGGTAATGTGATACCCGAATTCGATCCAATGGTTAAAGGTCAAACTATTCATATGTGGATTCATAAGGTAGATGAGTGCGCCAGGCTTTATAATTGGGTCGATGACCAGATTATACACTACGCCTTGCCCAAGTTGTCAGGTGTGGCCAAGACCTGGTACCAAGCTCTCCCGACTATGTCGTTTTCGTGGCCTGAATGGAAAACTAAACTGGAGGTGTCTTTTCCTAGTAGTGATGACTACGCCGAGTTATTAACTGAGATGTTGTCTAAGCGCGTTCGATATAATGACTCGTTAGAACTTTACTATTACGAGAAAATTAATTTACTTAATCGGTGTGAAATACAGGGTAGAAGGGCTGTAGACTGCTTATTATATGGAATCGATGACCGATCTTTAAGATTAGGAGCAAAAGCTGCAGGGTGTCAGCAACCTGAGCAAGTTTTGAAGTACTTTCTCTCGATTAAACAACAATCTCGCGAAACAGATAGACTAAAACCAATAAACGAAAAGCGTATTAATACTAGTATGATGACGATTAGTAATAACGCTAAACAAGCGGTAAATAGCAATGAGTCGAGGGTTTCTAGATCACAAAATGGCCCAATTATATGTTATAATTGCAATGAGCCGGGACATTTTAGTACTAAGTGCACAAAAAAAATATTAAAGTGTAATGTTTGCAATAGATTAGGACATTTAACTGTAAATTGTCCCAGATTGCCGACTGATTCTGCAGGTAAGAATGATAAACCTAAAGACATTATGCGTATTGAAACCAATAATGCTAGTGACTCTAAATATTTGATCGATCTTAAAATTAACGGTGAAGTCGTTCAGGGTTATATCGATTTGGGTAGTCAATGTACATTACTCAGACACAGTGAGGCTATTAAAAGAGGTATTTCTTGGACCGATAGGAGTTTACCAACTATGAGAGGTATTGGCAATAATATAGTAAAACCATTAGGTGTAACAAACATTAACATTGATATACAAAATATAGTGGAAGATGTCACTGTTTATATCGTCGACGATAACATTATCAAATATCCAGTTTTGATAGGTCATAGTTACACAGAGAAACCAGGTATTGTTATAACAAAAACCACTGATTCTTTGACCTTTTATCGTGATAGCTTGACAAAGCTAGAATTAAGGTTACAAAATGACGTTACGATTCCTCCGAGGGAGATGTTTTTTCTACCTGTTATATCTGCCGTAGATTATTCAGGCACAGCGTATGTAAGAGGCTCTTTGCGAGGCGCGCAGTCACCCGAATATTATTTGCTGCCCGGCGAGTATGATTTAGAACGCGGAAAGGGAGTGTTGCTAGTCCAAAATTTTTCCGATAAACCCGTTACACTCAAACAAAACGTTCTTGTTACACGTGGTATTTGTACTAGAACTTGCTTAAACATTAATTTGCTAGATTTTAATAACACTGAGACTACTAATTCACTTAACTATGGTGAACAACTTGACAATTATGAAGTTAAAAGATTAAAAGAGTTACTTAAGAAGTATGAAACATGTTTTTCGGATAATTTGAATGATCTAGGCTTAACCACAGTAGTGCAAATGGATATTGAATTAAACGACACGCACCCAGTGGTCTACAGACCGTATAGGCTTTCTTTTCCAGAACGTGAACAGGTTCGGTCTATGGTTAAGGAAATGATCAATGCGGACATTGTATGTGAATCTAACTCACCATACGCCAGTCCAGTTCTCTTAGTGAAGAAAAAGACTGGCGAGAGTAGGTTGTGTATTGACTATCGTGCCTTAAATAATAAAACTCGCAAAGAACACTACCCGTTGCCTTTAATTGACGACCAGCTTGATCGGCTGGCTGGTAATTCATTATTCATAAGCTTAGACCTTGCGTCTGGCTACTATCAAATCGCGATTAGTGCAAATTCGCAAGACAAGACTGCGTTTGTCACGCCTGATGGACAGTACCAATTCAAACGTATGCCCTTTGGACTGGCTAACGCACCTTCAGTTTTCCAGCGAACAATGAATACAATATTATCAAAGGTCAGCTACACAATTATCTATATGGATGATATACTAATCCCAGCGCGATCTTATGACGAAGGGATTATACGCTTAGAAGAAGTATTACAAATTTTAAGAGACGCAGGATTGACTTTAAAATTAAAAAAATGTAATTTCTTCTGTACGGAATTGGATTTCTTAGGTTTCCATGTTAGTGGTGAGGGTATAAGACCGGGAACACGAAAAACTCTGGCTGTCAGTAGTTTCCCGACTCCAAGAAACGTCCATGACGTTAGGAGATTTGTGGGTCTAGCCAGTTTCTTTCGTAGATTCGTAAAAGACTTTGCACTTATAGCACGCCCATTGACGGACCTACTGAAGTCCAAATTCACCTGGAGATGGACAGAAAAAGAGGAAAAAGCTTTTAATGTCTTAAAGGCTAAATTGATTGAACGCCCCATTTTGGCCTTGTGCGATGCTAAATTAGAAACCGAATTGCATACAGATGCTTCAAAGTTAGGGATAGCTGGAATTCTTATGCAGAGGAGTAGTGACGGTCTGCTGAGGCCCGTGGCTTATTACAGTCGTAAGACTTCCGTAGACGAGCAAAGATTCCACTCATTTGAGTTGGAGACTCTCGCGGTAGTTGCATCACTGAATCGTTTCCGTGTATATTTATTAGGTCTAAAGTTTAAGATAGTCACTGATTGCAACGCGCTTCGCACTACCTTAACCAAAAGAGACGTCATACCCCGAATCTCTCGTTGGTGGGTGCAGTTTCAGGAGTACGACTGCGAAATCGAGTACAGACCGGGCTCTCGAATGGCTCATGTGGATGCTCCCAGTCGTGGTCCTGTTGCTGGGCCTGCCAACGAAGACTCCGATCACGTTATTGATGTATTAAGCGTGGATGTCCGTGATTGGATCGCTACAGTACAAAGTGATGATAGTGAGTTAAAACGGATACGAGAAATATTAGAGGATGATAATACAAAGTTTGTCGCAGATGTTTGTAAAAATTATCAATTGAAAGGTAGTCATGTGTATAGGATTTCAGACGACGGTTTGCGCTGGGTGGTTCCTAGGGGCTGCAGGTGGCAGGTGTTGCGCATGAATCATGACGATGTGGGTCACTTTGGTTATGAAAAAACATTAAGTAGATTAAAAGGTGCCTTTTGGTTCCCTAAGATGCGTAAATTCACTAAAAAATATGTTGCCGCGTGTTTAGAGTGCGCGCATCACAAAGCACCGGGCGGTCCCAAGGAAGGTATGCTCCACCCCATACCCAAGTTAGAAAAACCTTTTCATACCGTCCACGCTGATCATCTGGGTCCGTTCATACGTTCAAAAAGGGGCAATATGTATTTGTTAGTCATCATTGACGCATTTACTAAATTTATAAATATAAACGCGGTTAAAGACACTAAAACAGCCACTGCCATAAAGATATTCAAACAACATTTCAGCTACTTTGGGTTGCCTTCGCGACTGATAACTGACCGTGGTTCATGCTTTACTAGTGCTAAATTTAAAGATTTCATGGGAAAGGTAAAAATAAAACACATTTTAAATGCGGTAGCGACCCCAAGAGCGAATGGTCAAGTCGAAAGGTTTAATCGGACTATTTCTGATGCCTTAAGCACTAAGTGTCATGATGGGAATGACAATGTCTGGGATGACTATATTGGAGATATACAGCTAGGAATTAATACTACTGTCAATAAAACTACGGGTAAAAGCCCGTCTGAGTTGCTATTCGGTTGTAAATTAGTCAGTGCGTCTGATAATTTATTGATTGATGTTATAAATGAAACATCAGGACGACTTATAGGCGAAGATTTAATGCAATTAAGGTCAGATGCAAAAGAAAAAATCGAAAAGCAACAGGAATACGCTAAGGGACAGTTTGATAAACGTAGGAAAAAACAAACAAATTACAATGTAGGTGATCTTGTTAGGATCGAGAGGACTGTCATCGACAGGGATCACGTGGGTAAATCAAAAAAGCTCATACCAAAATTCCAGGGTCCATACAGAATCTTAAAAGTTTTACCTAACGATCGGTTTCTTGTTGAGGACACTCCTTTAACGAGAAAAGGAAATAAAAGATATGAGAATGTTATTGCGTTGGATAAAATCCATCCTTGGATGAATTTTAGTGGTTATTCCAGTGGCACAGAGAGCGACCAAGGTAATGGCACTGATACGGCTGATGACTGAATATTTTGATCTAGAGTACTTATTATGTTTATGTATTTGTTTTTGTTTTTATTGATCTGTTTTCTCAGAGTATTTCTCTGACAGAGGAAGGTATTGTGTATCACTGCTGAGATTGATGTTAGCAGGATTTAGACCTATTTATATGAGCGATTAGTGCAGAATGAGAATGGCATCGAGTACGATGTCGCACAGATGATCGCAAGATAGTGATTAAGACCTGCATTGTAAGCACAGCTAGTTAAGAGGTTAGTGCAGATTTAGAATGGTACTATAATGGTGCCGCACATATGACCATAGATTATAACAAACTGTGCAAGACATACGAACAAATTTTGATTGTTAATAAGAAGTTGATTTAACAGAATGATTGTTCCTTTGTAACAAAAGAAATAAGAATATACATACATATATATTTTTTTTTTGTATAGATTTTGTTATTGTTTTGTCTAATTACTGATTTGTTATTATATATTTGTTACGCTTAGGTATTATTATAACTAGTAAATTAATTTGAATGTACAAGTGAGAGGACTCACTTGTACAGGATGGCCGAACTGTAAGGTATACTCTCAAAAACACCTATATAATTTGTTGTTAATGTCAGGGTACAGACGCAGTGCTGCCAGTTTGGTTAGTAATTGTAATGACACTGACATTAATGGCAGATTGAACTATCATTCATTCTTTCGTGCTGTTATAATGACTGACAAGCAAACGTCTTGAACAAGTGATGTCTCACTTTTGATTTGACCGAGCTAACGCAAGGTTGTGTAATTAAAATATAAAATAAATCCGTTTAAATCCAATTGAACTATATTCATTTCTGAGGTATAAGGGGTGATCCTTTACCATATATGGGCATTTGTCTGAAATAAAAGTTTTTCATATAATGATGTCATATGATATTTAATCAATATGCCGCGATTAAATTTGCTATTATGCCTCTTGGATTATTATAGTAGTTCAATCAATATTTAACCATAAGAACTAAATAGATTTATTACAATTTTATGTTTTTGACCATATTAAGATTTTGTCCATAGTCAAGGATCTGAAACATTCGAAGTAAGTAATATTAGGTAATACCTACCGCGATAAAATCCGTAAAAATAAGTTTTATATCTTAGTCTTGGTATTTGCGGAACTGTAAGAAATCAGTAGGTATATTATGTTATTTTATTTGGGATCTGCTTCAATCCTTACTGTGAACACCAGAAATAAGACACCAGAAAACGTAGCGTGAGATGGTCTCCAACGAGATGGAGATATTCTGGTAAAGGTCGCGAGTGGTAGTTGGATGTGGGTGGCGTATTATCGGCACTTGCAGGCGGCACCCTTTGTTCAGCAATAGATGCTGAATAAATGCTGGCTTAATGAAAGCTGATTATAAGGATATTAACAGTGAACAAAATCCGTTTGAAAGCAAAGATAATACAGTGAAATGCGGAATCAAAAATAGCATCACCTATGTAGATATCCTAATAGTTATGCTGTTATTATTGGTTTACTAAATCTGTAACTACAGATTTAGTATACAGATTTAGGAAAATGGGATAAAACGTCAAAATTGACGATTCATCCTATTTTCCGTATACCCACATTGGTGTTAAGAGTGAATTTAAAAATTAGGTAGTACTTACATAGGTATAATATTTTAATTTTATCATACAAAAGGTCATATATAGGTATGTCATAAATCACTGAAAATACGCGAGAAATTCCTCGGAAATTTTCACAACAAAGGCGCTTCGGAATCACAACAACACAATAGGTTGATATTTCCGACGAAAACGCACAAATCCATATCGGATCTTTGATAAAATTCCGGTAAAAAAAAATACCTGCATGAAAACCGATGTTATACACTAATTAACGTCGATACCAACCTTATACCGCCAACATTCAAAATTATGCGATTCTCTCCATCCATTCCTGTTAAATGCTCACAGTTATAAACATTTGAAACAAATTCACAACACTATTCATCCGATCACATACAAAGTCGAAATTTCGAAAAGAAATTCGAACGTTCCAATTTCGTAAATTACACAAGCCTTTGATCACGACGCGGATATTGTTGACGTTTTTATTCGCGTGTTTTAAAGACGGCGCGGCGCGCGGGCGCGTGCGGTTTCGTCGGCCGTCCACTCGGCACTGGCTGGGATGAAATGAGATGTAGGGGCGAATCCACCCCCCACCTGTGGCCTGCACGCACTGCAGTCGACCCCTTTGCGCCTTTCAAGTTTATGACGGAGCTAGCGGGCACGCTTTTAGTGGTTTTTCATTCAACATTAGTTACATAAATGTTAGATTTGCAATTATTTTTTAGTGGGTGTCTGTCGACGCTATTGGAGTTTCCATGCGGAAATATTTTTAACTAGTTTTCCTCTCGTTTTATGAGAGCAGAGTTTCCTCATAAGTCAAAATAATATTGACATATAAACTTAGTAATGATACTCATTCATTGTACCTCTTTTTTTTCAAAATATAATACCCAGTTTACGGGCAAGTGATTGAGACACCAATATATTACTTAAAGGGTACTCAAAATGCAGTAGCATTTGATCATCCAGCTAGACATTAGTTTCGTAATATCCACCGTCTAAAAATATATCTTACGATCTTTTACTTCCTTGACTTTTTACTCAAATTATCACCAAAACAGGTAACTGACAGACAGATAGACACACTCGCATTTAATATATTATTATGGATTACGCATTTACGCAATCGAACATTCTAGATTTCTCGTTCCCGTTTTAGTCAATGATCGGTCAGCTTAACACAATATGTCAACTACAGGGGCAGTAAATGGTGGTTTTGTACCAACTATTTGCATCCTTCGTGCACCCACCGTTGAATGGGGGTCCCTAATGAGCACCCCATTGTCCTCGCTGACACGACATCCACCCATGCTTCCCCCATTGCTCTCCTGTGATGTCGTACCTCCTATTCCTGAAAGTTATCTGTTCATTGCTGTACAATGTTATTTGGAAATGTATCTAATACCAATCTGATTGAGGGTTATATTACTTTGTATCCATGTTCGTGAAGAGCTTTTGTTCTAGGTATATTTTTTGTGACAACCATTTTCTTTGTATGTTTCAACATGTTTTTATAAGAGCTGTGGTAGCCTAGCGGTGTGACCAGTGGACTGAGACGTCAAAGATCTCGTGTTCGAACCCAAGGCACGCACCACTGGCTTTTCGGAAGTTATGTGCGTATTTATCACATGCTCAAACGGTGGAGGAAAACATCGTGAGGAAACCTGCATGCTTGAGAGATTTGTCTCGATGGCATGTGAAATCTGCCAACCCGCAGCAGGAGGAGAAAGGAATGACAGGAGACCCGTGCCCAGCAGTGGGACGTTAATGGGTTGATGATGATGATGATGTTTTTTTCTGTTGTATAAGTATTTATTTTAAAATAGCTACTAGCGGCCCGTCCCGTCTCCGCACGGGTGGACTGGTAATAAATATGGCCTATGTTACTCGGGGATAATGTATCATTCTAATGGTGAAAGAATTTTTGAAATCAGTTCAGTGCTTTTTGAGTTTATTTGTTACAAACATAAAAAAATGCAAATCTTTCCTCTTTATAATATTAGTATGTATAGATGTATATAAAATGAGCCAAGAAATCAACAAAAGGTTGAATAAAATGAGTAATTGTACGCAGATGAAGTCGTGAGAGCAAGCTAGTATTAATATAATTTGAATATCTACCGATATATCAGATATTTTACAGAATATACTTGTGGCCATGGAATTAAATATTCAACAGATTAATTATCTGAAGACAGTTTAATTAAATCACCCATTCAGGCAATGCAATTAATTAATTAATTCTTGCTTCACATTTTACTTTGATTTTCATCTACTTTTATTTGAAACCGTTCATTACCTTCGGAATTTAATCATACCATAGACAAAAGCCATTGTTTCCATAGATTGCTTAGATTATTGGGAGTGCGATTCGTATTTATGATTATTAGCTGCGTTATAATTAATGATGCGATAGGTTCTGTTTAAATAATCTGATTTATAACTCACGTTTATATTTCTATAGTTTAATTTCTTAAACGAATATTTAAGGCAAAGAGTGAGAGAGAAATATGAGACAGAGTGAAGAAAAATTATAAAAGAATACATTTTTAGGTACCACTATTTAAATTGTTTTTGTAAATAGGAAACTATAATTTACTAACTCACTAAACTGTTGAGGTAGTAATTATTATTGTGATCATATTTATTTTATTTTATTTTAACCATAGGTCATTTTAACCGCATACTTTCCATCATATTTTTAATCACTAAATAACATCAAAAATGAGGACCCGATTAGTAGTAGGCATTAAAAGCTGCGTTCTGTGGTGCGGGTCCTGGGTTTGAAGCCCAGTAAGAGCAATTGCTTTTGCTGTGGCCGTGGTATTTCTATGTACATATGTATATGTATTTAGAACAAATACATCTGTGTAGTAGATCCACCATCTAGTATCCGTAACACAAGCCGCGTTGCTTAGCTCGGAACTAGATGACGATGTGTCATAATGTCCGAATTTATTTATTATTAATACAAATATGCCATAGAGACATGTTATCTTTGCAGTAAGACTGCAATTTACTGCTTTAATAATAATAATATTTTTCAGATAAAATAATTCATCTCATTTAAATCTGATCTCATTTTATAACAATAGTTCGCAGTCATTCGAAAGATTTGAACAAGTTTTTAATTAAAAACGGAACAAGACTGACATTCCCCTGATGTAGGACGAACATTTTGCCCAAAACTTTTTTATCACTTCAGAAATCTACAGGAATTTTGTCACAAAGATATGCAATTGAATACATTTTTACGGTTCATAATTTTTTTAACATAGTTTGAAAGTTTAGTTTTTTTTATTCATCGTGTGGTAGCCTAGATGTGTGACCAGTGGACTGAGATGTAAAAGATCTCAAGGTCGAACCCAGGGCACGCACCACTGACTTTTCGGAAGTTATGTGCGTATTTATCACAAGCTCAAGCGGTGAAGGAAAACATCGTGAGGAAACCTGCATGCTTGAGAGATTTGTCTCGATGGCATGTGAAGTCTACCAACCCGCAGTAGGCTAGCGCGGTGGTTAAATGAGAGGAGACCCAGCAGTGGGACGTTAATGGGTTGATGTTAAAAGTTTAAAAGACTCATTATCAACTCATTTACTGTCCCACGTTTCCTGTCATTTATGAGAACAATAAGGCTATAGTCCACCACGCGCTAGCGTGGTATGGGTTGGCAGAGAACTACTGAACGCTGATTGGAACTGTTTGCGCAGCTTTTGCCCGCGACTTCATCTGCGCAAAATTTAGATGAAATTTGGTATGGCGTGAAGAGGTAACAGACAGACATACAGACACACTTTCGCATTTATAATAAGGATGTTACAGTCCTATACATATAATCGGAAAATCCATTAACACGAGTACATATTAAAATTCTAAGTAGTCAATAGTCTAAAATTTGTTTTTTTTATAGTGATAATCGTTTCAAAGATCAGGCGGCTCACCTGATAGTAAGTGATCACCGCCGCCCATGGACATTTGCAATACCAGAAGACTTGCATATGCGTTGCCAACCCCTGCAGAAACAGTTAAGGTTTCTTAAAATAGGGAATTACTAAAAAGACAGCAAACGGAATGCCCATGCTGTCAGAATAGTAATTCCCCCAACGAGCTCTGGTAACCTTACTCACTCGCAGAAAGACAACTATTGTTGATTCACTGCGGTATTCTGTAAGGCGGAGGTACTTCCCCAGTTGGGCAGCTCAATTTGAGCGAGAAATCTGGCTATCCCTTACCTCCTATAAAAACAACCGGGTTTCGGAAAGCAGGAACATGTACTAGCAACTTTTCACAGCTAAAAACCACTTCACGAGAATAACTGCCTTATCTTATGGAACAGCGCTTTTGGAATATGTGCTGAAAAAGTTTGGCAACATACTGTGAAAATATTTTGGTAGCAAAAATTGAAACATTGCAATTTTTAAACCAAATTTTCACAATACACTTTTACGTGCTTTATTGGGAATCTGCATTTTTTTAAAGATTTATGCAACAACGGTTTGACACTTCTTATAATCTACTTGTTGTTGCTCGTAGCTTCGCACGCACAATTTAATACTATTTTCTCCTCGTCATTTCGCCAGTTAAGGGTTGAATGTACAAAACACAATAATAAAACATAAAAAAAAAAATGCATACATACGAAACACGTTGGTATGCATTTATTTTTGCTGAGAAGCTTGAATATTAAATTTCATCCTTTTTACTTTAAAATTAACGGACTTCCCATATAAAAATATTTTGTAACCATTGTGGTTTAGGTTCTGTATTGATAAATTTTATCACAAGCTTAAATGGTGAATGAAGGAAAGCATCGTGAGGAAATCTGCATGCCTGAGAGATTTTCTCATCACCGTTCAAGCTATTAGATATATTCATTTTTTAATTTTAATTTATCCAATAAATAAACCAATCCGTATAATATCTATACTATAGTTCAGTTTGTAATGTTTACATTTAATATGATACAATATAATGTATTCAATTGTAGGGAAGGGTTGAGCATTGTCTTCGTGCCCACCAACCGCAGTGGAGGGTTGATCTCTGTTTTGTTAACCATGATGTGATTTTAGCTGATTGTCTTAATTTAATTTGTATGGGGGAGAATAATTAATACTGCTTAGCAATGTAGTAATAGGTACCTATGTTATTATGATATTTTGTCTCGGTATGTTTTTTTTAGATAACCATATTAGTGCAGCAAGAACATAAAGCTGGCTTTTGTGGTATATCGGTGAATGAGTAAGCATCAATCAATGATAAACCTAATACAAACCGTTCATTATCATACCATCAAATAAAAATTTTAAAAACTCCCGGCTCATATTTTGGCGGTTATCTTGAACCGATTTTCATCAAATACAGCCAAGAACATTCCCGAAGAACTCACCTATCAAACAAAAAAAAAACAAAATCGGTTCATCCGTCCGGGAGCTAAGATGCCACAGACAGACACACACACAGACACATCAAACTAACAAACACCCCGTCGTTTTGCGTCGATTAACAAGAGATAATAAGCTGTATGTGTATATGGATTAATTACACACATGATATTTTAATACTCTTTGTAGGCTTAAGCTGAGACCGCAGACATGTGATGTAGTGTAACAGCCTTTAGCATTTGTTTCGTAAATAATAAATGAGAGATTTTACGTAATGAAAAACTAGAGTAAATTTTCATATTAGGCGTGAAAGCAGAATTAATGCCGTGGAAATGCGTTCTTTGAGAAGTATGTGTGGTGTAACTTTGAATGAAAGATTGAGGAATGATGTGATAAGAAAACGTTGTGGTTTGAAAGACGACGTAGTGACAAAAGTCGAGAAGAATGTACTGAGATGGTTTGGGCATGTTGAAAGGATGAATGATCGGCGATTGACGAAAGGAATTTATAAGGCGGATGTTAGTGGAAACGCCGGGAGGGGGCGCCCTAGAAGGACATACACCGACCGAATTGGTGAACTCCTTCAAAAAGTTCGGGTGCGCAGTACTCGTAACCGGCGCGCGTGCATGACGAGATGTATGAATGTGGACGAGGCAAAAGTGGTATGCAGGGACCGTAGCGCGTGGCATTCTGTAGCTTTTGCCTACCCCCATGGATAAAAGGCGTGAGTGCATGTATGTATGTATGTACTTTCATATATTTATTATTGCCTTTATGCTTCGTCCGCGTAAAATTAGTAATTTTATTTCCACCGCCTCTTTTCCCCTTTTTTTTAAAGGATGATTTCCGGGATGAGACCTAAGTATCGTATGTCCTACCCCGGGAACTCAAACTATCTCTATACAAAATTTCGTCTAAATCGGTTCAGCGGTTATAGCGTGAAGAGGTAACAGACAGACAGATAAACACACTTTCATATTTATAATATTTATTATGATTAAATTATCATCATCATCAACCGAAGTATTGTCCCACTGCTGGGCACGAGTCTCCTCTTATTTGAGAGAGATTAGGCTATAATCCACCACGGTAGCCTACTGCAGGTTGGCAGACTTCACATGCCATCGAGAAAATCTCTCAAGCATGCAGGTTTCCTCACGATGTTTTCCTTCATCGTCTGTTCATGTGTTAATACGCACATGATGCGTGCCTTGGGTTTGAACTCGAGACTTTTGACTGCACAGTCCACTGATCACACTGCTAGGCTATTACAATGCATTAAACATTATATTCTAAATTATTTTACTTCATAGACATATTTTAAACTACGGGGCATCAAACTTTCTTCATTCCTTAAAAATGTATCACTTAGTTTGCACCCACATAAATTCCTGTTTGAATTCTCATCAAAAACACCCCGTGCGTATTAAGGGTTGGAATCAGTTAATTTTCATTAACCATCACTGAATATATTTGGGTTGAGAAAGGAGGAAAACGTTTTGAAAGTTTTTTTTGGAAAAATATAATATGATTAGAAATGACATACCATCAAGTCTGTATCTCTAAAAGATTAGATAAAGAAAGGGGTGCCGTTTCTCATGATTTGCCGTTTAGCTCAGCGGTAGTTAACATTGCCTGCCTGTTATGGGTTCCGGGTTCGAATCCCGGACAAATGAAATGAAATACTCACGTAACTTCGAACAGGCAGTGGTGCGTGCCATGAGGTCGAACTCAGGAGCTTACAGTTCTCTAGTCACACATACCGCCTACAGCTTCTCAGAAACCAAAAGATTAATCAAACATTAATCAAGGACATTACTTTAAGTAACTCTAACCCTTAAAACATTTATAAACTCAAAAACATGGAATTCATTTGGAATCATATGGAGTTGTATAGTTTGTCTGGTCGTGACCTTGAATTCGAAACATCGGGATAAAAAAAATATACTGTGATAAAAAAACCATCGAAAATTCATCAATTCGCGTGGGTGTAAGAAAGTAAACTAATAATATATAACATTAAAACAATATATCCTACGATAGATTTGGGAAGTGATTCTGATATTATATTTAAAGTAACCACGTAGAACGGCCTTGAAAAAAAATTGCCAGCGGCAGTATGAATTGTGACATGCGATGTTTTTATTATCATACATACATACACTCACGCCTTTTTCCCACGGGGGTAGGCAGAAACTACAAAATGCCACGCGCTACGGTCCCTGCATACCACTTTTGCTTCGTCCACATTCATACATCTCGTCATGCACGCGCGCCGGTTACAAGTACTGCGTTTTTATTATCACTCTACATTTATTATTACTAGACGAATAAAATGTGCCCACCTTTAAAATATTTTCTAGACCTAATATTATCAAATAACAAATGAGTCACTATCACGTTGATCATCTAGATATACACATATACATAGATATGTATCTATAGATACATACTCAGACAAAGACTCACTATCAATATTTATGTAGGTTAGGTTGAAAAGATATACGATTCTAGCAGTTTTTTAGTGAATTACGAAATTCATTTTCAATGCTGCAACTGAATTTTATCATTAGTTATTTTGATAAAATATATTTTGCTTTTCCATACAAAATTTTAACATAAAATAAATAATGTTAATATAATATAATATTATGAACAATATACAAGTGATAATAACTTGGATTTAACTATTATAGACAGGATAGATCAAATATTACAGAGACGTAAACGCGCAAGCGACTCCTCTCCTCTGGCGTTGCAAACGTCCATGAGTTACGGTAAAGCGGGAACTATCTGCATTACGAAACTATTGGCATGAAAGTACACTCAGTACCCATAAAGATACGACTCATGCATTGTAAACGTCAAGTTTTACATCGTTTAAGTCGTATCTTTATGTGTACTTGAGTATGCTTTTTCATTTCACTAGTTTTGTAATGTCATTTCGGCTTGACTGCTTATCATCAGGCCGGCCTTAAGACTGTTTGCCGTTCTCGTGGTATAAGAAGATAATAATATCAAACAGGTTTGGTAATAAAACCTTTTTTTTAATTCAAAGAATCCCGTCTGAGTTGTTTCTGTCATCTATCAAAAACATTTAAAAAGTTTGAGAGAAGAAACAATACTTTCGCGTTCATAAAAAGTTATGATATCAAAAGTCTTAAAGGTCGAATTCATCCTCTATTAAAACTACAAAAAAGTTCATATATATTTTTTAAAGAAAACGAACTATGTTTTATTAATTGTATCGCGTTATATTGATATTATTTAATCCCGGCGTTTCGGATCTTTCGGTTGATAAAAGTCGGGTTAAAATTACGCTATATTATGGATGCTGATTCATGGTTAAGGGCAGACTGAGGCGTTAGTTGTCTTGAATTTATAATTACTAACAGCTATATTATTGTTAATTATTGAAGTTTTAATTTCGTTCTAAATACAGAAACATCATGAAGGTATCTCGGTCAACATAAACATCCCATGTCAGACCTGTGGCAGACGTGTCGCCATCGGTTCGGTTTATTTAGCCATCAAAAACGTTGTAAGTATATCATACAATAAGTAGGTACACCATGAATCGTCTGGTCTAGACGAAAAAGTCCATATACCTACGGTTTTTCAGTAATAAAAATAACGTTTGTATTTTTTTTGTTTGTATGGAAAAGTACTTCCATCTAATATCAATTCGAAGAATGAAATACTTATCTTTATCTCCCGACAGATAAACTAGATAAGGCGTCATACAGATCAAATGATTCAGTAGTCAACTATTTACTTTCGATAGTCGGTGTAAAGATTAGTCAATAGTCAGTGAAAATTAGCAATAATGTTGCAAAATTGGGTGTATTTATTGTTGGCTGTTAGCACAGTGTGCTGTTTACCTAATTTATTTGATACGAAGAAATTCAGAATTGGAATTGAATATGATCGTAAGTTGTTTTTATTTTTATCACACTACTTGCTAACAACAAAGAAAATAGTAACTTTATGATCTCTTTTCCGTTGCGTCAACCTCTTTTGGCGACGAACTGTGGATGCCTAGTGGTGTGACCAGTGGACTGTCATCTCAAAGTTCAAACCCAAGGCACGCACCACTGACTTTTCGGAAATTATGTGCGTGTGCATGCTCAAACGGTGAAGGAAAACATCATGAGAATACCTGCATGCTAAAGAGTGAGAGATATTGTCGATACCGTGGCACCGACTCCAAAAATTTAAATTAAAGGTAGGATATTTTTATAGGTTAATTAGTGACGAATTTTGTTTTATTAGATTTAGTATTATTTTTAACTTTCTAGTGCTTTTAAACATTTTTGAAGTCGTTTTTTTTTGTAATACTTTGGTGTACAATAAAATATATTTAAACTTGTCATAAACTTTTCTTTCCTATTTTTGTTAAAAGACTTTTCAAGTACTTATTCTAGCTGCAACAGGAAATAAATTCTACAAAGCGTCTCGGCGTCTTTCTAGTCTGACAGTTACAGAAAACAGTCTTTATTTCTTAGTACAGATTGCTTTCAGAGAAAAAGTAACTAGTTTTTAATAACACCTCCTTGGTTTGAAATATTGTGTTTAACTTGGAAGAAGTATTCAAAATTAATTGTTAATGGTTAAAGGAAATACTCAAATGCTACTACTCTTTCACTTTATAGGAGAGTAAAAGAAACAGCACTATATTTGACTGTTACTTCAAATTGTGGCACCCTTAAATATATGACCATAAGTCATCATCAACCCATTAACGTCCCACTGCTGGGCACGGGTCTCCTCTCATTTGAGAGGTTACGCTATTGTCCACCACGCTAGCCTACTGCGGGTTGGCAGACTTCACATGCCATCGAGACAAATCTCTCAAGCGTGCAGGTTTCCTCACGATGTACCTATTCCTTCACCGTTTGAACTTGTGATGAATACGCACATCAATTTCGAAACGTCAGTGGTGCATGGCTTGGGTTCGAACTCGAGACTTTTGACATCTCAGTCCACTGGTCACATCACTAGGCTACCACAGTATACCACAGCATAGGATACCATAAGATAGTATTAGATAATTATATATTGTGATAGATTGTATGTAAAAACAAAATCTTCACTCCGCGCAGATCACGATGACGACCCAATTAGTCCAGCGGTAGATAACACTGCCTTCTGTGCTATGGGTCCGGGTTCAAATCCCGGTAGGGTCAAATGTTTGTGTGATGAGCATAAACATTTGTATCCGAGTCATGGATGTATCTATGTAAAATATGTATGTATTTACAAAAAAAAAAGTATATGTAGTATATCAATCATCTAGTATCCGTAACACAAACTTCGTTGCTTAGGTTATTTACCATTGTGTAGTTACTTGTTTCGTAAATAACTGCACGATTATTCACGTATAAGCTATGAAAAATATGATCTAGCGTAGTTACCCAAATAGATTTAATTTTTAATTATTGAATATATACATAGCTTTTACTTCCGTTTATATCAATATATAAAGTATCAACGTAGTTTCCCCACGTGATCAAATCAGAAATGAGGAGATCCGTAGAAGAACCCGGGTCACTGACATAGCCCGAAGAATCGCCAAACTCAAGTATTAGTGGGCAGGGCACATTGCTCGAAGAACAGATGGCAGTTGGGGCTTGAAGGTTCTCGAGTGGCAACCGCGAATTGAAAGACGCAGCGTGGGTAGGCCTCCGGCAAGGTGGACCGACGACCTGGTAAAAGTCGCTGGAATCCGCTGGATGCAGGTGGCCCAAGACCGGTCGTTGTGGAAATCTTTGGGGGAGGCTTATGTCCAGCAGTGGACGTCCTCTAGCTGACATGATGATGATAAACTGATAAAGTATCAACCAGTGTAGGAAATCAGCCTAATTATGTATTTCCTTTCAGATTCCCGACCAATGAAAGGGGGTTCAGATAGGTTCCGGCACAGAAACAATTATGATCCTTTCTTCGTCACGATCACAGCTACTGCCAAGGTGAGTAATCAAAATGTTGACGGCACCGTTGGTGCAGTAAGAAGATCAGCGGTCGGCTTCTGCATTGCGTATCGCTGGGTCGATCCCAGTACGAAACAAATGTACCTATGTATGGCCGTATGGCTACAGGGAGTTGTTCCGGGTTGAGGTTTTTTTTTGCGGTGATAAGGGGCAAACTAGTAGGCGGCTCACCTGATGGTAAGTGATGATCGCCGCCCATAGACATTTGCAACACCAGAGGCTTGCAAATGGCTTACCAAACCCCTTAGAAACCGTTCAGGTTTCTTAAAATAGGGAGTTACTATACTAACAGTAAACGGAATTCCCATGCTGTCAGAATAGTCACTCCCCTAATGAGCTTTGGTAACCTTACTCACTCGCAGAAAGACAACTATTGTTGATTCACTGCGGTCTTCTGTAAGGCGGAGTTACTTCCCCAGTCGGGCAACTCAATTTGAGCGAGAAATCTCGCTATGCCCTACCTCCTATAAATATATATCATTATTAATATTTGTGTTTGTAAAATAGTCTGGGGTGTAGCGACATATATCTCGCTACATGTGAACGACGTACACAGCGAGGGAGATAATAATATGAAAAACAACAATAACATTTATATAAAAAAACTTTCTATCATAATATTAATAAATATTAGATACCTACTAAGGTAGAACTTATATTCTACTATAAATACTAATGTACATATTAGGGAAAATCAGGACTTAATTTCGGTGATCAAATAAGTACCTATATAAATCATACTTACATGATAATACAATCTCAATTAACTAATGTTAAAGCCAGTTTCTAGTAGCGATTGCAGAATTATATATTGCCCGCTGACCGTCACTGCCCCTTCTAACCTTACGATTTATTGCTAGCCAACAATTAATATTATTTTACTAAATTGTACATTTCACTACAACTCATTATTGTCACACTACTGGGTTCGGGTCTCCTCTCATAGTTCACCACGCTACCCTACTGCGGGTTGGCAGACTTCACATGCCATCGAGAAAATCTCTGGTGCAAAGTCAATGGTGCGGGTTTGACCTCGAGAGCTTTGACATGGCAGTCCACTAGTCGCAACACTAGGCTATAGCTTCGCAAAATTATGTACATTTACCTACTGATAATACAACATTATTAATATTATAATTATTAAATTTTATTATTAGTGCTAGTGGATAACTCATGCGTTTCACATCGAACAGCATTATTATCATATTAATATTAAATACGAACATTGTAAATATAACCAATTATTTAAAAGAGTATCTATGGTGTTTCTTGCCGGTTTTTCTCCATAAGACCTACTTTTTGGAACCGTGCAACTAGTGTTGACATTTCGAAAGAACCTGTAATATTGGTCTACTTGAAATAAAAATATTTGAATTTGAATTATTCAATAACATAAAAAGACCCTATATTCCAAGACGTAATATTTCTTACATGATTATATCCTTATGTCCACAGTCTGGCTTCGTGATCACCTTCTTAGAAATCACAGCAACTGTTGACGGAGGAGGAGACCTGGACTTCAAAGTTATCCGCGGGGAAACCGGCTCCAGCACTATAGTCTTCCAACTAGTGTCAAACCACTCGGACTTCTTGTCATACTCTTATCTGACGTACGGCCTCAAGGTGGATGAGTACAGAAAGGTGATGTCAGTCTCCTCTAATGATTATCATTAGGTTAGTAAACTGTTCAGCCGTTCGTCTTTGAGTAGATCAATACTTTACAGGCACAGATTTCCAAAAAACAATGTGTTTTTACGAGAGCAAAAGTATTGAAATAAAATAACTGAAAATAGTGACACCTATCAAAATAATTGTGAACTATTTACGCAACGCCACGTAGCGCGTAGGTAAAGCTTGTGGTGCTCGTTCACTAACACTAATTGAAGTACAAACATTCGACAGTAGAGGGCGCTGATTTTAAAATCATGCATTGTAATATTTATCACAATCAAAATTATAACTTGGTATTTGCACTCTTTCGACTCATATTGTTATTGAATAAGAGAGATATATAATATTTTTTGTTTCAGCTCGCGAATATAATAACATTACCGGATCCGGTCCCGGTAGCGAAAAACAACGCACTCAGGCTTGAAGACAAAGGTTTTACGATAATCACACTTTTATTTATTTTATCATTTATTTCTTATTTATCTAACCATTTATAACATGTTATTTATAAGCGAAATAAGAGTTTATTTTTGTGCCAAGCATATGTTTTAGTTAGCTTAACACATACTTATTCACTATAAGTTAATTTTAATAAAATAATATTAAATACAGGTATGATTATTTAAAACGACACCTTCATTAATATTTCTCAGTGATAAATACAACAAAGTACTTAATCAATAATTATATTTATTGCCCTGGTTCTTTAAAACAACCTCGTACATGATTACGGTTTACGGTTTAAGAAATTTATTTCCTCAAAAGATTTACATAATCACTTATAGAGAAAATACAATATTAATAATTGAAGTACATACATTGAGCCGATTGGCGTAGTGGGGTTAGCAATCATTACGAATCACAATATGAAAAAAAACAAAAAAAAAACACATTAGTTACATCCAGTTCATTAATTAGTAGTAGGGTAGTTATAGATAAAGTACGGCACACATCTCCACTGCGGGTAAGAATATATCAATAGAGGAACACAATATAATGTTTTGCTTATTAAGGCCTATGACATAGTGACGTAAGTAGTAAGTTATTATTTGTACTTAAATTTTTTACATTTTATTTTATCGTTTTATATATTGTGGATGGTATGTGCATGTATAGTGTGTATATTTGTATAATGTGTATATTTCGTGCTTGTTTTTTATTTTTTGATAATTTTATTTAAATTTGATATTCTGTAATAATAATAATAAATAAATAAATATTTCTGGACATTATGACACAGCGCCATCTAGTTTCGAGCTAAGCAACGAGGCTTGTGTTACGGATACCAGTTGGTTGATATACTACATATATACTTTTTTTTTGTAAATACATATTATACATAGATACACTCACCACACAAACATTTGTTCGTACCGGGATTCGAACCCGGGACCCTAAGCACAGAAGGCAGTGTTAATTACCGCTGGAGTAATTGGGTTAACCAAACCTCGGACTTCCACCTTGTCTTCCCTTGCATTCTCCTCTCCTACCAAATTTTATCTTAATCCGTTCAAAAAACAAAGACGTATATAACTATATGTATATATTCATCAACTGACACTTTTCATAACAATATTGAAAACAATAACGAGAATTTTTGAATGACATCTGCGTTCGGTTTCTTGAGCCTATAGACACGTGACCGCACGCACACATGCATCCACGCAAACGTCTGCGCAAGATACAGTTTTGTTGATAAAGGGTATCGCGAAAAAAATCAGGTTGCAACATTACTCTGAAAGTAAAATTATAGGTTTTTAGATCTCTGTCTATGGTTTCATGAGCTAAATGTAAAAAACCAGGGGAAAACAAGAATAATGTATGAAAGTACTTCGAGAGTTGTGATGGCCTAGCGGTGTGACCTGTAGACTGAGATGCCAAAGATCTCAAGCTCCAAGTACAAGTTCCAACCCAAGGGATGCACCACTGACTTCTCGGAAGTTATGTGCGTATTTATCACATGCTCAAACGGTGAAGGAAAACATCGTGAGGAAACCTGCATGTTTGAGAGATATTCTTGATGGCATGTGAAGATCCGTGATCCGTGTCAAATGAGAGGAGACCCGTTCCCAGCAGTGGGACGTTAATGGGTTGAAGATGATACCAACATTTACAGTCCTATAATATAATGCGTGAAGTTGCTCAAGAAAGATGAAGACAAGAACGGTCATAGGTCCTATTTTGGCGTAGGTTGGCCACATTCCAGTCCACAGTGCAAGTACGCCTTCATCCTTAATAACCTTTGCCAACACTGTCAATTGGCCGGCGCCCGTTGCTGAATTCTGTACCCTGAAACCGATGATATAATTTAAGATGGCTGACGTATGCGTGCTGTCAGTATGGACAGGTCAACTAAAAGCTGCACTGGTGCTTTCCTCAAAAGGCGATCTCAGACTTTGACCTACATCGTCAGGCTCACATACTATAAACAAAAATGTTTGGACTTTAAAATAGACCATGATGATGATTCTCTGAGTTTGTTTCGGTATTTCTGCTCAGAGGTCGTCAGTTAGGAAATGCCGATGCCATCTAGTTCATAAAATAATGTTACAATGTCCAGAAATATTTATTTATCTATAGTATCTGTAAAACAAGCCTCATTGCTTAACTCGGAACTAGATGGCGCTGTGTCATAATATCCAGACATATAAGACATCAAGACATATTATATCTATTTTATTGTATTATTTATTAGAATCCACTGGATGCGGGTAGTGCAGGACCGGTCGTCTCGTGGCGATCCTTGGCGGAGACCTATGTCCAGCAGTGGACGTCTAACGATTGATATGATGATGATGATGATGATGATGATTTATTAGATTGCTAATAATGTAGGTACCTAGTCTTAACAATGTCAACGGGCAAGGAGACAACGGTAGTAACAAATCCTGAGATCATAGCTGACACAGTATGAAGTGGTAACCCATCACCCAATACTGGTAGTAACATTTCTCGAGCCTGAAACATTTGAATATAAAGACACAAATACACAAAAATCCTACCTAATTAGTAGCATTGTCGAAGACTCGGTTTTAGATAGAGGTAGGGCTTAGAATGACTCGTCGTTCAAATTGAGGTGCCCGACTGGGGAAGTACCTCCACCTTACAGAAATCCGCTGTGAATCAACAATAGTTGTGTTCCTGCAAGTGAGTAAGGTTACCAGAGCTAGTTGGAGGCGTGACTATTCCGTAGTAGACTAGTCTGTCAGTTTAGTAATTCCCTATTTTAAAAACCTAAACGGTTTCTGCGGGGGTTGTAAACGCATATGCAAGCTTTCAGGTATGGCAAATGCCCATGGGCGGCGGTGATCACTTACTATTAGGTGAGCCGCCTGCTCGTTTGCCCCCTTATTACCATAAAAACTAAAGATAATGTTTATTGTAACAAAATGTAGCAGGGAAATACCATTGGTAGCAGCAAAAACATGGCATCAGGCGAGTACAGAAAGATGTTTCCAATCCAATAAATGTTGCTATCGGTTCAATTGTTCCAAACGCAGCAGGATCTACATGGACCGATGCTCAAAATCAAATAACATACTTGCGCGTATGACCCCAATTGGGCACCATTTACGACCATGGCCATGCTGACAGTGGAACCTGCGCCTCTCCACAGCGCAGTAAGACCTTCTTCTGTCATTATTCTATCAAAACAATACATTGAGCATTATAAGAGCTAGAGAAAATGCCGTCGCTCTTAAAAAGTACCATACTATCCATACTTACTTTACTTACTAATATTATAAATGCGAAAGTGTGTCTGTCTTTCTGTTTGTTCGTCTATTACCTCTTCACGCTATAATCGCTGAATCGATTTAGTTGAAATTTGGTATAGAGATAGTTTGAGTCCCGGGTAAGGATAGTTTGAAATCGGAAATCATTCCTTAAAAGGGGGAAACAGGGGGTGGAAATAAAATTACTAATTTGATACAGACGAAGTCACGTGCAAAAGCTAGTTTTTAAATAAAACTCATCCATTGCACACCTACCTATCCTTTCTACAGCATACCAGCCTTAATCGAAATTAAGAAACACCCAAGTTTCAATAGAGTATCTACTCTATAGAAACTTGGGTGTTTCTTAATGTCTATAGCCTCACGAATCCTGTGGGCCGTGCCCACCCCAAAATGGTCCAGTACCCACCCTACGATGTTGGCTACAGATTAGAAATTCTCATACGGTGGACTGCGCCCACCCTAGGTGCCCACCCTAGGTGCCCAAGCCCTGAAGGAAAAGTCTAGATACGCTAACTATGTATGAACCATCTAGTGTCCGATACACAACCCTCGTTGCTCAGTTTGGAACTAGATGGCACTAGATAAGTATCATAGTTAGGTACCTGGACATCGCGTTGAATACATTATTGTAGTTCCACTTCTTATCTGGCGGCAGGGAGCCATCAGCTGTCATTCTGATAAGTGCTACTTCAGTTGGCGTGCCAATAAATGCGCCAATACCTCCAGCGACAACTCCTAACAAAATCTTCATTGGAAATGACGGAACACCATATTTACTGAAAGAAAACGTTACATCCGTATTATATGCTCAAACGGTAAAGGAAGACATCGCGAAGAAACCTGCATCTTGCCTGAGAGATTATCTCAGCTGTCCTTTGCGTAAAACCCACAAACCACTAGGCTTGCGTACTGGATTATAGCCTAATTTAGCCCGTAGCCAGTAGTAGGACCATAATTGTGTTGATAATCCAAAGGTTACAACATTCAATAAGAGTGAAGTTAGAAATGGTTTTTTAGTGCAAAATCATGCTTAGACTTGAAAGCGAAACTCATAAAATACTTACTCTGTATACATATCAAACATAACGCTAAAAAACCCGAGTCTTCCAGTAGTGTAGGTAGCCTGCCTCAGCAGGGCTGCGGATAGACCGACGTAAAAACCTTGGAAGCCTTCCTTCTTAATAATGTCTTTGGCCACAGTTATAGCAGACACATTCTTTCCAGCTGGGCCGAGCAACTGCATACGGGTTTTCAACAAATCTGCTGGCTGGACTAAACTGATTGCCATCATCCTGTTGATTAATGATACTTTAATGAGCGTCCAATTATGTTTGAAGGACCATAAAAGCTTATTTCCTTTTAATATTCTAGTGTGAACAACATTACACTCATACCAACACACGGGAAAAGTCTTAACTTTTCCCGTGTGTTGATAATTTTATAGGCACAAATTCTCGGGTAATAAAACATCCAGGACCGTGTTCTATTTGGTTTTGTTCATTATTTTAAATTAAATTAAACCTATTTGTGAAATCAGCCCAGCATCAACCGTATTATAAAGGCATTGATGACACATGTTGTTACGCCCATCTTTTTCTTGTTAATTTATAAACCCCCCAGTAGATTGAAAATCTAAATCTATAAAATTTTAGATAACATTTTTTCTAACATATGCCTTGAAGTTAAAATTTGTTCCTAACGCTAACACGTAGTTAATTTCCAAAAAGTATAGTACCTAAGGTCTAACTATCGACCGATCCGTGTGGATCGGTCGATAGTTGAACGCCCGATGTACAATTTTTCGAAAATACAATCGTCCAGCCACAGTGAGGGCTTCTAAGCTACCAACTCTGCTTACTCTACCTACGCTACTATTATTATAATCCTGACCTTTATCCTTAATATCATCTGTGGTCACCGGTACGGATTTCTTGATGTTATCATTACAAACAGCTTTTTACTTTTGGTTAATTACTGACAATCCGATTTACAATGAACTACCTCACCTTATCCATTGATTGTGCAGATTCATTCTTGTATTTAGATTTAATTGAATCTATGATGGAATCTCAAGCAGGTATAACGAGATGTATGGTCATCTGCCTCATCTGTAAATAAACAAGATTTAAAGGCGTCACGTGAAGATACTCCATCGGCATTACGTCATTTTTTTTCAAAGAAGCAAAGAAGTTACTTTGAACCCCATCATAGATCCTATTAAATCCAGACCCAAACATAAAATTAACGACCAAAATTTTACCAAAATTCTTTGTAGGAAATTAATCAGACTGTAAATAATCATCAATAATTGAGGACTAGTAGCTTTTAGTAATTATAACGTCAAGACATCCAACATGCAACGAGGCAAAAGTGGTGCAGGGATCGTAGCGCGTGGCAGTCTATAGTTTCTGCCTACCCCCATGAGAAAAAGGTGTGGGTGTATGTATGTATGTATGTATGTATGTATGACATCCTACACCTCAATCAGCCCGTAACCATGGATGTTGTAAAGAATAGAAAATGTTGGAATTTAATAACATGAATGTACCAAGATAAAATCCGTAAGGAGTTTTATTTATTTAATAATACACATAGTTGTGGACGACCTATGTCCAGCAGTGGACGTCTAAATGATGATGATGATGATGACACATAGTAGTTATGCAACTATGGAATCTGGAATCCGCTGAATGCGGGTGGCGCAGTTCCGGTCGTCGTGGATATCCTTGGGGTAGGCTTTTGCCCAGCTGTGGACGTCATTTTAGCTGATATGATGATGCTGATGATGATGTACCTATGTATACAACTTACCCACTAACACCTCCTATTGCGAAATTCAACCATTTGGGCATAACAGGTTTTGGTTTAGGGGCCACCTCCTCGTTGACCATCTTAATAATTGTAACATGGTCTCTTGTATGAAAGCTAATCTTGGTTGATCCTTTTTAACGTGAAAATTTTACCATAGTCATTTTGAACACATATATTTTTTTTATTCTAAAAAGTTATATTTTTATCAGTTATTATATTGAAATGTAAAATGTTACACAAACTGTCAAATTGTACCTAAAGATTCATTAGAGTGGTGACTTTTTTGACATTGTTTTTAAAAAGGTTTTTATCTGTGAACTCGATTCTTTATTGCATACCATGGTAATTATACAGATAGCCTTAAACTAAAACTTAGATCATCATGGAGTCTGTCGGGCACAGCAAGTCGAAACATTTTAGGAGAGAGTAAGAGAGGGCTATATTATTATTTTTACAGCCCTGTCTGCCTGTGACCATTGATGGACCAAGGATCCTAATCATACGTTAATCATCATCATCATCATCATCAACCCATTATTGTCCCACTGCTGAGCACGGGTCTCCTCTAATTTGAGCGGGATTAGGCTATAATCCACCACGCCTACTACGGGTTGGCAAACTTCACATGCCATCGAGAAAATTTCAAGCATGCAGGTTTCTTCACGATGTTTTCCTTCCCCGTTTGAGCTTGTGAAATACGCACATAACTTTCGAAAAGTCAGTGGTTTGGCCTTGGGTTTGGACTCGAGACCTTTGACATCTCAGTCCTAGGGGACTGAGATGTCAAAGGTCTCACCATCTAGGCGACAGAATATATACAAATACGTAAATAGTATTTTATTTCAATTTGTATGTATTCCTGTAAATGTAATAAATCAGTAAAAGCACAGTCATTATAAATAAACATTTATTAATCTCCGAACCTTACAATTGTAGTATCTTATTAATAACATTCATATATTTAGCTAGTGCTCCCGCATCAGTAGAGTTTCCACACCGGTCCACAGTCACGCACTCCCCGGCAGCATCACGCAGCAGACCTGGCGAGCATATGCACCCACCCGAGCATATGCGAGTGCACATGGGATTGGGGTCCTCGCATGAAGGCTCGCACGATGCGTTGCATATGTCATACACCTCGTTTTGATTGAGACATTGCTCTGTAACGAGATTCAAGAGAGTATTAATATGTATTAGTTTTAGTTTGAAAATTCATTCTCAGAGAATAGATTTGGAAGGAAAATATTTTTTGCAGGTAAAATATGATTGGAATATGCCTGTATGGTTCTCTGAGTACTATTATATTCTAGCTTTCTAGATAGATATAATAGATAACTAGGAACTACTTGCGTACCTCATAAAAAATAGTAGTAACAAATAAAATATGACTTCACGTCGTAAAAGGAATTCAGTTCTTTTTCGCCTATAAGCTGCTTGCACTGCTTATTCAATATTCACAACCCTTGTCCGTCTGATCAAAGTTGATAGACTAAAATACAGGGATCTGCAAAGAATTTCCATTCTTCGCAGAAGAATTGAAAGTCCAAATATTAATAAATAATAGAAATCCTTTGCATCCACCATTTCAACTACCATCAAGGCAATCTGAGGATAATTTTATTACTAAGGACATGCTGACAAAACTCACCAACAGGACACTTGTCCAACGTAACACACTTGTCGTTGGTGGTGTCTCTGACGAACCCAGACTTGCAGAAGCATCCCATGCTGCAAGCTAACCCACAAATCAGTGGCTCCGGCTGCTTGCAAGTCATAGGACAAGCTGTTCCGCAAGATAGGAACTCCTCATCAGGCCCGCAAATTTCGTCTTTGCCTGCAGAATTGAAAAAAAACAACAATTAGCCCCTTAAGTCTGGAACCTTAATTTTTATATGGAAGTTCTTCACAGATGCCGTTTATGTTAATGATTGCGTAAATTATGTGGAAATCAATAGGTTAGGTATGTCCTGTAGTGTACATCACACTTCTTTTGGTAGATTATAGTGACGATGATTAAATGATACAGAACAGGCCCTTAGCAAATGATCTATGGTGTCCCAATGTTAGAAGTGACCATAAACAAGTAGATTAAAAATAAAATTGATTGGGAGAAATTTGCTTTTGACTGATGGTAAGCAGTTATCGATCCAAAGAAAGTCGTTACTCGAAATATTGCCTCAGAGTTAATACACTGAAATACAAACACTGACTAACTGCCTCTTTGATCTAGTAAAGGTAATTTGTTCGACTCCCAAGTCGAACAGTGTTATTGGAATTCTCTATGAAAGTCTGAGTAGCAGCTCAGAGTTTGGATTCGTGCCCAGTTGATGGCAATAGGCTCGCCCCCTAAAACATGGGACCTAAAAACGTACCCATGAAATTTGGATGTACCTTAGTACACCTCTGCCTAACCCTTCGGGGACGACAGGCGTGATGTAGGTACCAATACTGAAGTAATATAGATTAAACGTACCAACACACTGATCAGTAGTGACGCAGGTGCCATTATCATCTCGAAGGTACCCTGCCTTACAGAAGCACCCTTCCACGCAGTCCTCAGAGCAGATGATAGGCCCTTCAGGGTTCGAGCAGTTGAAGGGGCACGCTGAGCCGCAAAGCAGGTACTCTTCGTTAGGTGGGCATTCTTCTGCAAGAGAAATATACTGTATACTAGAGTCAACAGCCTCTGGACCACAGATTCCCACACAGAATAATCATTTATACGACTGACACAGATTAGATCGTGTGATTTACAATTTCTATTTGAAAACAAATTAAATCCTCATGGCAACACTTTCAAAGGAAATCTGTTCTTTTTTAACCCTCTCCAAAGAGGAGGAGGTTTTCAATTAGACTGTTTTTTTTATATTTGTGTTATGAAGTATCATAACATTTCGACTGGGTGAACTGATTTTGATCATTCTTTTTTTTATTTGAATGCTGGTGCTTCCCGTGTAGTCCCATTTCTGACATTTGAAGGTGTTTTTTTTTGACAACGATATTTAAACTGAGTATCGACATACATATTTACACGACATACATATACGACCCAATTAGTACAACGGTAGTTACACTGCCTTCTGTGCTATGGGTCCCGGGTTCGAATCCCGGTAGGAACAAATGTTTGTGTGATGAGCATGAACATTTGTATCCGAGTCATGGATGTATCTATTTATAATGTGTATGTATTTACAAAAAAAAAGTATATATTATGTAGTATATCAACCAACTAGTATCCGTAACACAAGCCTCGTTGCTTAGCTTAGCTGTGTGTCATAATGTCCAGGAATATTTATTTATATTAGTTTTTCTAGAGTTAGAGTTGAAAGTAACGATATTATGATTTCACTGGAGTAAAATCTGGTGCATGATAAAGCCAATCTTGTAATAAATCTTTGCGTATAAATGCACTGAGCTCCGATATATATATTATGCTAGTTCTACGAAAATGCGCTTACCACAATCTCACAATAAAAAAAGTTCGTATAAAAATCTGGTCTCAATGAACAATGACAAAGATTTTTGCCTCCGCATCCATGCAATTAGCCATAATGTTCATTTTAACGAATTCATCGAAGTGTAAGAAGCACAGTGGAAAAAAACGCCACAAAAAATTGCTTGGAGGCCGATCGGAAAGCAATTTCCCTCCATTGCTTCCCAATACAAAAAGTGGAAGTAAAACCAATTTGCTTAATTAATTGCCGAAATCATTTAACGGTTGACTTCAGTATTAATTACCTTTCAATTTCATTCGTAAATGTAAATATTCGTTAAAGAAAAAATTCAACAATTTTATTTGCTCGCGGTTCTTGATGATGATGTATGTACACATCATCATCATCATCCTCATCAACCCATTAATGTCCCACTGCTGGGCACGTGTCTCCTCTCAATTGAGAGGGATTAGGCTATAGTCTACCACGCTAGCCTACTGCGGGTTGGCAGACTTCACATGCCATCGAGAATTCTCTCAAGGATGTATGTCAAGCATAAGTACATACATATTATTATGTAAAATATCAGCCAGTATTTTGAGTGGCTTTTTTTTTTATCATAGGTTTATGTTTATGTAGCGTTTATGTTATAGGTTTATGTAGCGTTTGACCACAACGTCTCACCTCATGGAGTGACGATGAAGCACGCTTACCTAGAATGATAGAATATACCTATTCACTCGTGACTTGAAGACCCTCAAATTGTACTCATCGGGAAATACAGACTCAGGTAGTTGATTCCAGCCAGTTCACGTATTATGAAATGTGTTGTAATTTGTGTATGTCATTACGTGTTATTTCGCCTGTTATTATGGCTAAAACATTTATTATTACAAACATGTTTGAAGTAATGCAGTTTAATCAGTATTCGTTAAAGCGCTGTGGAGAAAAGAAAATTAAATTAAGTTGTCTTCTCAGCTAAGAATTAACATAACAAGACAAACTATTATCATCTAGTTGTGATTAGAAAATTAAATTGCTACTAAAATTGTCGTGAGCACAAACTTCACTTGCGCATTCCATAAATTTTCGGTCTCTTTGGCCAAATGATGATGGCGAGGGGCGCCGAGGCTGCTCACGATAGTTTCCGATCGGTAAACCGATACTGAAAAAATTTGGCCGAAAGTGTACATGCGTAAAATGGCTTTTACTACTAAAATCTGTGCTCACGATTCGTGCCGACAATTATATTAATAGAGCATTGCCTACTTGATTATTTATCGACTTTTACAGCTGTCATAAGCAACTCGACTGATGTAAACAGTAATAAAACAAATATACCTACTATTTTGTCTATATACCTAGAAGTAAATAGATTTTGGAGACTCTCAAACATAGTAAAAAGTTTAAAAAAACGCATTTATTACCGCTACGTAATATTGCCGATCAGAAGACCATATTGTGTTCAGTTTGACGAAAACAAATTCAGTTGTAAAATTTTCTCTATTGACTCGTCAAAATATCAGAAGATTGATTTGTAAAAGTGTCAAGAGATCTATGAATAGAAATTTACTGTTGAAGACGTGGTTTATTGTTTAAACAATTAATTCAACTTGAATGTTAAACAGTAAATACGCGTAAATGAACCAACATACTGTTTAAAATCCTGTTTAATTCTACTACACTAAAAGTAGAATATAATACTATTATCTATTACCAATAATACAATTCAGAATAAGAGTAATAAATACTATTCCACGAACATTCAGCCAAGGGTATCTTAAGTGAGATAGATATACATCAATATTGTAATCATCAGTCAACACCCACTGCTGAACGAAGGCTGATTATATGAAGCCCAATTTCGAGAACCTTCAGCAATCTTGACCAGGCTCTCTATCTATTTCTTTGAAGACCAGCCAATGCTGGCGTGGCGTGGTCTTCACTCAAGAACCTATCTAACTCAGCGATCATCAGCTCTAAAACCTATATCTTTATTTATAACGTGAATAGGGGAGCACTATTCAAAATGTTCTCTGAAATGAAATCTGTTCTTGTTTTATTGTGTGCGTTAATTTTTCTGCAAGAAGTTGTTAGTATCACATTACGTAAGTGTTAATTGTATTTCTTTAATTAACCTATTTACTGTATCATTGCTGAGAAACTGTAGTCTCGCATTTGAAAGTTATAAGGCTAGAGTAATGGCGGGCGGCGCATTACCAATCGTCGCGGGGATTCTTGGGGGAGACCTATGTCCAGCAGTGGACGTTTAACGGTTGATGTGATGATGATGATGATGATTAGCCTATCACGCTAGCCTAGTGCCAAGATGGCAGACTTCGGCAGACGGGATGAAAGTAGCCTAAATGTTTTCCTTCACCGTTTAAACATAATAAATACGCGACGATTGTTTTTTTAAAATAAACAATATCGTTTTAACCGACTTAAAAAAAGGTATTTTTTTATGTTGGTTAGCTAATAACTTTGGACTTCTTGGAATAACCGATTTTGATGATTTTTTTATTTGAAAAAAAATTTCAATTCGGTCCAGTTATGACATTTTAAGTTGGTTTTATTATTTGGTAACATATTCTCTTCACAGGTAAAGAATGTCCCGCAGGAGAGGTACATAGATCCTGTGCTTTTTATGACGAATACACGTGTTGGGTGCATTTTGACAGGATGGAGAGAGTCAAATCTCCTCCGAGGAGACTGCCGCATTGTAGAGCCGGTTGTTACTGCAAGTAAAAGCTTACGAGCAATTTTTCAATTTGCGGAGAATCTACTAATGTTGATTGATATTATAACAATAGTAGGTGCTGATGTTGGTGTTGTCGCGATAGAAAAATTGTCTTATTTCAATATTAATAGTATTTGTGTGTGTTTGTGTGTGAGAGAGAGAGAGAGAGAGAGAGAGAGAGAGAGAGAGAGCGAGAGAGAGAGAGAGAAATCAGTACATTAGTTTCTATTTTGACGTGTTTGTAAAACACATTTATAAACTACTAGCTGATTCCCGCGACTTCATCCGCGTACAATTTAACAAAAAAAAGGTTTGGCTAAAAAGGCTTACTTTGCACCTCCGTTTTAGGGGTTAAATTTCCAAAAATGCTTTCTTAGTGCTCCCCTAAGTTATAAAAGTAACCCTGTGCAAAATTTTAAGTTTCTAACCCTTATAGTTTAGGCCTTGCGATGATATGTCAGTCACTCAGCTTCTCCTTTTGTATATATAGATAAATATATTGCAAGACGTGAAATAAGTGAAAAATTTCATACAACTCCTGCTAAATTGAGTGGTTTTTCTTGCTCCGAACCACCAACGGGAAGCATTCATTTGTTTCAAAAACATGTCTATTTAGTTTCTAAAACAGCGTTTCAAAACAAATGTTTCCCAGTGAACAGTGAACCAGTATTACTGCAGTGTGAATCAAGACCAATTGATTGTTAAACTGATAGAAATGTTAGAAACAAGAAGTATTTACACCACTACTTCTTCGAGCGGAATATTCTAAACTACAAAAATGTGGATAGCATTCTCTCCGGAACATTGTTTCTGTAAACTTTAACTTGCTGTTTCAGAAACTTTGTATCCGAAACATTGTTTCTCAGTGAATACAGGCTTCATAGTTTTTATTTGCGGTTTAATATTACAGCACATAGTTATTTAGATTTTATGAAATGGCGGTTCTTATCGTCCGACCTTGTTCCGACGATTATTTAAAAAAGGACTAGCTGCGTCCCAGCTCCCGTCTCATCTCTCGAGGATTTAAGTTTTACTTCACCGTTTGAGCATGTGATAAATACGCACATAACTTACGAAAAGTCAGTGGTGCGTGCCTTGTGTTTGAACTTGAGACCTTTGACGTCTCACTGACAGTCAGACAGGTCACACACCACCACAGCTCCTACTCATAACGTGTACTTCAGAGTTGACGACCCATTTAGTCCAGCGGTAGTTAACACTGCCTTCTGTGCTATGGGTCCCGGAATTAAAATCCCGGTAGGGACAAATGTTTGTGTGATGAGCATAAACATTTGTATCTGAGTCATGGATGTATCTATGTATTATATGTATGTATTTACAAAAAAAAAGTATATATGTAGTATATCAACCAACCAGTATCCGTAACACAAGCCTCGTTGCTTAGCTCGGAACTAGATGGCGCTGTGTCATAATGTCCAGAGATATTTATTTATTTATTTAGTATACATATCTATACCAAATTTCATTTTCTGAATCGGTTTAGCAGTTTAAGCGAGAAGAGGTAACAGACAAACAGACATATTTTCTCATTGATAATATTAGAATGCATTTCAGAAGGGGCCTCGTTAGAGAATTCGTTGGGGGCCCATGCATCGTAGCAGCCGGTTGTCGCAACCAAAAACTACAAGCTGTTTTAAACAATTTACCTACGGGTCTCCCTTATGATATTGATTTCAACTAAGATAATAAATAAAAATATTAAATTTAAATATGTTTTTTTAATCAATGGAACTGTAAGACTCACTGCACACTGCACATTAAAGTACAGCTTGGAATTAAAACCCTCCATTTTGAGTAGGTATAACAATCATGTTCTCAGTGTATATTTTTACTCTCAATAGTTATGTATTGTTTAATCTTACGAGTGATTATTTATTTTAAAATACGATAAAGGCGAGGATTTTTTAGTTTTTATATTCTCGAAATGAAATAAACAATATCAGAACCTGTTAAATATTTCGCCGTTGTCTCTTTCTTAATTCACAGATTGACGCGTGCAATGGTGCCCAAACATCATAATAATGATGTAACTGTATGGTTATTAGAATTGTTAAGGAATCGAATCCTCTGCTTAAAAATATCACGAAAAAATCACGAAGCAACCGTAATGCACCACTATATCCTGATTAATAAGCATAACCAAAGGAAGGTGGTTATTATTATTAGACACAAGCCGTGCCCTGGCTACTTAAAAAATTGTGGCATTATTTAATAACAAAAACCTCTTACCTTTTGCAATATAAATACTGGCACATAGACCCACAAAACAGAAAATAAAAACTATATTCTTGTCAAAAATATTTGACATTTTACTCGATTTTTTATTCAATTCTAAATTCAAAAACTAAACTGCCTTTGTTCATGAATCAAAACAGTCTGACGATTTAAAAACTAGAGCCAGGGTTGTATATATCGACCTTAAATCGAATAGTTTTTGTTCAATTATAAAAATGTGACATCCTTGAGTTCGGTGCATTGAAGCGTAGTCCATTGAAAAAATAGGTACCTATTCGAGATCAATCTGGAAACGATTGTAATTGTAGAATCGATTATTGAATCGGTTGATTTGTTACCGATTGTTATTTGTGTTGTGGTATTGTTCATTGTTAACAAAAAGTGTGAGATTTTAAAATAGTGCATTTTGATGTTTCACTGCAAATGATGATTCTCTGACTATTCATAAGGTCATCGGAAATATCATCATAATTACATTAAGCTTGTTATTTATGCTGTATTCGAAAATGTTTTGTGATCATGGACATTTGTACCCGAGACAAATAAAATAATTATTTATGTAGTGTATCTAGCACACAAAAATCATTATTTCAGGACAGAACTAGATGGCGCTGTAATAATCAACTTACGCTCCCCCTGCTAATCACGGAATCATTCTAGATATGTACGATCTTCTCTCATTTGAAAGATATAAGGCTATATACCACCACGCTACCATAATGCGAATTAACAGACTTTTTCGAAAAATCTCTCAGCACCATTTCAGCTTTAATGCAGAAATCGCTTTTGGGGGTACACAGTACCAAGCTATCATAACTTGTCCGGATATATTGATATGTTACCATATCATCATCATCATCATCATCACATCAACTGTTAGACGTCCACTGCTGGACATAGGTCTCCCTCAAGGATCGCCACGACGACCGGTCCTGCGCCACCCGCATCCAGCAGATTCCAGCGACCTTTACCAGGTCGTCAGTCCACCTTGCCGGGGGCCTGCCAACGCTGCGTCTTCCAGCACGTGGTCGCCACGTAACTATATCATATATTTTCGTAATAATGATATTGTAAAGTACACCCTGTTTGTCGGGCCATCCCATCAACGTAACACGATGGGTTGGCAAGCAGCTGACCGCTTCGGCAAACAGTTTTATAATATCGACTTATAACGTATATATAATATCACGTGGGTCAAGGAGCGCTCGACCGTCATGTATCAATAATAATAATAATAATAAATACTCCACGATATTTTATACAGCACCATCTAGTCCCAAAGTAAGCAGAGCTTGTACTATGGGTACTAGACAATGGATATAATACTTATATACTTATTTTTTGTAAATACATACTTATAATACATAGGAAACACCCAGACGAACACAAACACTTATATTCATCACATAAATATTTTGTGTCCCGTGGGAATCGAACCACTAGACCACAGAGGTCGTCAATGACTAAGTAATTAGATTTAGGTTTTATCTTAAAGTAACTGAGTCTAGATTCGTGCCTCAATGGCCTTGTGGTCAGAGCAGCGGCAAGCAAGCGCGAGGTCCTACAGTCAATGTTTTACTAGACTATAACATAATTATACATAAATAAAACATGACATTTGACCCGTTTAGCTCAGCGGTAGTTAAGTTAGTCCCGGTTTCGAATCCCGGTAGGGACAAATGTTTGTGTGATGCGCATCAATATTTGTTTCCGAGTCATGGATGTATCTATGTATTAAATGTATGTATTTACAAAAAAAAGTATTAAAAAAGTATATAGGTATGTAGTATATCAACCAACTAAGTAGTAACCGTAACACAAGCCTCGTTGCTTACCACGGAACTAGATGGCGCTGTGTAATAATCCCCGGAAATATTATTTATTTATATTAATTATTGTTTTTGTAAGGTTATCGCTCTCAGCTTAAGCAATGACGTTATCATCAACATCGACCTATTTGCCAACCCACTACTGGGTCTCATCACTTTGCGACTTGTGAGGGATCAGGCTATAGCCCACCACGCTAACCTAGAACGACTTGGCAGACTTCACACGCTATAGAGAAAATCTTTCATGCATTCAGGCTTCCTCAAGATGTTTTCCTTAACCGTTTGAGCATGATACAAACATAACTTTTTTGATTTCTTACACTTACGCGAATATTAGACATTGAAATAAACTACTTTTTACGGATTTTATCGCGGTATATTATATATAGAGTCAGCCCGTGACCATTGATGCTGAAAAGGATCCGAAACGTTGACTTAAAAAAATATCAATATACCGCGATAAAATCCGTAAAAAGTAGTTTTATTTCAATAACTTTTTTTATAGAAATAAGGGTGCAAACGGGCAGGACGCTCACCTGATGGTAAGTGATTACCGCCGCCCAAGGACATCTGCAACACCAGGGGAAGAGGACGTGCAAATGCGTTGCCGGCCTTTCAGTGAAAAAATATACTCTCCTCTTGAAGGGAAAACTTCCAAAAATCAGTGGCATTGGGTTCGAACTTAAAACCTTTCACTTTCACAGTTCACTGTTCACGCCTCTAGTCCCTTTTGTTTTAATATTTTCCATATGTTTGGAATTTATTACCGACACAACAACGCCTTTTGAACATAAATCAGTTTCAGTCCCGAACAATAGTTTCTCAACGATTTAACTTAATCGCTATACAAACAGTCGTATCTCACTTCCTTGCATTTACAATAAGGTTTATATTTAACTGACAATATGTACGGAAACACTGAAAATTGAAATAATCGTTTTTTATTGTATTTAAAGAGCTGTCAAGTAAATGTTGGAAGATAATAAGTGCAAAATATATCAATTTTGAAATGCATTTAAAAAAAGGGTAGGAGAATACAAAAAGAATGAAGCATTTTGTTTCTTATGTATTAAAAGTATGTATTTACAACAAAAAAAAGAAGCTTATAAGTATTATATCCATTGTCTTAGTAACCATAGAACAAGCTCTGCTTAGTTTGGGACTAAATGGTGCTGTGTAAAATGTTGAAAAAAAAAATTGTTAATGATTTAATTCATCATTGAGCTCACCTCTCGTCGGTGGAGCAATCACCACTGTTCTGACTTTTTCACTTCACTTGTTCTACAAAACTTCGTATGTGTCTTCCCCTTCCTCTCTTTCCTCTAATTTTACCTTCTAGTATGGTTCTAAAGAAGTCGTCGTGTCGTATCAAATGGCCAAACCATTTTTGTAGGAGGTAGGGCATAGCGTGATTTCTCGCTCAAATTGAGCTGCCCGACTGGGGAGGTACCTCCGCCTTACAGAAGTCCGCAGTGAATCAACAATAGTTGTCTTTCTGCGAGTGAGTAAGGTTACTAGAGCTCATTGGGGGAGTGACTATTCTGACATCATGGGAATTCCATTTGCTGTCAGTTCAGTAACTCCCTATTTTAAGAAACCTGAACGGTTTCTAAGCGGTTTGGCAACGCATTTGCAAGCCTCTGGTGTTGCAAATGTCCATGGGCGGCGATCATCACTTACCATCAGGTGAGCCGCCTGCTAGTTTGCCCCATTATCACCACAAAAAAAAAACCTCTTTCCTGTTCTATTCTCTATGGTTCTAGCAATTGTCTTTATCTGCCTACAATTACTAATACTTCCTTCTTTTATTCCATCCTTCATTTAATATAATTTCCATTTTCATTCTTCTGTAAAGATATTTTTATGGAGACATGAGTGCAAACTGCTCATCTGATGGTAAGAGATCATCTCCGCCCATGAACACCTGCAACTCCAGAAGACGTGCAAATGCGTTGCCGGCCTTTCAGGAAAGAACATGCTCTATATTCTCACAACCTTCCAAACAGCAGTCATTGAAAAAGACTTCAACTTGTCAAACAAAACTGCGAATGCACGATTCCCTATTTGACCTACTTTCTTCCATACGACAGCAAGGATGCAATCCCGTCTTTCACCCTACTCGTCTTCAATAAAGAGCCTTATACGACCATACAACTCATGCACATGATAACAACCTTACTCCTTAACTGATAAGGTTGGTTTTCTCTTTTTCAGAGAATTTTTAAGTTGGTGAAACAGAATTTAATTTTCGATCGCAATTCGATTTGAAAGGATCTCAATTTGATGCAGTTTTAGGGGTTTTTAAACTGGAATTTGTAGTTTTCGGGGTATTTCTCAGTTTAATATTGTTGTCTTACCTACGTTATGTTCGTCCGTACTAGAGGGTTTAACAGAAAACAAACCTAAGTTTTAGTATACCTAAGGTAGATTTTGCAATAACGAAACTTATTATAATATGTACATGGTTTTTAGTCATAAATTAAAACGATAGATTTTAAAACTGAATAGTTGTACGGTGGTCATACATTTTCATGGAAACAAATGTTATCTTGCTTATGTAGTTGGAATAGGGATCAGTATCAAATATTTACTATTAAGAGACTGGAGAGTGCCAACGTCTCCACTAATGTAAGTTAATGTAACTTTTTAGTTAGTAAAATGGATTTGTGTATGCTTACATAATCATAGCAATTTGATAAACTCAATATTGAATAGATTCATTGTTATATTATATAGATTCATATAATAAACGAACAAACAGAACTGTATTGCTGGGGAGTTTGTTGCGCCGCTTCTTCTTTCCAGCAAAAACACTAGGAAGCGGATAATGGCGGCCGTTTTTGGGGGCTTTCTTTACTGTCGACGTTCAAAAAGAGCCAATTAAATTTGGTTTACTTTGAATAAATGATATTTTTCATAAGACAGTACACTTTGTAGGCACAACGCATTATGCGCTATTTCGGCGCTATCGGTACGCAGATGTAACCTACCAAAAACGAAGATATTCGATCAGGTACGTACAAGATGTAGCGTCCGCGCTATACGTTATAAAATAGCATATTAAATATCACGTTACCACGCTTTTACTAGTCTCATCCGAGTCCTACACACTACACTATAATATTTATTATTTTACATGCTTTTATTTTTATATCTCGAAATACGTCAACAATTGAATTTACAACACCATTAGAAATCGTGGCGGCTACCGTACTGCCTAATGCAATATTCATGTAGTAATAATAAAAATTAGGAGTTTGGTTAAACGTCGCGTTTATGGTGTGGTGCCACCATAAAACGTGGGATGTTATGGTGTTTATCTGTCAGATATAACTTCATTTACGACTATATTTAAATAAAACTACATTCCCAACTAGTCACGGGCAGACTGAGGTGTTGGTTGTCTTGATGTTATAATTACTAAAAGCTACCCTAGGTAGGGTCAAGATTATTATTAATATTATCAAAAAAACAGGCTTGTGTTACGGATACTAGATGGTCGACCTAGATTTATACATAGAAATATCCATGAAATAGATAAAATGTCCAGGCTCAATACACAACCGTTTGCCTCTATTGGAATACCAACCCAGGACCCTTAAATAAATAAATATTCCTGGACATTATGACACAGCGCCATCTAGTTCCGTGCTAAGCAACGAGGCTTGTGTTACGGATACTAGTTGGTTGATATACTACATATATACTTTTTTTTTTTGTAAATACATACATATTATAGATAGATACATCCATGACTCGGATACAAATGTTCATGCTCATCACACAAACATTTGACCCTACCGGGATTCGAACCCGGGACCCATAGCACAGAAGGCAGTGTTAACTACCGCTGGACTAACTGGGTCGTCAAGCGCAGCGGTATTAAAGGCTGCCATCCCTTGCTAGGGATGGCAGCCTTCAAATTTGGTCGTAATTGTCTCCTTTTCAGCAATTGTACTGTACCCAATACTCTTCTGCCTACCCCTACAGAGATGCATAATGAGATGTCTATATAAAGGGTAAAACTTAAAATTAGTTTACGAGATGAACATATAAAATTTTCTCAACAGACATAAGAGAAAAATAAAAAAACCTTTCAATTTTTCTGCTGAATGCAACATAGACGTATGTCTTGACGTACACGCGACAAAATATAATTCTTTCTCATACAAAACTAAGTTATCGCGTTCCTAAATCGCATTACAGACTGAAAATTTGGTACAAGTCACTAGCGGGGAGCGATTTTGTGTTGATGATGAATTTTTTTTGTTAACTGTGTTGAAGATATAATATATTTTATTATTACCTATCATGATTTTTTTTACTTTATTTTTTATATACTAGTATATACGTTATGAATCGCAGATTTGTGTTGTATTTTTTTAAATAATTTAACGTTTTTATAACTTTAAATTCAACGATGACATTTTGCTTCTATGTATTTACGCCAACAAACTATTAATACGTGAAACAAACACTTTGTACCCCTTTTTACCACACTTTAAATATTTCATATAGTGAAGGAGTGCAGAATGCTAATATTTTTTAAAATTAAGATCGAATTTCAATCACTAGTTATAGTAAATTCGTAGTTACTATAATTCTGTTTGTGCAAATGGATCGCGATTCGCTCATCACATAGACCGCAGTATATTTATATACCGCCCAGCTCCTTCAGGCACTGCATACGAACAGCTGTAGTCTGCAATACCGCGTTATTAGATTCCAATGCCGAACATACCTGCTGCAGGTACTACCCAGTAAGATTGAATGTTCGATTCAATTTGCGTTTTAGAATAGGATGTATTAGTTAGTTAGAGATCTGTGCCAAGCCTGTTGTGTATGTGAATTTGGGAGACTGATTGAATAACGCTTCTTGAGTGGACTGTAATACTGGTTTAATTTACTTGAATAATTAACACATACAAATATACTGAGCATCGACATGTGTGTCGTGGAACGTAACAAAAGCCGGAATGGACGAGTCAAAAAAAATGGCCCGTCCCGCGCCGCGGCCGCTGTTGCCGCTGTTGTAGTGGGATGCTATGTAGATATGATTGTGAGTGTGAGGGTGTGGCTTGGATCATTAACATGCCCCCCGGCGTTGAAAGGGTTCCCTTTCAACCTGATTCTTCCTTGTCTTCAATTGGTAATGGGCATATTTTGTTGAATGCCCGTCGTATGATTCCTTTACTGGTTCGTATATCTGCTACTCGTCCAACGCCGTCACGCCCGACATGGATGTGTTCTATGCGCCCAATGCTCCACTTCATTGGAGGTAAGGAGTCTTCCTTTATGATGACCATGGTTCCCCTTTGAAGATGTCCCTTTGAAGATCTCCATTTAGTCTTCTGTTGTAATTCGGACACGTATTCCTTTTGCCAACGGACCCAGAAATGCTGGCGTAATTGTTCAACGCGCTCCCAACGCTGCAGCTTGTTCAGTGTTTCTAGGCTTGGACTGGGCAAGGCAGTCAGAGGTCGACCAACCAAAAAATGACCGGGAGTTAAAGGGTTAAGGTCATTTGGATCTGGAGATATGGGGGATAGCGGACGTGAGTTAAGTATTGCTTCTATTTGGGTTAAAATTGTATATAGTTCTTCGAAATTGAGATGTGAATTGCCTAAAACGCGTTCTAAATGAAATTTTACTGATTTCACTCCTGCCTCCCAAAGCCCTCCAAAATGAGGAGCATATGCAGGAATGAACTTGAAATCTATGCTATGATGGGACATGTCTTCAATAAATTCAGATGAATGTTCCTTAAAAAACCTACAAATTTCATTTTTTGCTCCTATAAATTGAGTACCATTGTCTGAATACATCACATTTGGCTTTGAACGTCGTGCTATAAACCTGCGCAAAGCAGCAATGTAAGCATCTTTCGTCAAATCGCTCACCAATTCCAAGTGTATTGCTTTGGTGGTGAAACATACGAAAACTGAAATGTAGACCTTGACTAGCTTACAACCACGTCCCCGTCTATCGGCAGCAAGCAGAGGACCAGCGTAGTCGACACCAGTTGTTTGGAACGGATACCCGGGATTAATGCGTGAACCAGGTAGTTGTCCCATAATTGGATTGATCGTTTGAGCTCTCATCCTGATACACCTAACACATTTGTGTACAACAAACTTAGCAAGATTGCGGCCTCCCAAAGGCCAGTATTGTTGTCTTACCGATGATAGAAGTAGTTGCGGAGCAGCATGAAGTAAGCGTTCATGTTCACCAATGAATATAAATTTTGCAAGTGGATGTTTACATGATATCAGAATTGGATGTTTTGCGTTATAACTGAGGTCTGCCATGGCTAATCGACCACCTACTCGTATTAGACCTTTATTGTCTATGAATGGTGATAAACGTAACAATGTATTTTTACTGGATAAACTTTGCCCTTTCTGTAATATTTCATATTCAGGGAACGATTGACGTTGTGATGAAATTAATAAGAAATCGAATGAGTCATTTAATTCAGTAACACTAAACGGACCTGTTAACTTACTGTCTCTATTTTTCTGTCTACAATTATGTATGAATCGTAACACGAATGCAAATGATCGTTTTAACCTTAACAATTTAGTAAATCTATACATGTCTATTAATTCACTTGGATTTGATTTTGACGTGGCAATGTGTGTAATAACTTCTGGTAAATCATAAGCATTATTGTCACTTTGGTGGAATTGTTTATTTGGCCAACTGTCTTCTGATTCACTCAAGAACGGAGGACCAAACCACCATAGGCTTAAAGTCTCTATTTCTGACATATTGACTCCTCGCGTGATTAAATCGGCTGGATTTAGATTAGTAGGTACGTGACGCCAGCCGTGGTTTTGTGTGAGTTCTTGAATTTCAATTACACGATTCCTAACAAACTGTTTTAGCTTATTTGGCGTAGTTTTTAACCATCCTAACACAATGGACGAGTCAGTCCAAAACATGCATCTATGTATATGCAAACGAAAGGCTTGAATAACCTTATGCGTAAGGCGAGCAGCTACTAATGCACCGCATAGCTCTAATCGCGGTATAGTTAAGGTCTTTAACGGTGCTACTTTGCTTTTCGCGCATAATAAGCGTACTAATTGGTTGTGGCTGTCTGAAGAGGATCTGATGTAAACACACGCTCCGTATGCGTCCTGCGAAGAATCACAGAAAGTATGAATTTCAATCACACTTGGATCGTCGCAGGTCACACATCGAGGTATACGCAAACTATGTAAATGTTTTAAACCTGACAAAAATTTTAACCACATCTGAAGAATATGACTCGGCAGGGGATCATCCCAAGAAATTTTGTGAAGCCAAAGTTTTTGCAAAATGATTTTTGCTTGAATAATGAAAACACTAAGTAAACCGAGCGGATCAAATATTTGTCCAACTGTGGACAAAATTGACCGCTTTGTATGAACACTACTGATCGACAATTGTTGAGAGAAGCACAACTCGTCGCTTAACGATGACCAACCGAGACCTAATGTCGTTGTGGTTTCATGTCCTAAATTGAGTGGTGTATAAGTGTCAGAGTCAGCTTCAACAAGTTCTTGTATATTAGATTTTATTTTACGCAAATTGAACTGACCTTTTGATAGAACATGACAAATATCTGTATGAAGTTTTGATAACTGCGATTTACATTGACTACCTGTAACTAGATCGTCGACATAAAAGTCTTGACTAATTATTTGTGAAACTAAATTGTCGTTGCATTCGATGGCTAGTTGGTGTAAACATCTTATTGCCAGAAATGGCGCTGATGCTGTACCGTAAGTTACCGTGTTTAATTGATATGTTTGTAGTTCTTGAGTAATATCATCACGCCATACTATCTGTTGTAAATGTCTTTGATTTTTATGTATTAATACCTGTCGGTACATTTTTTCAATGTCACCGGTGAGGACATAAGTGTAATGTCTGAACCTTAATAGAATTGATATTAAATCACTTTGAATCGTGGGTCCAATCATCTGCAAGTCATTGCAGGATACACCAGTGGATGTAGGTGCGCTAGCGTTGAACACCACCCTTAGTTTTGTGGTTGTACTATTCTCACGCAATACTCCGTGATGCGGAAGATAGTATATATGTTGTGTGAGTGACTGTTTATCAACTGTGTGTGAGTGAATGGATTGTGAGTTTGATATGAGTGACATTTGTCCTAATTCCTTGTATTCTATCATAAATTCTTTATACATCTGCTGCAACTTTGGCTGTCGTTGTAATCTACGTTCCAATGATAAAAAACAATGTTTAGCCCTTTCATATGAATCACCTAAACATGATTCAGGCATTTTTAATGGGATTGCCACAGAAAACCTCCCATCTGATGTACGTGTATAGTTTTTAATGAAATGTTCTTCACAATTATTTTCTTCTACTGAATATGTAAACGTTGAATTGTTTGGCGGCTCTTCTATGGCCCAAAACTTTGCAAGTGATTCTTGAATGTCTGTTTGTGTATTTTGTATATAGTTGCATGTGAATGTATCTGGTTTGTATGCAGATGAATGAATGAGACCGCTAGTGGGCCCTGATACAATGTAACCTAATTTGGTTTTTTGTAGTACTGGCTTATTTGCACCTAAACGTATTTGATTTTGCTCTAACAGGTCCCAAAAAATGTCTGCGCCAAGTAACATATCGATGCTTGACGGACTGTAATATTTGGGATCTGCTAGCTCAATGTTTTTAGGTAATTCTAATCTTTGAATGTGATTACTTCTCTTACATAAATTGGTTATGTTCGGTAAAACTAAAAACGATACCTCTGTTCTGTATGTTGAAACTCTGGATTCTATACTTGTATTGCAACGCTTTGTTATTTGTGACACTGAATTATTTATGCCTACCACTGATAGTTGAGTACTAATGCATGTGAGTTTCAATTTCTGTTTTAATGACTCAGTAATGAAGGACGCTTGGCTCCCCGAGTCGAGAACGGCTCTGACTTCCAAACTTTGATTGTCTTTGTCCTTTATGTATACCACTGCAGTGGACAGGAGGACTTGCTCCATCGTCTGAACTGAGCAAACCGTGGCTGTGTCAACTGGTGAGTGTCTGTTCGACCCTTGTGTGTACGTATCATCGTGTAAGAGTGTGTTGTGTTTGTGTGAACATTTAGTGCAAGTACCTAATTTACAAGTGTTTACTCTGTGACCTGGTCGTAAACAATTAAGACATAGCCTTAGATTACGAACACAATCGGCTCTATCTTTGGTCGACTTACTTAAAAATGTATTACAATTGAATATACGATGATCCTTCTTGCATACTGGACATGTAGGTGTCCAGTTTGATGTTGTTAATGTATTTAAACTTTTTGTTCGTTCTGAGTTATGTGCATATCTATCTGATTTGTTATTCATATGTATTGTATCTAATAAGTCAGCTCTTTGTTTTAAAAATGACATGAATTCATTTAATGTTATTTGTTCAATTAATGACTTACGTTCCTCCCATTCCCTAGATGTCTTGGGATCCAATTTAGAGTTAACTAGATAAATAATAAGTGTATCCCAAGAAGTTGTGGGTTCACCTAACACTTGTAAAGACCGTAAATTTTTTGAAACAAGATCTATTAACTTACGAATTGATTGAGATGATTCTCGTTTTAAAAGTTCTAAAGAGAAAAGAGATCGCACATGATTTTGTATTAATAATCTACTATTATTATACCTGTCGCACAACAAGTCCCAGGCAATATTATAATTATTTGATGAGAACTCCAACGATCGGATTACCTGGGCAGCACCACCTTCTAAACACGCTCGTAAATAATGAAACCTTTGTATGTTATTGATGGATTCGTTGGTATGTATCATTGATACGAAAGTGTCTCGAAACTCCAGCCAGTCCTCGTACTGTCCACCAAACTTGGGAACATGAATAGTAGGCAACTTTATACCGCGACCATAAATGCCTTTCTTCGTATGTTTCACCATGGAGGATTGATTGCCTGCAACACATGAGTCACTTGATGAATCATCATCGTTATGTATTTTATGATTATTAATTAATTGCTGTGCTTGCGCTAAAATTGCATAGTACTGATTTTCAAATTCATGCCTCTCTGTAAATTGATTCATTGTATCCTTATCATCAACAGAACACTCAATCCAACTTTGAATTTCATCGTATTGTGAAAATAATGTATCCATTTTGTTAATACGAAGCTGCAATTCTACAACCTGTGAAGAGGTTAAGGTATCTAGACTGTTTACATAGTTGACAAATGCTGTAAGACGGCCCTTAATTGAGCCACGCTTTTTAATGTAATCCTTTAACTCACTCATTTTGGTAGGTGTGCAATGGCAGCAGTGAAATCAAATGAAACTAAATAATTACGTATACGAATCAATTGTCTAAATTACTCAACCCTGCTTACCCCTTCTAAATAATTAACTTACTTGTATCCACTTATTATCTTAATGTATCTACGTTTTAATATCTTATTACTGTATTCATTAACCGTATTAACTAGTAGCGAAATCTCAATAGAAAGCTAATAAAATAAATTGAACGTTAAATTAACGAAATAAAGACTACTTGTTTACTTAAAACTCATCGCAAAAGTTCATATTGAAAAAACGCATTCCAATGTCGCCGGCCGGCCCACTAAACAATAGGACGAGCTGAGTGCCACAGCGTAACCGGTTTCTTATGCACCTAATTATGTCGTAAACATCACTAACGACTTATTACTTTGGATTTGCATAAATATTCAAATGATAATATTGTTTAGAAATATTTTGTGATAGTATATTTAAAGCATTGAAATATGAATCATTTGAACAAGTAATAAATAACAAGTATCTACGTAATTATTGTAAATATTAAAGTGGTAATTTTATTAATATTTTAGTTAGGTGGGTGAAGGGTAAATTAATTATTATATTATTTAATTATGATTTTTTATTGGATTATTATAGATTAGAAAAATACTTTTATTATAACAATGAGCTTAGTTTGGGTATATTATTTATAGTCCTAGGTACGCACTGTTATTAATTAAGGGTTTCACTTTTTAGGATAGGTGTGGGAAAGGATTTTAGATTATGTATTGGAATGGACTCACTCCGAACTCCTTGTTTGTCGTTAGGGTGATTCTGTATTGCTTTCCTTTGAATACCGCTTGATTATGTATAGGTATGTATTTCCTTTGGGTAACTGGATTTCCTTATGCGGCGACGAAGGTCCAAAACATGTATGTGAATTTGGGAGACTGATTGAATAACGCTTCTTGAGTGGACTGTAATACTGGTTTAATTTACTTGAATAATTAACACATACAAATATACTGAGCATCGACATGTGTGTCGTGGAACGTAACAAAAGCCGGAATGGACGAGTCAAAAAAAATGGCCCGTCCCGCGCCGCGGCCGCTGTTGCCGCTGTTGTAGTGGGATGCTATGTAGATATGATTGTGAGTGTGAGGGTGTGGCTTGGATCATTAACAGTTGTGTGACCAGTGGACTGAGATGTCACTACTCTAGTGAATTCAAACTCAAGGCACGTACGACTGATTTTTCGGAACTTATGTGTGTATTTATCACATGCTCAAACGGTGAAGGAAAACATCGTGAGAAAACTTGCATGCTTAAGAGATTTTCTCAATGGCATGTGAAGTTTGCCAACCCGCAAATAGTAGCGTGGTGGATTATAGCCTTATCCCTCTCAAATGAGAAGAGACTTGTGCCCAGCAGTGGGACAGTAATGAGATAGTGAGTTAAGACTACTATTGCGTGATAGAATAGAAGCACTTGCAATAGTCGTTAAAAAAACATCAGTCAAGACCCAAATTAAGCTGCGCTTGCTTCAGTGAGTGTGTGGATGAGTGACATAGGTCATAGGGTGTTGTAATGTGATGATAATCATCATCATATCAAACGTTGGACGTCGTTGACTGAACACTGGTCCCCTCAAGGATCGCCACGACGACCGGTCCTGTTCAATTCATATCCAGCAGATTCCAGCGTCCTTTTCCAGGTCGTTGTTCCACCTTGCCGGGAGCCTATCGACGCTGCGTCTTCTGTCCATCCTTTAGTCTTCTTCTTTCTTTTGTGTTATATTAGGTTGATATTCTTAATACAATCGTTAATGGTAGTCAAGAAAAGGAAGGCTCGACTACTAGATCTAATTGCAGTCGATTCTCGTAAAATACTGATTTAGCTATATCAGGGTGGAAAAACAGCCAATCACAAGACAGTTTAGAAAATGATGTAAAGCAGAATGACGAAATAGTTTTAAGATTATTTTTTTTTAGATGTAGGAAGTAGATTGATCTCACTTTGATTTCGATTGTCAGTGAGAAAATACCAATATTTCTAAAATAAAATCTCGTTGACAGAAACGACGGTATCAATGACTTGCTCGACATGCGAAGAGAATAAATTTTCCAACAATCTATCTGAACATATTTTTAATAACAAATCAACGAGCAAATAAATGGATCGAATGACATGGCAACATAAAAACCAATACAAATTCACCTCAATAAACCTGCCAATAAATCTTGCAAGTCTGCCGACCCCAGTTAGGAAAAGGTTTTATGAAGGCAGTAACTCTTTGCACGAAGTAGGAAATTCAGAAAACCCAATTGGTACCTTAAGGATGCAGTCAACGAAACTTCTAATTTAAGTTTTGTTTTATTTCTTTGAATAGTAAGCTAGTTTGTGAACTGACCCTGACTTGTAAGTTAAAGATCTGGAGTTAAATCCTACAAGTGTCCAATATAAGTGCCCAACATTGGCACCTTGATGACAATAATGATGTTTCTTTTGAGTTCAAAACGACCTCGTGTCTCGGGTACATTAAATAAATATATTTGGACATTATGACACAGCGCAGCGCCATCTAGTTCTGTGGTAAGCAACAAGGCTTGTGTTACATATACTAGAACCTTGATATATACATATATTTTTTTTTTTGTAAATACATACATATTATACATTATTATTATTATACATCCATGACTAGCATACAAATGTTGATGCTCTTCACACAAACATTTGCCGTTACCCAGATTAAAACCCGGGACTCGTAGCACAGAAGGAAAATAACTACCGCTGGTGTAATCGGGTCGTCAAACAATGATAAAGGTATTACGCATGCCTCTGCCATCAAAGGGATAAGCAGAAGAGTACAGATTGAAGTACTCCACATCAAGCTAATAAGCTACCACCCAGTTTGTCCAGTGTCCAAAATCAAAAAGTTCCCTGATTTATATTCAATTATGTTATGTCAAGCTTTGTGAACCTTTTGCACCTTTTATTTTGGGGAACTTGGTGACCCACATACGAACTTATGTAATTCTAAACAGAGAATCTCTGATTGATTTATTGATGACTTTGATTAGTATTTTGTAATGATTTAGAATAGTGGAGGTTTGACTATTGTGGGTGCCTCTGTGTAGCCTGGTAGTCTTATTAGAATAGACAACCCTTTATATTTGTTGGGTGTTATAATTCATCATGAAAAGTGGCCAGTTACGTTGAAAGATCCAGAAGAAAATACTTATCTCCTTTACTGCATGTTATAACAGAGAAACCCAAAGAATCGCCAAACTCAAAGGGCAGTTGGCAGTGGACATCGCTCAAAGAACGGATGGCCGATGGGGCTTGAAGGTTCTCGAGTAGCGACCACGTACTGGAAGACGCAGCGTGGGTAGGACCCCGGCAAGATCCGCTGGAATCCGCTGGATGCGTGTGGCGCGGGACCGGTCGTCGTGGCGATCCTTGGGGGAGACCTATGTCCAGCTTAGTGATATTTCTCGCTATAATTTAGCTGCCTGACTAGGGAAGTGGTCCGCCTTACAAAACACATAACACCTCTCTCTCTCTCTGGAGTATTGTCTTATATCAAGTTGTTACTATAGCTATTATTACTTGACAGTTTTATAGGGGACAAAAAAATCAGGATAAAATCAGTCTTCTAATCTGTGTAAAAGGGATAACAGCACTTTACAATGAATTTTCAATAAACGGGTAATACCAAACAATAGGACTGAAGACTGAAGACCCCACTCATAGACAATAGATCTGTATAATCTTATGAGAGATTCCCGGAGGCGCGCGGATGTTTGTCGCGTCCGGAGAGCGCGAGCTCCGCCGCTCAAATATTTCCCATTTCAAGGAATGACGCGCAGAAATATGTTGAGTTCAATGCGGTCGCAGGTCATTGTTTTGTATTGGATTTCTTATTATAATTTATGACTTTTAATGACATTAATAACGAATATCGATATACTGCAATACGATCCGTAAAACGCAGTTTTATTTCAGGGTATAATATTCGTGTCCGTGTAAGAAATGTTTGTTGATGTTTTTATGCTGTTTTTTGAGTGCCTCATTGACCTCCGTCAACGGTAATGGTGACTGCTGATCGTGGGATACTAGTATCGATGCAAGTTATAGTCACGCAGTATGTTTTTTTATTCATGTTTAGTTTCGATATTGTTAAGCATTACAGCATGGACCGTCCGCCCAAAATCTTTAACGACGGGATCCATCTAAAATCCGTACAAAATAATTTTATTACAACTCAAAATCCGAAATAACAGTCTATAATATAGGTCATATAAATATTACTTCCGTAGAGGAAAACGACCTTTAATCAGTGATACTAAAACTGATTTCTTAGCCAAGTCCCGTTGAAGCGAATGCGTTTATAATGTGGGTACTTAATTTGTATTTAATAAAACACATAATCGTATAATTCATAGACATTATTGTGGTGATTTAATGTGATTATAATGAACGCGCCTATTGTTGCACTATGGGTGCACGCCTGCACACCAATGAGTTAGGTGAAGAAACTGTAGTCGGCCACTTATTAATGATATTTAACAAGCTTTTAGATGATAAAGAAGAGACTTAGAATAAGGCCTGAAAAAACAGAACTAGATTTAAATTTATGTAGTTCTGTTTCCGTAATTCATCAATATAAAATAATTAAATATAATGACAAGCAATTCACTAATTTTAATACCAGATTTTTAGTTACGTGATTAGAACATTTTGTTCAAGAAAGGCTAGCGTGGTGGACTATAGCCTTACCCTTCTCAAATGATAGGAGCCGAGCCCAGCAGTGAGACAATTGGGTTATAATCGATCCTTGCTCATCATCATTGATATTGATCAATGATGAATCCTTCATTATCATGATTGGATGATGATGAAGGATCGATTATAAAAAAGATACAAATCTCCACAAAACATGGTCAGTTTTTACAATATTCAGGTTTTAATTTAAAAACTACACAAGTGATAAAATAACTTCGCATTATTTTACATCTACGACTATAATAATACAAAAACTGAAAGAACAGAGTTTTCAATTTACTGTTCTAACTGTAATGTAAAAATAACAAGAAATAATCCGCTGTAGCCGACAACAGGGTGTTCCACCTCGACAGTGTATCCCGCTATTACGAAACCGGATGCATTTGTTAGAATCAAAGCGGCGAGGGGACAATGGCGTTATAATATGATAATTTTGTGCATTTTCACCTTCCGACATCCTACAATCACGGTGCATTTTATAAGAAAGAGACAAAAAAATCTTTATATGTATATATTTATATACATATAAAGAATTAAATTATATACATTTACGAACGGTTATACAATTATTTTCTTGAAACCACTCACAGTATTTTTAAGCTCTTTATATGTTTGTTTTGTTTACTCAATCTACGAGTTATATTATAAAAACTCATATTATTGCGCGCCGCACTGGTCCTGTCAGACAACGAACTTTCCCTAATATTCATTTTACACTATAAGGTTTTGACAGAGCCATACAAAATGTGTATACTTATGTTTAGTCACAAAATCTCATTTATACATATTTATGATATGATAAAACCCTATTTCTAAAATTAATAACACCTTTTAGCTGAACTCCAGGGCCTCAATATCAAAAACTTGCCTTTACACTAATGTGGTTGTTGAATATCCCCAATCCCCATGCATCCACATAAAAAAAATTGTTCGTCGCCAGTACAAAATCGCTACCGCTTATGACATATCCCACATGTGACATGCACGTGGTCACATTTATGTTTAAAACATACATACATTTGTATCGGAGAGATATTAAGCTGTTTCAGCTAACGATAGCTTTCTATCGCATAATACATAATTTATGTTACATTAATATAATTACTTATAGGTATGAATAACCATTATAAATATCTTCTGCTTATTGTGTTTCTTTTGTGAATAATATTAAGTAGATATCATATACTACAGTAGATTTAATTTTTAATATCGACGAATCTTTTTTAAATTTTCGATACCAGAAATTAATTCTAATTATTATTTTGTATTACCCTATCCTGTAATGTTGTCACGTATTAGTGTAAAGTGAAAATTTCGTGTCTCGTATATGTGACAGTGTCGTTCAAAGGGTCAAAAGCATTTTTTTAATCCCATTTAAATATAAGCAAAATATGTAGTAGGCACATACATATATTTCTAATTTTCAAAGGCAAGTCAGCTTTTAATTAAATGAAAAGCAGCTCAAAAAGACAACCAATAAACAACGGCAAATAATCGCCAAAAGTATTCTGTGAATAATTCAAATGAGAGAATGAATGGATGAATGAACGTTGTACAAACGAACGATACTTCGTCAATAATGCATGGGCATTTTTATTCGATTTCAGCGCTGGGTGTGTTAACACGGCTTTAAATCTCTGTACGAGTCAACCGATTAAACCGGATAAAAGGAAATAGGGTAAATAATACGTTATTATTAGTTACTTAAGTTTATAATAAGTTATTAATATGTTATTTATACAAGTGGAGAGTCGGTAGAGGACTTCAAGGGGTAAATATTCGTGAACATAATTCTCGTCATCAATCCATTTTACCTCCTCTCATTTAAAAGATGTAGACTAGTGAACAACACAAGACGGTTTTATAAAAGTCCAGGCTTTTAACGTGATTTTATTAAAAAAAGTTTTTACATGTTGTAGAGAATTTTATAAAAAAAAGTCCCAAAAAAAGGTTTTGCTCGATAAACGAATCGAACTAATAAATATACGTTCATTAGCCAAGACAACAGGACTACAAAACTTTATGAATGACTCCCAGGCACAATTCTCTAAGATCCAAAAAGACTGAAGAAAGACATGTCTTTGACATCCAATCTTTTCTTCAAATGAAATACTCAACCTATATTTATCACCCCTATCCAATCCACTTCCAAAACACTCTAAAAATATTGTATAACTCATTCATATAAAGATAATTATGGTCTCAAATGATCACTAGAAATCTACTAAGAAAAAATAGTCCGGAAGCTGTCTATCAAATCTCCATTAAGGACGGTGATTGACGGGTAACGAGGGAGCGAGATGAAAATAAAAGAAAGAGATAAACACAGATATAGGGTTGATTAATTACAGCTATGGGTCCTAGGGTAGACGGTAAGATTATAAAACATTACTGACTTTACGATACTTCTAAAACTACCTACGTTTTCATAAGTGTTTACTATTCTATATATTATGAATCAAAAACTTTGTGGGTACTTAGTAGTTTATATAGGAAAGGAGTGCAGAATGCTTTCTTTTTTTAATTTTGCGTAAGAAATACTTCTAATTTAAATTAATTATGGTCGAATTTCGATCAGTGTGTGACCACTTGTTATTTTAATTAGCTGTTTTATTTGTTTTCGGTGATCTTCATATTAATTTAAAAGTAAATAAAAAAAAGTAAAGTAAAGATGTAACTAGTGATGGTGAAGTGAAAGTGTATGATATAATAATAATATACATATGTAATAATTGTGTTTTTACCCGTGTTCACCTACGCGCCCCAATACTAACGTGTGATCATTATGTGTTTCACAGGTAAGTGAATATTTTATTCTTATTAGAACAAAGAATCTTTAATCATACTTTACCAATTTATGACTAGATAAAGAAAATAAACTATGATATTCTTGTCGTTCAGTAGCAAAACTTTGTTTTCTATTTTTTTAAACATTGCCCTACACTAGGAATTTTGAATTTTCGCGTGTCGTGAGTGTGTTTACAAACACAAATTTTCTCAATGCACAAAATTACCCAGACCAGTATCAACAGATTGTAGATCTTACAAATATTAGTTTCCTCTGGGGAACAACCGAGCACCCTTTAAACAGAAGCTGATAGCTCAGCCATTGCGCGAATGCAGTCGCCAATCTTTACCACTGAGTGGAGAAGATAAACTGTATTTAAAATAACCTTATTAAGCTGCATATTAAATTCATAGGTATTATATGTATATAGGCAACGAAGCCGTCTGATTTTACTAAATGTACGATTGGTACATAGGCTCTTTTGAGAGCGATAGATAAACCACAAAATATGACTGATCCATTTTTCAATTGGCCTTTATGTCTCGGTGGTCCGAAGTTTTATTTTTTTATAGTGATAAAGGGGCAAACGAGCAGGCGGCTCACCTGATGGTAAGTGATGACCGCCGCCCATGGACATTTGCAACACCTGAGGCTTGCAAATGCGTTGCCAAACCCCTTAGAAACCGTTCAGGTTTCTTAAAATAGGGAGTTACTGAACTGACAGCAAACGGAATTGCCATGCTGTCAGAATAGTCACTCCCCCAATGAGCCCTGGTAACCTTACTCACTCGCAGAAAGACAACTATTGTTGATTCACTGCGGTCTTCTGTAAGGTGGAGGTACTTCCCCAGTCGGGCAGCTCAATTTGAGCGAGAAACCTCGCTATGCCCTACCTCCTACAAAAGTATGAGGTGGGAACTTTGGCCTCAAGTTGAGGTACTGGCTCGAATATATGTACCTAGGTACTCTTATATTCGTCGTGAAAATACCTGGATCGGGTAGTTACTGTATACATTAATTGTTCAACGGGTGTGGTATTTATTACTGGTAATTTGTCACCAGCAATATGAGATTAAAAGGTTTAATTATGTACTATTTATTTTTATTTTATTTTATTTTTTTAGGTTTATCAACAGTTGTTACAATATAAACAGCATAGTATTTAAACAATATTAAATATCTTAGAACTAATTGCACAACTGAAAAACACACATAAACACAACATGCATTGGACATACATATATATTTATACAATTTGCAAGCGTCCTCTACTTATGAGCTATTAATAAATAATATTATTATTATTACAATTGAGTTACATTACAAAGGATTAAGTATTGTATCATTCAAATGCTTACGAAAAGTACTAAACGTTGAACAAAAGATATCAACTGACCCATTCATTGTGTGCTCGACATAGCCGCGGAATAGGAGAGTTATAACCCAAAACTGATTTGCGAAAAGGTGGTACAAATGTTACTGTTGGTACGCGGGGAATGTGACGTGGGACTCTAAACATTAACTTAGACAGCATTTCTGAGCAGTCTACTTGGTTATTAAGTAGTTTATATAAAAAAGTAAGATCTAATAATGTTCTTCGCCTCTCAATTGATGACATTTTAAAATATGCAAGTCTTTCCGGGTACGTACGCCTCCTTGGCAATCCTTCTGAGTAAGAAAGGTGCCACAGAAATCGTTTCTGAATACGTTCTAGTCTTAGAATATGCGTAGAATAGTGAGGTCTCCATACAATGGGACAGTATTCAAGCAAACTACGAACCAATGAGTTATATAGCATTATTTTGGTATGTGGCTTTCGGAAAATTTTACCATTTCTAATTATGAAACCCAGCATCATTGAGGCTTTCCTGATAACGGTCTCGATATGAGGTAAAAAGGTAATTTTAGTATCCAGAACCACTCCAAGATCTCGTATATTATTTACCTCCCGTATCCGATTATTTTCAATATGGTACACCGAATTTATGTAAACATGTTTCCGGGTGAATTTTTCCGTGTTAAGATTCATGCCGTTTGAAAGACACCAGTCAAATACTCGGTTTATATCCTGCTGAAGTAAAGAAACATCCATATTGGAGTCTATTATGCGAGAAATTTTAAGGTCGTCTGCAAACATAAATGGCGTAGAATTGTGCAAACAACTGGGGACATCGTTGACAAATACATTGAAGAGAATTGGACCAAGATGCGTGCCCTGTGGGACTCCTGACAAGATTTGAAATAAGTCAGATCTAAATCCATTTACGACAACAAAATAGAATCTTCTACTCAAGTAAGACTTCATCCAGTTTAGCAAATTTCCCGCTATGCCATAAATATTAAGTTTTTTAATAAGCAGCGAGTGAGGAACTTTATCGAATGCCTTACTGAAGTCGGTATAGATAACATCTACTTGTTTATGGCGATCTACAGCATCTATTAATGATTCAGTGAAAGCAAGCAAATTAGTGGCAGTAGATCTTGCCTTCACAAAGCCATGTTGGTGAACAGAGATGTGCTGCTTAAAATGATTTTGGATACTGGGACAGACAGTAGATTCAAAAACTTTTGCCATTGTTGAGAGAAGCGATATAGGTCTGTAATTGTCGACCAAGTTCCTCTCACCCACTTTAAATATCGGAACCACTTTTGCATGCTTCCACTCATTCGGAAATATTCCAGATCTCAAGGATTTATTAAAGATATAGTACAAGGGTGAAGCAAGACACGTAGCGCAATTTCTTAAGAATATTGGTGGTATGCCATCTGGTCCCGCCCCTTTTGAAACGTCCAAACTCTTAAGTTTTTTTAGAATTAAATCCTTGCTTATACATAATTCAGCTAAACATGAGCTACTGACATCAATTGTGTCTAAATATGATGAATTTATGTGATTATCATGTATAATATCATTACTAGTATAGACTCTAGAAAAGGTAGATGCAAATAAGTTGCATATGTCAAAACCATTGTCTGTTGAATAAGTTCCATCGGTCATAGTGTTCGGGTAAGAACTGCTTCCATCTCTCTTAGCTTTTATGAAAGACCAAAAATATTTCGGGGTTTTACGTATTTTCTTTCACATATTCATTATAACACGTTAATGCCAATTTTTCACATCTTTTGCTTAGTAAACGAAAAGCAATTCGATCCAACGGGTTCCCATGTTTTTTAAATTTAATACGCGAGTTGTTTTTTTCTTTTAGCATGGCTATCAGGGGTTTGTTGAACCAATTCGGATACTTCCCTTTTTTTTGTTTAGTAAATGGGACTTTTTTGCCAATTATCTCCTTAAGAGTGCCGTAAAACACTGTTAGCATGCTATTTACGTTGGAACAGTTATCAAATACGTTATCCCAATCTACGGTAGATAACTCCCCATTTATAGCTTCATAGTCTGCTCTATAGTAATTTAATTTTCGACTGTTAATATTTGTAATGAGATTGCTTACATTATCAGTGACTGTTATTTCAATATCTAAAGGTGGGTGTAAAGGGTCAATCGACGAAAGTATTTCACTAGATTGAGAAACACTACAACTTGGCATATCCGTAAATACAAGATCGAGAATTTTATTTTTGTTATTTTTAATATAGTTGCATTGTTTTAAACATGACTAAAATCAATCAATTTTTGACTTATTGCTGAGTAGTTGTATACCTGATTTTCGTGTACTAAATTCCAATCAATATTACTTAAATTAAAATCTCCTAACATGCAAGTGTAGCCCTCATAACTCTCATAAAGTGAATTACATTTTTCTATAAAATTATCCAAAAGTTGATTACTGACGGGAGGAGGAAGGTAGACGGCACAAATTGCTATCTCTTTAATACTTCCTGATCGCGGAAGTTTTATGACAATCCACAAGTCTTCACAGCTACTTTCCCACTTATACATGCGCGTTGCAAGTAAATTTTTCGACACCGCTATTAGCACGCCACCTCCGTCTTTATGACTATGAAAACCAGTTGTCTGCCTATTCCCAAAAATTTCTGAACTTAAGATATTGCTGTTTAACCAAGTCTCAGTTAAAACAATGATGTCATATTTACTTATCGACAAATTACGAAGTATTGCATGCGTTTTAGTTCTCAAGCCACGAGTATTTTGATAGTATATGTTTATGGAATGGAATTATATTATATACAATGTGGGGAGGACAATATGATCATAAATGAAACTTCGTATAAGTCATGATATTCCCAACCGTCACACAAAAAATCAAATGAATATATCCAGTAGTTTAGCCACAGGACATTATTTTTCATTTTAAGTATTTTCGACATGATGTTTTGTAAACAGGAGAGCACGCGACAGGTTAACGACTTACGTTGCCAGCTCGCCACTTTAAAAACCTACGCCTTTTCTATCAAATTTATTTTCTCAATGCAAATTATACTTTATGCCCGAGCCATAAGAGTCATAAAGCGTGTCATCACAGCTAGATAAGAAAAAATGCATACGAAAGTTATTACTTTCCTGTTACGCACTCATGTCAATCGCAAAATATGTATGTGCGAAAGAGATAGGTAAGTTTGCTTGTTTCCTCTTTGCTTACTTGTCGACGTGTCTAGGTTACGCGGTCAGTGTGTCACCGGACGTCCTTACTGCCTGTGACGCATTTTATTTTCTCTGGAATTTCGGATGCGCCCGCGCCCGTTTGAAGTCGCCGCGCGAGTGTTATCGTATCTTTGTTGTTGTGTTGTGTTGTGTTGTGCGAAATTTGACGCTTTGTTTTAATAGTGACAGGACACATAAACGTATTATAGGTACTTAGTTAAATAGCTAAGTGAACTTTGCGAAATTAGACGCTTAATACTTGGTGTTTCAAGGTTTTATTATTAAATAATCATGCCTCGTTACAATTATACCGCTTCGGAGTACACTGATATGATTTTAATTTATGGGGAGTGTCACGGTAATGCCGCTTTAGCTGTACGGACATACCGTGAGAGGTATGGGAACACGCGTATGTGTCCGACCCACGGGCGCACTATTGTACAAGCTGTCCAGAGGATACGGGAAAATCAATCTTTGATCCCGCACGTAGATGGTGCTCCTCCACGTGCAAATGTGATTTCAGACGAAAGAGTTATTAATTATTATGATCGTAATCCGACGTCCAGTCTGCGTAATGCAGGTCGACATTTTCGTGTAAATCACAAAACTATTCAAAAAGTTTTGAAACGTGACAAACGCAGACCTTATAAGTACAAGAAAGTACAAGCATTGTTACCGAGAGATAAGCCAATAAGAGAAACTTTCTGTCGCTGGTTGGAAACCAAACATCTCGAGAATCCTGACTTCCTGTACAATGTGCTGTGGACTGACGAGAGTACATTCACAAGGAATGGTTTATGGAACCGACAGAACCTTCGGTACTGGAGCCGCGTGAATCCGCATCTAGTACGGGAGTCTTCACACCAGTACAGATTTGCGGTCAATGTGTGGGCTGGCATACACAGAAATACTATTATTGGTCCGGTATTTATTGATGGCAATTTAAATGCTGTAAAGTTCATTGAACTCCTCGACGGATCCGTTTCCGAGTACACGGACGAACTTTCGCTGGACGTGTACAGGCAGATGTGGTACCAGTTAGATGGAGCACCAGCTCATTCAGTGGTGTCTGCAAGAGAGCGTTTGACTCAAATGTTCGGACAGCAGTGGATTGGCCGTTTTGGACCAGTGCGGTGGCCAGCGAGGTCACCAGATCTCACGCCCCTGGATTTCTTTCTGTGGGGTCACATAAAGAATGAGGTATACTCAACAGAAGTTACTACCGTTGAGGAATTAAAAAATAGAATAATAATATCTTTTAATAAATTGAAAGAAATGGCTGCTAATGGTGACCTATTATCAAGAGTGAGAAATAACATTATACGTCGGTGTAGTTTGTGTATTCAAGAACACGGCGGACATATTGAAAATAAAAAAATTTAATGACTGGCGACATAATTATGTGATCGAAAAGTGATTGTGAATAATAAATTGATCAGTGAATAACTCGCGGGTGAATGATGCCCGACTATTTGGTTAATATTCTGTGATTTGATTTGTGTAATTGAGCATTAATAACAATAAGAATAATGGCGCCAAACATTACGTCGCTGCGTCGGCCACAGCTTTAACATGAATGAAACCAAGCTGCGTTGCCATTCTTATCGCAGGTCAGTGTACCATTTTTATAAATGGTGTTTTATTTTGTTTGCAGTTTTAAGCTATTTAGTTTGTAAGAAAATTTTTTTTTTTTTAATTTCCATGTTCGGATTTATTTGATAGTTTACAAATGTTTCTATAAACCAGTATTGCCAGTGTTTTCATTTAAAGTCATATTGTCATCTCCACATTGTATAAAACAAAAATACGTGCACAGTAATAATAATCAAAAGAAACTTTACTTAATGTTGGCCAAAGTACTCATGTCTTTAACAAAAATATATCTCGATTCAACTTATTTTCTCATAAAGATTCGGCCTCCTCGAATCCAAACAAACTTGTAATTTTTCTCCTTTGCGACTTGTCTAGCAGCGGTGTGCAAAGCTTTATTGAATGGAGAAAGGTGTTCTGTGACATAGATTGGTGTTTTTGGACCATTGCATCCCAAGTGAGAACTATTAAGTTTATCAGACGTATGTTTTCTGTTGTACTCAATTGCAGCTGCCAAAAATGTATCTCGCATGATAGGGCTGTTGAACTCAACAACAATAGAACTTGGACGAGCGCTGTCTCGATTAAGTTTAGCAACTCTGGTCACACACAATATATTATCATCCATTAGCTCACACTCCACAGCCTTTCCTAGAGTTTTTAATGATGCAATTAAGTTTTCTGATTTATTTTCGGGTACACATTGTAGTTCAATGTTTTTAGCGCGTACGTTTTGTTCCAGTTGATTAATACGCATTTGTAGATCCGATAGATTTGCCTGCAATTTGGTATTATGGTCGTGCAACAATTTAACTTGAGCTTGTGTAGCCTTATGTTCATTTAGAACATCCTCAAAACTTTTGTTCATAAAATTCATTGCACACTTCATATCTTGCATTTCATCAGTAATTATTTTAAGCTCAGTGTCAATAAGTGCGCGCATATTTGTGTTAAATTGTTGCATTAAATCAACCAAATGCTTCTTCAAGATTTCATCCATAACACTACGTACGTCTTCTCGCGTCACGGGACAGTTATCGCTACCGGGTGGGGATGATAAGGCCTTTTTGTAGGGCGTACAGTAATATTAGAATTTATGCGAACTGGTGTATTGTCATTTTTGGCAGTCTTAGGGGTAGATTCCCGGCAACTAGGACATATCCAATCAGCTTCGGAGCGTGTATTTAATAAATCATGTTTGTTCTTATCTGGAAAAAGGCACGCATAATGAAAGGCTGAGTTGCACTTTTTACAATGCTTATAATGGTCATCCCCCATGCCAAGAGAGCAACAACCCCAGCGTATTGGTTTGTTCTCCATAGTTAAGTTGTAGTTACCAAGTTTAGAAAAAGAAAAATTTCTAAAAACATTCAATAAGAATTTCAGGTAATGGGTATCGAACGCAGTCCACAGTATTACCAGTCCTTCCACAGAAACATCAATCTAAACGTTTCATACTATTGTTGATGAAATAGGTGAATATTATGATCGTTGTATATTTATTGGTGAGGGTAATGTCAGGTATTATTATATTCGTTTTGTTTCACTAACACCGCACTCAGAATGTTTTATTAATAGTTTTGCATTTATATTTTTAATTGAAAGACGTATTTTGTAAAGATGGTAACATTAATGTTCACTTAGCGTTATGCTATAATCCAAATAGTGTTAATTTACAAAAACGTTCACTGTTTTGTTTGTTATTTAAAGTTCACTTTTAACGGCACAGTTAGTACACATTGTTTTTTGAAATTCGAGCACTTATGTTAGACTTCACGATGAGATAACAATTGTCTGTCGGTATTAGCACTTGATCTTTACACTGAGTAATACTTAAGTATAGAAAAGCGACTTCAACTATTTATTACAAATTAAATTCGCGGAGCACACAAGTTCGTATCGACGTTTTTTGACAGTATGTACTATATTTATATATTATATTATAATATGCTTGCTAGACGTAGATCCCACTCAGTTCTCCGAAATAAATGATGAGTTATTACAGACGCAGTACTAAACTAAAAATATCAAAGTCAAATTCGATTTAATAGTGACTTTGATAAATGACCCCCAGCATCTCATCAAGACATGTGATCATCATTTGTTATTATGTAATTAGCTTTATATTTATAAATTTACTAGCTACTGTGCCTGCCACTTCGAATAGGTAAAACCTTAAATTAAAATATACTATCTTCTCAAGTTGAATAAAAAAACATACAGAACGCAAATATTATTTTTAAAATATTAATTTACAAGTAATTTCATTAAAATCGTTCATTAGTTCAGATCAACGAGTATCTAAAGTATTTGGTTCAGATGATAATTGTGAAAAAACAACGTGACACGTTTTTTTCGTGTATATTTTTTTTTTGTCGGAGATTATATTGTGCAATTAATTAGTCTCCTCTACCCCCTCCCGTCCCTTTCAAATGAAGGGAGACTCGGTGGGACAATAATTGAGTTGATGATGAAGATTTAGGCCGGGCACGTGTTTCTTCTTAGAATGAGAGAATACTACAGACTTTTAAACTGCATTTGCAGGCAGGCAGACTTCACACGCTGCGCTGTTTGGCAAATTTCTGAGGCTTCATCAGTAACGTGATGAATGGGGTCACGAGTCCTATTATAGTCCTAATATTCCGATGATAGGACAAAAGTAAGGTGTATGAGACAGTTCTAACGGACAATAGCGATTTCTCTCACATATTTGCACACGAAAATTGCTTTGAGAAAATTGCGGTGTGTAATACAACAAAATAGTTTTATTTTAATTTGACGACCCAATTAGTCCAGCGGTAGTTAACACTGCCTTCTATGCTATAGGTCCCGGGTTCGAATCCCGGTAGGGACAAATGTTTGTGAGATGAGCATAAACATTTAATTTTGTATCCGAGCCATGGATGTATCTATGTGTAATATGTATGTATTTATACAAAAAAAGTATATATTTAGTATATCAACCAACTAGTATTCGTAATACAAGCCTCGTTGCTTAGCACGGAACTAGATGGCGCTGTGTGTCATAGTGTCCAAGAATATTTATTTATTTAATGTATATTATTCGCGATAGTGTAATAAATTGCATTAAGCCTGTAAGGTGCTTGACTATATCATAAAACTCTACTTTGAATAAAGTTCTGTACTCAGCAATGAGTTGAGCTGTTGAAAATCACATCACAAAACATTCATTCTCTCATTCATTCATACATACAAACAAACAGTCAAGTCGTTGATCGCAGCAAGCAGAAACTTTGGACATAAAATAAAACACAATAAGAGGGGGTGTATTCAACCCTTGGCCAAGTTTTTAATACACCCCCGCTCTTTATACTGTCTGGATTTTATGGGGCGATTCAAGTTTTTTGGTTATGTCATTCAACCCTTAGAATTGAGGGCGAAAAAAAGAAATACGAAGTCATTTAGGGAAGATGTTCTTTTTTATTCGGTGACCCGATTTGCGTAGTGCTATTAAGGGTGCCGTGGTAAAAGTACCGGCTTCGAATCTCAGTATGTGAAAAAATGTGTTTGTAAACGCACCCACGGGTTAGAGGGACCGACGAGCTGGTAAAGGTCGCTGGAATCCGCTGGATGCGGGTGGCGCATGACTGATCGTCGTTGAAATCTTTTGAGGCGGCGTATCCGTTTGTCCAGCAGTGGACGTTTAGCTGAAATGATGATGATGATGAAACGCACCCACAACTCAAGAAAATTACGTAGTGTGGGGCAACATTGAACAAGAAAAAGAAAACTATACTAAATTAAATTGAAGTGGGACCACACGGGAAGCACCAACTTTCAAATAAAAAAGAATCATCAAAATCGGTTCACCCAGTCGAAAATTACATGAGGTAAAAAACATAAAAAATACATACAGTCCAATGTTTTTGAATGATAATCTCCTCCTTTCTTGAATTCGGTTAAAAAGATACATATAAAAATATGTACAATATCCACAAAACTGTGTAGTAATATATATCTTCCTAATAACATTAATATAAAAGTAAACTATCCATATTATTATATTATACTAGCTGACCCAGCAAACGTTGTTTTGCCACATTATAGGGGTTGGTGGACTACCCCTAACTTTTAGGGGGATGAAAAATAGATATTGGCCGATTCTAATAGATACCGGATAAGCACAAAAAAATTCATCAAAATCGGTCAAGCCGTTTCGGAGGCAACGAAAACTGTGACACGAGAATTTTATATATTAGATTATGTAACACCCGACTGTAAATTTGGAATTTATACAGTGGCCCTCAACTTTTGCAATGCTTGTAAAAGGCCGTTAAGTTTTAAGTTCTTATCATTGTTTTTAAAATTAAGACCTACTCTGTACAACTTAGTTTGCAAAAATAAAGTTTGAGTTTGAGTTTAAGATAAGAGTTTAAGGTATGTAATCAAATTACAAGGTAACATTCAAATGATTTTTAAAGTAAATGAAATGTACTGTCGCTGTTCCAGCAAATGAATAGGTACAACAGAAAACTGAACAAAACCACTAATATATTTCAATTAGTTATAACAATACTTTGATCTTCACGCTTCGACTGTCTCATTACTAAAACCATTTCCCGTTTCACAGATGGTTAACGGTACAAAATGGACACTTAAAATAACATATTTAAACGATTTAATGCACTTTTTTTCTTTGTTGAGTACCTACTGTTCCTGTTTGAAGTTCCGACAACATTTTTTGTATTATTTTTATAATCTTTTACTTGTTTAAATGTTTAAAGCGACTTGTTGATTGTTCTACAAGCTGAATATTGAGACTGAAATCTGAATGTTAAGTATAAAGTAGTTTTGAGTAGTGGTAGCAACCTGACATTATGTCACAGCGCCATCTAGTTCTGAGCTAAGCAACGAGGCTTGTGTTACGGATACTGGATAGATGATATACTACATTGCATTTTTTTTTTTTGTAAATACATACATATTATACATAGAGACATATGATTCAGATAAGTCAGATACAAATGTTGATTCTCATCACACAAACATTTATTCCCACCGGGATTTGCGAAACCGGAACCCATAGCACAGAAGGCAGCGTTAACTACCGCTGGGCTTACTGGGTCATCAAATTTTTTATAATTTTTGTTAAAATGCGGTTGGCGCAGGACCGTTCGTCGTGGCGATCCTTAGGGGAGACCTACGTCCAGCAGTGGACGTCTAACGGTTGATATGATGATGATGCTGATGATGATTATTTAAATGTTTAAATCTATTTGATGATGCTCCCAGACAGCTGAAGATTGAAGTTTTAAAGGTTTTTTAGTAGCAACCGGACAATGATTAGACCATGATTCTTTGAGTTTGTTTCTTCTCAAGAGTCGTCAGTTCGGAAATGTCGATGCCATCTACATCCCAAAAATAATCTTACATAACTTGTAAAAGTGTCTTTAAAAGATCTATTTACAGAAATAAAAAATAATTTACAATCATTTACAATCTGACACAGAGCCAACTAATTCTGAACTAAACAACGAGGCTTGTGTTACGGATACCAGATACATAAAATCCGAATAAAAAGTATTTTTATTTCGACAGTTTTACAAGTGATTTTTATTTATTTAGTAGGCATCGGCATTGCCTAACTAAAATATCTAAACTAGATGAGTCAACATACCCGTGTCTCGACGCCTTTAGAGAGTGCAGTCACTAACTCACATCTACATATATCCCTCGCTTAGCCATAGGGCTTGTACACACGGAACTAACCACTCTGTAATTCAATTCCTCCGGCTAAGGAGACTTGCGTAACACTGCTGCACGATATATGCATCAAGTACAGTATGCAAAACAGATAAGTGTGCAGGTTACTAATTATGTAGGCACGCAGATTTTATCGGTGATAAAGTGTTGGTACTTTGCTGTAGAAAAAAGATGGACGAGCAATAATGGAATGTTTCTACTCGATTGGCGCAGTGGCTGAGCGATCGGCTTGTGTTTCGGGTTACGGGTTTGATCTCCGCACGGAGCTGATATTTGTACGATCTACAGGTAGTTTTTCCGGGTGTGGGCGTTTGTTTGTGTGACAGGTGTGTTTGTCTACGCAACGTTTCAAAAATCAAAAAAAAAGAGGAGACCCGGGCCCAGCTCTGGGACAGTAGAAATCGTTTGATGATGATGAAGAATTGATGTATGTATGTATTAGAATGTACATTGAACTATTTTGCCATGTGTACTTTTATACTTAGGTCGTGACATTTTAAATGTCAGCCGCTACAAATCGAATGTTAATGCCTTTCGAAAGCACTTCCTAATGTTTCCTTATTAGAATTGAACCTGTGCTTACCAAATATATTCGCATATAGCCTGGATTAAATCGATGTTAACAACGAATACATAAATCAGTTAATTTGCGGAGCTAAACTAAGCTTATCAGAGGCATAAAATTATACTATTCCTGGTCGTGTCTTCGAGACCCAATTAAACAGATGATCCTTGGTTGTCATAATTATATAGGACACTCGTTTTAGATCAGAAATACACTGTGAATATGGGTGCTGTAAAGGATTTAAAATGTAAGGATTAAAACAATATCTTTTTTTTATTGGTACTTACCTAAATCTTATATATAAAATTCTCGTGTCACAGTTTTCGTTGCCATACTCCTCCGAAACGGCTTGACCGAATTTGATGAAATTTTTTGTGCTTATCCGGTATCTATGAGAATCGGCCAAAATCTATTTTTCATCCCCCTAAAAGTTAGGGGTAGTCCACCAACCCCTATAATGTGGCAAAAAAACGTTTGCTGGGTCAGCTAGTAGTATAATAATAATGTTCATATTTTTAATGAACAGACCAAAATGGGGAGTTCGTTGCACAGCTAGTTCTTCTCAATTAAAACACTGGGAAGCGGTGAAGAGCGGGCGATTTAGGAGACTGCCTTCATTGTCGACCTTCTTAAAACCTTTTTACTTCGGTCTACTTTGAATAAATGATATTTTGAGTATTTGTCAGAAAGCCGTGAATGGAAACATATGCATATTTACTTAAGTAAATTGCATGAAAATTACAACCCTGAGCACCTATTGTGAGTAACACAGAAAAAAAAACAATTAACACTTTGGTTGTCTTCAGTATTGAAGCTAAAATCTCACGCTAAATCGTCATACTCACTACTGCTACACCAGTCATTACCAGCTTACCGTTTAATCATTATAGTTTAAACAACACAGTAACCAACTGCAGTTTAAACTACCGGAGCGATTGAACGAAACCAAACTCCTAACAGTTTGTAGTTAGAGTCTGTTGGCAGTCAGTCAGTCTGCGAAGTTGTTGAGAACAATCGACAACTCTAAACTATCAATCTGCGCTTCAAGGAGCCGGGCAGAGTTAAGTTGATAGTGGAGGCAGTTACTCGCTGTTATAGCGAGATTTTGGACTTGAGTTAATTGTTCTTATTATTGTTAAGGGTGTGCATCAGTCCATATTGGTGTATATTTACGAAGCTAATACACATATTAGCGTCGTCAGTAAGTAATAATTATTAATAAGTACAAAGACAAACTGCCTCGTTGGTCTAGTGGTCGTACAGTGCGACTGCCGAGCAAGAGGTAGGAGCAAGAGCAAGAGGCTTAGGTTCGATTCCCAGGTCGAGCAAAATGTTATTGGGTTTTTCTATGAAATTCCCAGTATCAGCTCTGAATTTGGATTCGTGCCCGCTTAATGGCAATAGCCTCGCCCCCTATTACATGGGACCTAAAACATACCGGCGAAACGTGGGTGTACATTAGTACACATCTGCCTAAACTTTCGGGGACGACAGGCGTGATGGTATGTATGTATGTATGTTATGTTACAAAGACATTAAGATAAAATAGCATTGTCAAAATGGACGAAACAAAACACACAGCTTAACGTCGAGATTCAAATCATATCAATATACCGCGATAAAATCCGTAGAAATTAGTACATAGGTTTGCTGTCCGTGTAATAACTCCCCTATTAAAAGAAGCTTGAATGACTATCAAGAAAGTTCTTTATATAAGTGAAAAGGTTTGACAAGGTCGACAGCATGCAAGCGAGAACTCTGATGTTACAAACGTCCACAGACTACGGTAACTGTGTACCATGGCCGTAAAATTGTTTACCACTGGCTTGGTATAAAAAAAAAGAATGATGACGCGAAAACGGTAGCCATTTATGTTCGTTGTGACGTTACTGTCACGGTTAACATTGACAGATAAATGTCAAAAATCTGTATTGATAGCTTAGAGTAGTACTAAAGTAATATAGTATTCTTAGAGAATTTGTCTTAGAGAATAAAAACTTTTTAGAAGTAAGAAGGATGAATGGAGTGCTGTCCTTCGTCATTTCACTATTTACGCGGGATTAGAAGATATTCTGGGGACGCGTAACGTGTGATATAATTATTAATTTCAATTTGTTAATTCATGGCAATTATTAGTAAAATCCTTTTTGCATTGTTTTGTAATCTCTTATTAATAATATGCCCTTCTGATCCATAAGAGTATTTTGTCTATTTCTTCACATAGCTACAAATACATTAGTACAGTACACAAAACAATCGTACAAACCAGCAGCACAAACAAACAAGTACGATGTGCAAATAAAGCTAGTTTACAAAATACAACGTTTAAATCTGTTTGTTTTGCCCCCATTACATGCGGAACCGTGGCGTTTATGTTGTTTTTGTACGTGTATACGGGCCCCTGATTCGTGTAAATAATGGTTATATGTATATTTAGGCATAGTCTTAATTATGCCGCTGGTTAGTTTCCGGGAGGCGAAATGCTAGAAACTCTCAATTAGATTTGCTTGCAACACTTTTATGCCTGCTTGAAACTCATATTGTTATGTTATTAATACGCATAATTTAAAAAAATACTTTTTAAAATACACATCGGTACAGTCCGCGACAAATTGGTTTGACAATAAGGGCATGTGACGCAGCGATGGGAGATGACCGTTCTACTCCCGCGCAGGGCCCTCCCATCGAGTATTCTTAAGTTTACTTTGTGAGCCTATTTCCTAAAACCGGCCCGAAATCATAACTCCAAGATACTACTGAGAATTTCCTAAAAAAAAGTTTTACTTGACTTGGGAATCGAAGCAACACAAGACTAGTTAAATAATGAGACATTTAACAAAGTATTTTAATTCTAATTCAAGCTTTAGTTGTCTAAAGCTTTTGAAATAATTTAAAAAACAACTTCTTCAACATTTCGTAATTTTCTATTCGGATATTAAAAAGTAATTTATTATCTGTAATATTAAATTTTATATTCCGAAAGTTCGAAATTCGAAATGCAATAAAATGGCGCGCAAGATGGCGCTCATAAAACGCGTGTGTCATAAAGTTTTTGTAGAAAAACGCAATGAAAAGTAACTTAGCGTCCTACGGGCGTTGTAAATCAATAGTTTTGGGAAAGTTACTACAAATGTACTTTTAAGTTAGTTGGGAGTCGGCATGACTATGAATAAATAAGAATGAGTAACTTTTGTTTCAATGTTTTCAGGGGCCGGCTTTGAAAGAATATTTTATTAGATTTAGCTATACGACAAAGTCTGTAAGAAGTGATACAAAGAGGATTCGGGCGTGCCTATTACCGTTTACTGAGTAGAAAGGATTTAAATAAACTTAAACTCAAAAGTTTTATTATAATTTGTAATAATACAGAATATTACTTGAGTCTACAGTGAATAATAAAAATATGACAAGATACTATCAGACACATTCTATGCGATATTAAATCATTTCATTTCTATCATATAATTTTTACATTTACTTTTTGAAGTAAATAGACTTCATAACTTACCATGTCATTGCATTCAAGCCAATAAAAAAAAAGTTTGACGTTTTTTTTTATTATCATAAGTCGAGGGTATATTTAGGTCATTCCCGACTTATTTTCAATATCGGTCAGTCACCTGCGGTCAGTGATAAGAAATGGATAAGCTGATGCAACCGTTCAGTTCAAAAATATTTACCTTATAGGAATTTTGTATAATTATATACGTGCTAGTTACTAGGGGAACTTATTGGAACGAAGTTCCTTATCGCGCGTTGCGAAAGGGGGCTAGACGGAAAAAATTAAGACGAAAAGTTGTAACAACACTTTTTGCTATAGTATGCTATTGTAAAAAAAAACAATTTTATTACAATTCCTTCACTAATTCTTCGTTCCATCCGGGTATTTATTGACACCTCTCAAGTTTTTATTTATGAATGATTACTGCCTAACCTACCCTCATTGACCTGGCAGACTATGTTTGCAAGAATATTGTACAGAATATTTAAGAGTAGGGTACGGCGAGATTGCTCGCTCAAATTGAGCTGCCCGACTGGGGAAGTACCTCCGCCTTACAGAAGACCGCAGTGAAACAACAATAGCTGTGTTTCTGCGAGTGAGTAAGGTTACCAGAGCTCGTTGGGGGAATGATTATTCTGACAGAATTGGTATTCCGCTTGCTGACAATTTAGTAAGTATTTTAAGAAACTTAAACGGTCTCTACAGGCATCCATATTATTGAAATCCCGACATTTCAGATTCCTTTACAGCAGCCATAATCACAAGCATACTTGGTCTGTTTCCGACATAATTATTAAATATTCACAAATAACAAAAAACAACAAAATTTAAATGCAATATACTTCGTAATAATAAAGCGATCATTCATCATCACGCTGTAGATGTCGCTGCAAGCGCTGTCGCTGTCAAAACAATAATAAATGATGGACCAAAAAATGTAGCGACGATAGCGTAGTTGTTAGACGTCGGATTTTAATAGTATAGGAGTTCGAGTGACGGTAAGTGTATTAGAAAGTTTTGGTTTTGAACACTGTATATTTACATACATACCATCACGCTTGTCGTCCCCAAAGAATAAGGCAGAGGTGTATTAATGTACACCCACATTTTACCGGTATGTTTTAGGTCCTATGTCTCAAGATTCCAAACTATGAGCTGCTACTGAAAAATTTCATAGTAAAACCCAATAAAATTTTGCTAAACTTGGGAATCGGACCCACTTCGTGGTCATCAGTCGCATTTACTACCACTACACCAACGAGGCAGTTTTAACATTGATTTGGGGGTCATATAAGTATTTGCTCCATACGGGAATCGAAGCCTCATCCTACTGAACAGAAGCCTATCACTAAACTACCTTGCAAACCCAGCCGTTAAAACCAGATAAAGGTCTTTTAGTACTACAAAAAAAACATTAGATACAAAATATATGTCATTTATAGCAGACGGTATTAGAAATAAAAAACGTTCCAATTTTCGTTCATGTAGGTACTTATTACTTTTATAACATGGGCATAATTTCAAGTTTGGAACGCGGAACGCACTGTGTGGCCGCACACACCGCGCCCGGTTAACGATCTAGCAAACTGTTAAGTTAATCCGCAGATAAGCGTCGCGTGTCACAAGCACCATTGTTCTAACAGAATAGATAATTTACGCTGACAACGTGGCGGATTACTGGAGTTAGCGTTGTGTAATATGAGCATGGTGGCTTCGGGCTTGTATACAGTTAGGCGTTCTAGAAATACATTGTTTATGGTACTTTTAAACTGAAATGTAATTATCTGGACTTGAGACCTTCACAACAGTACATTTTCGTAGTATTTGTTAAATAAAATCTAAAATGCATACGACGACACTTTATACTGTTACTATGCTTTTCTCTGTTCTTTCTTTTCAAGTCTATCTGAATAATTATAAAATAACAATAACTGCTGCATATAGTATGGTAATCCTACCATAGTACAAGAGGGCTTGACATACTGTGGAGTCCTTAAGAATAATTCAGATAGAAGGAACTCTTTGTTTAGTAAATAAATAAACGTGGTCACAGGGACGCTGTAAAGGATCCGAAACGTCAGGCTAAGATAATGACAATATACCGCAATAGAATTCGTAAAAAGAAGATTTAATTAAAAGAATTGTAAAAATATTAAATTAATACATATATACATTCACGCCTTTTTCCCATAGGGGGTAGGCAGAAACTACAGAATGCCACGCGCTACGGTCCCGGCATACCACTTTTAAATTAAATTGTGATAAAATCATTATTGTGCCAGGCGAACAACAAAAACAAATCCGTAATCTTTTTTCTAATAAGTTAACTAACAACATATTCATTTACTTATTCATTTTATACAAACCCAAGATACAAATTTAACTGCAGTTAATTGATGGCTCTGGCGCACAAAGGTGGATTTGTAAGTGATCAGTCACTGGTTCAAGAGGGTTGTCTGAACCCAAAACATTACTTTGCTCGTTATGAGATAAAACACTCTTCATTGAACATTATATTGTCTTTGATATTTGTCAAGTTCGAAAGACGTTGTGAATGACTCCTATTGAAGTATGAAGGTAGGGAGTTGTTATAGGACCCCGTGTTTATTGTTCCATGATCATGTGACGAGAAAACAAAGTTATAGTTAATATTATAAAGATAATTGTAAACAAATTATGTTTTATATAGGTAAACTAGCTGATCCAGCTGTAGCGACATCTATCTCGCCACATAAGAACTACGGACTCAGCGCGATGACGCAAGTAATCCTACATCGCGCAAGTGACATTTGCACGCGAGATTGCATATATACAACCACCCAACATCAATCGTTGGGCAGTAGCCCGCCAGGCACAACACCTCGCCTGGTCGGAGGATCCTCCTTTACCAGTGGAGGGATTACCACCTCCTTCCCTCCATACTGGTGACCCCGAGCTACTAAAACTAGAAAGAAAATTTAGGGTTAGAAGTTTTTTTTTTTTGTTAAAAAAATGTGATAGATGAAGAACCGCTCGACCGATTTTGTGCAAACTTCACATAAACCATCTACTAAATAGTCCGAACAAAGCCTACACATTGGTTTGGATAGGTGAGTCCGTTCTTGAGTTATAAAATTACAACGAAAAGTGGCATTGATTGTTATATATATTGATATTTAGTAGTATATAATTACTTGTTCTGACTGATTGATCAACGCAGAGCGGTCATGTTTCGTTTTTGGAAATCTAACCCTAACGGGGAAAATAGGGAGGAGAAATTAGCTAGTTTATTAAAAAATGACCTGTTAGATTGTATTTCTAACTATTTTTTAATATCATCTGGATATTTATTACACAGCGCCATGCCAGCTAGTTCCGTATTTAATACAAATACAAATACAATGTTTTTTTACAAATACATACAATAAAAACAAACGTGTTGTAACTACGAAACAACGATACAATATATTTCTTTTTTAATATGATTAAGTACTTTGATTAATACGAAAGCAATCATGAGTAATAGTAGCAGAGAGACGCTAATTATGAAATTGAACCCAACAGCCTGCGAGGTCCGTCACATACAAACAACATTAATCACTGAACGCACGGAGACCATAAAACGAACGATTGTGTCAATTAACCGCCATTTATATGACGTTGACAAACATGGCGACTGATGCGCGGGAAATTTGCGATGCGTTCGTGTGTTCGAAATTCAATATTTATTTAAATAAAGTTTATTATTCTGGCAGGCTATCAAAAGGAGGTTTCAAGTGTTTAGATAAAAAATATGATTGCATCTGAAGTCAAACTGTAAGTACCAATATACCTAGTTATTAGTCAAGTGGTCTGCGATTGTTGAGCAAGAGGTCTTGGGTTCGATGTGCAGGTAAAATCCCAGGTCGAGCAAAGTGTTATAGTGTGTAGAAGCTCGGAGTTTGGAGTCGGGCCCTGTTGATAGCAATAGGCTCGCCCTCTATTACATAAGACCTAAAACATACTGGCGAAATGTGGGTGTATAAGGAGACCTCTACCTACCCACACACCTAACCCTTCTAGAAGGATAGGTGTGATGGTATGTTATCTCAAATAATCACTGTATATACGATATTCTCTAGGACCTAAAATTACAGACACATACCTATCTACCAAAGCTCTACAAACATAAATATTATAGATGTCTTTATTACTATTAGGCAAACACTATAAATCATTGCTACTATCAATTATGATAGAGACACGCTCCATCAGTTGTTTCAATTAGCGACGCCATTACTGTGACGAAACAAAATGGCGGATGGCGGGAAAATTTAGGAAAAGTGTATGCGGAGTAGCTATGAATAATTTTGAGGTTATATTTGTGTGTGAATGCCTTAATAATATTTAAAGATCTTGTATCATTTAATACTTATAACATCATTTTTTTTAAATGTTTTTAATGAAAGTAGGTAAATGATTTTAGGGCGGGATTTGAACCGTCATGTTCCAGTTTGGTCCTTCTGGCGTTTAAGCCAAATAAGTAACTGAGATGTCTCTGAAGGACTACACTATTATATTAGAGACAGAACCTTTCCAGGACCACATACAGAAAAACTCAGGCAATTTATTACAACTAATAAATATATTTCTGGACATTATGACTCACAGCGCCACCTAGTCCCATGCTAAGCAACAAGGCTTGTATTACGGATAGTAGTTGGTTGGTTGATACTACATATATTCTTATTTTTTGTAAATAAGTACATACATATTATACACAGATACAAATGTTTATGTTCATAATACAAACATTTGTGCACAGAAGGCAGTGTTAACTACCGCAGGACTAATTGGGTCGTCGAACTATAAATTTATTTACTTAAACGCAACGCAGCATGTCGAACAAGACGCGTCGTTAACCCTACGCCTGGTATTTTTTGACTGACCAGTAAATATCTACTTAAATTCCCATAAAACTTATTATTATAATCCCGCAGGCAATCCTCTTTATCACGGCACCCGCTACTCATATAAATAGCGCTTATAACGTAAAGCGTTATTTATCGTATTATCACCTATAAAATTGTATTACTTAAATATTTATTTAATAAATAATCATATCACAATAATATGTAAGCTGCACAGCAATGCACATGACAGTATTGAAATCTGTTTTTATGAATATTTTATAACAGATTTAAGACGTATTCTGTTTAATATTTATTAAATGAAAATCTAATATATAAAATTCTCGTGTCACAGTTTTCGTTGCCATACTCCTCCGAAACGGCTTGACCGATTCTCATGAAATTTTTTGTGCTTATCCGGTATCTATGAGAATCGGCCAACATCTATTTTTCATCCCCCTTAGTGATAAGGGTTGTCCACCAACCCCTATAATGTGGCAAAACAGCGTTTACTGGGTCAGCTAGTATTATATAAAAATATTAATTAAACGATTTGGTTTGAACAAAAACTCGATAAGGTGTTATTGGTTTTTTCCGTGAAATACTTCCGGTTAATGGCAATAGGCTGACCTCCTATTACATGGGATCTAAAACATACCGGCGAAACGTGGGTGTACATTAGTACACCTCTGCCTAACCTTTCGCGAACGACAAGGGTCATGGTATTATATACTATGGACCTGCATCACATTCATATTGGTTACGTTGGTTCGTTCGTATTGGTTACGTTTCCGATCGCTGAAATTATTATTTGCGGCAATTTGTAGTTCCCTTAAGGTGAATACCGGCAAATTGCAAAAAACGTACGAAAATTTGATTTTCGCGGGCTAGCATGGAGCTTCCACCTTAAGTGCAAGAACTCTTTTTTATTCGTGTTAAATTTTGATCGTGAACTTTGGATGAATTTTTTAAACGTAACCATATCACGGTTAGAAAACACCGAAATATCTACAAATTATCTAATTAGTTTCGAATAAACAGCTTCTTGAATCGTAAAAATCTTATTGAAAATAATTAAAGCAAAGATGTTTGCGAGTAAGTTGTGAATATTTTTTTTTCTTTTGAGATACCTATTTAAAAAAGTCTTGTGTTTTATAACACGTCCAACATTGTTATATAACAATGTTGGTACGACACTGTCGTTGTTATATAAAAATGTTACGTAATGTGGACGTGTTATAAAACACAAGTTATATAACATGTTACTAAGTTTGTACGCACCGTTACACAGTTTTTACTTACAATAACACACAGACCAGCACAAATCATAGTGCAGAAACTCAAATACAATTGGACTAAACTGGACTCTTGGATAGGTAGTAATAGGTACTATATATAATACCCTTTAGAATCAAATGACATACCACGCACTGTGGGTTCGGAGTTTTATGCTTTAACCAAAGGAATTTAATCCAGTTCAATATAAAAGCCAAAAGCAATCCCGTAACCAGATTCATTCATTCTAATTTGAAAAATCCAATAAATGTACGTAAGGGATTTCCCCGGCCGACAACACGAAAAACATTTTTTTATTTATAAACCTATGAAAATTAATAGTCTGCCGCCGCCGCGATATAAAAACGTCAATTAACTCTATTAGCCACGCCAGTTTGCCTGTCAATAATCCCTAGTATATTCCACTTTTGTTTTTTTATTTTGTCATTTTCTTTATTCCATACTTTATTGCTCACAGTACATGGATGTCAAAAAACAGAAATGTCTTGAAGGTGTCTCAGCACCAGTCACCACAAACTTTCCATGTCAGGCCTGTGCCAGTGTGTCGCTTTTGCGTCGGCTTATTTACAAACCTACACACAATCACGCCTGTTTCCCGTGGGGGTAGGCAGAAACTACAGAATGCCACGCGCTCGGCTTATTTACCAAAACTATCTCTCACACCAGGTGTGACACAGGCTACAGGTCTACAGGTCCTGTAGTAAACTACCAATCGTATGGAATAAAAGAAAAAGGCCCAAAGGGGAAGAACAAGGCAAAACATATACAGATTAAATTCCATAGACATTTTCTTACAGTTGGCCTTAGGATGATGCAAAGATAGACGATGGTAAAAAAAAAATATTTTAATTTGATCTGAACTGTACCTATATGAAATAATATACTTATGCATTTCACTAGTACTTTATATAGACCCAGAGTGTCGCACAACTATAGGCATGATGACAATAACCTAGAATCACTAAAATAATGATTTTCCCGAATGAAATAGGATTCAAGGGTATCGAAAACTGTATTATTTTCATTTTTTAATGTGTGATTGATAAATATTTAATAAAATAAAAACAATAAAATACAGCAATCCGCCATGAGACGCGAACACCAATCAGAGCGAATTACGTCACGCCCCTGTAACTAGAACTACTACTACGCGTAACGTCATACTACACGTCAATTTCTTTTCCTTCGAGCTAACTCTCTGCACTTTCAAATTGTTTTCACCTGCGTTCATCGAGTTAATTGTGGTCCCCAAAGATCTGATTGATCCTAGTTTTATAATCGCAAAACAAACTAGCCATGGAACAAGGATTTACCAAGGCAAATAACTCTAATTTGCCTAGAGTTGACTTGTTGATGTTGGGAGAATTTCTGTCTTCAAACAAAGACTTCTGTTCCGCAGAATTTAGAAATAAAAAAAACTTGCGTATAAGTATATATTATAAATAATAAACAGTAGATAATTCAAATTATACAAACATTTTAAAACTGCATCTCGAGGTAGTATTAGAGGTTATGTTATACCTATATAAGTTTGTTATTATTAGTGTATTTACATCACATGATACTACACAAAATTGGCCATATCGTTTGGCAGCTGGAATACAAATAATGAAACCCATTAAATTTTTGATTAAACCTCCAGTAAGGACACAAATAATTTAAAAATGCACAAAATAAAGTAAAAGTAGAAACCTTTAAACCTAACGTCGGCGAGATCCATCATTCAGTGATCAAAATGATCTTCACTGAATGATGGATCTCGCCGTACGAGATTAAGCCACTTATTTCGCATTGTTTTGTTGTGTGGAACGTAAATATATGATTTATTGGGAGTTTTTATTGACGTATTATTGCACTGAGGGACCGCGCACCACTTATAGAATTATAATTCATATTAAACACGCAAAATAACTGTATTATTGTATTAGCACCTTATGTTTAGTGTTGACATACGGGGGCGTGACGTCACAGTCGGACGCCATGACACCAGCGAGTGTTTTGGCGTGAATTTTGAACATAAAATTAAAATGTCTATTTCCTTCCATAAAACCCATATTTTTACCAAAATAAAGATATATTTTATAAATAGTACATACTTCCGAACATAATAGCACAGTTTTCCAAAATCAGTCATCATGCCTATTCTGTTCAGTTTCAGCTATAGAAAATCTAATAGAGCTAGGACTATATTAGGCCTTCTATAGCAACAGATTCATCATTTTAATAAATAAAAAAAATACAAAGACCTGACTGTATAGGCTAGATTCCTTTGTCCCATTCCTAAAGAAAAAAAAACAACAAACGGGGTGTGATAAACTAACACCATAGACCAGAGGGACAGTAAATTGGTTGGTGATGATGATTTAAAAACATATTTATAAGGTACTTTTAGAAATGAATGTATGTAAAACCAAACAGTAACCAAGCCCAGGGCCTTCGTTTTAATTTCCCAATGTAGTGCCGATCGTCATTATTCATTAGTTTCTCAGTAGGTAATTCGTTTGAACATTCGGTAACCCTTGTCAGTTCAGGTGTTCAGTTATTGACAAACATATCGAATACAAAATGGCCGACTGACTTATTGGCAAAGTTCAGCCCACATTTGTACAAATAGCATGGTTTGTTTTGTTAACAGTTCCTGTTTTGTTGGTTGTTTGAAACTTTGGAATGTAATTTGTACGATTTAAAATTTGACGGTGTTTTGTTTTGTTTTACGGGCAGATGGAGCAAGTGGAAGCTGTATTTACTACATAGGTACATGCCATCACGCCTGTCGTACCTGAAGGGTTGAACAGACACCAACGTTGCGCCGGTATGTTTTAGGTCCCATGTAATAAGGGCCAAGCCTATTATTTATACACTAGCTGACCCAGCTAACGTTATTTTGCAACATTATCGGGGTTGGTGGTAGAAGAGTGAAAATGTTGGGTTGTAAGTATTTTTCATTGCCAGATCATTAAAAAGAATACGAAAAAATGTTATGTCAAAAATAAATTTTTAAAAAGTTCGGTGAGGGACATCTTTAATAGCCTACGACCGATTCTCAGACCTACCAAATATACATACAACATTTCATAATAATCCGTCTAGCCGTTTTGGAGGAGTTTACCGACAAACACTGTAACACGAGATATTAATTTATAATATTGATTTACTACGATACAACAAACTTATTTGACTCGGTGACTATAATTCGATTCGACAGGTAGTAGAGTGGGGGAGTACTTCCACCTTCCAGAAGACCGCAGTGAATCAACAATAGTTATGTTTCTGCGAGTGAGTAAGGTTGCCAGAGCTCGTTAGGGGAGTGACTATTCTGAGTGTATGAGAATTCCATTTTGCTCTTACTTTAGTAACTCCGATAATTTAAGAAACTTAAAACGTTTTTACAAGGTCCGCAACTCCGGTGTTGCAACCGTAAAAAAATCATTATAATAATCTTGTATGTACCTGTCCTTTTATTTAAAAAATATAATGAATTCATTACGAACAAATAAATTAAGTTTCTTCTTTTTGATGTTTTTATAACTTTATATTTCATTCTATGCTTGTCTTGTTATTTTTACATAAAATAATCTACAAAGCTGTCATTGATTAAAAACACATAACTCACAATGTCAAGTTAACAAAATATTATCTCATTTATCAACAAGACCTACCCTAACTTTGTTTTATGATCCTTAATCACTATTACATACATACTTTTAATTAAACTTGCATCAAGCAATAATAACCTCTATGTCTTCAAAAATAAAGTGGAAGTAAAGTACTTTATATTTTACGAAAACTCCTTTCAAATAAGTCATGATAATATAATCTCTGTTGCTTAAAAGATAAGGTCGTTCACTTGTTTTTGTGAGACAAAAAACTTAAAAACTAATATTGTCACATCAGATAAAACAATATGTTATCTGGTTTAGTGACGTTAGTAGATACACATAAAAATGATGACATGACACACAGCGTTGCAAACAAGCATAACTCACGTCTGATGGTAAGCGGTTACCGTAACCTATAGACGTTTGCAACACCAGAGGTGTCACGCGCGCGTTGCTGATTGGTAAAAACCTTGTCACACCCTCTCTCCCTTGAATTCCCAGAATAATGAGCTCTGGCAACCTTACTCACTTGCAGAAATACAAATAGGTACTTCTTGTTGTTTCACTGCGGTCTTCTGTAAAGCAGAGGACTGTATCACTGTACTTCCCCAGTCAGGCAGCTCAATTTGAGCGATAAATCTCGCTCAAAGTTTTGATATTAATAACTGGTTAAAGTCAAAGTTTTCTCTTCATGTATTATAAAAGCTGTGGTAGCCTAGTTCACCGACTTCATACCTTTAAAACTAAAAAAAAGGTCAAAACTGTATGAAGTTATTTTTTGCTTTTTAGTTTTTGAAGTTGGTTTTTCTTTTTTTTTAAAGTTAATTTATTTTTTTCTTTTTAGTGTTGTATATATTAAACTTTTCATATCAGGTCAATCTAACAGCCTGAAAGAATACAACTATCGATCCATATATACTTATAATTATGAAAGATTTTTCCTTCAACTCCTAACCGTTGAGGAGTCGTACCTTCCATCATCAGATCATTACATGAGATGGTGATTTTCAAATGCAAATACTTGAACAGCTTTGGAGAATACATATAAATGTAATAAATGCCTATAACTGAAAGAATTTTCTTTTAACTCTTAACTGTTGAGGAGTTCTACCTTCCACCATCAGCTCATCAACATCAAATGATGATTATCAGACGCAAATACTGGAACAATTTCAGTAAATATATTCAAAACGTGATAATTGCCTATAAAATTTGAGGGTTGCCCTCGATTTTCCTGAGATCCCATCATCAGATCATGATGGGACCAACTGTGAAGTCTACCCTTTTAAACAAAAAAAGAATTTTGCAAATCGGTCCAGGCGTTTTTAAGTAATTCGTGAACATACACAAAAAAAAAAAAAAAGATTCCGACGAATTGAGAACCTCCTCCTTTTTGAAGTCGGTTAATAAAATAATAAATTTCTCAATCGATCTGGAATGCCTCTTTAGAATTTATTTTCATAAATAGCTTTTTCTTCAAAAATATTTTAACCCGCAAAAAATACAACGCACTACACCCGCATCTGTCTGCAAGTCCATTAAGTTTTTGTTTGTAACTTTAATAGACACAAAGACAGTGTCATTTCCTACATTAAGTGTCGCGATCAATGTCTATCGTTAAATAATATCTTAAAAGTATTTTAAAATTGATAAAAGTGCGAAGTATATGTTGTCCTAGCTACACTGGTATTGTCTATTGATACTTAAGGAGTCTTAATATTGCATATTAAGTACAGTCGCATATATTTTAGCTAATTATAGTATTGGAAGAAGAGCATTTATTATATTCAATACTAGGCACACACATCTCTTTCTAACAACAATAAATATTATCTATATTGTATCGCTATCTTAAGGTGCATACAGATTACATAACATAACATGTTATAAAATAATGTTATATAACTTAAACTACTAACGAAAACGACACTGTAATTATTATATAACATTGCTATTCTCATTCGTGCAGTATCGTTATATGTTGCAATATTAAATAACAATGTTACGTAATGTGGACGTGTTATAAATCACAAGTTACATAACATGTTACTAAATCTGTATGCACCTTAAAAACCACTTCTCATTTGTGTGAACCAACCCTTAGTATCTATCATCACGACAGCTTCAAGAAAGCTTATCTCGAGGAGTACACAAATATCCTGGTGGATGATTGACACCTGTCTTGTCTTCACGACCCTTATCTTTTAGGGGTAAGTGGAAGTCTTAGAAACGATGTAATGCTGATTGGTATGCTTATTTTAACCAGCTTAAAAAATAAAGAGAAACCTACAGTATTTTTTTTGGCTATTGTTGTTACTGACAATTTGGTTTGGTTTATATTGCCTCCGATTTCTCGTTATTTTGTTGAAATATTAATACTATGTAACTATTTTTAAAATTATTGTATTTATATGCAATAATTTTAACCTTTATAGCATCCCTGCGGTCACGTAAAACCCTTAAAGAGTAATTTTATTCCAATGTAGATAAATATTTTATTAAATATACAAACAAAGATTATTCTGTCTGTGTGTTCTCAGAAGCAGCTCTGAGTAATCCAATTATTATCAATCAAAGTCCTTAAAAATCTAGTATTTGGAAGAAATCTAATCTATGTACCTATATAATATTTATACTATGTGAGAGAAATCTTTGTACCATCAACCCATTAATGTCCCACTGCTGGGCACGGGTCTCCTCTGAGAGGGATGAGGCTATAGTCCACCACGCTAGCCTACTTCGGGTTGGCAGACTTCACATGCCATCGAGAATTCAATCAAGCATGCAGGTTTCCTCACGATGTTTTCCTTCACCGTTTGAGCATGTGATAAATACGCACATAACTTCCGAAAAGTTTGAACTCGAGACCCCTGACATCTTAGTCCACTGGTCACACTGCTAGGCTACCACAGCTCCCTGTACCATTTTTAGCAAATAATATTATTGGATGAACAATAATAATAAAACACATTCAAATGAATACAAATACAAAGTGGAGAGCGGGGAAATATAGATTAATAATATAATTAATAATAATATGTTCAATACCGCCTGTCGAATCACTCTGGCGCCCCCATGGCGTGTTCACAAGTCGTTAAGATACCGTGCATTAGGTACACGGGGTTTAAATAGTGTAAACGGGATGATAAGCCGGTTAAATGTTAATAATATGATGAGATGGGTTGCTAGTAAGTATAGTTAGTTCTAAGGTTAAATTTAACTGAACTGTATAGGTATACTAGCTGCCTCCCGCGGCTTTGCCAGCATGGTATATAGATAAAAAGTAGCCTATGTGTAATTCCAGATAGTAATCTATATGTATGTTAAATTTCATTCAAATCTGTTAAGCGGTTTTTGCGTGAAAGAGTAACAAACATCCATCCATACTTACAAACTTTCGCGTTTATAATATTAGTAGGATTATGTTACATAAGAAAAAAACAGTTAAAGGCAGTCGGCGGTCATTTTTCAGGGTCGACCTGGTTTCTAGGAAACGGTTTTAAAGCTGCCTGCCATGATAAAGGCCCTGAAGACTATGAAGACTAAAGGTTTGAGCATGGACATTTCTTACATGACATACATAGACGTGCCTGAGTACCTAATGTATGTTTTAGTGTATTCTATATGTAGCACAGATAACTGTTTAGGTATGGGAATTATGTAGTGTCCGTAACACAAGTTTGTTTAGCACTGAACTAAATGGCGCTGCTCAATAATATATTTATATAATTATTTATTTGACATAGGATAGTCCACTAAAATAATATAGTTAATTACATGATTGTCAGTGTCCATCCCATCAGCGTCACATAAAATTGGTCGGAAATCTGCTGGTAGGTAAGCATAATAACAAACATAATTGCTTATTAAAAAATTTTACAATAACACAACGCCATCTAGTATCATTCGTTGCAAACATTTTTACGTCTGGATATATGTACACATCCTTTCAATTTCTTTACCAGCCAAAGATAAACATCGCTAATTATTATTGCAATTATCGTAATGTATATAGTGGTGCACTTTCACGAGATTACACGTTTTAAGCGCTATTTATACCGTTATTTATCGTGTGATGTCACGCTAGGAAAAACCGATGTGTTACGAAATTGGGAAACACCCTGATTAACGGTAGCGTGATGGTATTTGTTCGGTAAAACGTAAAATGTATCGTTATTGTGGACGGAATTAAGTTGTTTATCTGTTAGCTGTTGTTTAGCGTGTGTGATGGGAATTTATTGATTAACACTATCAATGATCTACATACATATTTACAACTCACACAGTATTGAGTAAATATTGCACATATAAAGTAATAGCCTTTTTTGTGTATGTTGACCTCCTAGCATAGATATTCTTTACTTAAAAGGAGTTCCTTATGTAAGATTTATACTGTAAAAGTTATACAAGTTTCTGCAATAAACTATTTGTACCTATTTTTATTTTATCAAACAGTATTTTTATAAACATTGATAGGCATATTACAGAGATCGTCTCAGTCCAAACCCCAATCCTACTTCAATCCAACCCAGTTACAAATTCAATAAAGTTTAAAATTAAAAACACTCTTTTTGTATTTTTTAGCTTATTTCAAGCTAAGATTTTTTTTTTTTTTTATTAAGAAAGAAAAATTCAACCAAGAAAAATACCAATCCAGAAGACGCGGGTTCGAGTCCCGCCTGAGGTTGAATTTTTCTTTCTTAATAAAAAAAAAAAAAAATTAAAAACACTTCTAACCAGAAAAGTAATTGTAATAACTATTATGTTGCTTTTCTGTTTTGAGTTAAGATGTTTCGATACGAACTCAGACTTAATACATTTCAAGTTTTTCCTTATTTCTCACAAAAATAAACGTAAAACCCAGTAACAATTAAACAAGTTCAAATATCCCCATTTAACTGAACATCTGTTCACCCCACGGGTGGCATAGTAAAAAATATCCCCAAAAAACCCATTGCTGTCTACTGTGAGACAAATTAGGTTTCAAATGACAATAATTGCCTGTATTTTACCGTTTACCCCACAAGAAATGAACATACACATGGTAAATACACAAATAATGTTGAAATAAAACTTTGGAAATGCGTGCTAGGGTAAAATAATAGAATTTTCCGTTATGAACGCTTGTCTTGTCTTGAGTTTTAAACCACAAGTGCGTAGATATAATAAATTACCATCAAGTATTAGAAATGTACACTTACTCAATGCATTCAAAATTCAGCTCGGCTCATTTCTTTAAACGTAGATAATAATTATTAATTAGGACTCATTTTATTAGCCAAAAAGCGGTCCACTATTTAACAAAATCCTTCCCCAAAAACTTCCACAAGGACCAGTAATAGTTTTTTTAAAGGTAGGGCATAGCGAGATTTTTCGCACAAATTGAGCTGCCCGACTGGGAAAGTATCCACCTTACAGAATACCGCAGTGAATCAACAATAGTTGCATTTCGGCGAGTGAGTAAGGTTACCAGAGTGAGAGGGGGAGTGACTATTCTGAGAGCACGGGAACTCTGTTTGCTGTTTAGTTTAATATTTTAAGAAACCTATACTGTTTCTTAAAATACCACAGTAGAGCTGTGGTAGCCTAGCGGTGTGACCAGTGGACTGAGACGTCAGAGGTCTCGAGTTCAAACCCAAGGCACGCACCACTGACTTTTCGGAAGTTATGTGCGTATTTATCACATGCTCAAGAGTCGGCAATGCGTGAGTGACACCTCTGCTGTTGCAAATGTCTAAAGGCTACGGTAAAGTATTCTAATATATAAAATTCTCGTGTCACAGTTTTCGTTGCCATACTCCTCCGAAACGGCTTGACCGATTTTGATGAAATTTTTTGTGCTTATCCGGTATCTATGAGAATTGGCCAACATCTATTTTTCATCCCCCTAAAAGTTAGGGGTAGTCCACCAACCCCTATAATGTGGCAAAACAACGTTTGCTGGGTCAGCTAGTATTTATATAGTATTCAACCATATTTTTATGAAGCTCACCACTTTAGCCTCAACATGGTGAACTTTGAAATCCCTTCTCGTCCTGAAAGAACACTTAACCTACATAGTCAGGCTCACATATTGTAACTAAAATGTTTGGACTTCAAAAGAGACGATGATTCTCTGAGTTTGTTTCGGCATTTCATCTCAGAGGTCGTCAGTTAGGAAATGCCGATGCCAACTAGATACTAAAAAAATATTATATGACTTGTAAAAGTGTCTTTAAAAAGATCTATTTAGAGAAATAAACAATCATTCAATAATTCATTCATTCATGCGTAACTGTTGAGCAATTAATTAGTGTACGATGCAAAAGATAAAATTACACAATTTTATTTTTCCCAAAAGTCGGAAACATGTTCCAGTATTATTTTGACATGGATCCATACGATCATGACATGGATGATCAACTCGGAAAATTGCCTTCAACACACATGGTGCGCTCGATTATAATATCACAAATTTACATATCGAATTGAACTCGTTATCGAAAAAAGTAGCAGCTGATTTTAACTCAAACGTTATTTCGTGTGATTATTTCATTTATTTTATAATTGCGTTTGTGGCGACATCTATCTCGCCACATAAGAACTATCTACTCGGCGCGATGACGCAGTTAATCCTACATCGCGCAAGTGACATTTGCACGCGAGATTGCATATATAAATACAACCACCCAACATCAACCGTTGGGCAGTAGCCCGCCAGGCACAACACCTCGCCTGGTCGGAGGATCCTCCTTTTCCAATGGAGGGACTACCACCTCCTTTCCTCCATACGTTCAATTTTTAAACTGTGATAGGTTGGTGTAACCAGTCAAGTGTGCAATCAAAGGTCTCGAGTTCAATGTTAAAGTACGCACCACTGAATTCGAAGTTACGTGCGTTACTACAAGCTAAAAAGGTCAAAGAAAAGATCGTGAGAAAATGTGAGAGATTTTCTTGATGGCGTGTGAAGTGTACCAATTAGCAGTAGGATAGCGTGGTGGCCTTATCTCTTAATAGCCGAATCCCTCTCAAATGGAAGGAGACCCGTGCCCAGTAGTGGGACAATAATTCGGTTGATAAAATTATTATAATATTTAATTAATATCTTCAATTTCTAAGGACTCGTAAAACTATATTTGACGACCCAATTAGTCCAGCGGTAGTTAGCGTTGCCTTCTGTTCTATGGGTCCTGGGTTCGAATTCCGGTAGGGACAAATGTTTGTGTGATGAGCATTAACAATTGTATTCAAGTCATGGATGTATCTATGTATAATATGTATGTATTTACAAAACAAAAGTATATATGTAGTATATCAACCATCTATTATCCGTAACACAAGTCTCGTTGCTTACCACGGAACTAAATAGCGCTGCGTTATTACGCAGCGCTATTTAGTGTAATGTCCGGAAAAAAATATTAAAAATATATTATTATTATTAATAATTATTGGGTTGATAAAATGATTACAATTTCTAAGGACTCGTAAAACCATATTTAAATTAACACACTTCTGATTAGATCAGATCACAGATGCTTGCACTAAGACCTTTTGGCAAGTGACAGCCTTTTGGGGAAGGAGCGGAAAGGTTAGGTTATTCATACCTTAATAATAACTTGCACTAGACTGCCTCGTTAGTCTAGTGGTCGTACAGTGGGACTGCCGAGGTCTTAGGCTCGATTCCCAGGTTGAGCAAAGTGACATTGGGTTTTTCTATGAAATTCTCAGTATCAGCTCGGAGTTTGGATTTGTGCCCGGTTAATGGCAATAGGCTCGCCACCTATTACATGGGACCTAAACCTAAACCGTGGGTGTACATTATTACACCTCTGCCTAACACTATGGGGACGACAGGCGTGATGGTATGTATGTTATATGTAATAACTTAAACTGAAGTACTTATTATAGCTTAGATAAAGATAGAATACAGACAGGAGAAAGAGATGTGTATCGATCTGCCTGATCTAGGTATAATAAATGAATATGAATATAGGTTTGTAGAAACCTGGGACATCACTTTAGGTGGTACAACATGAGAGAATGCAATCTATTAGGCTATAGTCTGCAACACTAGCCTACAGTATTAGTTAGCAGGTTTCACACGCTATTCTAGGAGGTAGGGCATAGCGAGATTACTCGCTCAAATTGAGCTGCCCGACTGGGGAAGTGCCTCCGCCTTACAGAATACCGCAGTGAATCAACAATAGTTGTCTTTCTGCGAGTGAGTAACGTTACCAGAGCTCGTTGGGGAGTGACTATTCTGACAGCATGGGCATTCCATTTGCTGTCGGTTTAGTAATTCCCTATTTTAAGAAACCAAAACGGTTTCTGCAGGGGTGTGCAACGCCTTCAGGTGTTGCAAATGTTCATGGGCGGCGGCCCCAATAATTTTCAAAACTGTCGTAATATTAATGATCACGAAGTCACTACACGTATGCTTAATAGGCCATTAGCCAACTAATTTGTACATTCATAGCTCACGCCAATTTATGTTCTTGAATGAAGTTAAACTGGTTGAATTAGTATAAAGCTATGATAGCCTAGTAAACTGTAAAATCAAAGGTCTTGAGCGCAAACCCAAGGCAACCAAGTAACTTTTAGATGTTAAGTGCGTATTTATCACATGCTCAAACGGTGACGGAAAACATCGTGCGGAAACCTGCATTTTTAAGAGATTTGCAAAAAAAAAGTATATTACTATTTATTAATTATCTAGTACCCTTAGTACAAGCTCTGCTTAGTTTGGGACTAGATGGTGATGTGTAAAATGTCGCAGAATATTTATTATTATTTATTTTCGAGATGGCGTGTGAAGTCTGCCAACCCGCAGTAGGCTAGCGTTGTGGACTATAGCCTAACCCTTCTTAAATGAGAGGAGACCCGTGCCCAGCAGTGAGATATTCACCACTAAATTACTGTATAGAAAACAATAGCATTAATAAACCCGTCCCTAATAGTGCTCTAGTTTTTTTCTAATCCTTGAAGGTTTTGAGCGTAAATTGGCTAACCCCACAACTAATCACGCGGGTAGAGATAGGGTTGCTAACTCCTATTTAAGAGGCAATACGACATCAGTACCGTTGACAAAAAAAGTCAATCACATGCCTCCGTCCTAGTATCGATTGCACACTGCGCTCCCGTAGCATTCATTACCAAGCCACGCGTACGGTTAGCAAAAAAAATACACACATTAATTATCGTTCCTCTTGAAATTTGTTTCTTCATAATTTTAGTAGGTACCTACGTAATGGTGATGATTATTGAGAGTAACTGTGAACATAAGATGACATAAAACTTTAAAATAAAATTTCGATACTAAGAATAAGTATCTTTCTAAAGAAATATCAAAACAATATCAATATACCTACGTATCTCGACCAAATCCGTAAAAAGTCATATTATTTTAACGCTTAATAATCGTAAAAGTTAAAAAAATCGTGCCCCTACCCTAGTTACAGCTAATTATAAAGAGTATACTATGGACCTACCTATAACTACGTAAACTACAAAAATCATAAAACAAACGTATTACCAAAATTTTTATGCGAACTGTACCCGAATAGGAAGGGTTTAGCGGTTACCGAAAGCCAAAATGATTTATAAAAGGTCTCATTTGAATCTGAATGGGGTTCGAGCTACCTCCAACGAACCTGGTACTTTTGACAGATAAATAGGATATTTTTCACATGTAAAATAGGTGAAAGTTATCGGATATTGGATTGTTCAAAAACTTTGGGATTATCCGCCGTCGGGATTACGGTTGCCGGGAGGGTTGAATATTCGCCTATGGAGGGTTGATTAATACCCGGTTTTGGCCGGTTTTCTGTAAAGGATATTGGTTTGAGTTCGATGTAGAAACCTTCGGATAATTTAAGGTGTATTTTAATGGGGAGTGATATGAAATTTCGAATGGCGTTATTGCGACGCACGCCATTTCGAAATTGCGTCTTTCGATATAGCGGTTTTCGATTTAACGTGTTTGCGAACTGGCTGAAAATATATACGAGTGGTACTCATAAATATTTTCAAAATAGCGTGCGTCGCAATAACGTCATTCGAAACTTCATATCACTCCCAATTGAATATATTTGGTGAGAGGCAATTTTTTCGTTTGGATTAAGTTTCGTTTGAATTTTAACGATTATCCCTTGATATTCTTTGTATAAGTCTAAATATCATATATGACATACCTACTAAACTTACAAAATACATAAAAACATAACATACCATCACGCCTGTCGTCCCCGAAGGGTTAGGCAGAAGTGTACTAATGTACACCCTCGTTTTGCCAGTATGTTTTAGGTCCCATGTAATAGGGGGCGACCTATTGAAAATATATACTAATATACATGTAAATGTAAATACTAATACATAAAAATACTTTTAAAGCTCGATATTAAATTGGTAATAGTCGATAAGTGGGCATTATTTGCATTACGCCGAGTGGGCAGTATTGGAATACAGTAATGTAATGATGTTAGAAGCGCACGTGCTCTGGTTGACCACAGCTGTGCATGTGCCCTAACTATTGATACGGGGTATTATGTTTGATATCTAGAATGTGATTATAGTGAGTTCAATGCCTCTGTTGAGCAATCGTTATTGAATTTTTCTGTGAGTTTTTGGAGTTTGCTCACATCTCTGCCCGCCCCGTCGGATATACAGGCGTTAAGTGTAAGATTGTTTTATGTACTAATAATAAATAAAGCCATTAGATACGAAAGAAGAAAAACCGAAGATATATCAAAGATTTGAATGCAATACAGTGAGTATTTAAATTACTAACTACATTAAGTTAATAAAATTTATGTTAAGATTTCTAATAGCATAGCATTTCTCTAACAACCCGTGAGAACAAAGTAACAAAACGAAATCACATAACCAAAGTCTCGTTGAAGAACAATTTTGGTTTACAATACAGTATATTTGACGCAACGTCCTGCTCTGTCTTACGATTAATCAATCAACAGATCACATTGACTTGAGTATCTGTGGAGATATTGACGTCTCAAAAGGCTAAGAGCTCTCGACTGCCAATCAAAGCCCACTAACCAGTTCAAAGGGACCTGGATTAATTTATTAGGGACACAGTCCTGTGAGGTGTAATACTTACACAGTGAATATATGTACATAGGTATGTATGTGAAGGTTTTGGTCAAAAGGGTCGCGTTTTGCTTTTGATGTACTCCAACATCGATTAAGATGACAAGTTTCGGTATTTGTAATTCTAATCATATCATTTATGGTAAATTCGTCAGAGTATCAGTTGGATTTGAGACTTGTTAATGGAAATTCTAGCTTTGTTTTCTGGCCGGGCTTAGCATCTTGACGACCCAATTAGTCCAACGGTAGTTAATACTGCTTGCTGTGCTATGGGTCCCGGGTTCGAATCCCGGTACGGACAAATGTTTGTGTGATGAGCATAAACATTAAAATTTGTTTCCGAGTCATGGATGTATCTATGTATAATATGTATGTATTTACATATTTTTTTTGTAGTATATAAACCGACTAGTATCCGTTACACAAGCCTCGTTGCTTAGCACGGAACTAGATGGCGCTGTGTCATAAAGTCCAGGAATATATTATATCTTGGATTAGCGGCTTGGATCTGAGTCCTCAATTAAGTTTTTAAGTTTCCAAAAAATGGCGTAGATAATGGGTACCTTTTCGACCTTCTATGAATTCATTACATTCGCAGATACACTAAAATCCACTTCATTAAAATCGGTTGGTAATGATCATCGATGATGTGTTTCTTGAATAAAAAATTACAATATTGCTGCAATAGAAATTTAATATTTAATTTAAGAAACATACGTTAATACCATCATGAGATATTGTGGTCAAATACTGTCTTAATGTCAAACAGAAAAGCTTATGACTGTATGTTTAAGATTCCAGCTTCAAGCTAACCTTCGCAGAAGTTAGTACCGTCTGTGCTACATTTAAATTTTAAATCCGCAATTCCATTTAGATCTGAGCAAGCAACAGCCTCTAAACAGAACACGATGCAATAGATATGATATATTTATAGCAAACAGATTGCGATCTACAGACGTCTCGTATTAATGTACTTACTGCAAGATGCAGCGAAATACAGATGTAACTAAGTAACAGTTTTCGACCTTATTGTTAATAGTTTAAGGTGGAAAATTATTCTGCATTTTCATATCCATGGGCTGGGTTTAGGTCGACCAGAAAATACTCTTTTTAGTAAGAACTATTAGTAATATGCTACATTATCCCTGAGTAACATAAGCTTTTTTTCAAATTGTGAAATATTTTTTTAAATCGGTTTAGTAGGTTTTGAGTTTATGCATTACAAACATACAAATATACAAATATTTCCTCTTTGGGGCTGTCCATTAATCACGTGATGTTTTTTTAACATTTTTAAGCCCTCCCTCCCCCATGGTGATACGTGGTGAGGTTTAAGACTGCCCCCCCACCCCCCACAAAAAATCACGTGTATTTTTTATTACCTACAAAGAATCTTAAAATGTTTGTAATACTATTTTTAGGTTTAGAAATCACGCGTTTGACGAAATAATAAGTACACGTGATATGTTACTATCCCCCCCCTCCCCCATGTGATATTTAGTGATTTTTGCTGAACCCCTCCCCCCCTCCTTTCGAATCTCACGTGATTAATGCACAGCCCCTTTATAATATTAGTATAGAAATATAGATTATCAAATTGAAGTCTGTTATAGCTAAACACCTGACTATGTGACCGAGATCCGCCCTTGCATCATATTGGTAATAAAACACAAATCACGACTTCAAACAATTATATGTATATCCAGGAGTTATGGATTTGGCAATATTGTGGAGGATACAAGAGCATCAGAGCCCGCCATTTGGCAAACACATATCCTCACTTGGCATCGTGACGAATGCTTGCGTTAATGTGGTATCGGTTCGATGCCCGGTTACGTGTTTGTTTAGTGTTACGGAATGAGGTTTAGGCGGAGATTTTTTATGGATCCTGTTTTTAAGCTGTGTGATTTTATTGCAGTTTTTAATGCTATCTGGTGTAATTAAGGTCGGATTTGAGGTGAAACACTTACTATATAGGACCACCTCATCGTATTAGGTATATAGATCGATACATATACAGATATACAGTCATCATCATCAACCCGTTACTGTCCCACTGCTGGGCACGGGTCTCCTCCCATATTAGAGGGAATTAGGTTATAGTTCACCACACTAGCCTACTGCGGGTTGGTAGACTTCACATGCTATCGAGAAAATCTCTCAAGCATGCAGGTTTCCTCACGATATTTTCCTTCACCGTTTCAGCATGTGTCAAACCACTAGGCTACCAGATAGATATTTATTATGTTTATATAGAATGATTTTATTAAACAAAAGCAAAAAAATTAAAAAGAAGGTGCTTTGAATAACATTGGGATGAGCATCATCATTTGTATCCGAGTCATGGATGTATCTATGTATAATATGTATGTATGTATTTACAAAAAAAAAAGTATATATGTAGTATATCAACCATCTAGTGTCCGTAACACAAGCCTCGTTGCTTACCACGGAACTAGAGGGCGCTGTGTCATAATGTACGGAAAAAAAAATATATTATGTATTATTTTCGCTAACATCCCTTACATCATTCACGGACAGATCATGTAACGATATGCTATCTCAAATGAGGACCTCCCACTAATGATCAAACATATAATTAAAATTATAAATAAACCCACTTCATCATCCTAACCATATCTTCACGCTGTAACGAGGGGTGCTACCTAATTAAAAGCAAGTCAACCGTGGCGGAAGATAACGCGGCCTAAAATTGAGGGAACGTAAAAACGCGTGCCAGCCCTGTGTGCCATGTGTTGCTAATAATGACGGACGAATATAGGATTGTTATAAACCGATTTGAAATTACAAATAACTAACTTTTGTCCAAGATTTCTTCTGATTGGAATTTGATTATTTTCTGAAGAGCTGTGGTAGCCTAGCGGTGTGACCAGTGGACTGAGACGTCGAAAGGTTTCGAGTTCGAACCCAGGGCACGCACCACTAACTTTTCGGAAGTTATGTGCGTGTTTATCACAAGCTCAAACGGTGAAGGAAAACATCGTGAGCAAACCTGCATGGTCGAGAGATTTGTCTTGATGGTATGTGAAGTCTTCCAACCCGCAGTAGGCTAGCGTGGTGGCCTATAGCCTAATCCCTTTCAAATGAGAGGAGACCCGTGCCCAGCAGTGGAATGTTAATGGATTGATGATGATGATGATGATGAGCTTGATATTTCCAGGTGCTAGGCAATATATAAAAAGTAATCCCTATTATTCTTGGTCACGGCATCACACGGGAACGACTGAACCGATTTTGGTCAATTTTGGGATTGATAAAGACGGAACCACGGGCGGAAGCTAGTCAATAATAATAGTGGCTTGAAACCTCTAACAATTTAATTAAACTACAACTTTATTAAGGAACATATAAAGCCGGAATTCCCTACACCCAACATACCACAGCTTCTGTAAGACTACAAACTTGTCCACAAATTATGGGTCATTTTCACAGAGCGGGACCCATCGTCAGTCTGTCTAGGAATGCAGTCATTTCCGTCCGCAGACGTCTAGTTTATACCTAGACTAGTTTCACCCAAGGCGCCACCTATGAGAAAATTGATGACTTCTTACGGAAACCGGCTTAGACATATTATGTGTGTGTGATGGGGTAATGGAGTAATTTACAAATAGGTATAAATTTATCTGGACTTTATTATACAGCGCCATCTAGTTGTGAGCTAAGTGATGCTTGTGTTACGGATATTAGATCAAATACGAACATATTAGATCAAACTTAAATTTTCAGAGTCATCAAATATGCACCCTTACCTTAATAAGGGTACGAATCTTAATTCGAACCCTTACTACGGTAGACAGCCATAGTCACTATAACCTATTTACCCTATGACCGTACCACTTACTGTCTTAAACTCGAGAATTCTTTAAAATCTCAATCTAAGCACCAAATCCGGGCAGACTACCCGCACATTATTAGTGTACATTACTCGAGTCCTGGGGAACCGGACGCAGTCATTTTATTTACATTCTAGAATAGAGTACAATAGATATCATGTCTTCAAAAATACGAGTTTAGTAATACAAAAAACAAACAATTGGATGTCAAAGAAATTAATTGATCTTAATAAACTTAATGAATAACCCAGCGGGGTGGCGGGTATTGAACTGAAGATAGATAAAAAAGTATGTCGACAATTACGTATTGTTAATTTATGGTTCTTCAAATATCAGATTAATTTGATACCGATGTATTCCATTCTTTAATTATAACAAAGATGTTGTTATGAAATGGAATGAAACGATATTTTATTCCTGTAAATATATTTTCTGTAATGTTTTAATTACCAGATAGCGCCAGTATTTCCTAACTCACAAACTCTGAGAACAAACACCGAAGCAAATTCAGAGAATCATGGTCTGTTTTAACCGCCAAAAGCAGATTTATCTGACGAATATTTTCAAGTCAATTTCTGTGTTCCATGTGAAATGAAAATATTTGTCGGATAAATCTTCGACTTGAGCGGATACAGGGTTAAAGTCCAGGCGTAGTATATATTATGTATATGTGAAGATCTCCAGGTACCTTCACATATTAGACCTGTTGACAAACCTCACAGATACCTACAAAATGAGAAGAATCCTATAACATTCTTGACTTCGAAGAGTACACTACTCTATGTACACTACTCGATGCTACAATTTCCTTTTTTTATTGTACGGCCATTTTCTTGTAAGTGAAAAGCGAAAGACCTTTAGAAAATCAGTCAAAACTTAGATTATTGTTTATTATCCTTTAATTTTTCTATCTAGTGTGAGTAGATATTCATGTTTGACACAAAAAAAAACCTTAACACTGGATTTTACTTAATGACACTGTGGATTTTTAACATTATCACCTTATTTGATCTCAACTACATCAACCTAAGGTTGTCTGGCAGATAACATTAATACCGTCTTGTACATTATCGTGGATCTTTATGTATTAACAAACTAAATAAAACCGTTTAAAAACGAGCTTCCGCAAGCTTGTGTCGGCAAAAATTTAATAGGCATAAGTCGATAGACTGACTTGAAAATATTACACAGCGTTGCATTTTTAATAAGGGTATGTTTATATGTTTTTATGAAGTGTAACATCGTTCATGCCTACCCATGTAAAGCCACGCAAGTTCGTAAGCAATAAATACATACAAAAGTGTTGAAATAACTCCACGACAAAAACCAAGGATACACCGAATTACATAAAAATATTTTTGTATAAAAAGTGTATAAAAGTGCCGTCACATCACTATGGACACTGTGTGTCACGAACGTGGCTAAACACAATATTATAACAGAATTCTTAATCGATTTACAAAAGAATTTATATTCAAACATACAGAGGGAATGTACAGAAATCCCACTCAGTAAAACAAGTCAAATATGGAACAGTTTAGATTATTAAAAAACTGTTCGGCACTGTTATCACATTTAAGAACGTGGATAACAAAGGGGATCATTAGATCGTACCAGCAAAGATTATTAGTTTCATTAGGTTTTCAGCTGTCTAGAAGCTGTAATTAAACTTTCTAGAAGTTTTATTTTCTTTACTAGCCTCTTTCGGACTAATCAACCTGTACGATACTTTAGATACAACCATGATCGTATAGTCCCCCGTGCCCGTACCTCGTGCCGTTCAGGTACAGCTTCACGGCACGAGGTGCGGGTTTGACGCTCGCTTTAAATAAATAATAGATTTTATGGGTCTATGTAGAGATCGGGGTTTCTTATCGCTCCCACGACACTGTAGAAAATAAATAAATAAATATTTCTGGACATTATGACACAGCGTCATCTAGTTCTGAGCTAAGCAACGAGGCTTGTGTTACGGATTTGAAATTTGAAAGACGCCCGTTTCTATTAAAGAGGAGAAAAAGATAAAGACAATAAATTACTTCACGAGAATTCCATCGTCATCATAAGCCTAAATTCGTCCACAGCTGGAGTAGTCGAGTAGACTTTCCTTAGTGAACGCCACAGAGCTCGATCTTCGGCTCTATTACAAGAAATTATTAAAGATAAATGTGAATCATCATCATCAAGCCACTTACAGTCCCACTGCTGGGTTCGTCTCATTCGAGAGAGACTAGGAAAAAGTTCAGCACTAGTGCAGGTTGGCAAAGTCCACACGCCATCGACAAAATCTCAAAGACTATCGTACACATTGAACCTTCTAGTATTTTTCTATATAATGTCAAACCCAAGTGACATTATGCAAACATATTCACGGCGACCAGCAAAAGGGATGATCAGAATATTAAGCTCGGACATTCCTGTCCATGTGACTAACAGCTTCTCTGATAGCCATCTAGAACTGCTGGCGTTTGCATGTATCTTACGAACATCTTGACGGACTAAATAGTTCTAGGACGTCACTTAGAAGGTAATTACTATAAAATTCAGGTTAGTATTGCTACTGAGAATGAGTAAAGACAACGGGTATCAAGATATACTTAAATAATCTTTAATTAATTATTGTACATGTATATAAACATATTATTATAGTATGTAGGTATATGAAACAGCACATCAATTAAACAATATTGTCGTGTAGTTCATAAAGGTGAGATCCAAGATTGAATTTTCTCCCAGCAAACCTTTGAGTGAGATTTTCAAAAGAAATTAGGAAGGGTAAAAAGACAAAGTGGACAATAATAATACATAAATTCCATTTAGCATACGAGTAAACAATTAAATAAATAAATATCGATGTATTAATACGTCAAGCAAAACTTTGCACCTCTTTTTACGTAAATTGCGCGGACGGAGGATTATGAATGTTCTACACGTAGGTATTGTTTATATAGAGGAGTGCAGTGTAATGGGGGAGTGGCGACCACGTACTGGAAGAAGCAGCGTAGGCAGGCCCCCGACAAGGTGGACTGACGACTTGGTAAAGGTCACTGGAGTCCACTGGATGTCGTCGTGGCGATCCTTGGGGGAGACCTATGTCCAGTAGTGGACGTCTAACGGTTGATGTGATGATGGTCCAATCGACCAGTGGGCAACCACTTGTATTAATAAATATATAAATAAATTCCCCTATCTATTAATTAAAATATACTCCTAATATTACCTGAGTACAGTCGAACAAGCTAATAGGTTTACATCCACACATAGATCGGTCTATAGTTGCATGTATACATATGAAGTTCACGATCGGATTGATATAGGTATTTTCATGTAACTTGAGGGAATTCGCAAAGGTTACACTGAATATTGTTAGTTATACTGTATGATATTATTAGTTTTATATTGTTATTGTATACGCTTTTTAAGATAAGTTTATTTTTACATAGTCATTTTCTATAATATTTATATAAGTACATTAGTAGTTCTCTTCAGTAGGTAAATGATCAGAATTTATAATAATAATTTTGTTATGTTTTGTGCAATACCTACACCTATTTTTTGAAATAATAATTAAGCTGCACTATCGCATTGGGTCCACTGTTAAGATAGATGTAAGGAGTATTTAAATAAATACCAATTAGCTTCTCCGACTGTACTATTAATATCATCGAGTACTGTACGGTTCCAGAGGAATTTCATCTAACGTACAATCAGGCTATGGAATGAGCTGCCTGCCGATACTCTCCCAAACAATTACTGCAAGGAGATTCAAAAATTCAAAAAATTACTAAAATATTTTACCTTGTACCCGGCCAAGCCTATCTCTCATATCTACTGCGTATATATTTCTTTTTTTGAGGCAGGAACCATCAAACACGTTCACAAAACAACCCATCAAACTTTCTTCACAATTGGATTCATTGTTTATGAGTTTTAATTCATATAGATTAATAACATAAACAGTATTTATCTATAAATGTTTGATGACTCTATTCATTGCGTAGAAGTTTGAATAAAATGATTTATATAATTTAATTATTCGAATGTAGTATTTCCATATTTTAATATTGATAGAACCTACTTACATTTATCTGAACGCGAAACATAGCCTACCCTTAAAATAAAAACCCAAAAAGCCAACTTCACAAGCTAACACTGAAAATCTCTAAAACCCATGGAATAACACCATCTAATGCACTTACCTTGTACCCCGTAGTACCAACATAGCGGTTCGCTTCCGCTTCCTGCGCTAACTTATGCTAATGTTGGCAGCCCCGAATTAGCTAGGCTTAAATTAATTGCTGTTAAATTTATTTGTGGACGTGATTTTTTTTAAGGACTCTGAAGGGATTTAATTTGTTTTGTTTGCCGTTCGTTAACGTTTGATACAATCGTCTACTTGTAATAAATTTTTGCTAAGGAAGCAATATACTTTCTCAAGACTATTATGTCGTCGGGTTTATAATTTGATTTGGCTTGAGCATTATTAGGGTTTAAGTGTAGTGCATAGTGTATAGCATGGTATGGGCAGTGTACTGAGAAGACAAAGGTAGGTACTAAGTTATACACCACGGACTTCGAAGACGGACTTGTAGTTACGTGCTTATTTATCGCATGATCAATATGGTGAAGGATCTTATGGACACCTACTTGCTTGAGTGATTCTCTCGATGGCATGTGAAGTCTGCGTACCCACAGCAGGCTAGCGTGGTGGACTATAGCATAATATCTCTAAATGAGTGAAGATCCGTAGCCAGTAATGAGACAGTAACTGCGTTGAAATAAGAAAAAAAGACTTTAAAAAGCTTGTAACTCCTTTTATAACGAACCCCAGATTTTATACAGCTCATTAAAATAATTATCATATATATTTAGCAACAATAAAAAAAATATGGAATACCATTATTTTCCCTTTTCCTTTAATAAGTCATATAATAAAACAACATATGAAGTAGTAAAAAACGAACTCATATTGTTTGTCTCATTTGAGTTATTAGTAGGGGGATAACAAATTAATTTTCCATTATGACGGGGACTCCCTGGGGATAGAGTTTAATGTTATTAAATTGAAATGAGTCGTATCGACTTTTAAAGTTTTGAGGGGATTGATGCACTGTAGCTTTATTTCTTTCTTTATAGTTTAATGCCATACTGAAATGATTCACTTCGATTGGGCCAATATTACAGGTTCTAATTGGATTAAATCTTAAAGCATGGTGGACTATAGCTTAATACCTCTCAAATGAGAGACCCGTGCCCAGCAGTGGGATAGAAAATTAGTCGATAATGATGATGAATATTACAGGTAGTTTTAAATTAACAAAACTAGTTGCACGGTTCTAAAATGTTTATTGAGACGAGCGATCAAGAAACATTTACTCTTTTAAATTTACTCTTTTTAATTACTCTAAATAAACAAACACTAATATTTGTCCTGTGTTGGTCCTTGTCCTAAAGACCTGACACAAATTAACGGAGGGCCACACGATTATTTATTTCGTACGGGAATCGAACCTGTGATCGAAGCTGATCATTCAACCAACGCAACGTCCATTACTATCTCCAAACCTTATGTTCGTTAGTGGTACCTCCATCATAAATATCCAAAAATGTACTAAATATTCGATATTAATTTCGACCCCATACCGTTTCTATATTTATTAGTTTCCCATGCAACTAGTGCCCCTTGCCCATAGAGAAAGGGGGCGAACAAATTATGTGAGCACGTGTCACCAATATCCGTTGTTTTTGTTTCGTTTATCTATGGTTCAAACTGTGACGTACGCGTGCCATAGACTATTGAACGGCGGGCCTATTCTGATGAAATTGTTATTACTTTTTGATATTATTTATTAGTAAAAGTGATATATCTACAATGGCTATATACCTATTATAGTGGTTAAAAACTATTAGTTATCATTGCTTGAACTAACGCGAATGTTAGAAATAAAACAACTTTTTACGGATTTTGATTCCTGTTTTGAATCCTTTCTAGTAGTCCGTGAAATTTGTATTAATTAGTAATTATTTCAATAATAGTAATTGCATCCTTACCATGTCGAATCACCAATTACAATAACAGTATTTCGGTCATATAAGTCCGTGACGACTCGGTGGCGCAGTAGCTGAGCGATCGGTTTGTGCTTCACGGGTTGCGGGTTCGATACCCGCACGGAGCAAATATTTGTACGTTCTACAGGTAGTTGTTCCGGGTCTGGGCGGTTGTGTATGTGAAAATTTGTGTTTGTAAACGCATCCACGACATAGGAGAAAATCATAGTGTGAGGAAACGTTTTATAAAAAATAAATAAAAACAAAATTGTAGTCTACTGAAGACCGAGATTAGTCTCAAACTAGCAAAGACTATAGAGCTCATTACTTCAATGTAAAAAAAAATCCTTATTAGTAAGCACATGTCACAGAGAATTGGATATATTTGTGCTAACTCCCATGTGTGCCTATAGGGTGACCGTACTAGACTACAGTCGATCGGAATCGTAGTGAATGTTTCAGTGAAAGTGTTCAGAAATGGTATTACGCCTACCATAACGCAAGGAAAGGCGCTACATATACATAACATACCACGCAGCCTCCCTATGCGGATAGACCCACAAGGCTTTTCCCCGTCCCGCAAAAAAGGTATGTCAGTTCCAATTTCTATCCAATATAAAACTTTTTTACGTGTTTTCGATATCAATTGTACACCATATAAACTGTGCCAGTATTCCTGTTACTGTCGTTCCTTTGATCTTGCAGTATGGACTTGTTTTTTCCGTTACAAATCTCTTGACATCGGCGTAAGTAGGTGAAATTGCCTCGTTTAAGAGTACAAGGGCCTTTGAAGAACCCCTGTTTTCTATTATTATTTCAATAACAGCAACACGATGTGTTCGGCGATTTTGAATCTTCACAACCTACAGTTTTTGTCTATGCAATAAAAAAAATTGCGTAAAGGTACGCAAAGAACAAATATTTGAATTAGGAAGTTGAAAATATTTAGTTATAAACATGCGTTCATTTTGAATATATTTTGTGCCAGGTACGCGTGCCATAGACGACAGAAAGGAGAACCTATTCTGATGATTACTGACACTCGCGACTATTTTGCCATTGATATAAATCTACTTTTTGAAACTAAATAAAATAAATTCCATTTGAAAGAGTTTTTCCTAAGTAAAATTCTTTATTTACTTTTGTTTCGTTACAGTTCGTAATAAACAAAGTTCGTAACGAAAAAGTTTTTTTTTAAAACTTTAATTATTTTGGGGATTTTGTGCAATTAGCACATGTCAGCCTCATCAGTACATAATCTCGTAAACAGCTAATTCATAGACTTAAAGTTATAGTGAACATCGATACAGAACCAAATCATAAATCATTTTAGCTTAAAGTTGGTCATAAGCAAAGCTTTTTGAATATGAATTCGGCACCTCACTATTCTAGCAGTACCTATGATCTCTTGCCTCTATTATGTCAAGCCTGTTGGTGGAACTTAGAGGGTCAGCTTGATCCAAATATATCCCGAGACAGTGTGCTGTATATGATGAGATAAAGGAGACCATTTGTAGGGGGCATTATAGTTGATCTTGACTTAAATGTAGTGACTTTTAAGATTTAAGAGTCATCCTTGATTGACAACTTCATCATCTCATCAGCCCATTTACTCTCCCACTGCTGGGCACTGGTCTCCCTTTATTTGAGAGGATGTAAGCTATAGTCCACCACGCTTGCCTGATGCGGGTTGACAGACTTAACACGCCATTGAGAAATTCTCTTAGGCATGTGATTCTTCGCTTCATTGATTGACAACAATTTTACATACATTTTGTTCATTAACTGAATATTTTTTCCAAATGTATATTTGAATACTCTCAGTACCTGGTAACATTAATATCTGTCAACTGACATCTTTATTGTTAAACTACCTTCTTTTAAAACTAACTTACAAATGTAACTTTACTAAAACTAAACACGAAGCATTAGTGATAAATAGTCAGTGAGTCAAAGGCAAATCTAACGCATTTCTTTCCAAATAATTTAAAAAATCTTACTAATGGAAGTTCTAAATTTGAACGACAATGGATGCGCACGAGTCACAATTGCGTTCTATTTCTGTGCGCATGTGGTATAGTTGTGCGCATACGTGTATCCGCCTGATTGTTTACGAGGGTGTTGCTAGGGTTGTGCTCTGCAGTGTCATATATCCGCAGCTGGCGGATATAAATTAATGATAGAGAATCGGAATCGCAGATATTTCATTGTAGTGAAAATATTAGAGATTGGGTTATATAGAGAGGTGTGTTATACAAGACAGTTCTTACAGAAGACCGCAGTGAATCAACAATAGTTGTATTTCTACGAGTGACTAAGGTGACTCGTTGGTGGAGTGACTATTCTGATAGTATGGCAATTCCGTTGGCCCTATTTTAAAAACCTAAAACGGTTTCTACAGAGTTTGGCATCGCATTTGCAAGCCTCGGGTGTTGCAAATGTCCATGGGCGGCGGTGATCACTTACCATCAGGTGACCCACCTGCCCGTTTGTCCCCTTATCACGATAAAAAAGCGCAATGGCAGCTCATTAGCAGCTTCTGATAAGGCCTATAGCCTAAGGCTGGTTCTGTATATTTTTGTATGTGAGAATTACAATTTATAAACGTACACACAGTATATGAGAAAATCATAGGATGAGGCGAAGGTGTTAACGTTTAAAAAAAATACTTTTTGCAAAGGAAACAAACACATGCATATTCGTGAACGGACGCTGTCAGTTTGTGACTGGTCGGCTCATACTTGATAAGGCAATCCAAAATGGTTTTTATTTTTTTTTCTTTGGGAAGGTAGTTGATATGAGACTATTGAATTTTTATATCTCAACTAGCTGAACCAGCAAATATTGTTTTGCCACCTTATAGGGGTTGGTGTTAGAAGATAGATTTGTATATAGAATATAGATAGTATTTTTAATGACAAATCATAAAAAAAAACAACAAAATATTTTGTCAAAAAAAAAGAAGAATAAAATCTGGTGAGGGACATCCATATCACCTAGGGGTATAAAAAAGTCTCAGATCTATCAAATATACATACAACATTTCATAATAATCCGTCCAGCCGTTTCAGAGGAGTTCAGCGACAAATACCGTGACACGAGATTATTATATGTATATAAGATAAATTGCATTATTTTTACATAGGATACAAAATAATTTGTAAGCGAAGCCAATTCATACAGTAATTAATATTTAAAGGAGTATCTATTGAATTACTCCTTTAAATATTGTTTATGAAGTTTCTTGCCAGTTCTGCCTTGTTCTTAACGTTTCAAAAGTGCTTGAAAAAGTTTATTTGGAACAAAAACCTTTTGATTTAATTTACAGTGTCTTGTCGGCTCTTCTCCATAAGATCTTTTCCGATATTGTGCAACTAATTTTTGCCAGTTCAAAAGTACCTACCTGTAATATGGCTCCAATTGAAATAAAGCTATTTGAATTTGAAGTCAAAGATATATAGTTAATTTTGATTGCTGGATCAGAAATAGCTTTAAATATAAAGAAAGGTGCATTATCACGCCTGTGTCTCTCGAAGGCAGTGCAGTAATGTTGTTATAGGCGTAATAAACACTCACATTATGCTAAGTTGTTTTAAGTCCCATGTATTATGGGATTCGTTTATAAGTGGGTACAAATATAATCTTCAAGTTTTTCTATACTAATATTAAGAAAGAGGAAAGATTTGTACGTTTTTACGTTTGTAACGAATAAACTCAAATAAATACCGAACCGATTTCAAAAATTATTTCTCCATTAGACATTACATTGTCCCGTCCATGGCTATATTTATTTGCACCTCAAAAATATTATATCTCTCAAAGTTTTTAACACGTACGGAGCCGGGGCGGGCTGCTAGTCATTGATAAGACTCAATAACATTTTTCTCCACCTTACTTACTTATCAGCCTATAGCCGTCCACTGCTGGACATAGGTCTCCCCCAAGGATCGCCACGACTATCGGTCCTGCGCCACCCGCATCCAGCGGATTCCAGCGACCTTAACCAGGTCGTCGGTCCACCTTGCCGGGGGCCTACCCACGCTGCGACCTCTAAACAGCTGCATTTTTCAGAACAAGCTACCCCATACGTCAATAAATAACAAAAATCATTACGAAAATATAATTATACCCATATGTTATTTGCGCACGCGCCGTCAAGGGTGAGTGCCCCAATTCACGACCTCGTAATTAGGGTTCCGCATTGACCAAAACAATTTATTACGTCGCACCTGGGGTCCAATTTCATAAATTGTCGTATTGTAATTAGTTTTAATGATTAACTAAACGTGTAGGATCGGGTGTAAATGATAGGGGTCATGTGGTCGCCATGGTGTACCGGTGATTATGGTGGGATGGGGGGAGGGTGATTAAAGAGCGTCAGCTGTTTATCCTTTGCTAAAACATGAATGGAATAGGGTTATTTTTTGTTGTTTGTAGGCGTTGAAAGGTATAATTACGTGATGCATTTCTATTGCAAACAGTATATTAAATATAATAATTTCTAATACTTACGTGAATATCACTAGACATTGGAATAACGTTAATTTTACGGTTTTTATCGCGGTGTACTGATATTATTTTAGCCAGACGTTTCGGATTTTCAACAGTATCCTGGTTAAGTTTTGTTCGTGACCATAGATCGAAAAAATAGAAAAAATACCTTCTCTTCTTATTCATGATCATCAACCCATTAATGTCCCACTGCTGGGCACAGGTCTCCTTTCAATTGAGAGGGGATTAGGCGATAGTCCACCACGCTAGCCTACTGCGGGTTGGCAGACTTCACATGCCATCGAGAATTCTCTCAAGCAAGGTTTCCTCACGATGTTTTCCTTCACCGTTTGAGCATGTGATAAATACGCACATAACTTCCGAAAAGTTAGTGCATGCCTTGGGTTCGAACTTGAGACCTCTGACATCTCAGTCCACTGGTGACACAGCTCGACTACCACTGCTCTTCAACACTTATATTCATGACATAAATATTTGTGTCCCGTGGGAACCGAACCCACGACCTCGTGATCAGCAGTTCGGTACTCGAACCACTAGACCACAGAGGTCGTCGTATGTATGTGTACAATATAGATAATGGGTCGATGATGATAAAATATTCCCATAATTTTTATCCGAAGCATCGTTGCTTCGGAGAAAGATCAAATAAATACAAAAGTCGATGATACTGACAACTAAGTATTGCGAGGGGTGGGCAGAGAGATAGGCATTATTACTTTTAGATAGTTTTATGGCTCCACTTATTGACTTCGGGCGCATTCGCGGGTGTTCGGCTGTTTTCGTGTGGAGTTGGGGTGATAATATATCTTATTGCGGAAGGGAGTCGCTTCAATTCTGTTTTGATAGTAAACAATGCCTTTTATATTGTAGTATGCTACAATTCTTTGTTATTATTGTCAAAATTATCATTGTTGGCGCGATATATATATCTTATATATAAAAATCTCGTGTCACGGTGTTTGACGCAAAACTCCTCCGAAACGGCTGGATGGATTATTATGACATTTTTTATGTATATTTGGTAGGTCTGAGAATCGGTCGTAGGCTTTTATTACCCCTAGGTGATAAGGATGTCCCTCAACAGATTTTTTTTCTTCTTTTTTTGACAAAATATCCTTTTGTATTTTTTTATGATTTATGAAAATATACTTATAATTCGAAATTTGCACCCTTCTACCACCAACCCCTATAATGTGACATAAATACGTTTGCTGGGTCAGCTAGTCATTAGGGGATAATGGTCCCCTAAAAGGGAATGTCCTTTTAAGGGATTTGAGGACAAAAATTGACGTTCCTCGGTACTGTAACAATCTCCATACAAAATTCCATCTAAATCGGTTTAGCGGTTAAAGTGTGAAGAAGTAATAAATTGTTGCTGTTACTACATTACGTCACTTCCGTACAACTGTTGGTGTACATCAGTACACCCCTACTTGGCTGAAACCGTGTACCAAACATATAAAAAGGGTTACATGTACTGAAAAATACTTCGATATTTTACGGTAAGTGATGATTCAAAAGAGCCACTAGCCACTCTACTCATCCCCCTAGCCACAATATATAAATTCCCACGATCGACTTTACAATATTTGGAAAATGCTTTAAAAGAGACTGCTCCACCGACTTTCTGTCAACAACTTTCAAACTACCCAAATATCTTAACCCAACCCAAAATCAACCTTAAATATCATATTATACAGTTGATTTTTAAAGTTTCAGATGCATTTTCAGATTTCCATTGGTTCTGTAATCTGTTGGTAATTGAACTTTATATTTTGTGTAATAGAGTTTATAATGTGACATCATTAAATTTTGGGATTTTAATAATTTTAAACCTGTGACTTAGTATACTTAGAACTATTTAACGTAATGTAATTTATATGTAAGTATAATGATTTTTCTTAGTCTATTAGTCGTAACTGCGACTACTGAGCCACAGGTATTAAGTTCGATTTCCAGGTCAACCAAAATGTTATTAGGATTTTCCATGAAATTCTCAGTAGCAACTCGAGTCATAAGTGCGACTATTGAGCGAGAGTATTGAGTTCGATTCCCAGGTCAAGCAAAATGTTATTGAGATTTTCCATGAAAATTCCTCGCCATTTGATAGCAATAGGCTCGCACCCTATTACATGGAACCTAAAAACATACTGGCGAAATGTGGATGTACATTAGTACACCTCTGCCTAACCTTTCGGGATTAACAGGCGTTATGGTATGGTATGTCAAGTTTAGTACAAACAAACAAAAATTTAAATCTTTGCGTCTTTATATTATTATAGTACAGTTTAAGATAAAAGCTTTCACTATCCAGTTTATTTGATTAAAATACCAACGAATAAAATTGTTAAAACTACTTGAGCAAGCCTATACCAAATTGATACATCTATAATTATGGCTACTATAAAATCAAACGACATAATGCAATTCCAACCTTAACTCTACAGTGATACAGTTTAAATTCTATAGGCATCGTGTGAGTGGGTAAAAGAGACATTATTTGAAGTAAACAGTATTATACAAGAGAGAGACAAGAAAACTTACCAATAAACAGGACGTAGAAGAAATAAATTATTTTCATTTGCTCTCATAGGCTATAAAAGTAGCAATGGTTTCATTAGACATAATATTGTTCAAGATGTCTGTTTGTACGTAATTTATTTTTTATATAAAAGCAGATACTATATTATTATTATCGGCGACCTGATTACCCCAGCGGTAGTTAACGCTACCTTCTATGCTACGGGTCCCGGATTCGAATCCCGGTAGGGACAAATGTTTGTGTGATGATTTGATGAGCATAAACATCTGTATCCGCGTCATGGATGTATATATGTATAATATGTATGTATTAACAAAAAAAAGGTATATTTATGTAGTATATCATCCTTCTAGTATCCGTAACACAAGCCTCGTTGCTTACCACGGAACTAGATGGCGCTGTGTGATAATGTCCAGAGATATTTATTTATTATTATATTTTCTTGATTTTGTTTTGTAAAATGCTGCTCTAGGATTTTCTCTTGTGTTCTTGGTGGGTTCCCCTACTGGTGGGGCGCCCTAGAAGGACATACACTGACCTAATTGGTGAACTTTAAGAAGGTCAGGTGCGCAGTACTCGTAACCAGAGGGATTGAGTCGGATCGTGCGCCCTGTTTTAAGAATTAGGCTCGCAAAAGCGACTACTGAACAAAGCAGAATTAGGCCACGCTACTGAGTAGTTCGACTTTAAAAAACTAGAATATACGTACAAGCCTGCAACTGCAACTGCAACCTGTATAGCGATAGAACGATACACACTAAGCTACCTATTCTAGCTAAGGACCCGCGATCTTTATCAGCTACATGCTCGTGTGTAGCCGTAACATGTAACACGCAACACTTGCACACTCAAGTATGTAACGCTCAAAAGCCAGAGCAAAAAGCTTCACTCGACGTGCTGCTAAGTAAGGCGTTAGTGATGAGCGACAGCGGTTTTGTATAAACGTTCATTGAGTGTACTCAATAAACGGTTATACAAAACCGCTATTTAGCGGGTCACTATTTTGTCCGGATGAGTACCAACACTTTGTCAATTAGATAATATACTTAAATATACCATCATGCCTGTAACCCTGAAAGGTTAGGCAGAAATTCCCTGATGAAATGATAGATGTATGCGCCATTATGTTCGCTATTCCCAGTAAGTTTTCAATTCTAATATTATGTCTCTTTACTCAAATTAGAGCTTTGGTTTAGAATTTATAAAGTTTCAGTTTGAATGGCGAACCTTGGTAAATACAGCCGTTTTTTTTGTAAATTTAGTGCCATATTCACAATATAAAGTATAATATCTATCTTTTTTATATTTAATTGTATTAATTAAACCAGTTAATTATTGTATGTTTATTGTAAGTTCTTGGTCTTATATTGTTTCGTTACATCAATTTTATCTTCTTTTTTTAATTATTGTATGATCTACCAAGCCACCATAATATCTAAATACCTTGATAACTTTGAATGTTAGTGTTTAACTTACTTAGTGGTAATTTTGTGAGCATTAACCCGCTCCCGCTCTCGCGCCCGCGCCGCTCGTCACTAACACCGAGCCCTTTCCAAGGAGACTAAAGCTTTGTTGCAAAAGCCTCGCCTTTGAAGCTAGTTGGACATTGTTCTTTTGAGAATATCACGTCACTAATCACATAGTGATGTTACCTTTGTACGCCGAGTCTTTAATTAAATATGTTTTAAACAATGTGTCCAATTTTATTTGTAGTTTCTTATAGCTTCCATGAAGTTTTCTTATTTATTCGTGTATTATTTATAGTTTGCAAGAACTGTGGTAGCCTAGTGGTGAGACCAGTGGACTGACATGTCAAAGGTTTCGAGTTCAAACCCGGGCACGCACCACTGACTTTACGCAAGTTATGTGCGTATTTATCACATGCTCAAACGGTGAAGGAAAACATCGTAAGGAAACCTGTATGCTTGAGAGATTTTCTCGATGGCATGTGAAGTCTGCCAACCCGCAGTAGGCTAGCGTGGTGTACTATAGCCTAATCCCCCTCAAATGAGAGGAGACCCGTGCCTAGCAGTGGGACGTTAATGGGTTGATGATGATGATGATGATGATTTATAGTTTGTAATATTTAACTTACACGAAAAGTTTTTAGTTAATCGTGGAATATACCTAGTTACCTACATATAAGTTAGGTTTTCCTGCTGTATTAAATCATAATGAAATACTTCGTAAACATGATTATAATGTTGAAGGTCAATTTTGGAGGATATTTTGCAGTTATGTTCTATATTTATAGTGCACATGCAATTTATGTAATATTTAATAAACTAACAGCAAGTCGAATGCAACAACTAGAATAATTAAAAAATGATAGTAATATTGTGCAAAAGTGATTTTGATATTAACTGCCTCATTGGTCGAATGCTCGTACAGAGCGACTGCCGAGCGAACCTAGGACCTCTTGTCCTGAGTTCGATTCCCAGGTCTAGCAGTGTTATTGGGTTTTTCTATGAAATCCTCAGTAGCAGCTCGGAGTTTGGATTCGTGCCCGGTTAATGGCAATAGGCTCGCCCCCTATTAAATGGGACCTAAAACATAGCGTCGAAATGTACACCCATTAGTACACCTCTGCCTAACCCTTCGGGGTCGACAGGCGTGATGGTATGTTTTATGTATATGTGAGATTTTGATATTTTATCATCAATTTAGTAGTCTGTCATTAATCCATTAACTGCCCCACTGCTGGGCACGGGTCTCCTTTAATTTGTGAGGGTGGTTTTTTTTCCAGCACCCGGCCTAGTCTTCAAACGCCATCAAGAATATCTCTCAGGCATGCAGGTTTCCTCACGGTGTTTCCTTTCACCGTTTGAACGACTGACATCTGCGCACTTAACTTCAAAATGTCAGTGAGCTCGAACATGAGATCTTTGACATCACAGTCCTCTGGTCACATCACTACGCTATCACTGCAAATAATATCGGAAATTATGTAAAATCGATTCAGAAACTTAAAAAAAGGATAAATATAAATATTCCTGGACATTATGACACAGCGCCATCTAGTTCCGAGCTAAGCAACGAGGCTTGTGTTACGGATGCTAGTTGGTTGATATACTACATAAATACTTTTTTTTGTAAATACATTCATATTATACATAGATATATCCATGACTCGGAAACAAATGTTTATGCTCATCACACAAACATTGGTCCCTGCCGGGATTCGAAACCGGAACCCATAGCGCAGAAGGCAGTGTTAACTACCGCTGGACTAATTGGGATCGTTGGGATATGATTGTTGCAATCCCGAACATTTTACGTCTACGCCCAACAACAGAAAGTTACACAACTCGGAAATTCACAAAAACGCGCAACGCAGCGCAGCCCGGCCCGAGAGCGAAATAAAAACGGGCATAAAAAATTTTTTTTCTATGTTTTTGCCAACGACCTCTCGTTTCGTATAATATTCATGGCCCGTTTTTTACACCTTACGCCTTTTACTCCGCATAAATGTGAATTATATCATTTTTACCGCTATTATTGTGCTAAAATATCGGAAACGCGGTATTCGCTCGAGAATAAAATGACCTGTATTTACATATTTAAGTTATTTGTTTTGAACGGAGATGCCACATATCTTCATTAGTATAAGTAGGTGAGTTTATTTTTACATACTAAGGTATTTACATATAAGTATATTTCTATTTTTTCTAACCAATTTTTTTATGTATACTATTTCAAATTTTCTTAATTAAGCACATTCAATTAAATAAAGAACTTAATTACCCAATAAAAGTAATTATTTTTTGCGATAATATTGCGAGGATTAGGTACATCTTTTTCTTTGCCTCTTAAATAAAGATAAAATAAGTTTCTAATTTATATTTTATTAAATTTACGGTCGGCATTGAGTACTTGTAACTTACTAGGTATGTCTTATAATTATGTACGTATACCTATAATAAATATTTATGTAGTTTAAATCTATATATTATATTTAGCTAGATACTAACTTAATTTATGTATGAAGCGAGGCAAAAAATTAATGAGGTCGAATAATGAGGTTACATATTATAATCTATGTAATTATAATTACTAATTAGTATTTGCTATATTTAAAAAAAATGTAGGTACTTACCTACTGAAATTAAAATACATCCCTATTAAAAACATCATAAAAAATATATGAAGGACTTTTATGCCCGTTAAAACACCCCAGTGATCTAAGTACCTACTTCTAAACAAAAAAGAACTCATCGAAGAATTAATGTTTTTATTTTTAAAACACATTTGAAACACGTGGCCCGCGATTCTTCACAAAAACGCGCCAACTCACAATAATTTGTGCAATGATTGTACTAAACTAAATGCGTGCCATGTGGTCATTCCACCATCGCGGGTCCGCTAACTTCATTCTCATCTCCCCATCCCTTTCTCACATACAGTTCTTCATTCAATTTTATCTGTGCTTTTTCTCGCTCTCGCGCGGCCGCCAGTTCGCGTCGAAGCGTAGTGCACGGTGGACGTACGGCGCTCAGCCGACGCACGACACAACTTTCGTAAAAAAACGTTTTGGATACTTTTTTGAAAGTGCCGCGGTGTTTACGCGAGTGTCAAAACGGTTACTGTGTTTAAGTTTAAGTGTATTGAATTTTTGTGATAAAAATATTAAGTTTGTGTGAATATTTTGGAATGTTGCAAAGATTGCAGGTAGTCCCGCGGTTTGTGAACGCCAAGTGAATGGATTTCAATACGGTTGGTTATATTTTTCTCTTATCAATCTATTGTCAGGGTGTCTTTTCTACGTGTCTGTTTGAGTATTTTCGATAAAACACACGTTTTATCGTTATCAAACTAAATTTTGTTGATATGCTTTGATGTAAAGTTATCTGTTTGGACAACTGCACAGTACTTACGTTGTACAACTCAGGTCGGTGCAATAAATACATATAAAATGTAGGTACCCGCATAATGAATATTAAGTGAAACAATTCAAGGTTTTTCGTCAATCGATTCCTCTGTTTCACACAATTGTGTAAATATCTGCTTGATTTAATATCATCCACGTTTCTAAACTCTAAACGCTGTAACTTTGAGCTTCAAGGTTCGTATAAAAAGCCTTATTTGTGGCTGCTCACGCAAAAACTTAATACAGCTATTCATAATGGTTACATATTAAGTATTGGCTTCAGTAATATTAACATTATTAATAATGCGTTAATTTTAATTCAACTATTCAACACTTTTTAGTCGATTAACTGAATATTTAAGCCCAAGGCTTACTTACTCCACCTATTTATACGAAATTGGGAAGTAGGCACAGACTTTCTGTTTACAAAATGTCCCAAACTGGCATTTTCAAAACCTCTTCTTTAGTTCAATCGTAGTATATTTTAAAGAAAATAAAACTGTGTGAAAATGTTACATAACTGCATACCCTTTTGAAAATACAAGCATGATGATTGATTTGAAAGTTGTTGCAGCATAATAGGTACCTACCTATACATAACACGGAAAGTATTCTAGGTAGTTATACCTACAACACGGCTTCAACTTTACTTCTTCCGAGAATGTAAACGTAGAGAAATATACTAAAGGCAAATTAGCTACATTCCCTAGGCAGATATCACCTTTGATGTGTCTTGGGAATGTAGGTTTCGACCTAACCATCAATTGCAGAAGTATTTTACTGCGTCATAAACATAATTACATCGTTTCTTCAAAAACTTATAAAACCTTTTTAGTGTTCACGATGTCACGATCTTAGTCTTACCATACGCAAAAAAAAAGAAAACAACTAATAACAATACCTCTGTTATTCGACTTTTGAAATTCACCTTTTGTTTTTGGCCAAGTGACGTTTTGACTGCGAAAATGGAGCAACTTTGGTTTTGTAATTTTTGTGCGAGACATAAGTTGGTATTACAATGTTTTTAGGTTATAATAACATTGAATAAGTAACTATTTGTTATGTAAGTTTTGTAACACAGGTCCTATTTTTTACGATAAATACTAGTTATATAGATAGGTAGCTATCTTTATTTGTTTTTGTGTAATAAGATAGATTACAACATAACCTTGTATTGATGATTAGTTATAGACACGTCTTAGAGTGATAATATCGTAATTAAGTTGGTACTACCACAGTATAAATTTCATATTTATACTGTGGTACTACTCTGTTTAAATTGTAGCACGAAATTGTTTATCATAAATTGTACATAATTATGTATATAGTAAAATAAAGAGAATTGTATTTTTCTCTGTAAAGACTAAAAACAACACCCCAAAGCCTTTATTTCAGGTGATCTTTCTAGTACTACATTTATTTATTAATTATTATTTTCTTACACTATCGGTTTTTTCTTTACGTCACTCAAATGTGACATCTATATAAAGTATAAACCTCTGTGAAGAAAGTGGCCAGTTGTAAAACTCTAAAGAAAAACGATAGCCCTAGTATAGCGATTTTCTTTACACATATACCATTACGCCATGTGTCTATACTGAAGGGTTACGCAGAGTAGTACTAATGAACATTTTGTCGGTATGATTTAGGTCACGTCCTAAGTACTAAGCGAGTCTATAGCTATCAACCAGACACGAATCCAAACTCCGAGCTGCTACTAAGAATGTTATAGAAAAAGCCAACAATGTAATTAGGTTTTTGTTCAACTTTTTTAATTCTATTTTATCTGTACGCATTTTTTTCACTCACTGACTTCACTGCGGTGTTTGAAATCGCAATTTGTTTTTGTCTTCAATAGTTAATCGGCATGTAAGTCATTAGGCTATTGAATCAGGAAAAATACCTAAATAATAAAATATATTAAGGTCAGTAAGTCCATAAGCTTCTAGAAGATATCCACAAAGTTACTGATTTCTTAACTTACGAAAATATTAAACATTTAAATAATCAATGAGTTCGTGATCATGGATGCTGTAAAGGATCCGAAACGTCTGGTAAAATAACATCAATATACCGCAATAATATTAAGTAAACGTAGTTTCTAGTACCTAACTGCGATAGTGTCAAAAACCAGTATTTATTATGACCAAATGCGATAAAATCTGCAATAATTCCATTCCACTAGCTTCAAATAAAAAATCACCAAAATCGATTCACCCAGTTGAAAGTTATGAAGCAACGAGCATAAAAAACCTCCTTTTTTAAAGTCTGTTAAAAAGTAGGTTTATTTCAATATTTATTGACTAAGTTTTAGAACTACATATCTGCAAATATGTGGCTCTCTAATGATTGAAACTCCTCATCAACCCATTTACTCTCCAACAGCTGGCCACGAGTTTGCCCTAATTTGAGACGGAATAGGCTATAGTCCACTACTCCACGCTAACTTAGTCCGGTTTGACTAGGGCTGCCATCCGGGTTTCCCCGGATTTGTCTTAGTTTGAAGAGCGTCCGGGTGCCGCCCGGTTTTCAAAAGTGTGTTAAACGCAGACATTTTTGTTGTCAGGGAAAAATATAACGATGTTTTTATTTTTGTCGCAAAAAAAATATTATTTCAGAGGTTTCCGGGGAAAAGATCATATTTCGACCAAAAGTCCGGGTTTTAGGTGATTGCAGGCCTAGGTTTGACAGACTTATATTCTTACTTATATCTATTATTATTAATTTAAGAGGTCAGCTCTTGTCGGTGGGGCAATCGCCACTGTTCTCTTTTGCTTTCTTCTTGACCTCTTGATACGACTCGATTCCCACTTTTCCATTGACTTGTTCAACAAAACTTCGTCTACGTCTTCCCCTTCGTCTCTTTCCTTTCTTCTCTTTACTTATAGAATCTATAATAATATCTACATATAGAAACTAATTTCCCTGAAGGTCACGTGGTATACCAAATCTAATACAACAAAGCCATCTCAAATACTAAACCCACATATTAGGCTTCAGGCCATAAAACAATGGCGGGCTTTGTAATTAGTTTTCTCGTTGTTCAAAGCAAATATAGTGAGTGGTACAATGAGGGTGAGGTCTCGGAGACAGGGTCCAACCGTCAACATTTACGACTCGACATGATTGTGTCTTGTTATTTGAACGTAGGCCGTTGTTTTCAGTAAATTGCTTAGCGGAATACGGTAATTTTATGTGAATAAATTATAGGTACCTTATTTAGATGTTTTGAAAAGACACATGACATAGAAGAGAAGATTGAATTAAAGGCTTATTTTCTAATTGATTTTCTCGTTCATAGTGTAACTCTTTTACTGATAGTATCACGCGATTAAGAGTACTCATGTAACCCAATTAATGTTACTATTTAAATATATAATTTTCAGGTCTCATGTATAGAAGCTATTGTCATTAACTGGACATAGGTTAGAGCTGATACTGCTAAATTTCATAATACTCGATCTGAGAATCGGACTCAAGACTGCTCGTTTGAATCGTCGTCTTTGCTCGCTCAAAACCTTGTACAATCGATTACGTTATTCGATTGCTCAGATCCGTTAATCGATATTATTCGATCATCTAGAATGTATAGTTGTTCAGTTATAATATCGTAGTACCAAAACACCTTGGATGTTATATTCAATTAACCGCACTGGTCTGCGGTCGAATGTACCGATCAATATACATGATACACTTCAAACTGAAAACCAATACGTCTCTATTGGCTATATTGTTGTACTTTACATAAGGACTTCATTACTTGAAGTATTATTAGATGTTGTTATGCAAGTAACTGATATAACTGAATAGTTCTAACAGATCCTGTTAAGATGGTTTTTTGTTATTTAAAAAGGGACCTTTAGTCCGCGATTTACGACTTGAAATTGCTCGCCATTCATCATCATCATCACATCAAACGTTGGACGTCCACTTCTAGACAAAAAAAAAACTAGAAATACAGTTTGATCCTGAACCCAAGACCTGCCCGCACAGCTGCCGAAGTATTAATTTCACTATACTAGCAGTTCAATAAGTGGAACAATAAAACTATGCATAGTTACCTTTTGTTAGAAATGTGACTGACTTTTATAAAGCGTTTTTCTATTGAAACAATACATGCACAGTTCTTTGAAACAAGTGGTCAGGTAGGCATTCTAAGAACCGAGCGCGCCTCATATTTTCGACGGTCAAGTCAAATGTAATTTATTGTGCACGACTTTTTCATCAGTACTTATTTAGCTATAGTTTTTCTGTGGTATTTTACAAGGATATTCAATGATTTTCGTATAATTCTAATCAAATTTATATCCACCTTCCCATGATTATAAAATTTTCTCGTGGCAACAACGACTTGTAGAAATATAGGTACAATATTTTAGACAAAGAGATATGTTAATTATTATTTAACTAGTTTAGGCTATAATAATAACAAATTATTTATTACCATGAAGGTAATAATGACAATTTATTAGATGACGTCGATTACCTGTTCGATTTCGTTCCCGCACGGAGCAAAATTTGTACGACTTACAGGTAGTGGTGGGGAGCACTAAGAAAGGATTTTTGAAAATTCTCCCCGAAAGGGGGGTTTTCTTTTTTTCGTTAAATTGCACGTAAATGAAGTCACGGCAATCAGCTAGAATTCTTGTAAACATACCCATGACACAGGAAAAATCCTAGTGTAGAAATATTACTTAATAATTAAAAAAAATTTGGTAATCCGAAATGCAAAAACAACTAAGTCAATTTTTTTTATTTAGGTACGAAGTTATTGTAAGAAAAAAAAGGTTATGTCACGCATGGTGGTAAAGAATAAAAAGTAATAAAACACATGTGCCAATTGTTACACATGTAACCTTCGCGGTGGAAATATTATAAAAACGTCAACGTGTTGATAAGAAAAGACGTTAATTGCATCAGATTTCATGACGTAGGTATTTTGTTTTTAAAATATACTTCTACTATTGACGTTTAATAAGTCTTTTAGTGATTATTGAATTTAAAATAGTAAAATCTGTAGTTTCATACTAGATAAATTGTCATTTAATGATTTCTTAAACTTATTGCGAATATTAGAATTTTAAATAAAAGTAGGTACTTACCTTTTTTACGTATTATTTTATCCCAACGGATCTTTATCAGCATCCATAGACAAGGATAGATTGAGGTACCTATTTGGATGTCTTGATGTGAAACAGGTACCCTAGTATTCTATACTAGAACATCTTAATTTTTCAAACTTAAAATAGGTAATTGAACACGAAGTCAAATGATTTTTTAATAGATACGAAATTTTGGGATAAAATAATATCCCTTATTGCCCCTTTAGGGGATGATTTACGGAACAATATCTATCCTATGTCCTACCCTGGGACTCAATCAACTCAGCCTATCGCGGTCCACTGCTGGGCATAGGCCTCTCCCAAACTGTACAATAACAGTCTGTCCTCCGCCTTCCTCATCCAGTCTATCCCCGGGTCTCAATACGGCGATAAAATCCGTAAAAAGTGAGTATTTTATTTCAAAACATATCATTGTTAAGTATGGCTGCTTGTCATGTTTTTTCCAAGTGTTTGTATTTGATACTTTATTACATTTTAGTTCAGTGTTCAGTTTGTTCACCTCTCTATTCGCCATTGTTTTACAAAACAACGTACTTACCTCACGTTTGTTATCGCCCAAAATGTGTATTGAAAGAAAAACAAAGTTAATTCGTAGTTCAATGCCCCTTGTCACGGTCTACCGGACTAAACTGAACTAAACCGATCTTAAAACTAACGCCATATTTACATAAAACTTCAAACACGCCGCGTGCAAACCACTTGTGGATACTTAACAAGTTTAAGTAAATAATAGTTTTCTTATAAAACTACTACAGAACAAATATACAAGAATACATAATACGTGATTGAAACTAGTGATGCTGCCGTGTGATGATTATCGACCATGGGATTTTTATTAATCGTTGAATAGCAAATCGAATGTTCAAATATTTGCCCAATTATTAACCAACTGGTGGGCATAGGATTCTGATTTTGAGAGGGATTAGGCTATATTCCACGCTAGTGTAGCTCTCAGACATGCAGGATACATCACAATATTTATCTCACTGTTTGAGCTCGAAGAGTCAGTGGTGCGTGCTTTGGGACTGAACTTGAGACCTTTGACTACACAGTCCACCGGTCAGGCTATAACACTAACCTAACCCTAAAAATGCTCCAACCTATTAGAATTTATAATGATCTAAAAAATTTAATCGTTTCCTCTAGAATAAAGGCCGAAAAACGTCTAGAAGTTACAGGCTCCGTTTCTTGGTGCCTCAATTTCGTACCGATGTATTCAGTCTCGGGAATTCCAAGTAACCGCTTGATTATTCGCAATAACAACTATTCGCAGCATCTCTAATTTAATTAAACGAAAATAGAGCCGAGATTGGTAAATTCTGTTCGATATACTGTGAATATTTTATAGATTCTTTCATCTATTTATGTATGATGGCGTCTTGTATGTATATTAATTTTGTATTAAGAGAGTTTGAATCCTAGATAAGGATACACCTACGATAGTTTTTTCCCGGAAAAAGCCAAACCTTTGACAGAGCGAAGAGGGGGCAGAAGTTTTTGACAGACAGGGCAAAAAGCTACTAATATCTACCGCTATAAAAACCGATATAATATCATAAACCGTTAAAAAGTAGTTATATTGATCGCGTAAGTGTAAAAAATCAGCATTATTTTTATGTCGCCAAGCGTTATCAAATTATTATCGCAACGTTCGCGTATTATTTCACCAGCGCGTTGCACTCTTATCGTCGAATATGAAACTATACACGGCTTATCTTATGGCTTTTATGACGTCACGTGTAACATGACCGAAGGTATAATGCGAAGGTCATTCTATTGTGCTGGCTGCTGAGGTTTGACCTCCCCTTTGAATTACAAATGTAACTGCCGTGGGGATTCAGATTATTTTGAATGTGTAGGAAATTGATTTTGGAAATTGCAGATATTGGAAACAGCGTCATGTCCAACTTTTGATTTATTTTAGTGTTTGTCAGATGAAAATTTGAATGGGAATGCTTTTGAAAGACATTTACCATTGTATCGTTATCATACTCATAGATTAACCAGGCAGAAACTACAGCCATTACCAACCAAATTACCATTCATTTTTTTTCCTCAGCACATTGGATTGGATACTGCACAAGTTTCAAATTTATATTATTTAGTGCATAACTTATTCTAGTAATTTGTATTCAATAATAATTATCTATAATAATGTTTATTTGTATTACAACTCTTTATCATTGCGTCTCAGATAAATAATTTCTGCTATCATCATATCTTTATTATTTAAGCGAGTCGGAACTTGCACTTACTAATCAAGTTCCTGTATTAATTAATCCATCGTCTAGACTATACAGTAGATTTCAATGTAAAACTATTTAGTAATAACTAAAATGTATGCCAAAATTTGTCTAATTAAAGGTATTAATTGCATTGTCATATTAGTACAACAAACATTATAAAGGAAATTAATTAGGGTCACTTCGCCAGTTCGCCGACTGTTGCCACTTTTAAAATGTTTAACCGACCTCTTTGACTAATCGATATAAAATTGCAATACTGACAACACCAAAAACTAAACTAAAATACTATGAATACCTACCTTATTTTTTGAACCGTACAACTGGTTTGGCAGTTCAATAATAACTGTTATATTGGCCTTTGGAAAAAATACTAACTTATGTCTAACCGAGGCTTCAGACTCACAAAAAGGACCGAAAAATTTAAGAATTATTGTTTTAATTACCTTAACAAAACTGCGCATCATGCTTAACCACAAGATTTAGCTCATTATGACAGATGCAGCCATAAAAACAATTCATTGAAGACGGTTTTCGAGTCCCAACCGGTTTGAGCGGAACATGCAAAAAAATAGTCAAGCGTTCGTAGTCCAACTGGTTATGTGTTTAATTAAACGAATGACATTGAAAAATTTGTATAATTAGCGAAAGGTTTGCATTTGAATTGTAGCTGTGTTGAAGTTTTTACGACATTCATTATTTTAGATGGTTATTAACGTGTATTTAACGTAATACATGCTTTATAAATAGACATATAAGATAGAAAAGAAGTTAGTAGATACCTATAATACCTACGAGTACTAAATCGATCATAGCTGCTTTAGCATTTTTAATGGTTGGTAGATATACCTATATAAATATCTCTTGTAAATAAATATCTTAGATCTTCAAGAGATGAGATGTTAGTGAATCTATGAATGCTGTAAAGGGTCCACCGTAAAAAGTAATTTTATTTCAAAGTCTTGTAATCTCGTAAGAGTAAGAAATCAAGGTTAGAGGCAGAGCCACTAATTAATAACAAAACAGAAACGAAAAAAAAACAACACCATTATTATAAAATATTATTATATAGCCAGATTCTAAGATTAAAATCATTGTACATCATATTACCTACTCAGTATTCAGTTAATTTAGAAAAATGTAATAGAAAATTTAACTCGCATAAATCTCGAGTTAACGTGTACAAAATACACAGGTCTCTTAGTAAGATTATTATCGTTAAATTATTCAACATCTCGTAATAATGTAGCTAATAAACTCAAGTTTCAACAGTCTCCGGAAACGACGTTATTAATTTCATTTTGTCTGCGTTAAAATTTAATATTTATGTGGTGATTTCAAAATTAACAAAACTGTACTTATGCCATTTTGGTTTTCTGCCGATCGAACAGTAAATATGTCGATTATTATGTATTATTTGTTGTTATTTTATCACAGGGCGTTATTTTATAACTAATTGTTTTTTTACTATTAATCAATCATATTTTAATGATAAGGTACCAAAATATTTCCCGAACGTCCGCCACGGCGAAATTTCGTCTAGAACCTTCTATTATCTACTCTATTTTTTATTTATGTACCAATCATAATCTATTCAAAACATAATTACTTTGTATGCACAGCAAATTGCCGTTCACAATGAACATTGAACAATAATTAAGTACCTGCTAGACTTAATTAATATAAACTGAACCGGATCCAGGCAGACCTGTATCATTGGTTATATAAACTTGATAAGGTTGATGAAGTAACCAGGTATCTGATTGATTGGCAATATTAGCTATAATAGTTTACTATTAGATTTAAGCACTTAATGGAGCCACAGTGTTCGATTGCGTGTTGTGTGTTATCTTTGGCTTACGTAATTTTTAAGGGTCATTTCAACCAATATAAGCAAGGTGTTCTGTGTGTGTAAGCAATGGTCTACAATTGTAGCCCAACCGTGATAGCTTTCGTTTACAATCGGGGATAAATTATTATTATATTTTGCCTAAGGTGTACAGTCGCCAGCAGGCTAACCTATCGAAAACTGTAAAATTTTCCCAACTGACTATGTACCATATCAATTTGTTATAAAGTTGAAAATCGACCAAAGAAATTTGACAGATTGTGGGGTAGCTTAATGCGCTGACCACCGTACAATCGTGCGCGTAATAAATTTAGCTATGGGCTACAAATTTGCTTGACACGTCTAAAATCGCAGCCCACAATGATTTATTCAAATGTTTTTTTTTTAAGAATATACTGTTAGAACATTATTCAAATGTAACGTCTCTGTTCGTTTAATTTACGTGATTCTTTTTTTAATCTAAATATACCTATATATACCTAACTTAAAGGTGACTGACGGACTGACTGACTGACATAGTGATCTATCAACGCACAGCCCAAACATCATCCGTAGGCATCCGCTAAGATATTGGAATTTTGAAATTTTTTGAAAATTCACCCCCTGAGGGGGTAAAACGGGTGTGCAAAGTTAATATGAAACCTTACATTTTTTAGTTAAATTGCAGGCGGACGAAGTCGCGGGAATCAGCTAGTTCTTACATATACCTAATTGGTATTCTCTTATCTAAGTACAATATTTTCTGATATGGTAACTCAGTGATCCGATACAGTGATAATCGGATAAAAATGCTGCCTTCGCGTAGTTCTTTAAGCCCTAGCTTTCTCTTTATTTCATAGTCTTAATTTAAATACCCTGTAACACATTCAGCCTTTTCTTTCATTCGTTGTACTGTTCAAAAAGCCTCTCAAAGTGCTCTTTGCTCAAAAGAACGGGTAATGTGCTCATTAGCGAGAGCACGACGGCAAGTTAAATAACTTTTCGTGAGCTCATTATCGGTAAGATACTTGAACGTCCACGGTTCAAAGCCAACTTCTTGTAATAACGAACTACTTGTAACACGTGACTTCGTTCTGAAGATACACGAAACACGGAAATATTTTTTGTTGATTTTTCCAAAATGGTTTCTTTTTCTTTGTCTAGTGGTTGTTAGTGCGACCGCTCAGCAAGAGATTTTGGGCTCGTTTCCCAGTTTTATAACCTTTAAACCTAAACAGCTAAAGCAATGGGTACTCCCCGTTCGACTAACGACTCAATAGAAATAATTACCCGACGACAATAATTTACGCGGAATTATAAAGCTTAAACACACAGCTCAGTAATGCCGAAGCCACAAGGCAATAACAATCGCCTGATTACCATAAACATATTCAACACACAGCCTTATAATAGGAAATAAATAAAACAATATCATAATAAGTCCTATAAGGACTTATTATGATATTGTCAGAACCTGATTACGTCATCGGATCCTTTAAATTCTACCTGAAAGGAGTCTTTATAATACGATTGTAGGAATTATGACGTCACTTGTATGTAAGTACTAAGTATTCGTGGGAAAACCATATATCTACATAAGTTACTGGGCTCATTATTTGGCAAGGTCCTATTTCAAGACTGCTGCTGGTGTCCACTTAAACCCGTTAAGACCGCTTTGTGGCTTTGGTTTTGTTTTTGTCACAACAGTGGTAGACAACCGTGCGACCCGTCTGATGGTAAGGTAGGACCAGCGGTGTCGCTTGCGCGTTGCCAACTTGTAGAAACATTTTCTCTCCCTTTTTTTAAAAATCCGAAAGAATAGGGAACGATTTAGGTTAGGTACAGCAGATTTAATTCCTATGCTGTCAGAACAGGCATTCCCCTAATGGGTAACCTTACTTGCAGAAACACAACTATTGTTCTTTCACTGCGGTCTTTCGGAAGACTGAGGTGCTTCCCGAGTCGGGCAGGTCAATATGAGCAAAAATCTCACTATGCCACTTATACTTCTCTAAAATCAAGTCGATCATGGCCCTCAAACGAATATCTATAGAACATTATCTATATAAATAGAACCATCCACGACTCGGGTACAAATATCAAATTTACGTACAACATTAGCCCCTACCGGGTCTCGAACTCGGAAAACTTACCACTGAAGGCAACTTTTAATACTGCTGCTCTTATCGGGTCGTCAAATACGACTGGTACCTATTATAGAATACAAAGTTCATTTGACTAAATCTAGATCAAACAAGGTCAACAAGAACATTATTAAAATGTCAGACTATCTATTTGATATCTAGAATACCTACCTATATCATAAGTGAATGCAACTAGACCTAGACTCCCGGAACTGACAATTTGTCATGCTCACTTCAGATAATTCCCCACTGTTCATGGTGTGCTCATGGGAGGCTATATAGATTGTCTTGGGTTTTGGTTTTTTAACGCGTTGCCAACCCAAGGATTTTATTATTTCAAGAATCCTAGACGGTTTCTACAGAGTCGGCAACGCGTGAGCGATACTTCTGGTGTTACAAACGTCTTTAGGCTATGGTAACCGATTACCATCAGTCGCTTGGGCCGTATGCTTGTTTCCTTTGTGACATAAAAAAAAGTAATTTACATACATAGCCATAGACAGATTCGAAACAGAAGGTAAACAATACCTAATAATACTTTTTAGTGATTTTATGGCGGTTTATTTATATTATTTTAATACAGCTACGTTTTGGTTCCTTTACTATAGCATCTATTGTCACGGGCAGACAGCTTGATGCTGGGATCTTCTGGCGTACTTTCTTCGGCAATAGCCAATCTTAAGTGTTTGAAATCTCTTAGCTATTATTGTTACACATTGCTTGTCTTGATTTTTTTAATGATTTAAATTATATAGTATTCATCAACTCAGTCATAATTGAAATTCATAAAAAAAATGATGTATAAGTCCCTTGTTGAGGGACCCTATATTTTCTTTTTAAATAAACTAGCCAAGGATAATGGCCCTTAGATTATAAGTCAGTTAGGAATCTTCACAAACTAAAAAAACGATCTAAAAACGATATTTAACTCGATAATCATAAGAAACAAAACGGCAATATGACACCGAAATAAAGCCCTCACGCCTCGACTAATGGGTATGGACAAAAACTATTAGATTCCTCCCAATAAAAATACAACTTTATCTCTCTATACTTACTGTCGAATATTAAAAAGCAGATAGTCTTATTTGTCATGGGAAAATTAAGTTATCGGAAAAGCGACTTTAAGACAATTCTGCTAAAGTTGAAAATTCGTTGTAGAAAGAAAATTCTCAAGGGAGAAATATCAGTTTTTCCCAAATTTTGTCTTCTGTGTTTGTTTAAGTAAATAAAACATGAAAAAGTGTGTGTTTGATCACGTGTACTATGAATGTATGTGACGCGATCATATTCTTGTGATGTTGACAACTTCATTTGACGATATATTCATGATAAGATCTCTTATCGTCATAGATCTGTAACAGATAGGTGCCTACTTATCTTTTCCCCAAGTGATAAATTCATCGTAAACTATTTCCCACTGTTGGGCACGAATCTCTTCCAGAAATTTTCGGGTTTAGTATTTAAATTCAAATTCAAATTCAAATTCAAATATTTTTATTTCAAGTAGACCAATATTACAGGTTCTTTCGAAATGTCAACACTAGTTGCACGGTTCCAAAAAGTAGGTCTTATGGAGAAGAACCGGCAAGAAACTCCATAGATACTCTTTTAAATAATTCGTTATATTTACAATTTTCGTTTTTAATATTAATATGAGAATAATGCAGTCTGATGTGAAACGCATGAGTTATTCACTAGCACTAAAAAAATAAAATAAAATAATTATAATATAAAACCCGGATGCCATGACATGTATAAGCCGACCAGCCCCAACTGACAGCACCCGTTCACGAGCATGACGTGTGTATCAGCGTCGCTCTACTCAACCATGATATAGGGAATAAAGGGACCCGACACACAACGCCACCATCAGTAGGACATTTGAGAGAGCATGACAAGCCCAGACTGCCTGGCCAAAATGTCTACCAGTAGGTATGCATTTTTCATTTCGCAAAGCAACATCGAAGCCAACATTAATCTCATATTTTACAGGAAATTTTACAAAATCTAAAACAAAATTTTGAAATAAAATAAAACTATTGTAACTAAAGTTACATGCATGTCAGTTAAAAGTGTATAAATTAAAATAATAAAATGTCAAGATAATAAAATCATAATTGTGCAAATTTCAAAATTATAAATGATAAAAATATTATGTCAAGAATATAATAATAATCATAAACATGTTTTGATAGCCCGTTTCATCAGAACTATTCAATCCCAAGCACTATTATCATCCATGTAGTCTTTCAACGTATAATAACCTTGAGAACAAAGTCTCCGTTTAATAATAGATTTAAATTTGCTTAGACTTAATTTTTGATAATGTGTTGGAATTTTGTTGTACAAGCGTATGCATTGACATTTAAATGATTTACTTATTTTTTGGAGCCTAGTTGCAGGAACAATAAATTTATTTTTATTCCTGGTATTAACATTATGAATATCACAACGTTTTTTAAAAAGATTGATACGCCTGTGTGCATACAACAAATTCTCATAAATGTATTGTGATGGAACAGTCATAATATCAATCTCCTTAAATTTATCCCTCAGCGAATACTTGGGACTTAATTTATAAATTGACCGAATAGCCCTTTTCTGCAGCACAAATATTGTTTGGATGTCAGCAGCATTCCCCCACAGTAGAATGCCGTATGACATCACGCTATGAAAATAACTAAAATACACTAACCGAGCTGTTTCTACATCAGTTAAACTACGGATTTTCTTTACAGCATAAGCTGCAGAACTGAGCTTTTTCGACAATTTTTCTATATGTGGGCCCCACTGAAGCTTAGCGTCTAAGGTAATTCCTAGAAACACTGTGGATTCTACAAGATCCAACTCTGTTCCGTTAATGTGTACACTGGTTTTTACTTGTCTAACGTTAGGTGTTGTGAACTTAATACATTTAGTTTTTTTTTCATTCAAAAGTAAATTGTTTGCATTGAACCAGTGTACCACTTTAGAGATAGTACTGTCTACATCATCAGTGGCCATTTGCTGGCGTTTTAATTTAAATAGCAGTGAAGTGTCATCTGCAAACAACACTATCTCTTGATTGTCCCCCATTACATAAGGTAAGTCATTAATGTATATTAAAAATAAAAAAGGGCCAAGAATTGAGCCTTGCGGAACTCCCATAGTAACCACCGACCCCGGAGATCTCTTTCCATTGACGTCCACTCTCTGAATCCTATTACCCAGGTACGAAATAAGAAGATTCAGAGTAGTGTCCCTTACACCATAGTGGTGTAACTTCCTGATCAATGTTTCATGAAGAACGCAATCAAATGCTTTTGATAAATCGCAAAAGATACCCAAAGCATCGCGCGACTCTTCCCATGCATCAAAAATATGACTTATAAGTTCAACACCGGCATCGGTTGTTGAGCGACCCTTGGTAAAGCCAAACTGTTTATGATTTATTAAATTGTTTTTGTGAAAGAAACTTTGTAACTGATCTAGTATATTTTTTTCAAAAATTTTGCTGAATGTTGGTAGCACTGATATAGGTCTAAAATTTGTGGGGTCTGAAGTGCTACCCGATTTGAATAAAGGTGTAATCTTACTATCTTTCATAAGATCAGGAAATTCACCACCATCAATACATTGATTAAATATATAAGATAATGTTGGTGCTACAATGTGGATTATAGATTTGGTAACGTCAACAGAATTGCCCCACAGATCTGCAGTTTTTTTTAAATTTAAGGTATTGAATGTTTTAACAATATCTCTACTGTTAACATGCTTAAGGTGAAATTCAATACAGCTAGCATTTACATTTCTCTTAAGTAAACTCTCTGCAACAGTGGGTGACGAATTTAAGGACCTTGTAGCTAAAACAGGAATACTTGTAAAGAAGTCTTCAAATGCTGTGGCAACTTCTAAGTCTGATTTAATGATTTTTCCATCAATAACAAGATTATATTCACTGTTTCGGCTACCAGACCTTCCTGTTTCACTATTAATAATATTCCAAGTCATTTTAATTACATTACTACTGTTTCTAATTTTCGAGCTTATATACCGAGACTTTGCTAGACAACAAACCCTCTTAAATAGTTTGGAGTAGTTTTTGACATAGAAATTAAACTCCGGGGTAGTTATATAAGTACGTTCATTGTATAGCTCATAAAGTCTCTTCCTACTTTTATGGATACCAACAGTAGCCCATTCGCTGAAGGATGTAGTTCCATCAACTGTGATCCTCCTGGGTATAAAAGTCGAATTAAACTCTGTACAATACATATTAAAAAAATCATTATAGAGTTTATTAGGATTACTGTTATAGGATAGTAAATGTAATTTATTATTAATCTTATTTTTAAATGCCTCCAAGCGACCACATGTTTTTGGAATAATTGTGATATGCTTCTTAACTACTTTATTCTTTCCACTATGTATACTAATAAGCTGTCCACAGTGATCAGAGTCCAGTAAGTTAATAATTCTCTTATAATTTGGAATGATATTAGTGTAAATATTATCTAAGCATGTGGCTGTAGTGGATGTAATTCTTGTAGGCTCCAAGAATATGTTTTCAAGATTGTAGGACTGAAAAAGATTGATAATTTTAGTGCTGGAACTTGATTTTTCTAGTAAATTTACATTAAAATCACCACATGTGATAATAGATTTATTTTTATTATTGCTGACTTTATAAAGCACTTCATCCATCACCCTCTCAAAACAGTCATACAAGCCTGATGGTGGTCTATATACACTTATTACAATGAACCGTTCTAATTCCACACAGGCTATCTCAATTGTTCGTTCAACAGAGAGGCTCACTATGTCCTTACGTTCTTTAAATTTTAGTTTATTATTTACTAGGATTAAGGAGCCACCATGAATGGCGTTTTCCCTGCTAAACGAGCTACCAACCTGGTGATTACTAAAATTAAATATTAATTGATGGTTTTTTAACCAATGTTCGGTAATACAAAGAATGTCTATATTATTACAATTTAAAAATAGCTCAACTTCTAATTCTTTATTAATCATTCCTTGTATATTTTGGTGCACCAGGTTGATAAAGTTCTTATTTCGATCCACTATACTGACACCTGATTGACAAAAGTCACTTGACATGCCAGCATTAGTGGATGAATATATGCAAGAGGTTGCCTCTATTGTCTTACAATCTAATTTAAATTATTTACAATGTCAACAGGCTCAATAGAACCAATATGCTGTATAGCCAGATTCTTGGCTAATATGTCGAAATAATAAGAAAGAGACATGGCTAATTGCCTCTTATAGTAATTAGAAAGATAGTACTTATCTTTCGTCAAATAAAAATAATTGCACACATAGTTATTAGTGTCTATCAAACTAAATTTAGCATTATTTGTGGAGAAAGTGTGCAGAGTTAGGTTAAGCCTAAATCGTATGTCATTTTCCTCCTTTGGCAAACTATTTGAGTAGGGAAGTGTAAATAAAACAATATTATTAACTGTCAAGTGGGACAACTCAGTAAGGAGTTCAATCAATTTCTTTTTGTTTAAATTACCTCTATCACCAATAAATATAAGTATGGTGGTGTCTGGATTAAAATTAGATTGAATTATTTTACTTACAATTTCCTTATAATTCAAGCCGGGCATACAGAAATTTGTAGTGACTTGGCCTATATAATTTGTTAATTTTTTTTAATTTATACCATTGTCTTTAGACAAATGTAGATAATTATTTTGTTAATATAAAGTTGGTAACAAAAAGACAAGATATAATGCTTACTATTAAAATGTATACCTTACTTTGTAGCTATTTTGGTTGATAATTAATTGCTGGCTGGTGGGAACCCAGCTGGTTGGGGCTGGCTTGAGCGATTCTGTGCCTTGACCCTTACAGAATAGTACCTATTACTGCTTACACAAAAATTGGCAAGCATTCTAACGACAGTATGTAGTATTGGAAAGTTCCAATGAACGTTCGGGGTGTGCTATCGTCTCAGATTCGATTCCCACACGGAGTAAATATTTGTATGGCCTACAAACCCCATTAGTCTTGAACTGTGTTTGAGGACTCGAGAATTTTGTTTGCAAACGCACCTGCGATGTCACATACGCTTATTTATATAACAAAATATTGTTGAACTTGTTTGATTTATAATTTACTACGACCCGGCTTCCCGCGTGTTACAGAGCACATAAGCTTCCTCGAGAATCACTTCGTCCAATAGTCCATGGAAACAGAGATCTCGACAGAGATTTTGTACAATCATAACTAAAAACAATTTCAATTAAGAGACCTTTCTATACAAAGACTGAATCAAAATCAGTTCATCCGTTTTGGAGTACTGACATACGTACAAAACCTTTTTTAGAGCGTCGCGATCTAAACATAAAACCAAGTATTGAATTATTCCAGGTGGATATATCACAAGTATTTGTGATTACACCAACTTTATTCGTGATTATTCGAATTGTGTGTTGCTTTATTAAAGGCAAAAAAAACACAAACACATCGATAAATAAAAATACCGAAACGTGCCATTTAATTGTTAAAGAGAACGTGAAATATACACTTTCACATAATTACACGTGAGACAGCCGTTACGCGAGGTTGTCGTATCTCACAGTAATAATTGCTATTGAAAAAATCGAAAGTACCAAGATTGGATAGTCGTCTCACAATGCAGATAAATCGGTGATTGATAACGATGATGCTGTTTAATTATTAAGATATTAGCTTATTATTTTTCTTAACGCCATGAACGAGTCTTAGCATCAGTTAACGCAAATTTTACATGTCAGATTGGTCAGGTTGTTTCGCTCTTGCATCGGTTTATTTAGCCACATCGTCTGGAATAGAGGAAGAAGCCATATAAGATGTTAGTAGTATCTTTCTGCTGTGCTATGGGTCCCGGTTCGAATCCCAGTAGGGACAAATATCTGTGTGATGAGCATCAACATTTGTTTCCGAGTCATGGATGTATCTATGTATAATATGTATGTATTTATAAAAAAAAGTATATATGTAGTATATTAACCGTCTATTATCCGTAACACAAGCCTCGTTGCTTACCACGGAGCTAGATGGCGCTGTGTAATAAACGTCCGGAAAAATATTTATTTAATTGATAGTTTAATAATTGGTACTCCCCCCCTCCCGCGAGGAAGATGTCCATGTGAAGGAGGCGGTGGAACGAGAGACAAAAGCTCCCACATTTTACCCTCATTCGCAGAAACCATGTAGGGGTCGGCAACGCCCGAGTGACACCTTTCGTGTTGCAAACGTCTATAGGCAACGGGGACTGCTTGCCACAGGGCGGTTTGTTGGCCTCCCTCATGGTATAAAAGAAATGGCTCAGTGGAGGGCGCTGGCAGACCTTAGGCTGCTGATTAGGGGAGTCGGTTATCTGTGACAGAACAGTGAATGGTCCCCAGTGGTAGACTCATGCAGGCGCTCTTCGCTAGAAGGTCCATGAGAATACTCCGCACTATAAAAAAAATACATAATAGGCTAGACATCAAACCATTTACGGCAAAATCTACCCAAAGGTTAACACAACAACACTCAAATTTCATTAAATCAAACAGCACGAAGAACATTAGTAGTTTTTACCAGTTTCTTTACAACAACCTTCGTTTAAACCAAATGAGTTTCTTAGAAGGCCTTGCAAAACCAACTCGGTTCACAAAACCAGGAAAAGAATATTAACAATATCACTTTTGAGCATCTGGTATGGTCATTTTACCTTATATGACGTCAACCGCATTGGGTTGATTTATTTTAATTATGAACTTGTATATAAAAATCTCGTGTTACGGTGTTTGTCGCTCAACTCCTCCGAAACGGCTGGACGGAATATTATGAAATTGTAATATGTATATTTGGTAGGTCTGAGAATCTGTCGCAGGCTATTTTTTATACCCCTAAGATAAGGACGCCGCCCCTCAGCAGATTGTTTTTTTTTTTCGACAAAATAATTTTTGTATTTTTTTTATGATTTGGCATAAAAAAATACTTATAAGTAATTATAATTTTTTACCCTTCTAACACCAACCCCTACAATGAAAGTCCAGACATAGTAATAAATATGAGTGTGTTGATCCAGGATATATGTGTTAAATGGTATTTTGAAGAAACCACCATAGGAGCATAATTTAATAGAAATGAATTTCATCAAACCAAAATCAAATTGGGGTTATTCGTTTAGGAGTTATACCTAATGCCACGAAGAGTCACGCAGATGATGCTGACGCTCAGATACACACGTGCCCATACAACATATAATACCCCTATTTTGTATCAGGGGTTCAAAAATACAAATAAAAATAACGCTAGAGTTTCCAACGACACTCAGCTAGAGTGTGTTGGTAAATTGGCTTTGGTGCCAACGATCTCACAAAACTTTGGCAGTTGGACAACTTGTATCGATTGGTTCACACCAGTTATCACCAATGTTGGCACAAACACTGGCGCCAATATTTGGAGTCTGTATTAACATACATCACATTCAGGCCTGTCGTCTCCGAAAGGCAAGGCAGTATACTAATGTTCATTTTCACCACATTTTGGTATGTTTAGACCCCGTAATAGAGTGCCTAGAGAGCCTATTGCCATCATTAGGCACATATACAAACTCCGATCTGCTACGGATGATTTCATAGAAAAACCCGATAACATTACTCTACCTGGGAATCGAAGTCCAGTAGACCAACGAAGGAGTCTGTATTAACCTTATGTGTAATCTCTTATCAGCCTTTGACATTTGAACCCAGAAATCCCAGTACACTGACCCAGTCATTTAATTATCGCCATTCCTACAATAATTTACTCTAGAAACACGATTTATTACGTGTTTTCCCTACCCAACTGAATGCTCTGGGGTTTTATCATGTAACGTAATCGGATTTGAACCTCTAACCTTGCTATCTGACCCAAACATCTTAGCCCAGAGCTTGTTTCTCGTAACCATATACATATATTATGATTTACAGAATAAATTATAAATAAATATACTTAAACTTAATGGTATAAAAAAGCTTGCAAACTTAAAATATTCTCAGCCAGATATTGAACATTTATAAATTGAAATAGGTAAAACTTTTTATGGATTTATATAGATAGACGAATTGACGATATGGATGCTACAAAGGATCTGAAAAATTGGGCTTAAAATAATATCAATAGACGACGATATTTTCTGTAACAGATAGATATATTTCAACCATCCTTGTATTTTAAGCGCTTATTCTTATTGGATAAGGTTATAGTTTCACTAGCCTCATCTATGTCAAAAAATTACTTAGGTACTCACCTCCCAAAGTCACCCCATCCCATGACAACCTTGACTACAAGTCCTTAATAAGCCAATTATTCTCTGAAACATAAAAACTTTTAACTTCAATCACTGACCACCTGTTGTGTAAAAATAAGCCGTAAACTGGGCAGGTGTAATGCTGTATCGACTTTCGCAAAAAAAGCCTTTACACCTGGTCACACTAACCGGTTAGTTGTCGGTTAATCTGTGTCCCCTAAGTTAACTTCGCTGTTAAACTTAATTAACTATTAACTTGTGACCGGGAGATGGTCAGATGTGCGCTTCGACTTTGAAGTCGTAAGTAGAAGTTTGTGAAAACCCATTAGAATGCTTTAGATAGGAAGAAATGTTGTAGGTCTTGCCTGAATTTGTAAGTTCAAATGTCTATTTAAAATATTAGGTAAAATTCAAAATAGTTGGTTCAAAGTTGACGGGAAAACTGTTGTGTCGATTTTAATTTAGTCCAAGACTAGGGAAGCAGTCCTATTTTTTAATCATAATCATAATCATAATTTTTATTGAATCCCATAATGTACATACAGGTATTTAAGAGAAGGATGACAATATTAAATATGTAAATCGCTATTCCTCTCATACAACGAACTGGCCCTGTTATCTCAATTAATTGAAATTAATTCTAAAGAAGACGTCAAAGAAATAACATATGGTTTAAAAAAAAACTTGAAAGCAGTGTCTACTTATCAAGTAGCAGCTGATAATTTGTAGTGGAAAATTAGACCAACATTACAAGTAATTTTGCAACTCCAAAAACTTTTTGCATGGATCCAAAGAGTAGATAGATCCTGTAGAGAATAACTAAACGTGTTATTTTGTAAATGCCATGTATTTCGGCAGAGCAATAAATACCTGTAATAATTTCTTCGATACACACATCTATAGACTACGTAAGTGGTCACCCCTATAAATAAAAATAAATATTTCTGGACATTATGACAAAGCGCCATCTAGTTCCGAGCTAAGCAACGAGGCTTGTGTTACGGATACTAGTTGGTTGATATACTACATATATACTTTTTTTTTGTAAATACATACATATTATACATAGAAACATCCATGACTCGGATACAAATGTTCATGCTCATCACACAAACATTTGTCCCTACCGGGATTCGAACCCGGGACCCATAGCACAGAAGGCAAGGTGTTAACTACCGTTGGACTAATTGGGTCGTCAAATGTCTATGTCTGAGAGTCTACCATACCTATTTGCATTTAAGCACAACTCACACTTTACTCAGATCATGACACATTGCTGTCAATTCATCATCATTTACATCAATCAGGTTACGTTACATGTCGATTGCTACTCGGAGTTGGACGTGAGAAATGTATTACAATTAACTACTGGATACTGTAATGCCGTAAATAAAGTATCTAGTTAGGCTCAAAACTGCCTCGTTATAAAAAACTGTTAGCACATTCTGCATACCTTCTCTGTATAAAGTATAAGGTCTGAGAAATTTCATACTAACCCGTCTACGCATTTTTTGAGAACATAAATACATATTATTATATAGATCCACGTAGGTATTACTTTTCTTTACTTTGTAGTTTGAGTAATTTAGGCCTGGCAAACAATGAGGTGTAGAACTTTATACAATAAAGTCAGTCTTGTAATGTTGTTTATACAATACAGTAAAAGCTCCTTATTCGCGGGGAATACGTTCCGTAAATATGCCGCGAATACGAAAACCGCGGATATGGAGTGGTAATTTGTATAGGAGTGTAGGGGATACGTTCCAAGATCTCGAAATAAAAACCATATCTCAATAAAAATAGTTTTTAATAATAAAAATATATTCTTCATTTTTTCATTATTGTCAGGTCAGGTTTATGCAAAGGTTTAAAGAATTTCGCAGTAATTCGGATTTATAGGTACTATTTGCCGTTTGAAAATAAGACCTCCCTAGATAAGGTATATTTTTTTTTAAACTTTTTATTCGGTTGCACTGTTGCAAAAGTCCTCTGTATGTGCTAATAATATTCAAAGAATGCCGAAATGTTAATAAAGGATATCGATTTCACGAATATAGCGTAGGAATCCGCGAATAGATATATTTAGCCGCGAATATGGGAATTGTCTCGCAATTTTTTAACCCGCGAATACTGAAAACACGAATAACGAAACAGCGAATAAGGAGCTTTTACTGTACTACAAATTCCAGGGTCTATCAAGATACAGTCAGCTCCTCCTAAATGTTGACTCCCCTACTCCTCTACTTTCGGCATTACATTGACATCATCTACATTCGTATAAACGATCACCTCTCGTGATGTATAACCGGTTGAACAAGTTTTTTATGCAATAAAGGATTCTCTCGCTACGCTTCAATGTTAATAGCCAAGTTCAAATCCAGTTATTATTATTGTTTTTATGCAACATTATAGTCAGTTTTGCATACCTAATGTTAAAGAATTTGAGGCTATGATGAACGTTTTATGACCAATCCAGTCTATGGAATGGTAAGTTAACGTCACACCTGTATCTTTTAAGGGTAAGGCAGAGAAATACCAGTACAAAAACGCAGTACGCCGCGTTTTGTTTTTCGGGAAATAGGAGACAAATCTATTTCTTAAATACTTAAGTAACTAATGAAAGATGTCTTCATGTCTTGTTCAATGATTCTTACACATTCATTATGATCATCATCATCACATCAATCGTAAGACGTCCACTGCTGGACATAGGTGTCCCCCAAGGATTACACATTACGCTGATAATTATGACAAGCGTACACTGGAAAGTAGCAACTAAATTATATTCACGGTCATAATATGTACGTCTTCACAACGTCAATAAAACAACTTTGAAACCAATGAACAATTTACTTTCTCTGAACATAATACAGTAGCCATACTTAGTCCACGTAATACGCATTTCTAAGCATTCATTATATATTCATTAAGGTCAAAATTGTATGATAGAAATTTATCCACAGTCGTATTATTAAACGTGTAATATAATCTAGCTTAAGTTTTTGATATAATTACCTTTCTTATCTGACACACCATTATGAACACATTTTGATATCCCACTGCTGGGCACGGGTCTCCTCTCATTTAAGAGGGATAAGGCTATACAACGCTAGCCTAGTACGGGTTGGCAGACTTAACATGCCATCGAGAAAATATCAGGCATGCAAATTTCCTCACGGTGTTTTACTTCACCGTTTGGGCATGTGATAAATACGCAAGTTCCTTCAAAAACTCAGTGTTGCGTGCTTTGGTATTGAACTTGAGACCTTTGACTTTATAGTCCACTGGTCACACCACCAGGCTATCACAGCACCCTAAAAATGAACCATCAGAAGTAACACTAGTCTCTATAAAAAGCTTATAATAGCTGCATTTTGTTGACATCTCCAAAATATAGTTTACGAATATTCCATTTTATTTCATTCCATTTCTGTTTTTGGGTTTAGTTTTTTATCAAACGTGTTGTTGTTTTCTTTCCTGTAAATAGAGACACAATGACTTGGCACATTTTTTACGACTATTTACGTAATATTTGGCTATTTCTACCCCCTTGCAGAAAGTAGGTTACATACTTTTTGGTCGTTTCTTTTTTTTATTTGTTTTGTCTTAGTTCCTTAACAGATAAGTAAACAGATCATTTGTGTTTTATCTCTGTCCCTTACAACTGTAGTTATCTTTCTTTCTTCAGAAGCTTTAGAGGTTTTTTGTCGATTTAAGTTGTTCAGGTAGAAAGGCGAGGCATTTAAAAAAAGTTTTAGTTTAGAAACGTTGCCCCACACTAGGAATTTTTCCTGTGTCATGTCTGCACAAATAAATATTCGGACCTTGAACAACTATCTGATAGGTACCTGTCACATGCGGCGCAGAAGCCTACCGCTCGACCACTCCACTAACCGTAAACTATAAGTACTCGTACAATAAAATAATCGCAATTTTACTTTATAACAATACTTCATGTGCTAAATACTTTTTACACGCGTTATTTTTGAAATTGGAATCAATTTCAAATGTCGAACAAAATCGTGATCGATAGCCGTTTCAAACGCACGTAATGCTTCGGTAACATTATCGTGACGGCAGCATCTATTGCGTCAGCGTGTAACGCGACAAATGAAAACCGACCGTCAATTTAGCTTTACAGGGTTTAGTTTACATCATAACCTTTATACAAGCAAGAGATGCAACCATAGCGTTTATATCTATTTATAATTGTATGCAGCGATAGTCTATTGTTAAGGCTACGAACTACCAAAGAGGACTTACTCTCAAGAACTTTGAAACAAATCCTCTTGACTTTTCGACATCATCGACGATAAAGAAAAACTTCGTGAGGAAACCTTCACGCGTGGGAGAAATTCTCTATGGAGTGTTACTTCTAAAAGTAATTTACCTCTCTCTACCTGGGAGACCCGTTCTCAAAAGTGGGGCAGTTATTGAGTTGATGATGAATCCATATTACGGTATTTAACCGACTTCAAAAAAAGAGGAGTTATAAACTGCAAAAAATGGATTTGTTTACGTTCGTTTCCAATCCGTTTATCTTCGAGTTCGGTACGGTTCTCATCTTAGTTTGAGAGAGCTTAGGCTATAGTAATCTCGTATATACATTCCTATATCAATTTATCTATAAATATAGGCATATTTTTAAAAATCTAAGTACCTAAAGTTCACCCTGTTTATCCCTCGTCGCACCTTGAAACCCCATCACAATTTTATACCACACCCAACAAAGTTAATACTATAAAAATACAGCATAAAAATTATATCTTTTTTACGAACAAAAACATCGTAGAACGAAACACTTAAAATCATTATTGCACATTACTTAAAACATTACGACTCGCCCATTGGGTGCAGAGCAGTTGCCAAATCGCCTTCGTAACAATAACAACCTCAAATATTACTTTTCGTACGAAAGTTTGTGTTGTTCACGTAATCTCGAAAACTGCTCCGCCGTTTCGCGTGATTGCCTCGTTTAGAGATTGCCAAAGTTTATAAAGTTGAGTTTTCGGGTGTTTTGGATATTTTAGATCTTTTTAAACTTTGTGATTTTTTGTGGTAAATAATTTAAATGAGTTTGTACTCATTTGTATCTTCATTCTTGAAATTAGTCCAGCGGTAGTCTACACTGCCTTCTGGGCTATAGGTCCCGGGTTCGAATGCTGGTAGAGACAAATGTTTGTGTGATGAGCATTTGTATCCGAGTCATGGATGTATCTATGTATAATATGTATGTATTTACAACAAAAAAATAAGTATAATTTTATGTAGTATATCAACCAACTAGTATCCGTAACACAAGCCTCGTTGCTTAGCTCGGAACTAGATGGCGCTGTGTCATAATGTCCAGGAATATTTATTTATTTTATTTATTATTTATTTTAATTGAATGGGGAATGCGAATTGAATTGAATACTAATCTCAGTAGATGTGTACCTTATCATTCATTCCTGTTCCTTTAATAAATGTTAAGTTTATCTTCAAGGATGTTTGCATTCTATCTTATTCTATATTGCTATTAGCGATAAGACCGCCAATTGTAATTTATTAAATTATTACTGTCTGTGTTTTCCATATTGTTGTGTTTTTTGGGTGTACAATAAAGAGTACTCTATACATATAGGTACTTTCTCTTCGCATCTCATCTTCAACCCATTAGCGTCCCACAGCTGGGCACGGGTCTCCTCTCATTTGAGAGGGATTAGGCTATAGTCCACCACGCTAGCCTACAGCGGGTTGGCAGACTTCACATGCAGTCGAGAAAATCTCGTAAGCATGCAGGTTTCCTCACGATGTTTTCCTTCACCGTTTTGAGCATGTGATAAATACGCACATAACTTCCGAAAAGTCAGTGGTGCGTGCCTTGGGTTTGAACTCGAAACCTTTGACATCTCTGTCCACTGGTCTCACCACTTGGCTGCCACAGCTCATATACTCTCTCTAAATACTCTATATATCTTTTGCTTCGCGAATTATTTTATGAAATTACTAGCCTTTGCCCCCGCCTTCTTAAGCGTACAATTAATAATTTAGGAAGCTTATATTCAATTTTTTCTATTTTAATAATATAGATATAAAAAAAAAGAATAAAAGCTTCATCTAGCTTTCATCATTTCTTACTAAAAGTATATAGGCCCTTTATAATGAAATATTGATTCCCCATCGACACTTTAACCACCTTTTCATCAGGCTTCAGGAATGATTTCCGGGACTCATATTAGGTATCTCCTAATATATGTATTAAAATCGGAGACTTCTTGTGCTCGCCTTAAAAGAATAATCTCGCCTCATATTACATGGAATACAATACACACGGAGCGTCTACATTGTTACATGTTTACCTTATCGTTGGGGATACAGAAAAGACAGTATGTATATAAAGTACATTTTCCAGCTAATTGTTCTAACCCCCACTAAAACGCCAGTGTCCATTATAATGCACTCTAATTTTCCTGTGGCTTGGCGCGCTTGCCAAATCGTGCTTCGAAACATCTGTATGGTTTCAGCCATAAGCGATTAGCGAATTTTTCGTATAAAAGGACCAATGAATTTAAGGACGGAGGACCAAAACCCATACAGTAATGGGATGACTTTTTTTGCCTGATGTTATCGACACTGCGATCTCCGTAGGAGAAACTAATTTACTCTAGAGGGACAGACATCTAGAGGGGCCATCAAACCCCTTTCTTTCTTGCCTTTTAGTAAGCTTAGCAGTTAATATTCAGTTAAATTGTTTTCTTAGATGTAGTATGAATTCTGACATTTCTATGTTATTTTTTTTTACAAATACATAGTTAACACTGAATCGAAGCACCAACACTATCACCACTGTCCATACTTTATATTTTTATGAATTGGACCATAAACTCCAGCATAGACATGTTTCTGCAATGTCTGTCGGTTAATGAGGTGTAACGTGGATTGGCAATTTAACTTTATTATACGCAGTCAACAATACTGAACGTCATTACTATAATTCAGAGAGTTTTTGTTCGAAGTATAGTAATGACGTTGCATATTGTCGACTGAAGGGGTTCCATTATACTAAGTATTAAGATATGGTTATAACTTAATATACTGTTCTTTTGAGCTATTACGATATTCTTATATTAAATTGGGAACAATTTTGAATGACACGATTGAAGACACGCCACGGGCCGAGCAACTTGTTCACGCACAAGTATCGAGCGCTAGTTGTGTTTGTACTACGATACAGGAAAAAATCTTAGAGTGGGTCACTGCGCTTTTAAAAAAAATGTGTTTGACGTACGGCCGCGCAATGTGGTAGATAATACCAAAAAATGTAAAGGCAGTCCATCTGAATGACCAACATTAAAAGATTACATACAAATTCATCACCTCATCTCCCCGATATACCAATGAATAGAAAACCAACTTTAATTCTTGTGCTACAAAGTTCAATTCGCTACAAATGTTTCTAAACTTGACCGCAACACAATTTGATCTGCGGGCAACATATGGCCAGTCCGGGACGTTACGGTTTTTGTACGGATTTCGGTTTATGATTACAGAATCATATTTAGGACATCGTATTATACAATTGATAGTTTTGGATGGCCCTTTTAGGAGAATTACGTGTTCGCTGTAGTGTGTAGTGTGTATTAATTTTCTTGCTTTTCTCTGCGGTTCAACAGACCAAAATATTTTGAAAGAAATATATGTAATGTTTATATTATATTATTTATTTATGTAAGACCACAAGTAGGAATTATTTCTGAATTATACTGTCTAAGCATCGTTTTATATGCGGGTAAAAGGACCAAAATTTTTGGTCATGTAATTAAATGCTAACTAATCAAAACTTACAGAAGACTAGACAAAATTGGACAATAATGTTGATGAAATACGGGCGTTGATCTCAGATTAAGTAGGCTCTAAAATTGCTGAATCATGCTGATACATTAATATTTCTTTAATAGCCAAACAACTGTTAAACCAATTTTGAATTTTATAGTCGTTTATAATAGAGGCAGTTTCAAACGACAAATAATAACAAGCCGGTACACAGGCAAGGCAGGTGGTCTTTGCGACCGCAGTGTTGAGTTACTGAGTAGTGAGTACAACGGGTAACATTGTAATCCTTAAGGCTCGCAACTGTCGTAGGCAGTAAAGGGGTTAAGTAGTCGGTCTTAACTGAACCGATGATACGGCACAAATTGAGTTATATGGGATTATTAGGATTAATATATGTATAGTTGACTTCTTAATATGTTTCATACATACAAACTGATCGACATTGATTGAAAGATAACGGAAGTTATGTACAATGACATTTAATGATATACATTTATGTATTTTTCTGTTTGTTCACTTTGGAAGATTAAAAGAACCTGTAGTGTCTTGTATTTAAATATTTGATATTCACTAATTTAGAAATGGTTGCCACCTAGGTTTGTATTAACAAGTGTTACTTACCTGTAATAAAGTCTAAATAATATTTCAGTGTTGAATATACTTAGGTATCTACATATAAATATATACACAATCTTTAAAGCGGGTTAACCGGTATGTCCTGTAAAAAAATTAGCACAATCGATGCAGAATGTCTAGACCTTTGTAGCCAACACGAACCAAACATTGTTATAGAGATACGAGTAACTTACTCTATATCTATAACAATGCTGCATATTATGTTATTTGCAAGAAAATCATGTTCAAACGAATAAGCATTGAATAATAATAAAATAATCGCGACCACGCGTCGGGCAGGTGGTCCTTACGACCGTAAACCGTAGTGCGTCCGATACCATTGTAGGGTTGTCACTCAAACGTTTTGAATAACCTTGCGGCCACGTGGCATTTTACTAAAGATTTTTTTTACTGAACGTATATTGATATAGTTCTAGGGGATATTAAATATTGGCGGCGCCGGCGCGGGTGACGTCAGTCACATATTGACGTCTACAAAAGATTTTTATTCTGCACGAAATTTACCTTTGTTTGTTTTCGTACTAATGTATGTTATAGACGTATGTATGACGTGTGATCGTGGAATATGATAAGATCATGTAATCTTATCGAATAGTCATATAAAATGACTACCTACTTATATTAGAATACTGGATTTTTTATTGGTTGTGTGCATTTAAATGATTCGCTTAGCTAATATTCTAATTCTTTTGAAAAGCTATATCAATATATAGCTTTTCAAAAGAATTGCCCTAAATATTGCCCTAGGTCAATACCTAGGGCATAAATCGAAGGCTACAAATACAGACTATTAAATCAAGTCATAAATTATATTTTCGTTTGACCAAACCTAGAGCCACACATATTTGTAGTTTACATATAAGTATGTCTATGATTTATTTATTTAAAGCAAATCTGTATTATTTTATTGATGTTAACTACCACGGAATCCATTCTCAGTTTCACTATGAACAACTAAAACGTGCAAAAAATACATTTAACGCAATGTTGTCTCGCTCTATTAATCATCAGTCGACCGACATAAATAGTTACAAAAAGAAACATTATACTCCTTAAGTGATCCGTGTCAGCCCTGGCCATCTGCCTGCTTACACAGTTGCAAGGAAGCCTCCAAGCATAATAGTATCTTTGTCCCCGAAATTGGGTGCGAAGTGAACAGAATTTGTTAAAAAAAACAATATTTCTCTCTTGTGCCGAGCAGATGTTAGAATTTGAAAATCGCAAAAAATTATGGTCTGGCCAATTGTGTGTGGGTAGTAAAATAAACGGGTATTAGGTCTCAAATTGATTCTAAGTTTATTTTTTTTTAAGAATTGTGTGAAGAATTGTGAATACTTTTCAAAACATTTGTTTTCGATGTTTTTGTGTTTATTCTCGATTAGCGCAGTGTTATTTAAGCTGCTTTCAATGTTAAGGATTCCCGATACAAATCCCGGTACAGGCTCTATGACTGTCGTGGGAGTCTATGTGTAATAAGTATAAACCATCTAGTATTTGTAACACAAGCATCATTGCTTAGCTCGGAACTAGATGGCGCTGTTTCATAATGTATGGATATATTTATTTAATTAAAATCGCTCTGCAAAAATAAAATGCAGTTGTTGGCGACTGGTCGTTACCCTACTTCCAAATAGGACAATATTGGGGGGAAATTAATATTATTAATGATATTAGGGCAGATATTAACGATTACAATGAAAACCTTAACAGAATACAAATAAAGTATTTATTTCAATATACAGCGTGTTTATTTTACGTTGATATAACATATAGTAAACTTCTTAAAATAAAACAATTTTTTATGGACTTTAGTGGTATATTTATATTATTTTATACCAACGTTTCGGATCCTTTACAGCATCCATGGTCACGGGCCGACTTACCACACACGTAGCAATAATATCAACAAACTACACTATTCGTTTTATTTCAATTTATAACCATTAACAGTATAATGTATGTATTCTTTAAACATTTCCCCTCCCAAAACAATTCGTTAATTCATTCACAAAATGATATGCAGCACGTAAGTAACATAAAATGTTGTTTTACAACAATATGAACCTATCTATTATACGTTTACGATCATATTTCGAGTTCCTGATCCCATAAGCACGCATTATTTCCCTCTTGAACGCGTGATGCACGCAATTCCTGGACTGTCTTACAACTTCCCTGACAGGAGAAAGTCGGTATTATCTATGTTGATTAGCAGTTTATTGTAACGTTAACATTACATTTATTGCAAACGATACGACAATGAAATACTTGACTTTGATTTTATAAGTTCACGTCAATAAAGACAGTTTTTATGGCTAACTATACAAGGGTTTCTGAAAATTAAATTAGAGTAGCAGTTTTACCTAGTTTCAAACATATTTCAAGGGTTACTGTCCATTTTATCAATACGAGGACTTTACCATCGTTTAGTGATTTCACGTTAATTGTATTCTGAGTTAAAATCATTTCAATAAATTATATTTTTCTGAGCTATGGCCATCAACTCGATACTTAAATCAGCTTCATTTAAAATCGAAAAAATATTAAACAAAGTACTGCTTGTTTCACAGCCACGTAATATCCCAGTGACATATTTACGCAAATTCATGATGAATAACAGATGACTATAATTCCGTCTGCAATTAAACCTACAAAGTAAACATTACGTAATTTTTAACGGAGCAATAAAGCAGCCTGTACAGTCCGACGTACAATCGATAAAAGCAATATTTACAAAGTGTATTAATGATGGAAATCCCCCTGTATCCGCGATCCACATCTGCAATACATTTTATCGTCGGCATGGGTGCCATTTGTGTATGTTATTCAATCCCCGCCACTCTAAGTACCACATGGGGACTACGTGGATTAATTTTTTCTCGCCCTTTTCGGGTCCATTTTGTATTTATTTGGGTAAATATTGTATGGGACAACAAGGCTTTGTTTTTAAATAAAACTTATGGTATTCCACAAATCACACTTGTGCAAGAAAAATAAACTCATATATGCGTGTCTATTAAAATATTGTCACCTATATTGCCAATTAAAGAAAACAATAAGATCATTTTGTTTTCCTTAAAGTTATTAAAACATCGATTTCTTACATTTCGTGAAACATTCACGGACATTAAGACAACTCGGACTTGAGGACCAAGGGACAATAATAATAAAAAATTACAATAAACCGTAAAAACTAGTTTAATTACAATTTCGCTTTTTTTGTATTTCAATCAAGTTCCAATAAGTAATTTATGAATATGTAAATTGAATTTATTAATCCTGGTTGTATTTCTTTCTCGTGTAGGCTAGACACGTCTAGACGTAATAACATTATTCGCTAACTTCGCCCCAACAAGTTGAACCGCTTGCACAATATAAAATGTCCCAAAAAAAATAAAAAAAACTTATTTCGTATTTTTTTCACTCCCTCCATCGATAATCCACAAAAAGTTTTTTAATTTCAAACTTAACCGCACGCCCAGGTCAACAAATCTTTCATTGTATTTTGAATTAAGAATATGTTTTAACGGCTTTTTTCTTAATTTGAATTTTTGAAGCCATTTTTGAAGAATTTAGGTTCGTAAACAAAGATAACCGTATTTCAAAAGATTTAGAGTTAATGAAGTTTAACTTGAATAAAATATAGGTGTCACTTTCTTATGTAATTTAATAAAGATAAGAGACTCTTTGATTTTGTTTTCCTTTTCCTTTTTTTTTGTGCAGAAAACACATAATTCAGCTACTACGCCATAGGATTATGAGAATAGTTTTATGTGTTAATTACCTCAAGATAATTATACTATTTTAAAATTACCCCCAACAGATAATTATTCGTCTAGACATATTTAAAAACCGTTTTACTCCACAAATTAGAAGTAGCTTATCGTAAACAAAGCTCCTTCAACTTCCTAACAGATGTCATATTAAAAAGTTTTCTAAAATGTTGCCCGCATGAACTCGGAATAAATAATTCAAAGTCAAAAACTTTGACGGAACCTCTTGTGAGTAAGTTAAGTTAACCTTTGCCGTAAGTTACAAATACTTAACTAACTTCTAACTCTTCGGAGTTAGAGCTTGCTTAGGGTATTCGAGGGCTTTTGGTGCTTTGAAGTCCACATCTTGAAGGACCAGTCATCAGAATATGCTCTTACGTATCATAAGGTCTTTGATTGGTAAGGGATTTGTTTTAACAATATTTTTGTTTCTTATGCGCGAATAATTTCAACTATTTATTTATAGAAGTTTCAAATAATCTGATATTTAGTTCATACGATATTAAGGTTACTTTTAATTGCTAACTAAAAAAATAATTCTACACCCACCAGCCTTGTATATGTTCATGGGAAATATCCCAATGAAATCCTTAATAGTATTGTCTAGGCTATAAAAGCAAATCAGATCAATTATAGCCTGATTGGCCGTTTATATAGACCGAAATTCAAATTTTTTGTAGACATTTAAACAATTAGGTGGTTTTTAGCGTAAAATCGTTAAGAATTAGGCAGAACTAAAAAATCAAAACGTGACCAATGGGTGTTGAAGGTCGGTTGATATTGCGTCATAATCTATTTAGATCCTATTACGAAGCTATAAAGTTTAAAATGCCTTGGCATAGCTTGTTATTGTTATTATAAGTACAGTGACCGACTCGACTCGGCAGCAAACATTTTGATAACGCTAATTGCATCCTTGATTTATAAATATAATTAACTAAAAACTATAATTTCCATGTGTGTCGTAACGATTAATTAGGTTCCTTGTAGATTTTAATTGGTTTGATTTCAAAATTGATTTAACAAATACAATCCACAATTAAGCATAAGAAAAACATGTGGTCTTATAGTCCCTATTCCTGCACAGAAATGGTCCTTTTGCTTTCAGATTTTAAATGCCCATGTCCGCACTTTACGAGCTGGGCTGGGTTTATTCACACGCTGTATTTCTCCATCCTATTGTCTATTGTTGAGTTTATTCTGTCAATTGACAAAATGGCTTTGCTTTGCCATCAATGCTGTGTAGACACGCATTACATAATCGCAAATGGCTGCATGGATTTCAACGCAAACATTCCACTCAATAAAATTCAGTATACTCGTAAAGATTTAAAATAATAAAAAGCTATTTTATTTTGTTTTTGTTTCCAAAACCAATTTTTTAAACAATTGTACTGTATATCAATATTTGCACAAGTTAAAAAGCTTTTGTAAAAATGTCTATTATCGATACCACTTTTTCTGCCGACCATACTAAACGATCTTTAATCTAAAATGCTATCCAATTACTTTGATATTAATTAAAAGGCTCATTGAAACTTCTCTATTAATATACTTTTAATTAATTTGAACTTTTTTCGTTGTTACAGATACAAAGTGAACTCAGTGTACAGTGAGGGAGAAAAGTTATAATCGAGATAAAATTTAATTGTTACAAAAGTGTGAAAATGTGTTAGTTCATCATGTCGCAACGGCGGCGCTGTGGTCGCATCACGTGACGTTTGGAAACCAAGATGGCGGACTCAAGTCCCGCCAATTCTATCATCGAGGGAACTGTGAAGTTTCGCGATGGCAAAAAGGTGAGCTAAGTAATCAAATTACTGTCTGTAAAATCAGCTTTTTTCCTTTTATTTCATATGGAAGTACAATATTATCAACGCGAATCGTTGCGAAAAGAGGCGAGGGAGCAAAGGAGGAGAGGAATAAATAAGAATACAATTTCTTATTTATTTCTCGTACTTTAAAACAGTTAAGAAGATCGAAAGAGCAGCAATTTAAAAAAAAAAACATTTGTCCCTCCCGGGATTCGAACCCGGGACCCATAGCACAGAAGGCAGTGTTAACTACCGCTGGACTAACTGGGTCGCTGGACTAATTGGACCAGACCTGGTCGCTTAACCCTTAATTTCGGTCCTTTCATACTAAAATCGTTTGGACAATGTACGATGCGTCCTTCTCAATGTAACCCAAATACATTCACGGAAGTAAATAAATATATTCTGAAAAAATAAGTATATTCTGCTGTTAGATCCATTCAAATCCAATATTTGATATGGACACTTATCACATTTAAACGAAAGTAGCTAATAGAGATCCGCCTATCTTATCGATAGCCAGAAATGTGTCATGTCGATAATGATAGATATAACCTACGTAGGTACGTTACTAGCGGCATGTATGGCGGTAGTTTCTGGGAACCTCTTGACGGATTTCCGTGATTAAGTTAACGGTGATTGTAAAAGTTTAATGTATGGAGATTATGGGAGTGACTGATACGGCCTATCTTCCTGAATGTTCGGTTCACTAGTGGAGGGAACTCGAAACTTTAACTTTATAACATGTTCCTTAGATTTTGCTGGTTCAAGTTAGTTGATAGGTATAACGAGTACAACCTACAACTAGTGTTGCCAGGCCTCGGGATTTAACCAGACAGTCAGGTATTGGTTGCGTGTCCAGACAAATTAGATAGTGCCGGGGCTATCTGACATTTGCGAGGCTTTTAAATTTGTAATGTGTGTGTGTGTGTTACAGTAAGACTTTGCTAGTGACATTAAAGCTCATTATAATGACCGACTGAACATTAAGGAGTTGCCGTCACCGAATAAAAGGCGAGGACGACATAATGATGATATTAAGACTAATAAAATTAAGGGGTCCTGCCTTTACACTCAAATGTCCGGCTAAACTTATTGGTCTGTCCGAAATTTCGGTTTTAAGATATGGTAAACCTACGCCTGAGTCTGAAATGAAGGAACTTGCCTTGGCTTGCTCTTAACTAATGAGTACACATTATTAAGCATGGGCAGACCCTGGCACCAAGCCAACAAGATCTTGTAGTAAAATAAGCTTAATCATCAGGAATTTTGCAAAACATCTTAATTTACATTACCTAACCTTACCATATAATCTGACTGTAACAATGAGTTATTTATTATATTAATCTAATTATGGAAAGTCAGGGATAAAGAGATCTTCATATAATGTTGACACACAGTTGAACAGATTTTATTATACACACATCATATAATAATAAGGAGCTCAAATAACAAATCTAGACTCCAAGGCTAACGTATAAACAGGTACCTCATCTTAGAATGGATAACTTTCGCGTTTATAATATTAGTAGGAGACGTAAGTGATGAATCTAATGTGATAGGAATCCTGCTAATAACAATGCAATATTTTGTTTTGACGTTCTATCATCATTAGTCATTGTAGTTATATTAGCGCCCTTTGATCGAACGGACTGCGATGTAAAACTGTGAGTCATAGTCATAGCACTTCCTGGGTTAAGTGCAATTTTATAGCTTTGTGTTTTTGCATTTTATTCGACAACAATGATTCATGAAAATGTGTAACATTGTCAACAGTATAACTGAAAGCGAAAAAAATAGTAATTACATAACACTTACACGAATGTTTAAATAAAACTACTTTGCAGGGATTTTCAGTTATTCATGGTATAGTGAATAGTGAGGATTAAAATAATATACATAATACATTACAATAATAAACATAAATTATTATAACTTAATTACAATGTTTCTGAAACTTACATCAACCTTAATCGCTGACGCCGTTGAAGTGTTGATGCTGATAATAATGGATACTGATGTCCTATTTTGCTCTCTCATTAAACGATTACCGTATTTCTATAATAAAAAAAGAATTACAATAGTATTAGCAGTAGTACTCATTTATAGCTGTATTTTGCACCTTTTAACCACGACTTATAAATATAATAGAGTAAATTCTTAAAAAATCCATATATGATCAATCGTCAAGTGAATCAAAAATGTGGTCCTTCTGTACGAATTGGTATTTCTCCTTAATCTTCAACGTAGAACAGTCATTACTATAATATTTATTATTGGAATAATTTTGATATCAATACCAATCGAAACTACTTATAGATAAGCATGATATCAGTGTCCTACATACAAATGTTAATGCGTGACTTTTGAATGGCAATCTCATTAATGTAACATGTACTTGTATGATGGCGCCTGGTTTTAACGAGGGCTTTTAAATGGGTGAGCAGTCAAGGTAAACTCATTAGGAAAATGGCTTTTATTGCTATTCTGGCACGACAAAAATATCTTCAAATTGGCTCAGCACCAACGCCCTTAAATTTCTCACGTCAAGCATGTGGTAAGGCTTGTATTGGTTGATAAATCCACTCATCTACGCCAGGAATCGTGTGGAATAGATTATAGACCTTGATAAGTCCGCAATTAGCTTCATAATGCATTATTTTGGTTACAACCGCTCCACTGATAAATTTGGAGATATTTCGACTCCTGTGGTCTTGAATCTTACAATTGCATTCTCATCAGTAACTGGCTCAGCCGTCACGATAAAGAGTTACTACTGCCCTATCTATGTTGCACTTTAAGTCACGAATAAGCAGATAATGTATGACCATGATCAGTCAGTTTTTCACATTAAAACGAATGATAACGAAATGTTGCTTGTTTTATTTTCTGCTCAGTTAAAAAAATCACCTTGGTAAAACACAAAGAACTGAGTGAATACTGTTAAAGTTTTAATTATAATAGATCTACGGTGGAAGTAAACTCTTTTTGTAGGAACCTGAAATCAACTGCTAGTATTATTTTCGTACTGGCCATAACCTGCGCATTAAAACGTATGTGCCCACAATACCTTAGAATATTTATAAATACGTAAGCTATATTGACGCAGCTTTAAATTTGGAAGGCATTTCCGACGTACTAGATAGTACTGAAGAGCTGTGGTTTGTTTCTATATTTTCGTTTCCGAATTCCGGAATTATTTTCGTCAGAATATTTTTTTTTTCTTTAGTAGGTATAGTTTTAAATAAAACTTAAACCGTCAATCATCATATTCCACCAATATCTAATATATCATCCTATATCACTCAGACCTAGATTTTGTTTTGTTAAAAGCCCTATAAAAAACGAAAAAGTATTGCCTCCTATTTAAAACAAAATAATTAATCCCATATTTCTAAAACACCATCAGTTTTATTGGGCAATTTCCCACGCCAAATTATTTCAACAAAAAATACCGGCCAATTTGTGGCGATACCAAACACGATCGCAACAGTACGCGCCGTTGTCATCGCGTTAATTAAAACGCCAGTGAGCAATACGCCGATACGCCGAGCGGTCAATACGCGGTTGGCTATTAATTTTGTTACCCGGGGACAAGATAAAAGAAAGTCGAAGCTTGAACATTTTAGTTAGTAGGGAATTTAAGTAGAATATTATCGGTTAAAAGAGAAATAATGTACTGTGCTTATGTAAATATTTTTTTTGGAAATTTCAACTTAAAAGGGTTGCCGGTAGTTTTATATACCTAAACATTAGGGCTAGATCTAGTAGTTTTCCCTAAAAATATCATTATTTATATTAATTAAAATATAAGATTTTGTGTCCTTTTAATGTTCGTTTTCTGGACAAAATTTATCTCGGTATATTAGTTAATAGTTACTTAAGTAAATGGTATAAGCAACCAACATAGTTTAAAAAACGTATTGTAAATGAAGTTCTTTATTTTGAAAAATCCATTTTCAAAATGGAATATTCAAAAAACATTAGTCAAATACAAGTCCATAAAACAGTTTTACCTTTTTTTAGTTTTAAAGGTATGAAGTAGGTGCCAAGCCAAACGTAATAGTAAGTACACTCTCCGCGAGTGACCTTAAGCGGGGTGGTTACAACCACCACATCATCGGCACCGACTTCATACCTTTAAAACTAAAAAAAGGTAAAACTGTATGAAGTTATTTTTTGCTTTTTAGTTTTTGCTTTTTAGTTTTTGAAGTTGGTTTTTCTTTTTTTTTAAAGTTAATTTATTTTTTTCTTTTTAGTGTTGTATACATAATTATATATTAAACTTTTCATATCTGGTCAATCTAATAGCCTGATAGAATACAACTATCGATCCATATATACTTATAATTATGAAAGATTTTTCCTTCAACTCCTAACCGTTGAGGAGTTGTACCTTCCATCATCAGATCACTACATGAGATGGTGATTTTCAGATGCAAATACTTGAACAGCTTTGGAGAATACATGTAAATATAATAAATGCCTATAACTGAAAGAATTTTCTTTTAACTCTTAACTGTTGAGGAGTTCTACCTTCCATCATCAGCTCATCAACATCAAATGATGATTATCAGACGCAAATACTGGAACAATAATATAGTAAATATATCGAAAATGTGATAATTGCCTATAGAATTTGAGGGTTACCCTCGATTTCCCTGGGATCCCATCATCAGATCCTGATGTGGTCACAATGGGACCATCTGTGAAGTCTACCCTTTGAAACAAAAAAAGAATTTTGCAAATCGGTCCATTCGTTTGTAAGTAATTCGTGAACATACATAAAAAAAAGAAAAAAAAAAAAAAAGATTCCGACGAATTGAGAACCTCCTCCTTTTTGAAGTCGGTTAATAAAACTCAGTTTGCCGAAACCTGTTTAAACTAACATGTGATCAATGCAATTGTGTTAACACGGCACGTGGCCCCACAAAGAGTTAAAGCGAATGGAAACGCACAGCACTGTATAATTGTCACGCCGAGCGCACTTACCCACGACTCGGCGGCGAGCGACGTTATGACTGACGGAGGGGTAGTCAATAGCTCAGATAATTCTATTGAGGATAATCTGTGAATGAATACAAGCATAAGAAAATCGAGCCATTTAACCAAGTGCTACGATATAAGTCAAAAAATTATAAATTACGTCAAACTAAACGATCTATCGAGTTGTTTCTACCAAAGGGATCTATTTTTCTATTCAATTCTTCTATTAAATTTCAAACACTATTAGTTGGAAAACAGGTAGGTAAATTAATTTCTTGTATAAAATATTTGATTGAAAAAAATAATACCCTGAGGACTTTAAATATACACAGTTTGGAGTAGTCTTAATACTATAATATAGCGAAATTTGAAAAAAAAAACGTATTGCAAAAACTACCGGGGATCCAAGATCAAATCCATCAATATGAGATCCGGGATCAAAGTACCAAGGATCCCAAAACATTGCTTAGGACCTTAAACAAAATAACATCAGGGCGCAAATACACATTTTTCGAGATCCTATTCGCTATAATTTTTTTATAGAAAAACTCAAATAACCCTGTTTAAAATGGTCATAATACAAATAAAACCATCAGTACTATCCAAGTAACAGTTTAGCAACAACATATCGTAAAAAATAGTTTTTATGTAGTATTAGAGTAAGATGAAGTAACTGTATTTGAAAAAACAAAAATTTGGTTCTATTAATTTACATGAAAGTCGGTTCAAGTTACGCAAAAAAATCATAAAAGCCTCAAATCAATTATATGCCATCAAAAACATACCTGTAAAAAACCCAAGTCGCGCCATTCAGTTCTCCTACCGTAAAAAGTTGTGAGATCCATGTAATACCAAGTCGGTTAATTTATTCAATCCCTACTTTTAGATTTAGATTGACTTGGGCATCGCATGGGAACACAAAGTATCTCACAAGTACTAGACATTACCCTTACTAATATTATAAACGCGAAAGTTTGTAAGTATGGATGGATGGATGTATGGATGGATGTTTGTTACTCTTTCACGCAAAAATCACTTAACTTAAAATAGCTACCTACCTATCTACACCTATTATTCTATAATTACGATTCATTCTAAATGCAACGCAAATGTAACTTTGTAATCTTATATATTTATATAGGAATACAAAGTTACGTATGCAGTTGGTGAAACTAAAAAACTGGACTGAAATTTCAAGATATTTTAGTTTTCCCTTTATTTGTACACTAAACACTCATTGCATTCTAAATGTGAGGCTTCTATGTCTGCTAGAAGTGCCTTAGAGTTTTGATGATCGGTCAGTCAGTGAGTGAGTGACGAAATTACGAAACTTTGACTCGTTATTATTCCTAAACTACTGGTTCAAATTGAATGAAATTTGAAATATACCGTGTTTACATACTGCGTGCTTGAGTAATGAAAATTCAAGCTTCTAGTTTAATCCACAACGAAGTTATAGGGGGTCTAAAATGGCCTGAATTGGTTCGAGAAAAGTATAGTACGGCCGTGCCGCTTTTTTTTTTGCTCGACTTGGCGGGGGCACTGCCGTGCCCCCAGATTTAGGCCTTGATTATCATTAATGACTCTGATATTAATATTCATTACCCGCAGTTCTATGAATAAATTAAAAATAAGACCGCAAATAGCTCTTCTAGATAAGCAAACTCAATGTCTCACTTTAATTAAAAAAGAAAATATATCGATTTAACCACGGTTCGATGAAACCGTATAAATTTTAATGTTTCAATTCCATCTTATGGGGTGACTAAGAGCCGTCAAGTAATAAGTATTCAAGATAAAATCAGATACTTTTGATGTGAAACATCTATAAGCCGCACGTAAAACCGATTTCTGGCGTGGCTAAAGCGTCGCCACGAAATTTAAATTTGATTTTAGTTCTATTTTCAAGTTTACCTTTTTTTTCGAATTGTGAATTGTATTAAACCTCTTCGAGTTTGTGTTAATATGTTTCTTTTAACACTTATATATTTTTGATGTGGAAAAAAATCGTAATATTTTATTTTATCATTATGACATATTTAGTTCCTATCACAATATGTTCTTTTCTGCATATTACTTTTACAAAATAATGTCGATGTTTCACATCTGCCAGGCGTCCCGTGACGGCTCACTATTTTTTAATCTCTTTTCCTAAGTAAATAATTATTTTTTATTTCAGTGCTTCATTGATCTATGAGATCCTAGTATCACGACCCTGATTAATCAGTAATTTAGATTTTTTTAATTTTATTATTATTAGGTACTAGCTTCCTTTTGCGGGTCCACCCACGTGGTAGGTTGATAAAAAGTATCCAATATCCTTCTCAAAGGCTCCGTCTTTATCAATACGAAATTTCAACAAAATCGGTTTTGTCGTTCACGTGTTCATGCCGTGACCAAGGGACATATGGATTAATTTTTATATATACAAGGTGTTGATTTGCATCCTCGTCAAATTCAAGGACGTAATTATGCTAATGATTCTCGACCCAAAGCAACAATAAAATGAGTAGGTTTTTATTTTTTTATTTTGCTTGTATGCGGAAATCCGTAAGTGTGAACCAGCCGTATTTAAACGCGGCCCGTCTGTTACTAGCCCTATAACCGCGCTTTCACACACAAACAAACGCAAACAACACATACACAACGCATACGCAACGATCATTCATCGATCGACTCGTAGGTACAAATCCCTAGCCACGCCGCCGCGACCCCGGAACAAACAGTCTGTTTGATGTCGCCGACGCGTGCGCGCGCTTTGCGAATTTCACTTCTCGGTACATCGTTGAGACGTAGGTACGAAGTGCAAGATGACGGACAACTATCCGAATGTCGAGTTGGTAGAGATGGTCCGCCTGTATGCCATCAGTGGAGACAGCCTACGTGGAGCCATCCGGATGTTCACCGAAATGTTTCCCGATCGGGAACCCCCATCACAGAGCTGGAATACTTCCAGCGAGACCCACGGGCAAGCACGCGGCAGGCTGGTCAACACCTTGGAGTGCACCACACTACAGTGTTTCGCCTACTGAAGCGTGAATTGCAACACCCAAAAACTGGAGCTGTTGCGTCACGTTGTCGAGGAGATGTTGGAGGATGTTCCCTGGCACTCCATCGCAACTTGTACTACCAGCAGGACGGTGCCCCCCCTCACTATGGTCGGCAAGTACGCGAGTACTTGACCGAAAGTTTTGGTGACCACTGGATCGGTCGCGGAGGACCTGTGGCCTGGCCTCCGCGTTCTCCGGACCTGACGCCTCTAGACTTTTATGTGCGGGGAGACGTTAAAAGGTTAGTTTACACGGAGGAAGTGACCAGTGTAACAGAATTACGTGCAAGGATCATTAGTGCTTTTGACACTGTAAAAACTAATGTGTTAGTGTTACGTAAGCTGAAGGAAAACCAGCTACGTCGTGCTCAATTGTGCGAAGAGTGTGATGGTGGCCACTTTGAACAATACCTCCGGGTAACTTAAGTAGGTAATTTATTTATTTGTACATTTTGTAAATACGTTGTTAGCTTAATCAATTTGATTAGTGTAAATAAGTTGATTTCAAATTTGTAACTACGCTAATAATACCTAAGAGTCGAAAGTATCACCACGTACTTACATTTAACTAGCACGTCTTTCCATTTCCATCATAAGTAGATCGGTACACCAACTAAGGTAGGTATTATTGCCGGTCCTAAGCCCGTTAAGTAGGAAGGAAAATTTCAAATCAATCAATTTAATCCACAAATCAAAACAAAATCACTACGCAAAACTTTAGTACGAAACAAACTACGAAAATCATCTGATAACAGGTCAATGAACTTTTCTTTGGCGCACTAGTATTACTGCCATTAGTAAGATTTCCGCATTCCAATGATGCTCAACAATGAGTTCATTATCAAGCAAAATTTATGACAATAATGTAGGTGATTTTCGAAATAAAATTAGGTAAATTATTGCTACCGATCATTCGTTCGCCCGCGCTTGCATTTCGTAGGAAGACGTCGACACTCACGCACACAGCTGCATTGTCGCTGTGTGCGTAGTCGGGTGATTCTGTTTTATTTGTATTGAATTAAGGGTTTAATTCTGAAACACTGTTAAAATTCAACAACAAATAAAAGCAGCACTTTTTAGTTATTGCCCACTACCGTACTTTCAATTGATTATTTATGTATTTTATGACAACCTCCTGAAATTTGACGAGGATGCAAAACAACACCTTGTATATAGATAAGTCCCATGTAATAGAGGACGAGCCTTAAGTCCCAGCTGCTATTGAGAACATCATAGAAAAACCTAATTTGTTATTACTAAAAACGTCACTTTGCTCGACCTGGGAATCGAGCCGAAGACTTTTTCCTCGTTATTCTCATTTACGACCTCCAGACCAATGAGGCAGTTAGTATTACTCACAACCAATCGCTTGCATTGCCAATAACAATTAGGTACATTATTCCACGTTTTTATTGCCAGTACCAAACTGGATCGCGTACTACATTTTTTAGAATAGGCGTCATCATTTTAACTCGGTTTTGCGAGTACTGTGCATTTCGTAAATTACATGGCTGAATAAACGGGTGCATTAAACTATATTGCTTTAGGGGTAGCGCTGAGGTCGTTAGTACAATCACGAAAACAACGTTAAAATTACATCTGTATTTTATTATGAAACACTATACACAGTAATTTTCGTAGACTAATGTAATTATGAGAGGAACAGAGAGCTAAATGTAGCAGCTTTATTCTGTAAGAGAAAATACAATTTATTTTAACTAATGGTAAGGAAGACGTTAACAGTTCAAACTTTAAACATTATATAACTAAACATAAGTTTGTGCAGTAGTACATGGCTCGGTCGGTGCAGAGGTCGAACGACCGGCTTCTACGCCTGTCGCGGATTTGATTTTTTACACTCGAGCAAATACTAGAAATTAAGTTATGATTACTTTAAACTGATTTTATCGCGGTATAATATGAAAAGGTAAAGGAATTAAAAAGATTACTGTTGAAAAATCCAAAATATTGGAATTAAATAATATCAATTTACCGAGATAAAATCAGCGAAAAGTAGTTTTAATTAATTGACATTGACAAGAGATTTTTACTATCAGAATACTTATATAACCTGTTCTTCATTGATATACAAAAAAAAACATCAATACAGTTATTTTTTATCTCTGTAAAGTTTATTTTCGCACTTCCATAAACTAGGTTCTTGTAACTCGTAAAGTTTTACATTCCTCATACCATATTTACATACATAATTACACTTAAAAACATCTTCATTAAATCTGGTCGAAGTATTTACTTTGAGTAAAAAACATTCGACTGGACAACTTAAATTTGAGAAATTTTGATCTCGGTCTCTCTTCTTTAATCCACCTTTTTTGCTTCGTCATCCTCTTTGAAAGTAACCTCTTTTAAAACTCTCAAAATTTCAATTCTCGCTTCAAACTTCTGTTTTGCTTTCAACTTCCTGAAACTGGGAACTAAAGACAGCATGAACTGCCTGTCTTCATCTTCTTCGTCCTTCTTTATTTCTTTGAGCATATCCAAAATTTTATCTTCTAAATTCTCGCTCCTCTCAAACATTGGCCTAAGAATTGATCCTGTTGCGGAGACTGTGGCCGTTCCAGGTTCTTGTTCGGCTTCAAAACTAAGCCTAGTAAATCGAGGATCAGCGTTATTAATATTAGCTTCTTCATAAGCTACAGGTTCATTCTTAATACTCTCTAAAGGATCAGAAGAATCATCGTCATCTGTATCTCTAACTGTGTTCTCAGCATTCTCATCGTCAGGGTCTAGAAGAAACGACATCATATTGAAGTATTCGTATCGCTTTCTTCTTTTGATTGGTCCTTCGTTCCGTTCCCTTTTGATACGCTCTTTCTTTTGAAGCCCAAGTTCTCTTGTGAAACATGTTCGGAGACTCTTCCAGCGTCTTTGGAGTTCGTGAACTGGAACAAGATAGAGAGTTTAAATCAAAACATAAAATGAAAATGCAATTGTTAAATACACATTAAAATTATCATTATCGCTTTTCTGGTCCTTCTGTTGGGCACGGGTCTCCTCTTATTTATGAGAGAGATTAGACTATAGTCTACCACGCTAGCTTAGTACGGATTGGCAGATATCACACGCCATCGAGAAAATCTCTCAAGCATGATTACCTCACGATTTTTTCCTTCGCCGTTTGAGCCTATCATATATACGCACATAGCTTCCGAAAAGTATGTGATGCGTGTCTTGTGATCGAACTTGAGACCTGTACCTACTGTGATAGGTACAGGTCTCTAGGTAAAGCTTTCTTAGTAGGTACAAATCAAGTCTTTATTATTACTGACACTTTATTCTCTTCTATCGTTTGTATCAACAGTAAACATATTGATTAATATCGCAATCATTGAATTAGTTCTCCATAAAGCAGCCAATTTAGTTCAATTGTTTCGCACTTCTAGGTAATACCTTGATATATATCTAGGCGTTGTTACAATTAGGTTAATAAACGTTTCTAGACTACCTACTAGTCTATGTCCTCTGCGTGTCCTTTCTGTCCGCGTTTGCATACACAACAATAAAGTCTTTATTACTATGCTAGTCACATGTACAGACATAATAATAATATTATGGCTATTATTTCGATCAAAGTTCATCTTGTTTGCCTTACAATCTGTTCCGATTAATGTTTGTTTGAATTTAAGTAAATACAAGTCATTAGGTGTTTCAGTACATTGTAAAATCATAATCAAAAAGGTTTCATTCCAAACATTTTTTCAAGCATTTATTAAATGTTTAGATTTTAATTGAACGGTTCCAAAAGCTTAGTCTTTTGCAGAAGAATCTGGCAAGAAAAAAATAAAATGTAATATTTACTATTTCCCCAATCTAGATGATTGGGGAAATAGTTACCCTAAAGAGGTTTTAATAGAAAAAACGTCCAATATTTCCTTTTTACCTTTAAAATATCGTTTGGAATACTATTACAGTACCTAGATAATTTAACTTTTAATGTCTCGGTTAGATTAACTGTGCAACGCTCCGGTAATAAACGGTTGGATTCAAACTGAGTACGTTAACTGTCCATCTCAAACCTACCCATAATATTTTAACGACACTCTGTAACGGCTTATAGAAATACAAACTGTAGTTAGTTAGTAATAACAGTAAGAAATGTTATAATTTAAATATGTAATTATTAAAAAAAATCATTTTTTACTTAATCTATACGTCCAAAAATTTATTTTATTTTCTGTTTTGTTATTTTAGGTTTTAGAAGAAAAAAGTTTCATGTTTATACAAATATTTTTAAAAAGTCTAAAATTTTGTCGATATTCGAACTTTAAATCATAAAGAGAATGCAACTTTCTTTCCGAGCTGTTTAAATTCCGTTTAAAAACTTCCTTGAACTGACATACAGGAAAATGAGTTATAAGAATCTATAAAAAAGATATTTAGGCACCTAACTACTTAAATAAAGATTCTTAAATGATATGACTCAAAGTCCACTGCAGAGATAAAAGTAATATTAAAATATGATGTCTCTTCTTTCTATCAGTATTACTACAATATAGAAACAAATACAATTAAAACATAAAACACAACAAATGTATTTAAAAACTTTGACGGGAAATCGAATCCGCTACCCGTCTCAAAAGTGTCGGACCTGTCTCGTCAAGGATGTGGCGGGTACAAGGGTCTAATGAATTTCATCAATACTGAATTATATTGTATACATACAAAATATCTACTGAGTACTGACTGACATAATTTGTACTACATAATATCATCACGCCTGTCGTCCCCGAAGGGTTAGGCAGAGGTGTACTAATTAACATCCACCTTTCAAATTCAATTCAAATTCAAATTCAAAATACTTTATTGCGAATTCAAATTCAAAATACTTTATTTCGCCGGTATCTTCTGTTCCCAAAAGGGCGAGACTATAGCCATAAACCAGGGAATGAATCTAGACTCCGAGCGAGAGAATCTCGTAAAAAACATTTTGCTTGACTTGGGAATCGAACCCAAGATCTCTTAGTGAGCAGTACGTTCAATAATGTACTAATTGACTACTGAGAAGAAAAATAACACACAAGTTCCTATTTTTTCTTGCATTTACACGAACAGATAGGTTGGTATTTGAGGTCACGATTGGTGCAGTGGACGAGCGATTTGCTTCTGCGTTTTGTGTTGCGGGTTTGATCCCCACACGGAACAAAATATACATATGTATGGCAGGTGGTTTTTCCTGCCTACCGCGATAAAATGCGTAAAAAGTAGTTTTATTTCAACGCTAGTAAATACGCACAATCACACTTATTTTTGAAAAGACTAATTAAAATAATATCCATCCATCCATTATCCATTTGAAATGTAATGTTATTAATGAGCACGATCAGGAATATTATATTTAACTAAACTACCTGCAATACTGCATTCATGTAAACAAAGAATTTCTTAGACTTGCAACGACTATGTCAATTTCCTAGTAATGTGTAACTAACAACTTGCAACGTTCTTATCCACAGAACAAAGTACATTTTGCAACGCAAATAATCTAAAAGTAACCGCTATAAAATCGTCGTGACAAGCGAAATTGGCTCTTATTAGCGAATAAAAAGTGTCAGAATCGCGTGTTGGGGCGGATATTTAGTTTTGGTTTTGATTGCTTACCGCATTCAACCTTGTTTTGCGGCTTGAAGTTATCCCATACGTCGTACACCTCTCGGCACACTTCAAGCCACAGTTTGGCTTTGTGTTTCTTATTGCTATAGTAATTAGGATCACCTCTGTTGTACAACGCGGGGCGTTTTTTCACTGATTGTATTAGAGTTTCTGCGTCGATTTCAGCCATTTTTGGCTAGCGTTCGGCGTGCGGCGCGAGCGGAGCGCGTCGGGCAACTGAGGGGACACGGGGCGCCGCAGTGGGGCGACCGTCGCGCAACGTCGCGTCGGGCTGGCAACAGTGGCAACGCTCACTACACTTTTCAATCGACTAGAGTGCCAACGATTTTGTTGTTGGCAGGACACTAGGAACATAATTTTACGATAACTTTGATCACATTCATAGTAGCACTTATTTAATGCCTAAAAGATCAAATGAAACGTCAAAATAGTGACAATTTTAACATCATTAACAAAGTAACGATATTCAAATCTCTTTGGACAAATATAAGTATCAGGTATCAGGTATCAGGTTTTTTATATTCCTTTTTTCCTCATAGTGTTAAGTTTTTATTTCTTAAATTATAATAGTGCTTCAAAAACCGGTGACTTATTTACTAAATGGTAGATTAAATCGAGCAAAACATACCTATATTATAGCCGTGACGAATTTGTTACATACAGAAATGCACATCGCTTTCAGAAAAGCATTACATATGCATTATATTTATTATTTACTGTCGCCCCACTCATAAAACCATTCGACTGGGTGTGATCATCGCTAGTCGCGGCTAAGCGAAATAAGACATACACAAGGCCTTCAGTGCAAAAGAGATAGATATATTTTTCTATTTTCGTCGTAGATAAATTGCTGTTTAGTTGGCAACATGTGGTCTGATGGTGTGGCGATTGAAAGTGTTAGTGTCTGACTGAGCTAATAAGAAAAAATTTAATTGAAGATGAAAAGTTTTTTCGAAGATCAAAGATTAGTATTTAAAGCATTTTCTGCTAGATAACTTTAGGTTTTTCTTTTCATGATAAACAAAATCTAGAAGTCATCCAAATACATTAAAAAAAAATAGTGTCAGTCAAAAGTTTATTTTATGTAGGTAATATAATTATCTGATCTGTGACATCGTAGTTCCTGAACGGATGAACCATTCGGTTACTTTTTATTATAAAATATGTAATATCAAATCATTTTATTTTATTTAAAAGTTCACAATCGAAAGTACTCCTTAATTCAAGAAATTTTTGTTTTGTCGTTTCCCAACTACCCAGATTCATAATCAGCACTAAATTGGCGACGCGCGATCGAAACTGGTGTTGCAAACGTCTACAGGCTACTGTCACCGCTTACCATGAGGCGGGTCGTTACAAAAAACTAATTTTGTTATTAATAAACACCAGTCAAAATACTTTGTTCTTGTATTCTATAGTAGAATAATCTCTCACTTTTGAGGGATTACCAGACTTTACATGTTTTCGAAAACAGCTTAAGGACCCGTTTGAGCATGTGATAAATACGCACGTAACTTTGAAGTCTGTCGAGTCGAGCTCGAGATCTTTGACTCACCACTGGTCATGCCACTAGGCTATCACATCTTTTATTCGCGCCTCACATTACTGTTGCCATAAATATGTAAATATTCAATAACTTTATGATACTGTATGTATAATATTTACTCATTATTCACCGCTAACTGCATGATCGGTGTAGTCATTAAGTATTTAAAATCGAGCTTTTATAATGTTATTATATATTAATCAATTAGCCCTGTGTATTTAACTGCCTTCTGCCCTTGGGTTTATTCTTGTGGAATTTATGTTTCTTATGTGCAAGATAGATTGTATCAGTTTAGTTTTATACATATTCAATTACTGATTGACTAACATCTACTAATAAATAACGTGAAAGAAGAGCAGAGGAATACTGATATAATCACACATTTCGGCCATTTATTTTAGGCTCCTTAGTGAGGGGTAAACTAACAAACAGAGAATTATTTTGTCATATTGATACTAAATAAAGACTAGACTTATAACCTGGTCTGTGCACAAGTCTAACGAATTCTAAAACTAAGAAAAATATCTTCTTAGTCTCTTGGACTGTTTAGATTAGGTGCGATGCGAAACACGAGACTATTAGTCCAGTCATCGAACTAATCACTCATCATCATCAACTAATCACTAAATAAGAAAAAACGTAATTCTTATTACAAAATCATGACCCGTCCCGCGTTATATTGGTAAAATAGAAATATTAGAAATACATACCAATATCGTTTAGTTATAAGTTTAAAAATTCATTAATTTAATTTTGAATAATGTTAATTATAAAAACTAATTTAATTTTACCTTGTTTGCAGTGGAAATCGCGGTGGTGTGTCATGCGGAAGTTGTCTCCAGTTGCAGGTAAATTATACTCACCCTACATTTTATGTCAGTTTGAAAATATGGTATAAAAAAACAATATATTAGTTTTTTTTTTTATGCGTTTTTTAGCTTTTTTTTGTTTAGTTGAATTAGAACTTTTCATCAATAACCTAAAGTTGAGTTAAAGAAGAGCTGTGGTGATGTAGTGATGTGATCAGTGGACCGAAAATCAAAGGTCTCAAGTTCGAAACCAAGGCTGTAGGATGTGATGCTTGTCTTCTTTATAGATCAAAATTGATTTTGTTAGGTATATACATACCATCACGCCTGTCGTCCCCGAAAGGTTAGGCAGAGGTGTACTAGTGTACAGTTGTACACCCACATTTCGCCGGTATGTTTTATGTCCCATGTAATAGGGGGCGAGCCTATTGCCATTAACCGGGCACAAATCCAAACTCCGAGCTGCTACTGAGAATTTCATAGAAAAGCTCAATAACACTTTACTCGACCTGGGAATCGAACCCAAGACCTCTTGCTTGGCAGTCGCAGTGCACAACCACTAGACCAACGAGGCTTTTTGTTAGGTACTTAAAATTAATTTCGGTGCGTCAAGTCGATGCAGATAACAACGTATTATTTCTTGTTTCATAAACGAATTTATAGTCCCAGCGATTTTCTAAGAAATACCATATTGGCCATTCTTAACAAATTTTTTCAAAAGGAAGTTTTTCAAATCATAAACTCAAGGACTTTTTATTGCGTACCTGTCGACATCTTACAAATTAACATAAGCTAATTTAGACCTTATGCCGCTAGGAATAAGTGTTGAGCTTGAGTAGTACTTATTGTTATTGTATTGTACATATATTTTTTCCATCGAATTGATGAGTCATCGAGAGGAAATTACAAGTGTATCCATTCATTTACTATTCTTGTAGACAGTGTTGCTGTCTCTTTCTATTGTTATAAATAGCGGAATAGAGAATTAATGACCCCATATTCTATAAAAAAACGCATGTAATATCATGTTATTTGCGTGGTTTTGTGGAATAATCTATATACATAATTGTAATTTATCTACGGATTCACGGACAATCAAAGTTGCAATGCAATATACCGCGATAAAAGTTTAAATTATAGTTCTGAAGTTCTGAACACATTCGAAATTAAAAAAAATATTAAACTGCTACAAAATCGGTTCATCCATTTAGAAGATACGATGCGACGAACGAGGACACAAATGCGCAAATGGAAAATATCTGTGTGCAATATATCTCGTGATAAAAAAATAAGAATAAATAATTTTACCTAACAATAGTGACAGCCTCCAATTATATATATAAAAACAATCGCAACTTGGTCGGTCTAACACGTGTCATTATAAAAAAGTAAACAACAGAAAATCAACTTCATCCAATCCTCGAATAAAGATGTGAGAGCGAGACAAAATATTTTTTAACCAATTTATATTTCTTACACCTACGCGAATCATTGACATTGAAATAAGATGTTTCGGTTTTTGTACAGAATTCATGGCCGCAGCTAAATTCGCCGTAACTTCCGAAACATCGGGGATTACAAAATATTCATGTTAGATACGGCGATAATATCCATAACAGTTATTTTTTGCCGAAGACCGAAATAAAGTGCTCACACGAAGTATCGAACCAAGATCCCAATACTTCTTGCCATGGGAGTAGCTAGGTAGATGAGCAGTTGTTCGCTGGTAAACTGTACAGTCCTCTGTGCAGTAAAGAAAAAATGTTCTGTTTTGTCAAAGAGTAAATACTCTTTGACAAAACAGAACATTTTTTCTTTGTCCAGACTTTATATGTATTGCTTTATATATATTTGTTTTAAATGACCCCCCCTCATTTAAAATCCTGGCTACGCCCCTGCTTCTTGCTCAGGTGATACGTATGACCATTAGACCAGTAACGCAAATACATAATAAAGTTTTCTAGAAACCAGTTTACTACGGTGGGTCTTCTGTAGTTTTTTTTCTTATTTGTTCGTCGTATCTAACGGTGACGTCATTGGGGTGCAGTTCACAGACTTCTAGGAAAGCTCCCAAGGCGAACTAGTTAACTGACTTTAAACTTTGTTACTTGACATTATCTGCTGTCTGTCTCATAATATATTCACATAATAAATAGCTGATTATACTATTTATCCCATTGGCTCGCAAAGTCGCAATTCAATCAACAAACTTGAAGGACGTATTTGAACCTTAATATTACCGTTTTTTCATAGTTACGTATTCCACAAGGGTAACAAACAGGCTTACGCCGCGACTGGCGGTAAGCACTGTAGCGTTTGGACGTTTGCAACACCAGAGGTGTCACTAGCGCGTTGCCGACCAAGTAAAAACCTATTCACTCATCTTCTTTAAATAGAGGAGTTATTGCACTGACAGCAAACGGAATACCTACGCTCATACACAACTATTGATCTATCTATTGATCGTTTCACCGCGATCTTCTGTAGACTGTAAGGCAATGGGACTTCCCCAGTCGGGCAGTCACCTACCTCACAAAATAAAATAACCTGCAATAAAAACATATATTTGAATGACTTCACGCAATATGCACATACGAATACCTAACTGAAAGTAATTTCGGGTAGGTTATTAAACAAACTAACGGAATAACATAATTATTTTGAGTTCAAACGAAACTAGGGCGCACTCACGTCCGACTTTCTCTAAAATTTCGCCAAAATATTAAAAATATCAACGAAAAAGTTTAAATGAATTCATTTCTGAGTAGCTAATTAGAGAGATGAGCTTACTACGGTAGTTTTTAGTAATTAAAAGTCTGTACATTTCTTTGTATTTCATAAAAAAACTTTCATGACAAAAAACTGATTGTAATGAGATATTCAAAATGTTTTTTACTTGGGTCCTTAGAGGTATATCGTCTGTCTGTCTACAAAGCACTAAAAAACTCATTAAACCTAGCTTTAATATGTATGTATCTCGATGCTGAAAATTGTCTTTATCCTAAAATATCATAACAAATGTGTCTCAAATATTTGCTTTGCAATTCTAATTATTTTTCATATAGTCCTTAATACAACATGTATGAGAAGAAAAAGATCCATAATATTATAACTAAAATTATACTATTATTAAATATGAATACATATTTTCAAAATTAATAATGTATGTAACCATATTTAATTTTTCTTTATATATAATAATGTTTAAGGCTTTTTCTCATATGAGTAGACAGAAACTCAGCGCCACCACATACTACATTCCCTGAATGCCCATAATATTTATTGTTCCCACATCTGAACATGTTATAACATACCTGACCCTTTTGAAGGAGTTCACCAACTGGGTCGGATGTATGTCGTTTCCACAGACATCCGCCTTATAAATCCAACTTAATACATACATTAGGATAAACAGCATCCATATTCCGTTATTTCGACATGCAATAAAGTAAAAGGTCTTTCTGGCATGAGATGAAGAGATTTATAGTTTAAACCCATCTAACAACCATATGTTAACTATAAAACAAGCCTCTCACAAATACACAATTATTACAATACAAAAAATAATTCTCACAGATTAATCACGACCACCGGACGTCAGACATGCCAGTGCTATGTTTTGTGCCTAATTAACGTTACAGCGAATGAATCCATCATTCTGGTGACGTTTCACTATCTCGCCTCGTATTTACACTACAAACAGACGCGTCAGAAACTTGTTTGTTGTCCCACCAACGTCTTTCCGAAGCGACGTGCGGGTATGTTTGAACAGACTTTAAAAGATAATCCAAATTTGTATCAACGTTTCTTTTTTAAAGGAGTTTGTGTGTGTTTGTTAAGGAGCTTTGTGACGTTAACGGAAGCGAGTGTGATAAAAAGGGTTGTAGGCATAATATATAATGAAAAATCTACTCATCAAACAAATTGCCATTGCATTTAATCCTTGTTTTTTTTGTGATAGGCTTGTGGTGTGGTAGAGCAGTTGACTGTGAAGTCAAAGGTCTTGGGTTGAATTCCAAGGCACGCACCGCTGACTTATAATTGGAGTTACGTGCTTATTTATCAAATGAAGGTAAACATCGCGAGAAAACCGCCATGCCTGAAAGATTTTCTCGATGACGTGTGAAATCTGCTAACCCGCAAATGTGGTAAGCCATTTTCCTCTCAAATGAGTAGAGATCCGAGCCCAGCATCCACTAATATCCAGGACAAGAGAAAGTAGTGACAAAAGATAAACAGATTTCATTCACATAAAACTTTTTCAGTACCATCTTGTATATTTGATTAATTGATGATAAGATTGCGACTAACTCTTTTAGCTATGACTTACAATTGCTATAATAATAACATAGGTAATTTATATTAAAACGACAGTCATTAATCATCATTATCAATAATACATGTAGGTAATTAAAAGTATTATTTTATTGTACTTGATAACTTCTCGGACTTTAAACCTCTGCGGTTTTCGATTGGATGCAATAAATTAAACCTACGATCATTATAAGTAATTTATTATTGTAGGTACACTACACTACCTTTTGCAGATGACTTTGTGTATGGTTTTTTTTTTATGGAAATAAGGGGGCCGACGGGCAAGAGGCTCACCTGATGGTAAGTGATTACCGCCGCCTATGGACATCCGCAACACCAGAGGACGTGCAAATGCGTTGCCGGCCTTTCAGAAAAGAATATACTCTCCTCTTGAAGGTTCCCACGTCGTAACGGTCGGAAAGACCGCCGGCGACAGCTGGTTCCACAGAGCGGTGGTCAGAAAATGCCTTAAAAACCGCACTGTTTTGGAACGCTGGACATCGAGGTAAAACGGATGGAACTTAGAGTTATGGCGCGATGTCCGACGGTGAAATTCAGCAGCCGGGATCAAACTAAACAATTCCCACTCATTCCTTGTGTGCGTAGAAATAATCCCCGCTTGTTTAATTCTAACTCTCCACTTAGAAATTATAGATTCCGTATACAAACTTCCACTCCTCTTTTCGCGCTTTTCAGGCGAGTTTCTTGAAAAAAAAAACTATCCTATGTCCTGCCTTAGGACTCGAGCTATATCCATACCAAATTCCATCTAAATCGGTTCAGCAGTTGAGGCGTCAAGAGGCAACAGACAGACAGACATACATAATATTTGTATGGATTGTCACATGTTTACATTGTGCTGTGGTTTTCAAGCGGGGTCAAGACGCATAGAAAGTGCAACACCCGATAATTACCACACAAATAAATGGCGGCATTTCGTGACTGTCGCGTTTCGCAACCGAGACGACAACGACGAGGAGGGGAGGGGGGGAGGTGCGACAAAATGACGCGCCCGCTCGCACTTGACACATTTATGTCTGCACGCGCATACCTGGACGCTCATAGAGTATTATAATTCCTTAGTTTTGCAGAAGCGATAATAACATGATTAGGTTTTTTACACTGCGAATATGAAACATCGATATAAAAGTACTTTTAATGTATTTTAGCCTCCATTTTCTCGAGCTGATCGCGATCAAATTCGTTAAATGTATATTTCAATGACATATTTCATATATTTTTATTTCAAATATTTCATTCGTGCTTTATTTCAATGAGCACCTACATCAGTATATTTTTCCTAAAGTTCTGCACCAATTTGATCTAATATGGCTCAGATTAGACTTTATGTAAAACCAGTTATACCTTGCCACGCTTCGTTGTTACATTGTGGTTAAAAATAAAAACGATCTTTGAGTTTTTGAACTTTACACGAGAACCAACTCAACATTGTTATATATACATAAATAACTGTAGGTTTAGGTGTGTGCCTACACAACACTAACTCAATGCCATTGATGTTCCTTAACCATCATCATCTAAGGACAGGTATTTGAAGCTACATCAAAACTCATCCTTAATTTTATAACTATAAGGTCCAAAAGTGGTCTGCAACCAATTTAGCTGATCGTACCTACGCATCGAGACCATAAATCTAAATATAGAATTCCACCTAATACCATCTGTACTAACTAATCTATGATCTAATGGGGCGCGAATACCTAGAATTATGCCTTACATCACCACAGAAGAATCTGTGACACTCGAAAGTAAACGGTTGCCTACATTCAGGTCTGCCAATCTCCTTGAAGATGTGACTGCATCAGCAGCGTAGGCACAGCCGTATCAATGAACCCGTTTCAATGATGAAAGAGATGCAGGAGCTCTCCCGTGTGTATTTTCGAGTATTTAATAAATATATTCGGACATTATAACACACCACCATCACACTCACAGACCAGGTACAAATGTTCATGGTCATCACGCAAATATTCGTGCCTGCCGCGATTTGAACCTGGGACCCATACCACAAAAGGCGGCCTTTACCACTTCGCTTATCAGGTCGTCATGAAGACGAAGAAACCTACGTATAGTCCTCTGAAAAACTCACATTTTTTATAATTTAACCTTTCGTTCGTATTAAATAGTCCTACCTTTTTGAATACTGTAAACGGATTTCACCGCTTCCTAGTGTTTTTGATGCGAAGAAGAAGCAACGTAACAAACGCCCCAGCAACACATATCTGTTTTTTTATTAAATAAATGATTCTATATAACATAATAATTATTCTATTCAATATTAAGCACTATAATCATACGCGAGAACAAACCAATCTATTTGTTTGGCCTTGTAGTTGCAATAATTATTGTACTTAGTTAATTTATATTAATAACATAAGTTGACTAACTGATAATTACAAGAAGATAGTAAAATTACATATGTGGAGCATATGGGCTGCATTCCGCTGATCATTTGTTGTTCACGTGACAACAAGTATCTTATTACTACACCTTGTATTATAACCGAAGAATGTAATAGTTTAGAAACAGAAATTTTTCCAAAATCTGTCCATTATTTTGCTACTAAACGTAATTTTCATAGACCAACGCCTGAGTCTACTAATTATATGAGTCTTCACATAAGTTTATAATAAAACAAAAAGCAACTATCTAATTAAGAGTCTATAGTTCTTTAATATAATTAATTAAAATAGGTCCTTAAGACTAATTTTCACTTTTATAAATGTTTAGAACTTGACAACACACAGCCTAAACTATTTAATCTAGAAAGTTGAAACTTGGTATATAGAGGTATTTTTTAATGTACGAACATGCTAAAAAAGGTTTTGTTTTTTAAATTACTTATTTGGGAAGGAAAAATGGGGGAACTGGACAATGTGAGGCCGCCCGGGCCGGAGTAATTATGTAATTTTCAAAGAAAAATTCGACTGCTGGGGGAGAGGTCGTTGACCTGCACCTGTTTAGTTTAGTACCTAATTTCACCATACATTCTATTAAGACCACCTTCCTACCAGTGTGTACTAAGTTTTGATAATTCAAAAGTACCTGTAACATTGGACTAATTGAAATAAAACATTTGAATTTGAGTTGACTTTAAAATTAATCACTACTATTCCTTTTTTTTATTTTTTCTTTATTTGGGAAAACCAACAATTGAACAATGAGTATTACATCTACAGTTAGATAGATGTACTACTACTGTTTTAAAATAATTACAAACACTCAAAACCGCAACTTCATAATTCAATCACACGTTTATTTCAATCCGTTTCATTTGCTAGAATGAGACGACAGTATTAAGAGCAGGAGATAAATTTTACAAAGTAGATGAAACAGAAGGTAACAATAAAATTACCAAGAAAAAAGAAACAAGATGCAATATCAAAAAATATGGAGTTTGATACATCTGAGAGAGGTGAAAATATAAGGTAATGCACGAATTTATATTTCTAGAATTTTCGTCTATATTGATGGTACTTTTATGAACACAAATTCTCACACAAAATATAGTTTAAGTGTCACTACAGTGCATGTTAGGAACGTATGCTTATTTAGACCATAGATAAACTATCTTGTATGTTACAAAAACACACAATAACATGTACCGAGATCCGTAAGTTTTTGAAAAAAAAAAAATGTTTTTTTATACTTTGTACCAATGCACCCAAGTGAAAGCTAATTAAAATCGTCTCCGGGTACCTTGAAGAGTAGACCTTCTATCCTCTCCTCCGATGCGGCAGTCCACTCGAGTGCGCTCGCGCAGTGCAGCGACCGCTAATGAATGCACTCGTTGTCTGTCCGTCTGTTTGATAGATACCACTCGCTCCTGATGTTGATATCCGATCATTTTCCGTGTGAATATTATTTAGGGCATAACTGAGAAGCTACTTGAGAGTGTTGGAATAGTCAATAGAATATTACGGACAAAATTGACGATTGTAACTAGAACAAAAACATAGAATTTATAAGGCGGATGTCATGACGAGGCAAAAGTGGTATGCAGGGTTCATAGTGCCTACCCCCCATGGGAAAAAGGTGTGAGTGTAAGTATATAAAAATGTTTATCATTAAAAGTACTTAATACCTGCCTCTTTGGTCGTAAGTGCGACTGCGGAGCAAGAGGTCCCGGGTGAGATTTTCAGGTCGAGCAAAGTGTTATTAGGCTTTTCTATGAAATTCGCAGTAGCAGCTCGGAGTTTGGATTCGTTCCCGGTTGATGGCAATAGTAAATAGTGGTCAGCAACGGAAGAAAGACACCTCCAGGGCACACGTCCATTGGCTACGGGAACCGCTTACCATCAGGCGATAACGGTATAAAATAATATGTTGACTAAGTTCCGACATGAATTTTGATTTCTATAATCAAAATTCCAACGTTATGTCTGATTTAATGTAGAATGTATGGTGAACCGACTAACACAAGCGCAACCGGGTGTAGCAGTTAGTTATAACTAATCCATTAAAACTGATACTCGTGTATTCGCGAACGCATCGTCAGTATATTCATAATCTTAATTTCCAGTTAACAAATATGCCAGGGCTGGCAGTAACTATAAAAATAAATGCAAGCACCGCAATTGAAGTTTATCGGTAATGTAATCAGGGGTTGGCCACGAAAACCGCTAGTCGTCTCACAAGCAATATAACGTTCAAAACGTATTTATAAGTTATCTTATCAGTGTGCACTTTATAATTGTTGGCGTAAGTCATAACCTAGTATTCCTTTAGCTGATATGAATAATGTCGATGTTTACTTCATCTTCTGTTAGACATTTTCTCTTATGACTTAAAAGTTACCATAGTAAAAAATAAATTATATATCTAAAAGTTAAAGCTATAATTGCCTAGTCTATAGCGAAGCTCTCGATGGCGTGTGAAGTATACCAACGCAGATTGGTAGACTTCTGCAGCGGGCTAGCGTGGTGGACTATAGCAACTATAGCGACTGGACCAAATCCCTCTCAAATGAGAGGAATTCTGTGCCCCGTTGATGATGTTTCATTCACCGCACATATTAACAACAATTTTTAAATATTTTAATACAGATCTAAACTTTATTTTGCAATCCTATCGCTTAATCGCTTCAGTTATAACTCACGCAGTCACGCCCGCTTACTTAATGGCTTCAAACACACTTATTCCACATACAACGGGCATTCGCGAAATGTTTGCTAACCACACCCATCATTGCAATAAGACCTTTATTTTGACAGATATAAGATATTTTTTGTAATATTTTATTTTTCACAGTTTTTTGTTTCACATTCGCACACGAAAACCTAAAATGATAACAACTCAAACTAGTGATGGGACTATACAGATTCTTATCGATACCAGTTTTTGTGGCTTGTTATTTTTCTAGTATTAAAAAAATGTGAAAGTGTTTTGTCCACGTATATAATGTCACATGTTAGATGGTTGATTATATTTAAGAAGGTTATTTCGGTAATTTGTTTGCGAGTTTTTACGTACTGATCTCAGATCTAAATAGACGTATACTTGTTTGCTTTTTACATATGATAACGTATTCCGGCTCAAGTTATTAATGTTGACAGTTCATTGTATACAAAAGCTACTTGTACGTGACAAAGGATCTTACACAAATTTTAAACTGTGTCAGTGATGTTTCTGAGAAAATACCTAAAATATGTTATTATCATGAGCACTGCACTTTTTAATGTATCAGAATTACATTATTTCTGACATTTCCTACTACTGTCTAACTTCTTGGTTTGTGAGCCATGCGATACGATTAAGATCTAATTTCTAGATCAAACCATACCGATACCTGTAGTTTAACTTGTTGATAATCAAAACTGATGGCTTAATGTGTTCTATGGTGCACCATAAACTCACATCAACAGTAGCTTAAAATTATGTATCTTAATTACGAATCTTAAAATTATGTATATATCTATCGATAATCGTCATTACACTCAATACTCAATACTCAATATTTTATTGCATTCCATAATAATTCACATTTTATAAAGGTGGACTATTGATAACTTAGATCATTATGGACCCTGTCGGGCACAGCAAAATTAGGATTATTGGTCAGCCACAAGCATAATTGTTGCACCAATAAATTTATCGACAACAATGTATCGCCGTGTCGCCTCACTAGGTCAATATAAACACGTCACAGTGTTGTTGACTCGTCGACAGGTGGAGATATGCAGGACATAGTTTTTGTGTTCCGCATGCATACAGACACAGACAGATTAACGTTTTTGTGTGAATATCTTATTTGTTCATGGCCCGGTTTTAAAAGTCGGTATCTGTATCGTGACTTGGTTTATTTTAGAAGCTTCCTAAGGCCTGCAGGTGCGGTAATAATAAACTGGTGTCGTAAATACCGAATCCTGAGTTCAAACTTACCCTTATTATTTTAATATGTTTTTATGCCACAAGGGTGTCAAATAAACTAACAGCCCGTCTGATGGTAAGCGGTTACCGAAGCCTCTGGAGTTCTGGACGTTTGGAGCACCAGAGAAGGTCGCTCGGGCGTTGCCAACCCTTAAATTAGTTTATACTGTCTCTAAGTAAATAAATTTATAATAAAACAAAATTAAGTGTTATCATCGTACATAATATTTAAGCTGAAACATTTTATTATCATAAGTGTGTATATTATGAATTATAAAGTACATACATAATTGTATTATAAAGTAATTTATATCAAAATCCATTTCCAATTAACAAACATAAAAAATATATTTGAAAAATTCTTGGATTCGTTTACAATATGTGTAATCAAATTAGGAACACTTTCTGACAGATATCTAAATTCGCTCTCTGACATTTAATGTCAAACTGTCAATTTGATGTGAAAAGAAAACGCTTATCCAATAAAAATCTTTGCTTTTATCGTTTCGAGAAATTATTAAAAAATACATACCTCTTTTATTTTGTATCAGTTCTATTCCATTAGCGTTGATTATAAATATATACCTGTAAATATACGTATAAATTGCTGTATATTATTTATATTTACACAAGCAATTTATAATTTTTTCATAGTAGGTACATTATTATTATCTATACAAACGCTAAATGACAATAAAGTTATTAAAATAGCATACCTACTCCTTTATTAAGGCCATGTACACAAGTCTGGAGCTCGTCAAGCCTGCCGAAGTTGTGATACCCCTAATGACAAGGTTATCACTCATGTACTCAGCTTTATCGTTAGTCGGACAATGTGCCAAATTTAATTTTTTGATCAAAGATGCATGATCTATGATCATTGTACTCCCGTTACCCGAATTGTGATCGGTTGGAGACGAGAATTATCCTCATCTGCCTCACTGCCTCAAGTAAGATCCCTGGTTCGATTACCAAATCGAGCAAAGTATTATTGAGTTTTTTTTATAAATTCTCAGTAGAAGTTTGGTGTTTGGAACTGTGCCTAGCAATAGGATAGTCTTCGTTACATGGGACCTAAAACACGGTGAACCTACTCTGCTGTCTACACCTGCAGTCACAGGCCGTGATGGTAGGTAAAATGTTGTAATCATACTATACTTCCTATATTAAAATTTCCATTCTTAAATAACAAAATGCAATGAAAATACCAAGGTTATATATTTTGTTATTTAAGAACACTCGTATAGGTAATACATATGTAAATAATAATATAATACATTCTACACACGTTCATTAAAAACTACATACTTGCAACATTGAATTAACAAATAATTCTTGAAAATGTGATATTGGATAGTTGGACTTTTGGACTTCAATAACTAATAATATGAAGACACGACTTCCCTTGAAATACCTTATTTTGAACGAATTATCTTCATCATAAACACATTATTGTCCCACTGTTTGGCAAGGGTCTCCTCTCATTTGACAGGGATTAGGCCGACACAGTCCACCACGCTAACCTAACCTATTTCAGGTTGGCAAACATCACATGCTAGCCATCGAGAAAATCTCTGAAGCATGCAGTTTTCCTTCACAGTTCGAGCATGTGATAAATACGCACAGCACTTCCGAAAAAGTCAGTGGTTTCCAACTCGAGACCTTTGACATGTCAGTCCACTGGTCACACTGCTAAGCATATAACAGCTATATCGCGGTATATTGATGTTATATAAACCCGACGAGTCTAGTCACTGGCAGACTGAGGTCACAGTATAAATATGAATTTCTACTGTGCTGAGGTGTTAAGTGCCTTAATGATTAATACTAGTTACCCTCTATTTTTGTATATTATTGATGATCCTATATAAACATAATTGCAACTGAAAATAGAAAATCTGTGAATCGCGTTTTGACAGCTCATAAAAACTACGTAAATTGCTTAATGGCGTCAAATCCTCAATTATTGCTTAATTTATATATGTATAAAAATATTTGTACTTCCTTTTTCAAAATAACCCCGTTAAGAAATAAACCCAGTGTGGGGTCCGGATGTGTACAGGATTTAACGTCAGGTGGGCAACGAACCTGTTGTGTTCTCAAGCGTTAACGGATCAACGAGTAAATCTTACGAAGATCCGTGAGGGGTTACCTTACAGCCATAGTATGGTCAGCATGTTCTATTCCGCAAATTGAATTTATTTGTTGAATGATATTTTAGGGTCGGGAACGCCCGAGCGGCGTGGCACCTTTGGCAACAACGTCTATACCACAGAACAGTGGGCTGCAAGCTTGTTTGCTACCTATCTCATGTCAATCCTATCTTAACGTGCAAAAAGATATCTTATTTACTGATATATCTTCGGCTGAGTTGCGCTATTCAACGTTTTCACCTGTATCTAACACTTTGACAGCTGTCAAATCTGTCAAATAAAATCTTTTTTTTTCTGTTCTGTCATAGTAACGATTTAAGTTAAATGGTGAAACTTAAGCTTAGCTTTAAATTAAAGAAAATTACAACCAAGTTATATGCAAACATATACTTTTCATTCTTCGAAGATGACTAGAAATTAAATCTATCATATTAATGATAATTTCTTTTCATAAAAAAATTGCCATTTTTTCTAATTGTTTGTTAAACAAGACAAATAAAAATAAACTAACTGTACCTCTACCAATTACACTACTCAAGTAATAAACAGTATACCGTTACGTTTTTACAAAAAACCGTACTTTTACAAGACATCCCGTAACTAATACAAAAGAAATGTCGTTTCGTAACTCAACACTGATAATTAAAAATACTTCCCGTTTCCCAAAAAAAATAACACCAACTTATCTTCAGCGGTAGAACGAGAAAAAAACATCCTTATCGCATTACGATAAGAGCTATTTAAGTGTAAATTTTTATAAAAATATGTCACGCCTCAAATCGCTTGGGAAGTATGTTTTTTTATCTTCTTATAATGGATCGAACTCACGCGCCGATTGTTCTAGATTATATTACAAGGTACTATTATGATATCCGATGTCAAGGTAAGTATTATAGAGGTGGATATTTTCATGGTTTTAAAACTACGACTCAATGTACAGGTTTTATGCTAACCGATGCCTCTAAATCAATCTCACCTGACCGTGGAGTATCCTTGTGAGCCCTAGATAGATTTTTGTGACCCATCATCATTATCATTATATCAACCGTTTAATGTCCACTGCTGGACATAGGACTCCTCCAAGGAACGCCACGACGACCGGTCCTACGCCACCCGCATCCGTGACCATTAACAGACCCCCATAATTTGTCTTTATTTGTAAATTGTAAGTAAATTTTGAAGATGTTATGAATAATTAAAAAAAATGAGTACTTTCGTAATAGATTTGTCCATTAAAACTGCTTGAGAGCGTTTATACCAACTCAACTTGAGTCACCATCTTTATTTTTGGGTATTTAAAAGGCGCCTAGACCTAAGGGAGGTAGAAATCTAGCTATACAAGGTGTTGATTTGCATCCTCGTCAAATTCAAGGACGTAATTATGCTAATGATTCTCGACCCAAAGCAACAATAAAATGAGTAGGTTTTTATTTTTTTATTTTGCTTGTATACGGAAATCCGTAAGTGTGAACCAGCCGTATTTAAACGCGGCCCGTCTGTTACTAGCCCTATAACCGCGCTTTCACACACAAACAAACGCAAACAACACATACACAACGCATACGCAACGATCATTCATCGATCGACTCGTAGGTACAAATCCCTAGCCACGCCGCCGCGACCCAGCGTTCGGAACCGTACGATAATTATCGTACACATACGATAATTTTGTGCCTACGTACGATGTACGATAGCACATTATTATCGTACGCAGATTGTACGATAATTTCTATCATGATGCAAAATTTGAGAATTTATATTATTTCACTCATGCGTTGATAGTCTAAATCGCAGTAGCATGATTTTATTTTGTCCAATAAAATCTTGGGAAAATACCGGGAAATACAAGTTCTCTATTCCTTATTCCTTGGTCCTTACGATCCGCTCTACTAAGTTTCACCACTGCCGATATTGTAACTTTGTCCAGCGCCTGCTGTACGGGCTTTCTTATTGGTTAGTATAGCATCTACCAATGCGAACAAGAGAATATAAGTTCGATATTTCGATTATGTTCACACTTCATATGTATCGTATATTTTGTGTAGAAAAGTTGGCAGTTATTTCGTTATATTATTATGATTATATGTCTGTATTCACTCTGACAAACGGAATTATTCAAATTAAGTGAAGAAAGAAGTAATATTTCTAGAGCAGCAAAATTTTGATTACACACTCGGAGTGATTGTTATCATTGGCAAGTAGGTATATTTATTTATTTAAAAATTATATTTACTGTTTTTATGAATATAAGTGTATATTGATATATAAAAGAAATTCTTTTATTTTTTATTTCACTACCTATTCATATCCATTTCTTCTTTATAAATACAAAATTTTGGCGTGTTTCATACCCAACTTGCAAGGGAACAGTGAAATTTTGTCTGAGTGAATTTTAAGCTTGGCGCGTTTATTGAACTTACAAGTGGAAAGGGAATCAGTTCAGGTCTGTACCACGTGTAAAACATTTGGGTTTCAGTGTTCTGTTGATTTGACAGCGGTGGTTTAAAAAAGATAAACTATAGAGTACTTGCATGCATATCAATATTACAATTTATATGATTTATTTATCTATAATAGACATTATCCTAAAAAATACGATAATTTCGATCCATGTACGATAATTTTACGCCCCTGGCGCCCTCTGGTACGATAGTCAGTCCACATCAAGTTGCTAACGCTGCCGCGACCCCGGAACAAACAGTCTGTTTGATGTCGCCGACGCGTGCGCGCGCTTTGCGAATTTCACTTCTCGGTACATCGTTGAGACGTAGGTACGAAGTGCAAGATGACGGACAACTATCCGAATGTCGAGTTGGTAGAGATGGTCCGCCTGTATGCCATCAGTGGAGACAGCCTACGTGGAGCCATCCGGATGTTCACCGAAATGTTTCCCGATCGGGAACCCCCATCACAGAGCTGGAATACTTCCAGCGAGACCCACGGGCAAGCACGCGGCAGGCTGGTCAACACCTTGGAGTGCACCACACTACAGTGTTTCGCCTACTGAAGCGTGAATTGCAACACCCAAAAACTGGAGCTGTTGCGTCACGTTGTCGAGGAGATGTTGGAGGATGTTCCCTGGCACTCCATCGCAACTTGTACTACCAGCAGGACGGTGCCCCCCCTGACTATGGTCGGCAAGTACGCGAGTACTTGACCGAAAGTTTTGGTGACCACTGGATCGGTCGCGGAGGATCGGTGGCCTGGCCTCCGCGTTCTCCGCACCTGACGCCTTTAGACTTTTATGTGCGGGGAGACGTTAAAAGGTTAGTTTACACGGAGGAAGTGACCAGTGTAACAGAATTACGTGCAAGGATCATTAGTGCTTTTGACACTGTAAAAACTAATGTGTTAGTGTTACGTAAGCTGAAGGAAAACCAGCTACGTCGTGCTCAATTGTGCGAAGAGTGTGATGGTGGCCACTTTGAACAATACCTCCGGGTAACTTAAGTAGGTAATTTATTTATTTGTACATTTTGTAAATACGTTGTTAGCTTAATCAATTTGATTAGTGTAAATAAGTTGATTTCAAATTTGTAACTACGCTAATAATACCTAAGAGTCGAAAGTATCACCACGTACTTACATTTAACTAGCACGTCTTTCCATTTCCATCATAAGTAGATCGGTACACCAACTAAGGTAGGTATTATTGCCGGTCCTAAGCCCGTTAAGTAGGAAGGAAAATTTCAAATCAATCAATTTAATCCACAAATCAAAACAAAATCACTACGCAAAACTTTAGTACGAAACAAACTACGAAAATCATCTGATAACAGGTCAATGAACTTTTCTTTGGCGCACTAGTATTACTGCCATTAGTAAGATTTCCGCATTCCAATGATGCTCAACAATGAGTTCATTATCAAGCAAAATTTATGACAATAATGTAGGTGATTTTCGAAATAAAATTAGGTAAATTATTGCTACCGATCATTCGTTCGCCCGCGCTTGCATTTCGTAGGAAGACGTCGACACTCACGCACACAGCTGCATTGTCGCTGTGTGCGTAGTCGGGTGATTCTGTTTTATTTGTATTGAATTAAGGGTTTAATTCTGAAACACTGTTAAAATTCAACAACAAATAAAAGCAGCACTTTTTAGTTATTGCCCACTACCGTACTTTCAATTGATTATTTATGTATTTTATGACAACCTCCTGAAATTTGACGAGGATGCAAAACAACACCTTGTATAACTATCTGAAGACAGACCTATTGAAGCTGGTATATCATCATATTCATCACAGTACTGGCATAGTTAAATCCACTAGGCCACTAGGTCAGTTTCGTCCAGCATCATAATCAGTGCGAGAACTACCTTCGCGTAGGTACCTGCTTGCCTAGCAAGGGACTATAATATGTACACTCTAACAAGCTAATTGGTTTACATCCACACATAGATCGGTCGATAGTTGCATGTATACCAATTAGGTTGTTAGACTGTACTATGTGTAAAATCCTGTAATAATCTTCAGTTTTATGTAAGCAGAGGAGTGTTTAATGTATTTTATCTACACCCATGCTGTATATCCTCTATAAAATTTCTTGAAACAGTATTGCCAACATTAAAACAGCCAGTGTCATAATAACCATAATATCATCCAAACGGGTGTTATAATGTTGTACTAAATTTCATAATGCAACTCCTTTTTTACTCATCGAACAGCCACATTCTCATGGCATCTTTATGAATTTCAAAAAAAGAACATTATCATGTACGCACTTCTCACTACCACAGCGCCGTAATTTCAAAAAAAACTTATCCGAATTTTTGAATTGACGTCGTATCCCGCCATTTTTGTTCAATAATAGTATTGAAAAAAATAAATATTTTGTTGTTTATAAATATCGAGGATTGATATCATGGGTGTAGATAAAGTCTTGTATGCAACTGTTATAATTAGGTTTTAAAACACTCATGTGATACTATTATCACCCACATTCCTATTTTAATACCTCTTATTATACAACAGTTGCATAAATAACTATAATATCACAGTTAGTAAAGTTTAGGACTCGTGTAACGGAGAAAGTGTGCCATTAAACAGACATAAATTGACAGTCCGGGAAGGTGCAGGAATTTTATAAAAAAGTCTTCAAACTGGGAATCTTAATTATGATCTCACGTTCCAAATACACGCTTGCATTAGAGCAGTTCTTGTATCCTAAAATATTTTTTTTACAACCGTTATCGCGGTTTACTGATATTATGTTATCTCCATATTTTGGATCTGCCCGTGACCAAAGGTGCTGTAAAGGATTGCGATGAAATCCGTAAAAGTAGTTTTATATCAATGTGTTATATTCACATAAGCATAAGAAATCAGTAAATAGAAAGATTATTATGTACCTTCAGTATATTGCGCAACGCAGTGATTTATGTGTGAACAGTAATAAAATATTTTACGTACGTTTTCAGTGTGTTTCTAGAAAGTACCAACCATTAAAATCTGCGTAGTATTGAATGCATTGCGAAATTTTCCGCTGTCAGTCCAGATAAACGCTTGTTTGACATTTATCTAGATACCACGTACGTAGGTACAGAGTACAGATGCATGCCAATTTTATCAGAGATATGCAATGCTATGTTTACCTGATAACTCCACTGGCGTATTTTAGAAGGAATACGTGATCAATGTCATGTACATTAATTCCATTTGAAAAAATAAAACGCTTGGTCACACATTAACACACTTGGAACACATTAATTTGAGCATATTATTGGTTGGCGGCAGGATATTTGACAAAGCATTAGTTTACCCCCTCTCCCCCTTGACGGAATAAAAAGCAGAGTTCACAACTAAAAATATCATGTTTTTCCAGTGAGAGCTGCTGCACGCTGGCAACACGTGTCATATTTTTGACAGATTTGACAGCTGTCAAATTACATTGAAAGAAATATGGTCTATTGTTTGTCTAGTCTGTTTGATGATGGTTTAATGACTACGGTTATAATTAATGGTGTACTTCAACCATGCAATGTATGGTAAGCTGTATCTTTGACATTTTCTTCTGCGTGATTATAATTATCATTCCTCATCATGATTGCAATATAAAATGACTAGAAAACACGGTGAAAGCAAACAGTGAACTTTCTCTGCTCACCCCCAAGCGATAGCTGGTATTATGTTCACTAGCTTGAGTTAGACGATAGGTCGCTAGCCTTAATTATACTAAGATCAACCAAATGGTTAGTTAGTCGAAGTTTATTTATAACTGACGAATACAAAAATGTAGTCACAGAAACTTTATATGTCTTCGTCAGTTAAACGATAACCGATCCAAATATTTCAAGTTTCTTAAAATCTTATACTAGCATTGAAATTAAACAATTAAATTAAATCTTATTTTAAGGACGTCTACCTGCGGTCATGTATGATGTAAAGGTATCCAAAACGTCGGGTCTACCTTAATATACTGAATTAAATTAATGGATTAAATCTTTGGTTGTGGCTTCATTTGATGCAAGTTTATCTTCCTAATTGTGCTCTAAACAAATATTGCGGCGATTTTAAATATATCTGATATAATATTTAATTATGTTGATCGCTAACGCAACTTTATAGTGATGTTCCTATATTCGCGTACCTTAAGATGAATCCCCAAACGATTGTTTTTTTATTTTTTATCCCCATAAGATAAGTTATATCCTTTGTTGAAAGGAAAATGGAGGTTCTATCTCAGGGGAGGCTTATGTAAAGACACGGGTTCGTAGATAATGTTCTAAACAAGAATAGGTATGTATACAAATTCTAACATACATGATACGTATCGTATACTGTAAGGTATTAAGTAATATCTTTGACGTAGATTTCGCAGCTGCGGTTGACCGAATTCCGTCTACACTACGGTACGCAGATTTGGGATGGAAAGAAATATGTATATCTTTATTGAACTAAATAGAAGATTTGTTTCCTACTGATGTGTTGTACTTGATTTTAACCACGCCTTTATTTAAATAAAATACGTTGCCCAACTCTATGTTTATCTCCGGTGTCGTAAGTGCATTTTAAAACATATGTAAGTTCACAATGCGTTTTGCATTGTGAATTTATGTGTTTGTAGGCCGCACATATATTTGTGCCGTGCGGGGATCAAACCGCGTCACGCGGAACAGAAGTCGATTGCGCGTTACTGCACCGATATCGCATCAAAACTATGAAGCTAAAGACTGGACTGACCATTTCAAAGTTATGTGCGTAATTTACATGATTTCACATGATCAAACGGTGAAGGAAAACATCGTGGTCCCTGGTCACCCCATTAAGTTATCACTTGGATGTAGTCCCCATTAATATTGGAACGATGTATGGAATATAAATTCTTGCGGTAAACACGGTGTTTTCGCGAAAACGCATGCGATTACTCTACATACAAGCCAATGTACAACGGTACCTACTTCACTCAAAACATGTTTATTGTTTTAGATTTGTAGGTTATTTTGCCGTCTTTGTTAGATAAATAAAGTTGAAAAAAGCAATAAAAGGATTTTTGTAATGCAATAGTAAAAGTTGTTCCTAAATCCCATTCTGCAAGAAATAGATTTTCATCTCGAACTATCGATCAATAATATATATATTTCTTTTAAATTTTGTTCGTTGGTTGTTTTCAAAAGTACACCTAGTTCGTATCTGTTTTATTCAATAAAAAGATCATTGTAATATTATAATGATTCTATTCAATATTAATTACTAAAATAGTAATTCATATTATAGTAAGCCTACTTATAATTAATTTTGCTTTTGAATGACTGACATCTTCACCTCTAGAACTATGATCGACACAAAATAAATACACATTATCTTGTATAGGAAAATTGGGTTCAATAACCTGAACCTAAAGACCCAGAATACTACACACAAGACAATAAAAATACCTGTTACCTTTACCGTCTATTATATTAGCTTCATAACTTATATATCAGTACACACTCAAAAAACACAATAACATTCTTGTTCCTTTAAAAGTAACTTTTAAAAGCTTAAATTGACTTTCAATACACCCCAAATACTCACAAAAAATTCCGTAAGAATTTCAATAAGTTGTCGATACAATACAATTTTGTCGGACAAAAAATCCGACAAGACAATTTGGTTGTACGACACCTGTCCTTCCGCACAGCTGCCCGACCACTGCGAAAATGTTACAATGAGTTTGTTTTTGTACTTATTTTGACTCGTATTGTGTAGTAAATAGTGTGTTATCTCATTTAAATAAAAAACACGTGTATTTTTTATTTAAATATGTTCTAATTCAGACAATTTTGATTGCGTAAGAGCTGAAAAAATAAATTACTACTTAATTACTTAATACTAACCCACTGCTTGGCACGGGTCCCCTCTCATTTGAGAGGGATTATGCTATAGACCACCAAGCTAGCCTAGTGAGGGTTGACAAACTACATGCCATTGAGAGAATTTCTCAGACATGCAGATTTCTACGATGTTTTCTCTCACCGTTTGAGCAAGCGATAAAAACACACGTAACTTAAAAAAGTCAACGGTTTGTGTCTTTAAATGGAATAAAACCTTCAACTTTACAGTCCACTAGTCACACCGCTCGGTTATCTGAGCGCTAGGGTTTAGTCCAAAGTAAATTCCTAGGGTCTACTATAATCACGAAGTTATTTAAATTGACTGGACTAGACGTAAAACGGACAATAGAATTCGCGGTTAGTTTACCAAACTCCGTAACAGCCTTACAACTTGCTGGAGTCTTAGGGAGCGCACACATTGTGACACTCAAACGTTTGGTATGTACATTGATTGATTGGTGAATCAATCAATCATCATGTACATACAAATATATATATATATTTGACGACCTGATTAGTCCAGCGGTAGTTAACGCTGCTTTCTGTGCTACGGGTCCCGGGTTCGAATCCTGATAGGGACAAATGTTTGTGTGATGAGCATCATACATTTGTATCCGAGTCATGGATGCAGCTATGTATAATAAGTATGTATTTACAAAATAAAGTATATATGTAGTATATCAAACTTCTAGTATCCTTAACACAACTAGATGGCGCTGTGTCATAATTTCCAGAAATATTTATTTATTTATACCACAAGGGTTGCAAACAAGGTTACGACCTGCCTGATGGTAAGCGGTTACCGTAGCTACAGACGTTTGCAACACCAGAGCTGGCACTCGCGCGTTGCCGACCCTGTAGAAACCGTTTAGGTTTCTTAAAATAGGAAATTACTAAACTGACAGCAAATGGAATTCCCATGCCGTCGGAATATATGCTTCTTATGTAATTGTAACATAATATTGAAAAATATTATTTTTTCCTTCCTGTGGCTGTGTTTACCGTAAATGGTCTAAAACAATGGAATAAAAATAATATTAATATACCATGATACACTCTGTTAATGTAATAAATTTACTTGCCTTATTTTGACTTATGCCACGATGTAATTAATGTAGATAGATAGATAGAATATACTTTATTGTACACCAATAATTAAAGTGAAAAATGAAAAATGAAAATGAAAAAACAATACAAATTAAAAATTAATCAACTTGCAAACAGTTTAAAAAGGACATCAGAATATTTAAGTACACATTTCATTAAATTATGAAATTGGGTACAATGTAATGTAATTCATGAATAAGGACGATTGCCTTCTGGGCTTCAATACAATATTTTATACCATACAAGATATATTTTACAGGCCTAGCCCGTTGTTTGTGAGTGTACTAACAACATTTATTAATGTAAAAACGACAATGTTGCCAATCCATGTTTATTTTTCTGTGTGAAATAAGATTATTTGACTGTCGCCGTATTTGTGTGCGCACCCTAGGATCTATGGTAATGGAATTACAAAGTTCCACCGTACCCCTCGAAGCTAAGTCGTGAAGATACCGTCACGAACAGATTACCGGGCTTAAAATACACTGGGAAGCGACAATTTGTTGTAAACATTCAAGTGAAGAATAGGGCTGGTAGGATTTTATTAAGCTAGTTTTATCAGGCAGTATGTTTACGTAGGTGTAATAGATCCTTTATACATACATACACTCACGCCTTTTTCCCATGGGGGTAGGCAGAAACTACAGAATGCCACGCGCTACGGTCCCTGCATACCTCTTTTGCCTCGTCCACATTCATACATCTCGTCATGCACGCGCGCCGGTTATGAGACCTATGTGAACATGTAGGTAATATTATAAAAAATCATTCGTTCATTTTAAAAACTGTTTTGCAATTCTCGCAGGTCATTGAGAATGACCTTAAAACACTAGAATAGTAAATATTAAGATGCAATGTTTGTCTTTGTCAATTTTCAAATATTCGTGAGTTGTACTACGTTTTGGCGGACAAAGTTCACTTAACTGCAATATAGTCAATAGACCTAGGGTTAGGTTAGACACCCAGGATTAGGTTAATGTTTCCTTTTATAAACTTTTTCTTTTTCAAATTTAAAGGAATATATTTTTCCAACTCAGCAACTTACCCTTCCCAAGCTCAAAACTAACTTACGAAAATAAAACACATCATAACTTGACTAATTAAATTACCAACTCCAAGAAAAAATAAACTCCTGACAGCCCTGCCAACCCCTGGTTGAACCAAACGTTTACACGTGCGCGTGAGCATCAACACCACCTGTCCGCTGACCCATTATAATCATAACGTGTTTGTTATACACATAACTCCATAAGAGGTTCGTCATCCAGTCACGGATATGTTTATAAATATTTACCCCTAAATTAAACATTGTAAAACTGTCAGATAGTTCCCCATCCCTGCTTTTATTGTAAAGACGAGTTAGGGCTATCGCTACCGCTATATGATAACTTGTTTTTTTTGCGAATATATTTTCATCGAAAATACAAACCCAACTATCATCATCATCAACCCATTAATGTCCCAATGCTGGGCACGGGTCTCCTCTCAATTGAGAGGGATTAGGCTATAGTCCACCACGCTAGCCTACTGCGGGTTGGCAGACTTCACATGACATCGAGAATTCTTTCAAGCATGCAGGTATCCTCACGATGTTTTCCTTCACCTTTTGAGCATGTGATAAATACGCACATAACTTCCGACAAGTCAGTGTTGCGTGCCTTGGGTTCGAACTGGAGACCTCTGACATCTCAGTCCACTGGTCGCACCGCTAGGCTACCACAGCTATAGTGAAGTCAATGTAGGTTAAATTTAATTAACTCTTTCTGAACGTCAATAATAAATACAGTTCCCAAAAATACGTCCACAATTCATCAGCGTCTTGAACGGAATATATCAGCTTTATTGAAGTCTTGAAGTTTACCACCTAACTGCATACCTATCATATACCCATAAATTGCAGAATCATCTCTCAATTAACAGTCATTAATATAGCTAACTTCGATATTTTGTCTCATCCCTCAACTCTTGCCCATCCAATGGTTGTCATAAAGATATTGCTTTTATCAATAAGAATGCCTCTTTTTACTATCTGTGTATACCATTTTGTTGTGTGTTTTTGTTTTTGTGCAATAAAAAATATCTATCTATTATTAAGTATGTACTTCTATTTCTACGGAAATCTGTAGGTACCTATTTTTCTGTCTTCAGGACAACTAATTGAATTCTTGACCCGTTTCTTGAACATACACGTTACCATCAGATTCCTTGTGAAATAATACAATGTATATCGTCAGATAATTTACAACCCCTGAGTCATCTACTGAACGTGCGCTTGCGCAACACTCAACACCATCTGTCAACTGACCCATTACACTCGTAAGATTCTCTTGTGGGGTTGAGTAGCATGGTGTATTTACTTTCCAAGAGACAAGATAATGAAAGCGAGTGTCGACATCTCATCGCTAACAGTGTAACGCTGTGTCTACGCTAGGTGAGCAGAGCACGACCGAGACACGTATGGAGCACGTGTTCAGTGTAGGCTTCCGAGCCTCGAAAGAGTATACTTCGAGTATTCGACAAGTACTCAAGAAGTCAAATCAAAGGGTTTTTATTTCAAATAAAGTTTTTCTAACATTTATGGAACGTTAAGGATAAAATCGCACGGTTCCAAGATGTTGATCTTATGGGGAAGAAACGATAAGAAACTCCATAGACACTCTTTTACAATAAAATGTACCAAGGTCAATATTTATTTATCTTAAATCCTCAATAGTCAAAGTACCTAATCATAAATAACAAATGTACATGGTTATCACACAAACATTTGCCCCTTCCGCAGAAAGCAGACTTTAATACAGCTGCGTTAAACGGATCGTCTAAGACGAGTACCAGTATATCATTATTCATTGGCAGATGGATAAAACCACTCTTGTAACTTGGTCTGGACATAGAGGCAGGCCTATGAAACGATCTTTTAATTATAAATAAATCATTGCTGTCGACGTGAGGGCGTCGGCGGCGCGCGCGCATCGACATCGTCTGTCAACTAACATAATTTTGTTAATGTAATTGAAACCATGTTTCTTGTCATGTTTTAAAATGTTTACTGACTCTTAATGCTTTGTTGGTTTTGGGATTCGTTTCTTTATTTTAACTGACTCAAAAAGGTTAGAAAGATAATGATTTCTTACACCTACGCGAATATAAGATGTACTTACTAATTACGTAACTTCAGTGTGCCTGTGGCCATGAATCCTAAAAAACAATCCGTAAAAAGTAGTAATAAGTATTTCAAACATTATTTTTATGTTTGACGACCCAAGTCCATAGGTAGTTAACACTGCCTTGTGTGCTATGAGTCCCGGATTCGAATCCTGGTAGGGACAAATGTTTGTGTGATGAGCATAAACATTTGTATTCGAGTCATGGATGTATCTATGTATAATATGTATGTATTTACAAAAAAAATAAATTATATCTATATGTAGTATATCAACCGACTGGTATCCGTAACACAAGTCTCGTTGCTTAGCTCGGAACTAGATGGCGCTGTGTCATAATGCCTAGGAATATTTATTTTATTTATTTATGTTTTATTTAGGACAAACCAACTCTTAATAATATTCTCCTCAGTTTGGAAATCAAATACTCATACCGCTTAATAAACAAAAATAGCACCATTTAGATCACGAGATCATATGTATAACAAAAAAAATACAATCGAACATTCGATTAATCATAACATTCATAAATACATTATAATAATTGGATACATGGTTCCCTCCATGGTCAAATATGTTACTTCAAAAACTAATAAATTTTATTTCTTTTTGTTACAGGTATGGTTCCTTCACAAATGTATTAACATAATTTTGGTGAGTTATGTGTGATTATGGAATTCTGTGTTTATTTAAAAGTATCATTAAGGTAATAATAATAATAATAAATCTTTATTTTCAGACCAGAGATCCATAATATAGTAACATTAATTCCTAGAACTAAAACACGTAATAAAAATAAAAAAAATAAAATAATAATAATTACATAATATATCTGAGTGACGGTCTGTGTGCCGCTATCCAGTGACACATTATTTGACCATCTACTCTGCCGGCTACAGAAGCCACGAGACTGTTGGGGCTGTCGCGCACCCGACGCGCTAGTGACGCGATTCGCGCACGCAACAACGAGCCGAAATCCGGGACGCGTGCTTCCGCGAACATCCCCGACGCGCTACAGAAGCGCGGCCACCCCAACATAACCCGGAAGGCATTATTATATTGGACTCGCAAAGCCCCGTACGAGCCTAGTGTGTAACTGACCCACAGGGCGCACGTATACAGTGACTGGCAGTAAGCCTTAAAAAGTGTTATTTTCACTTCTCGCGTGCAACGCGCAAACCTACGAGCCAGCATATTACACCTGACTGCCAAAGCTCTACGTTCCCTTTCTATATCATCGTCATCCGACAGCCTATCGGTGACCCAGTGCCCCAGGTATTTAAAACGCGTAACTCTTTTCAGCGGAACTCTGCCTAAGTTAACCGGTGGAACAATATCGTACATTTTATTTTGCGCCCTAAACACTAAGAGCTCGCTTTTAGTTGAGTTATACCTGAGACCATGAGCCATCGCATAGTCTTCACAGATTCGGAGGAGTTTTCTTAGCGCATTGATCGATGGGCTCAGCAACACCATGTCATCCGCGTATCTAATGTTATTTAAACATTGTCCGTCAATGGAGCAACCGACTTGGGTGTTGCTGAGCTCACATATCAATCGGTTGAGATAAAAGTTGAAGAGTCTGGGTGAGCTAAGCCCCCCCTGCCTCACTCCGCACTCCAACCCGTACACATCCGACATTACACCTGCCCATCTAACGTAGTTGGACTGGTTGCCATACCAGTACTTCAGTATGGCAATCAGTCCTCCCGGTAGGTTCGTATCATGGGAGAGTTTTCTCCAGAGGCAGTCATAAGATCCTAGGTCGAATGCCTTCGAGAGGTCCAGAAAACATGCATAAACAGGTGTTTTCCTTGCTGCGTAGTATTGGACAGTATTCTTGAGACAGAGGATCGCAGTTTCAGTCGACAAATGGGGCCTAAACCCAAATTGAGCGTCATGTAGGGTGATATATTTATCCAGCTGCCTATCAATCAAACTGTCCAACACTTTCGCAACAATGGTCGCCAATGAGATAGGTCTGTAGTTGTTCTTGTCACTCGTATCTCCAGTCTTATTCTTTATTATAGGAACAACAATCGTTTTCATAAGGTCCTTTGGAAGATACGAGTGACTCATACATAAATTGAACAAGAGAGCTAGGACACGTGGTAAGTGCTTACCTCCATTTCGTAAGTGTTCTGCGCTTAGGCTATCATGTCCAGGAGACTTACCCCGTTTTAGGTCCTTCAATACAGACCCAACCTCCCCAGCAGTGAACAGGATATGCGTGCCCCTGAACCCCCCCCCCCAGCAGCCGACCCACCTGCCGAAGGACCCAGTGGTGACTCTGTCCTAAACGAAGTCATAAATAAGTTGGCAATAGACTTAGGGTCGCTCACGCCACCAACGCACACTGGCAGGGTAGACTTGTGATTCAAGTTGTTTGTGGCTTTCCAAAAACTACTAAAATTTTTAGCGTCGTGATGACTTGCAATTTGTTCATCTTTAATTGATCTGCATTGTTTTGGCACCACTTCACTTTATTTTTAAATAATTTTCTGTATAGGATCGATCCTACCCATCGATCTATATTTCATAAATTTTATTTTGTGTCTGTCTCTAGAATCGTAGCTCCTAAAATGATGGACCGATTTTTATACTTGATCGTAGTTCTTAGTTATTCAAAAACATTTGTTCAACCATTTGGTGAACATTTTTGTATAGGTACACCAACACAAATGTTTTCGCCACATGTGGCCAGAAACTTTAATATTTGCCGAAGGACATGTTGACGTTGCAAAATACTTTATTTTTATGAACGCTTAGAACTATTTACTTAAGTACAACCTTGGGGGACCATTACTGCCGACCCACTAATTTCTTAACTTTTACTTGAACAGGAAACTTCTCGTAAATCTCTGTGTGTGGTCGCGTTTGCCGGTCATAAATATTTTACGACGGATCGTATATATTCGAGCTATAATAATATAGTAATAGACTGTTAACTACATGAAATATATGCTTGTGTTTAAATAGCGTTTGTTTATCAACATGTTTGTAAACAAGTTGTGTCTTCATCAACAAGATTATTGGACCACTGGTACACAAATACTAGACATTGTAATAACACTAATTTTCATTTTAATAACTAGTATTGGTATAGCATTTATGACGCTGACTGTACATATCTTTAAAATAAAATAGTACAACCATACTTAAAAAGTAAAATTGTAAAATGGAGTGAAATATTGAAATAAAACTACTACTTTTCAGCATCTATATACAAATAATATCAATATACCGCGATAAAATCCGTAAAAAGTAGTTTTAATACAATGTCTAATATTCGCGTAAGTGTAAGAAATCAATATGGCGTGAAATACATAAATACAAAATTGCCTATGCGATTTTCCTTAGGCAAAGTATTTAAATTCAGATCAGTAAATAAAATATTGCTTTTACGTGTCAAAGTAATAACCTCATGTTTCGCAAGTCGGTTAAAAATTCCATGTCGACACATCAATTTGCATCAATCAACATCTGTCGATTTTACATATAACCTAGCTATATGGGATAAAATACTCTACAGTCAACGCCTTAAAGTTTATTTTGTCTTAATACTCGTTCTGGCCATATAATTTGATACAGCCACAAATGATTGAGTTAAGGCTAATGTGGTTGCGGTTCCGTAGGCTCATATTTGTCTTTATATTTTATTTGCGTCAAGTATTAGCAGATTTCGTAATGTGTTTCATGATTTCTCATTTAACACATCAAATTTAGGATCAAATATTTGCAGGGCCCTATATTGTTATTCACGATGTATCATTTTCCTCAATTCTGTGGTAAATTCTACTCATTTTTTTTTCTTCCTCATCGTGTTTTTTCAAACGTCTCACGCTAGGAATTTCTCCTGTACTGGTGCGTTGACAAACACCAATATTGCTAATGCACAAACACCCAGACCCGCTAAACTACCTGTTAGCCAATTAAACATATATATTATGTATTTATTCCGTGCGAGAATTGAAACCGCGATGCACCGCCTATGAAGCCGAACTTTCCCGTGAAAATCATCATTTACTCATTTGCTGTCACACTGTTGGGCACTTGTCTCCTCTCATCTGAGAGGAATTAGTTTGCTCCACATAATCACTCTTAAATGCCACGATGCTAGCCTCGAGTTGTTCTTTCTTAGCAGATTGTAGAGTACTTATTCTGAATGTTTAGCATGTAGCGTTAATAGTCCTGAGGATTCAGAAGAATCTTCTCTTACAGGATTCTAACTACCAACATCCTTACTTCCTTAATAATATTATAAATGTGAAAGTGTGTCTGTCTGTCTGTAACCTCTTCACGCTATAACCGCTGAACTGATTTAGATGAAATTTGGTATAGAGATAGTTTGAGTCCCGGGGTAGGACATAGGATAGTTTTCATCCAGGAAATCATACCTTCCAAGGGGGGAAAGATGGGTAGGAATAAAATTACTAATTTTACGCAGAAGAAGTCACAGGCAAATGCTAGTAAAAATATATAAAAAAGACATCAAATTGTTTCTTATTATTAACAAATGAAAGACGTTTTCAACTTGGCCAAGTTTAATTTCACTTTTATACAATTTTATTTCAAATTAAGAGCAAGCGCCGTGGGTTAATAAGCTGTCATTGTTTCTTTTTTCTATTATCTATTCAACAATGTCTAGTTTTTTCTCGTTAGGAAAGAAAAAAAAACAAAGTGAAGGTCAAATAAAAATGTCTAGACTGAAGTGAATGGAAATTAAATTAAACTCAAAAGAGACTAGATGCCTAGCTTTGTGTAATACGTTTTGAAGACTGCCGAAATACAATCTAATATATAAAATTCTTCTGTCACGGGGTGCGTAATAGAACTCCTCCGAAACGGCTCGACCGATTTTGATGAAATTTTTTGTGCTTATCCGGTATCTATGAGGATCGACCAACATCTATTTTTCATCCCCCTAAATGTTAGGGGTAGTCCACCCCTAAATTTTTATTTTTATTTTTTACACAAAATATTTTTTGTATTTTTTTTAGATTTGGCATTAAAAAATACATACAACCCTAAATTTTCACCCTTCTACCACCAACCCCTAAAATGTGGCAAAACAACGTTTGCTGGGGCAGCTAGTTATTATACCTATACTTTTATGATTTATAACCCTTCAAAATAAAATAAGAATATACTGCATTATTGCATATACATATCTTGCATATAAAAAAAACGAATGACATTTATCGACCTGAGAATCGAACAAACCCTCCAGAAATCTCTTGTTAAGGTGGAAGCTCCACGCTAGCCCGCGAAATTCAAATTTTCGTACGTTTTTTGCAATTCGCCGGTCATTGTCAGGCTGTACATTGAACAAAATATGATTTGCGCCTGTAATAGATATTTAGTTACAGAATTATAATCATTTAAATCAATAAAACAGCCCTCAAAGTGCATATAACTGTATTGATTGTCTATTTCATGAAAAAGTCATTCAATCCAATTGTATGCTATGTGAGGGTTGTATTGATGATATTAATGATTATAATTATGTAACTAAATACCTATTACAGGCGCGAATCATATTTTGTTCAATGTACAGCCTGACAATGACCGGCGAATTGCAAAAAACGTACGTTTGAATTATCGGGCTAGCGTGGAGCGTCCACCTTAAGCAACTCTTGCGGTCCCTAGACCATGCTGAAGCTAGAGCAAGAAGTCATCTAAAAATCTTAAATTATACTTTTGTCAAAAAGAACCAACTTCGAATGTTCAGAACTGGACTAAATTGAAATGAGACCACAAGGAAAGCACTAGCTTAAAAAAAAATCATCAAAATCGGTTCTGTGGTAACTAACAAAAAAAAATATACAGTCGAATAGAGTCTCCTACTTTTTTGAAGTCGATTAGAAAACCAGCACACTTTGATCGCTAAACATTTTTAATGGTTTTATCTTATACGGAACCCCAGCCCCGGAGCAGATGTCAGCACTCGCAGCCTCCAGTTGGCACCTGTTCAGCTACACGTCCGGACCTGTTTCAACTCGACTTGTTCCTTGTGCCTTTATTTTAATAGCGTTAAGATATGCATGGGATCTGAACAGGGCGCCTGGGAGAATGATTAAATTACGTGAAGGATGTCATTAAATATAAGTAAATTAAATGTAATGTTGGATAGTTTGAAAGTTAAGATCAAGTTCTAGTATAGCTAGTTAACTAGTTTTACTGTAGTTTGTTGGTTAATATGAGTTTAATTAATAAGAGTATTAATTAAATTGTAACTTTCTACGAAACTACACAAAAATCCGGATACATATTCTAAACTCAACTTTTTTATTTACTTATTTATATATTTATTCAGTCATTAATTGTAATATGTTCATAGGATTCAGTTTTCACGTTCCTCGTAATAATTGAAACAAAAGATTATCACTTTTCAAAGTATAAAACATTTGTGGACTAAATTTCTGGTTACGACTATAGTAGGTAGGTATAGTAAAAGAATAAAAACAGTCTCCTTGAAAGTCAATAATAAAATCGTGAAGTTTTATGTCTGCTTGACTTGGATAAGTAAATAAAATAGAAGGCTAGTTGCTTCATAAAACAATTGATACATTCACTCCCGTTTTGTGAGAAGGTGATATTTATATGCCAAATAAGTAGATGGTCGGTTAATAAACTTTATAATACTTTTAATAATTTACACGCGGTACAGTCAGGGTCAAATTATATGTGTGAACTATTAATCTAATATTATAAAGAGGAAAGATTTGTATGTATGTATGTTTGTAACGAATAAAATGTTACATTATTAGCGAGAATTTTATATTGTTTTAGAAAGATAATAGAGATCTATGTCTGCCTGAGAGATTCTCTTGATTACATATAAATCTGTCAATTCACACTAGACTACATTTAAATCTCTCTCAAAATTAAGAGGGAACCCGGGAGTGGGACGATAGATAGTGATTTTAGAAGAACTTTTTACTTAATAACCTTGCAACACAGTTTTCCGTGATTTCTAACTTATGCCGCGAACGCGACGTTCTCACAGGTAATTGCCTTTCTCGGCGCGCGCGCACCTCGCTTCGTTAGCACAAGGTCGCCTTATGTAAGTCTAATAAAATGTATGTACATACATAATTTATTATTATTATATGTATACGTTTGTGAGGCCAACGTGTTTTGTGTTTACAAACATATTAACGACTTTTTAATGTTTTGGGATCGGGGATCACGGTCGAATTGATATACTTAGGGCCTATTAGGATGGCGTAAGATATAGTGTTGTCTCGCTTCCACTCTTTTCTTTTCAACTTTGCAACCGCAGCAGTTTAGTATTCCGATAGACAATCCAAGAATCTCGAGAAAAGTACATAATTATATACAAAAATATAGCGGTCTTACAGAGAACATAAGGAACTAGTTCGAGTTCAAATTGCTTCATAATTACATAATTTTAAAAGAAGGAATAAAACGCTCCCTTATTCCAAATGAAACAGCTAAAATTGCTGTGTATAAAGACTTAACGTCTAATGTCCAATGAGAAACTATTTAAAGAGATTCTTTCGAGATTTTGAAGAATGCAAATCCACGTAAGTACACTACGACACAAAACTAATAACCCAATAATATTATAACTGCACAACTTTGTAAAAGAGCGAAACATACAATCAATTTTGAACCTTACAACTGTAATCTTAAAATTCTAGTTACATCACAAGAAAACACGTCTACCCTCCATCTTGTGTGAGTCTGATTTAATTACCGTCACGATGGCTATTGTGGCCGTATTTACTACAATTACGGTAGCTTAGGACTGTCTAGTCACGACACTAGAGATAAAGGCTGCAACTAGATGAATGCGGTAGATTACCTATGCGACATGATTAATTACCTCGTTACTGTTATAAGGCTAGATTGGGGAAAAGATTTTGCTAGAAGTCTTGGTGTTTAGAGCTTGTTCGTGTTATTACATCACGCTCGTATAGCTTGATGGAGAAGTCAGAGGTGTTCTCCAGGGTAGGTATTTGGGTTCTACATTATAAGATCCTGTAATTGGCCCTCTTTTTGTTATGATTGTAAATACAGGCTTAAGTCCACCATGCTTAGTGCAGCAGTGTTGGCAGACTTCACACCCGCTCTATAAAGTCTTTCAGGTGAGGTTTCCTTTTATGTTTTCTCTCATCGTTTGTGAGAAATACTTCAGAAGTCATTGGTACGTAACTCGTGATCAATCTATCAGCTATCTAGATGGATTAAAAGTACATGCAGGGTCTTAAATGGAGCATACATCTCATCTATAGAATTCTCATTTATAGAATACACCTGGGTGCCACAGAATATTGTATAGATTAGTTCGTAAGGTTATTATCATTATTTTTTTATTTTATCTGTGTACTCGGGTGTCCTTTATAAATAAATTTAGTTTTCTTTCTTTCTTTCTTTCTTTCTTTCTTTCTATCTAACTCTTTTAGGTTCCTTTATTTAAGTTTGGCGCTGAGGTTGAAAGAAAAGACTTGATGATAGGCAGACAGATTGTTGAAATGTAAAACAAAGGAAAATTTGTACGTAATACCAACCATTAGTTCAATTAGGCACTCCTAACTCCAAAAAACGACAGTTATACTTTACACTTAATTATCTTTTTTAAACAAGCAACTCCACTCAGTATAATGACGCGCCCTTAACATCAAACAAAACCTCAGCAACTCGGAAACCTGCGGGATAAACAAACAAAAACTATTTTAACACCTCCATAACTGACTTTGAACAGCCATCAAAGGGCAACTTAACTGTTTGTAGTTAAAAAGTTATTTTTGGGAGGTTACACTGTGGGCTTGTTTGCTTTAAAGCTGGACAAAATGTTATACATATATTTTTTATACCATCACGGCTGTATTCTCCAAAAGTTAGGTAGTGGTGTATTGATATACACCAACGTTTTCATGTATAAATGTATTAGGCAGCGAGCCGGGACACAAATCCAAACGGATCTGAAAATTTTATAAAATATCCAATTAACACTTTGCTTGACCTACCTGTAATTGAACCCAGAACTTCAACTGTAAGTAATTATAATATTTTTAAAAACCAGTATGCTTGTGACTATCAATACTCCATAAGTTCCGAAACATAGGGATTGAAAGTGTATCCATCATTATCATCATCATCATCATCATCATCATGAGTTAAAATTCGTAAATATAAGAAATCGGTTAATTTTATATCATTTTATTAAAATCATATTCCAAATCGCTCTGTAGAAAGTAACATAGTTTTCATTTATTTACTTTCAATTTACTTTTTATTTTGATATTCTTAATGAACAATAGGTTTCTTAAACAATGACCACTTAAAACTTAGTAATTTCACTCTCATTAGTAGTAATTTAAATAATTAACCTGTATCCTACATGTTTTAATAACACACACAACGCTTGAGAACTAAAACAAACCTATTATTATTTATTTAGCAATTTGTTTTAAAAAACAAAACATAAATCTCATTTCTTTCCCAGGTTCTAATTTATAATACTTTTTACTGCCTTACCAAGACTTTTTTGTTCTGAAGTAATTTCGATCTAGCACACATTGCATTGTATTATTTTTAGGTTAGTAATGTTTAGTGTTCATGTGTTTGATTTTTTATTTGTTTTTCTATATAATCTACCCTACGTTGTCAATAAGGATAAATTTCAGCTGTTTGAAACATACTGTATGCAATAAGTATAGAAAAAAACATTTCAATACTACTTCAGGCAAATGCCAACGTATTTGATACTTAAGATCTAATAAAAATCCACTTTAAAACTCCCTTTGATATCGCTTTGAAATTTAATACTCTACTGATCATCTTGTGTCGCAATCGTTTGTACTTTATGAGATAGTTCAAAGCAGACAGACAGATTAAATGACTTCAAATCAACTATTATTAAGACTTCATGCTATATAAATACATTTCAAATAATAATTTATCCCTTTATTATCCCTAGCGTTTTCGGACGTCCGACCGGAGAAACAAAGTCAAAGTAAAATGTCAAAATTTCAATTAAACCAGTATTACAGATACTTTTGAAATGTCGAAACTAGTTGCACCCGGACACAATCACGTTTTTTGGTTGTTGCATGTGCTGTTACCTAGACGGTGCCCTTAATGGCTTGTCTTTTAATTAACTACGGCTTGAAGAATTATTGTTTACCCAGTTTACACTGGAAAAGTATTAAAATGTATTATTATATATTTTCTTTATTTTCATAAGTTTAATGGATCACTCAAAGAACCTATCGCACTGATAGATATCCTCTTTCGTGCCAAACGTTTTTAAAACGTAGCTTAGTTTGTAAAATCTTGTCGTGTACTCATTATGAGGTGTGGGGCCGATGCCAAGACACGACAAGGGGTGCGGCATTTGTTTTAAAAAGCACGCTCTCTGTAATACTTAACATGTATATGTTTACTTGAAATTATAGAATAATCGACGACCTCTGTGGTCTAGTGGTTCGAGTACCTACCGGACTGCTGATCACGAGGTCGTAGGTTCGATTCCCACGGGAAACAAATATTTATGTGATGAATACAAGTGTTTGTGTTCGTCTGGGTGTTTTCTATGTATTATAAGTATGTATTAAAAAAAAAGTATATAAGTATTGTATCCATTGTCTAATACCCATGTCACAAGCTCTGCTTAGTTTGGGACTAGATGGTGCTGTGTAAAAATGTCGCAGAATATTTATTTTTTAATATGACGTATCAACACGCCTGTATACTTGGGAAGCAAAGAAGTACAGTTATATTCCCTGTTTATATTAAGCAAGTTATGGTCAGTAACCGCGCCTAAACTCAAATCCCAAGCTGTTATGCAATTTTCTTAGAAATAATCTTATAACACTCAGGGTCAGAAATATCCCGCCGGGGTTGTGGTGCATGCTTTTGCGAATCCCATGGCCCCGGCAATAGGGTTAGTGGCGTTGACGGGTGCGGTTTTTTAGTCGGTAAACGCTTAAGCGGAGTCCGATACACCCCGTCGCCTCCCCAGGCGATGGGACGGTCCGTAAAGGATTTTTCCGCACTTAAAAAAAAAGGGTCAGAAATATAATAAAATCGTTCGGATACCATTAGAACTGAGGCAACAATAGAAGAAGGAATATATTTGGAGTCATTTCTGTCCACCTATAGGCCCTCATCTTCTTACACAATAAGAAAGAGGAAGCTTGTAGATTGCGCATTCATTGAATACAGTTATCTAAGGTTTGATCTTTCATGACTTAATCAATATTTAATACCGCTCATCCTTTTGTATCCACCATCATAAAACTATAGTTATTACGAAGACAGATTCCATTGAGACATGTATGGGTAACTAGCGTTTACTCGCGACTTTGTCTGCGTAGAACCAGTAAGTTTATCTAAACTTTCGATTCCACATACAAACTTTCCTTTGCGCCCTTTTCAAGAATGATTTCCGAGACAAAAACTATTATGTGTTCTCCGGAACTCCATACCATTCTTTCCTGAAAGGCCAGCAACGCATTTGCACGTCCTCTGCTGTTGCAGATGTCCATGGACGGCGGTGATCAAAATCAAAAATCAAAATCAAAAGGTTTTTATTTCAAATAAACTTTTTCAAGCAGTTTTAAAACGTTATGATTCTAGTTGCACGGTTCCAAGTCGATCTTATGGAAAAGAACCGGCAAGAAACTCCATAGACACTCTTTTAAAATAATGGGTATTGAATACAATGTTCAGGCAATGGTGTGCGAGGTCAATGTAAAAAATGTAATGTCTTAAATCATCAATAGTCAAATTAGTAAGAACAAATTAATACCGTAAGCATAATTCTTCAGACATTAACTACATTGACCTAACATTTACAGTAAAATTTTCAATCATTATTTTGATCATTGATCACTTACTATCAGGTGAGCCTCCTGCCCGTTTGCCCCCTTATTTCCATAAAAATAATACATAATTTCATCTATATCGGTTCAACGGTTCAAGTGTGAAGAGGTAATAGACAGACTGACAGACAGACATACTTTTGCATTTATAATATTAGTATGGATAAGTTGACTACTAGTACTAACACACCTCTCAAAGGGAAATAAGATATTTCCAGCCACAAAACAGCATAAATGGGGTCAGCAGAAACCATCTACATGCGAATACGTTAACTATTGATATGTTAATGAGTATTGAGAGGCATGTAGGGCGGACCCATTATTGTCTTTACGAACTAACCTAGTGTGATGCTAATTTCGTCCTAGATAAACACTGCTCGACGAGAGCGAATTGGTCATTTGTTAAGAAAGTAAAAAGTTGTTTGCATTTTTTTTTTGTCTGCAACCTCGCGTCGTTTTAGCGCACTGTGTACAGTTATCGCGAATGTGTTTTTGTTTTTGTAGTGCAGTGAATTTTTTTGTTCTTTTTTTGTAAATAGTATTGGAATGTGGGACTTATGTGGGAGCTTTGCTCGCATGTAATATATAAAAACGTAGTCTATGTGTTAATTTAGGTAATAAACTATCAGTATTCCAAATTCCATCCAAACCCGCTTAGCGGTTTTTGCGTAAACAAACATCCAATACATTTCATGAGACCACAGTCACAAACTAACACAAAACAACAATTTTCTAAACCAAAAACTGTCTGTTATTATTACACAATATTAACGAGTAGTGCTCACAAATTTCACAACCGTGGACAAAGATTTTGGAATAACGACCCTATTACGTATAATCGCGAACAATTGGATTTAATATTCCGAACAGACATTAGCGACATTGAATATTTTTACCTCCCCATTTTTCTCGTTACAAGGAAATTGTAAAATCGTCTTTTTGGCTACTAAATCGTTTTGCCTTCAGGTTAAGGCTAATTGTAAGGTCGGCAAAAACGGACGATTCAATTCTATTGTATTGTAATTGCTAAATAGACGAACCGATCAGCGCAGTGGTAATAAATGCAGTCTTTTGTGGTTTAAGGGTCCCGGAAGGGACAAATGTTTGTGTGATGGACCTTGATCCCCGAGCTTCAACTGAGAATTTTATAGAAAAACCTGATAACACTTTGCTCGACCTGGAAGTCGACCCCAAGACATGCTCAGCAGTCGCACTTACGATGACAAAACCAACGAGGCTGTATTTCCCAATTTACATTGACCTATTCGTTTATGAGACTGATAATAAAACGGATATAAAAGAAAAGGATGTTAAAAAGTAATTTAAATGCAAATTGAATACATTATTTCACATTCAAGACGGAAAATTGCAATCGAAATTGATTTCAATTACCATTATAATAACGTTGTTATTGCTCCTTTAATTGCCCGGGTAGGCTTGTGCTTTATGTACAAATATATAACGACTGCTCATTCAAACAATTTTATAGAAGCGATTTGTAGTTTTGACTAATTTTGTCAAAATAAATGATTAGTTGAACTAATAAAAATAAATAGGCATATTTTGTAATCACATTTTGTACACAACTTACAATTGGCACACTAAATTCGCCTAGCAAAAAAAAACGTCGGAATAAAAGCCCTTATCTGGCCATACTAAAGGCTGATTTTCCTCAATAAAGTACATAGTCCAATCAATAACGGCAATACGAAAAAAGTAATTACCGTCAAGCCAGGGCGATAAAAACCTCGTTGGATAATGCCGTCAGCCCAAACCTTTTCCGACTGTCCCTATTGTTTAAAATCCCCATCGGTCCTGGGCAAAACATTCTTACAATGAATCGAGTCGTTTGGGACGGAGACAAAAGGGGCAAATTGTTGCGTTTAACATGAAATTTCGTCCTTTTTTTACTGTCTAGCGAAATAAATTATAAAATACTAGCTGTTGTGTCTGCTTAAAGTCTAAAATTAATGTTATCATAAGTTGGACATAACTAAGTTAAATTAAAAACCAAATAACCCCCGAAGGCGGTCATCTTAGATAAATTTCCATCAAACATAGCTTAAAACACTCCCGAATAATTCACCTTTGAAACAAAGAGAACAAAATCAAAATCGGTTCAACCGTTCGGCAGCTACGATGCCACAGACACACACGTCAAACTTATTATTATGTCGTAAACTTATTTACGTCGGGGCTTAAAAACGACACAAAGTTTCATTGAAAACTGTTTGTTTGTTAAGTTTTTAATTGTGGACAAACAACGTGACCCGACATTTTTACATGTAAAAAAAATATGATTTTTTAAACTGTTTTATAACCTAAAAAGTCTACCTTATCTTCTAATTTTTTATTTGGTTCATTGTGATCCTATTTGCTTTCCACAGTCATCAGTAGTTTCTTACTTTATACGAAAATACTATCCATAGACTAGACAACATCCTCAAGCCGATTTCCGTCCACTACAACCTCGATAAACAGTATTAACTACCAAAAAAAGGATCTTCTACGAAGCATGGACTATGAATAAATTTCTTCACATCATTATCGACTGACAAATCCTGGAAAAAATATTCAGCTGCCGTCCATTCAGTTCATTCATCATGTATGAACGTGCCATGAATATGTTATTCAAATTCGGTACGGCCTGGCAATTTAGTGATATCTGATTGAGAATTTTTTGAAGGAATATCTTGCCAAGATGTCTCTTAAATATCTTCGGTGGCGTTTTGTGTCTTCGTTTTCGCTGATATTGTACCAATGGGTTTCCTGATGTAGTCGTTTGTTATTTCGAAAGATAACATAGTAATCGATTTTGCCCATACAAGACGGTGTATGTGTGAATTGCTGGCTTTTGGAGTTTTATCTGACTTAACTATTCCATTTTTCAGTTAAGTAATACGAAACAATTTGTTTACTAAAGTAACTGTATTTATATGTATGTTATATAAAATTTAAGTTGCTTTGTTTAAGCCTGAGAAGCTCAAAAAGTTTTGCACTAAGTTATGACCTTAATCACGGTGGCGCATGGCGTTCACTAGGGGAGGCCTATGTCCAGTAGTGGACGAATATCGTCTGATGATGATGATGACCTTAATCTGTGCAGACATTTTTGACGCGATGTTTAACCCGCTTCATAAATAGATCTTGTCAATTTGTCGTCAATTTTTCGTGTTGTTCATTTCTCATCCTTGAAACCACAGCAAATCGTGGCAGGTTATAGCTATAAAAAATTGGATACTAGTATAGTAAAAATATATGGCCACTTGTCTTATTTTCAATTATCGTCATTGTTATTTTTTCCCTGTCGGACCCTAACGAGGACACTCTAAGAAAAAAGAGGGTAGAAATTCGATTTTAATTGGTCATACACAACCTTGATTGGCAATCAAAACAGTAAGGGGTGCCTTGCTTGAGGGAAGAAAAATAAAAAAAAATATTAAAATGTTTGTCTCCCTTCAATCCAGTTTACAATAACAATCATCATCCCATATTACTGTCCCAGTTTGGGCCCTGGTCTCCTCTCATTTTAAGGTTTTCTTATGCAGGTTTTCTCACTATATTTTCCTTCACCGTTTGAACAAGTGACACATACCTACTCAGTCCATGTACATATATCTACAGAATTAAGAATTGAGCAGAACAAACTTTTTTGTTTCTTTCTAGCTTCATAAAGTCAATGGCCTTAGGATTTAACTCGACACCTCACTTATCAGACCACAAAAGCATTATCACAGGTTCAAATTCAATCATGTTAGGAGCAAGATTATATTGTTGTATTTCAAACAAGCCGTATTCTCTGTCATGGTACTCGAAGATCCGATTGCATTAAAATGGATTCAGATTGGATACTTTCGCCAAGCTACGGCTAAATCCTGACACACCTAATAAAACACGAGGCATTTTATGCGCCTACAAGCTTACGAAAGGACGCGTAAATGTCTTATTAAATCAAGTTTTATTTTATTAGAACCTAATTCTAAATATCCCCCGGCTAGATGGAGTGACGACCTAAAAAAGGTAGCGGGGATAGACTGGATGAGGAAGGCGGAGGACAGAGTGTTGTGGCGCAGTTTGGGAGAGGCCTATGTCCAGCAGTGGACTGCGATAGGCTGAGGCATCTAAATATCTAATTGTGATTATGTCTGCTATTTTTCGGTACTAAAATGGTATATTGCTGGGCATAGGACTTCTCTCATTTTTGAGAGAGATTAGTCCACTACGATAGTGCGGGTTGGCAATATTATTATCCCATTATCCCTGAGGCATGCATGTCTCTTCACGATGTAGTCTTTCACTGTTTAAGCATGTGATAAATTCGCACGTATGGAAATGTCACTAGTGAGTTGGGGATTGAACTCAAGGAGCTTTGACCTCACAGTGCACTGGTTATATCACTAGGCTATCACCGTTTCTATTGCAAAGTTTTGAAAACTCCAAAAGTAAATAAAAATTCTGTCATTTCGTAAAAATCGGCGACTTTCGCTGTAAAACTAGAAGTCCTAAAAAAGTGGTTTTCTATACTTCTAGGAAAGATGAAACATAACTAACAAACATAAATTAATATATAGAACAGCAATATCTAATTACGACGTACAATGTAATTAAAGGGCGGTATTGTGTTAATAATCTCGTTATTATGAGATAAATCCTTATTATCTGTGTATTGGGTACTTATTCGCGGGCTTTGATAAATAATCGTTTCATATATTAATATGTTTGTATATAATATACATATAAATATAAACGATTGCGCCTACTATCCATACTTTATAGTTATATTTTAATATTATAAAAGTGTGTCTGTCTATCTGTTACCTCTTCTCGCTGTAACCGCTGAACCGATTTAGATGAAACTTGGTAAAGAGATAGTTTGAGTCCCGGGAAAGGACATAGGATAGTTAATGGGGTCTGCCCACGTGCGTCTTCCGGTATGTGGTCACCACTCTAGAACCTTCAAGCCCCATCGGCCGTCCGTCAATTATATTGAGGACCTTTAATCTTCTAAATATATATAACTCAAAGGTGACTAACTGACTGACATAGTGATCTATCAACGCACAGCCCAAACCACTGGACGGATCGGGCTGAAATTTGGCATGCAGGTAGATGTATGCATGTTGAGTGGCGTGTGTGTGCGTATGTGTGCGTATGTTTGCGCCGCCTTGCTGTCGCTCGTAGTTATGGGGAATTTGGAGAAAAACACAGGTGGATCTCGGCGATGATCCTGGCCGGGTCGACGCGAGCCTGACGCTTGGAGACCTAAAATGAATAAATTAATTATTATTGTTTTTGTATATTTTTACTACATATGTCATGAATCTTTATTTTTATTATTATTATTTTCTATTATTTTTATTTTTATTTTATTTCAATGCAATACAATTCAATTTATTCAATATTTTATTATAATTATACCCACCCATCTGGTATGGCCTACTTGTGAGCGCAACGTCTCGCGTCGGAACATACTAGTAGAAACAAGAAATCCACCTATGTCTCCATTACAAATTGACAAAGCAATGTACTTAGGTCTGAAACAAAAAAAAAATACATCGTCTCATCATACACTGTACAATGACGGTATGAACGGTACAAACTCATGAATAATAATAATTTAAAAAAAAAAACACACCCTCAAATTCTCTTCTATTTATTTATAAAACATTTTATGCACACTTGTACAGTTTACTTTTATAAGTCACGTAGTATATTATGTATTTATGTATGTACCTACAACTGCCAACTACATTGTACACAATATAAATGCTCCATTATTAGATATATATAAATCCCATAATTTTAGAATTTAATATTATTAGCACACGTGACAAGCGCTGTGACCGCTGCCGCGGAGCGAATGCCTATGGGATTGCATTCCATGGTTTTCGCTCACCTACAGCCCGCTATCTTTTCAAGTACCTACACACATACAGAGCAATCGCTGCCACTTTTTTTTATTTATAATCATACCTATTATGTATAAATATATTTTATGTATTTTATTTTATCTTGATAATATTGTAATTTATTCTTCTATGTACGTTTATTTATTTTAAAAGAACTGTTTTGTCACCCGTGGGTCACGCAGGTCTGGTTGAAAACCAGCGCCAGGCAATCTGTCTGGCATATGCTGAACCAGGACCTATTCAGCGCAGTCATGGGGCACACGTTGTTATAAATCGTCTGTTTTGCCTTTTATTTTATTTTGTTTTTTTTGTGCACCATTTATGCCTGAATAAATGTTTTTCTTTGTTTCTTTCTTTCTTTATGTTATGACGTAAGCATACGCTAAGAAAGGATTTTGATTAATTCTACCCCCAAGGGGATAAAATAGGGGATGAAAGTTTGTATGAAAACTATACCTTATTAATAATAATACTTCTTAACGCGAGTGAAACCGCGGGCAAAAGCCATTTCTAATATAGCTTTTCATTGGATTAAAACACTAGAAAATGTCAAGTGCCTTTGATAAAGAACTTTAAATATTAAAAAATACAATAGAAACTATGTAATGTATCAAACAACTAATATCCGTAACACAAGCCTCGTTTGCATAGCTCGAAACTAGTTGACGCAGCGTTTTTTATATAAATGTGGCGGTGTGACTGTTTGCTTGATTGTAATGTTAATGTACGGAATAAACACTTTTTCTTTCTTTCTGTGGAGTTTCGAAAGTAGTGGCAACAATTACGCCACACGGAAAATGCCCTGTACCAAAACACTTTAAGTTTACGTGTGATTGTAAATGTAATCCTATTTGGGGTCTTTTAGTGTCCCACTACATTTTATGACCACGCCGTATAGAGAGAATGGAACTTGGCAGTGTAAAATTGCTTCGTAAAAAGAAACTGCGTAAAAAATAGGGAGAAATACTTATTTTCGATAGCACACTTAAAGTAACAGAGGGTTTTGTGTGTCGTGTAAATGATCTCCCCAACTTTTTCTTCGATTATTGTCTATTTACGTTTGTATGTCAGGTTCATAAATCAACGTCTCAAACAAATCTATACACGGAAATAAAATTGAAGTGTCTATTTGTAACAGTTTTTATTAAATTATGTGAAAGTATATAACTTAGAAAAAAAAACATTTATTTAATTTTTCGTCTTCGTTTGTTACTGAAAATTTGTCTACGTAACAGAAAAACCCAATTACAATTGCAAACACTCCAAACCTCACGCTTGTGTTCACTAGACTATTGAAGCAATTGCTGACTTCAATACTACGTCCAAAATACTCGAAAAAAACATAATAAAAACAAAAAACAACCATGACTATAAAATATTTAAAATACACACACGATCAACTAAATACCTAACTCCACTAACAGGGTGGCTTCCCCAAAAATCGGGTATCGAAAACGCTGCAAAAACAATTCTCCCGTCACGGGCCCGCGGCCCAATCGAGCGGAAATAGTTTATAGCCGACATTTGGTACGTTCACCTCATTCGGTAACGCACCGCCATTGCGAAATCACTGTTTTACTTCTTTCAGTAAACTAGAGGAGCAAATACGTAGTTAATGTGTACTAAATAGTTTGAATAGGTTTCCACTGAAAATATTTATTTTTCAACGGTTAAAATCATTGGAATAAAACTTTTTACTGTAATAGCGAAAAAGTGTAAATTTATTATAAATACATTAATTTGAGTTTACGATTATAATTGCCAGGAATTCGTAATGCATTATATTATTGATGCAATTGATAGAAAACAAAAAAAAATTTTTTATTTTCCAAATAAATTACGTTTAATCCGCAATTTATTTATTTGCGGACTAATTGCATGACCTGAAACAAAATAATTACCCAAATATTTTTTATTTAAATTATAATTTACGTAATTATAATTGCCAGTCGAATTTAATAGACAAAACAATATAATTTCGTGACCATTGATTGATATAAAATTTATTATTTGTCGGAGTAACTAGGTACAAGTACAACTGTGGCGGTTGACTCGAGTTAAAAAAAAAGTAAGAATACTTAGCTTAAGTACTAGTCGATATCTCGGAGACAGCGGAAGCCGGGAGAGCGATGTCTTCAATGCGTCGGCTAGACTGAGTGTATATACCTACGTATCTATCTATATGTATATTACTCTGTATTTTATGGCCCTGTTGTGTAAATTGCCGCTGTTTCTGTGTAGTTTCCTGTAGTACTTAGGTATAAAGTGGCGTATCACATAAAGAACAGAGAGAAAGAGAGAGAAGGATCTACCCCTTCTACTCTTCTTCTGTCAAGGTATAATGTTAGTATTGTATACTTAGTAATAACCTTAAGTTTTACTAGTTTATTTTACTTTTTAATAATATACATAAAAAATATGATCAAATTAGTATTTTTTACTATTTTTTTATTATAGATATTGATATAAACTGTACTAGATATCAGGAAAATATAATAAACTCAAATCATCATATTATTATAATAAAGGTACGATGCCCTCCATCAAACTCCATTGACAGATGTCATTTTGATATTGACAGCTTCACTCTCAAGCCGAACCATCAAATACTGACAATACTCCTCCATTCATCAACTCCACAGCACCCAACGTCGGTAATTATCCTTCCCTAATAACTATGTATAGTACATTGTATTGTTATTTAATAGTTTTTTTCTATTTCCTTATAGTTTAGTCTACCAATGGTCCTTAATTAATGTTAACATTATATTTTTGGGTACACATTAACCAGAAGACGATTAAAAAGTTAAAGAAGTAATGTTTGTAGATCCCACTTTGAGAAATTGAAAACAAAAATATACAAAATTGAATTTAAAAAGTACTTTTCAGCCTTTCGAATTACAAGTATCTTTTTATCGATACTAATATAGTTTTTTTTTTTTTTATGAATAGGTTCCGAAACTACTAGAGAATATTATATTATATAAAAAAAAAACAATTAGGGATTCGTATGAAATCTTCAATAATGTAACCCAAACTGTGAAAAATTCACCAAATAATTTACCCTTTACTGTGATGTGTCTCGAAGTTTATAACTTTTTATTATTATTTAATACCTATGTATATCTACGCTTACGAAGTCGGGGCAGGGCGCTAGTCATTTGTATTATATTCATTAATTCACAAACGCTTACATTTACATAACATAAACATCTTAATTACAGCAATCAAAACAAAACTAAAACAAAGAAGGCGATTCAAAGAGGCTAGCAATTTTTGTCCCCAATCGTAACATTTTGAAGGGTCGAGACCCAATTGTGTTTTATAACAATAACACGGAGAAACAATACGCATACTGGTGAGTGGCGACCTTAATAACAAGTGATGTCATTTGTTATGACGACCAAAACGTTTTGTTTAATAAAAAACTGTTCGAATTTCAAATTTCGCTGTATAAATGAGATGCCATGTTCGTATTTCAAATTTGAAATTAGATTTTATGTATGTAAACTATTAATCATTATAATATTATCATCACATCATACATTCAATTATGTAATTTAAAAAAGGAAACGCGGGTAATTTTATTTATTTAGTCCAATTGATATTTATTTTGTGTCGTAGTTTTTATTGTTATTTTCTGTACAGATAAATAATTTATCTTACCTCAATTATAAAATTTCATATAAATCAAATATAAATCACTGAATGTTTTATTGAATTAAATCTTATGATAATATGTCATATGTTTTATATCTTATTTATTCATATCATTGAAATAATTAAATGAGTACTTTTTACACGCATAATATGACCGCAATAGACAAGTAATGTCGATAATGTCATTTACTGACCATAATGCATAAAGTTCTACATAAAAAAGATAGGTAAGTAAACTTAAGAGTCGACGTAACTTATTAGCTAAATCTACATTAAGTCATGGTACGCGATTCCATCAGAATAGTGAAACCACTTATCTAAATGTTAATCGGTATATCCGTGACAGCAAAAATATATTTCTTATTAAAAAAATATATTTTTATGGATTTTATCGATAAAATCCGTTAATAGTAAATTAGTTCATAAATGCATTAATTATTACTTTTATTCGTTTATGTCTCGCAATTCGCGGCCTAATGTAGCATCGGCCTTACGCATCCACATTTTTGACATTAAAAAGCATTTAAGAAAAAAAAAACACTCCAACATAAGTCACCGAAGAAATTGCAATTACCAAGCACAGTTTATTTAAAGATCTGCAGCGCAACCACACAGCTCTATTTTAAGTAACAAAGAAAACTAAGAGCACTCAAGTATTCCGCCTGTGTGGAGCGACGGCGACGCGGCGACTACATTTAGCACTAATAAATCCAACAGACACTACCGACACCGTTGGATGCATGTCTTGTTCTCTATTTAAAAACTGCCTTCGTCTTATTTGATTTCGTTTAGGGAAGTGCAAGTTGCGGGTAATGTAACAGGGTTGTGTTATGTTAATGGTTTAGTATTGGCTGAAAAATGTTGATAGTTAAAAAAAACTTTTGGAGGGTATAGCGGGTGATTGTGGTGTGATTACCAGTGTATTGTCAAAGTCAAAAGGTCTCGAGTACGAACCCAAGGCAAGGGATTTTCGGAAGTTACGTGCGAATTTATAACATGCTCAAACGGTGATGGAAAATATCGTGAGGAAACCTCGATAGCGTGTGAATTCTGCCAATCCGCACTAGGCTATCGTGGTGGACTATAGCCGAATCCCTTTGAGAGGAGACCCGTGCCCAAAAATGGGACTATAATAAATTGGGTTGATGTTATAGGTATAGGGAGTGAGTGGTTTCTGTACTACAAGTTGCGAATTGAATTCCCGCACGGGACTATGTTTTTTTTTACATAGATATAATCTATGAAAGTGTCTCAAAACTTACTAAATTATAAATTTAAACTTCCTCCATCGAATTAATTTAAAATAATTTATCCAATCTGTTTTCCTTTCATTTCTAATATGCTAATGGAAATTAAATCTTCTATTAATACAGAGATAACTTATGAATACAGTAAAGCTCTTGATCGCAAATGCGTTAGTCTTGTACTGTTAAAACAAGTCTTTCCTAAATCCGGACAGACAGTGTCTGAAGTTGGTAGACGGGGGGCCCTCCCCCTACTTTTGAAGTCGGCAGTCGGATTTGCTACATTGGCATTTTAAATGAATTTTTAAATATTTAAATTATTCCCGATTTTGTTTTGTTTACGGAGTATATTAGTCAGTTTCGAGTTATTTTGAATGGTGTTACTAATGATACCAAAGCTTTTGTTGATGAAATAACGTATCATAACATACCATCACGCTTATATCCGCAAAGGATAGACAGAGCTGTAGTGATTTCGATCCCATTGCATACTGTTACGTATATTAAGGAAGCGCGGGAAATGCGGGAATATGTGCAATCAAACCGCGAGTCAGTTGCATACTAAATTTATTACCTATATTGAGCTTTTACAAAGATGGCGGAATTGTCGCACGCACACATACGCAATCGTGCGCACGGAACCTACACTATGAACATTTAATACAATAGGTACATATCCAACACATACTAAAAATAATAAGGTACTTAATCATATTTTAAACGTTTGAATGGACCTATAATGCCTGTATTATATTATATTTGGTCGCGGGCTTTATATTCCCAGGAACAAATATTTCTATGACTAAAAGGCTAAAACTACTTTTTATGAATTCCATTAAATCGATTACAGCATCATGAATGGCAAGGAAACTATAAATTTCTATTTGGACGACCCAATTAGTACAGCGGTAGCTGACGCTGCCTTCTGTTCTATTGGTCCTGGTTTCGGATCACGGTAGGGACAAATGTTTGTGTGATGAGCATAAACATTTGTATCCGAGTCATGGATGTATCTATGTATAATATGTATGTATTTACAAAAAAAAGGATATATGTAGTATATCAAGCAACTAGTATCCGTAACACAAGCCTCGTAGCTCGGAACTAGATGGCGCTGTGTCACAACGTAAAAAAAAACATCTCATTTGTTCTAATTTGTTCTAACGAATCCGCGAAGTCCATATTAAAACGATATCAAAGTTCGTCTTCATTCATCATAGTTTTTATTTTAATCGTTTTTGTTACAAAAAGTTCAAAAGATCAAACTTATGGAGTAATGATGCTATCATTTCACTCACGTTCCCCATGTAACAAACCCCACGATATCGTGACTGATGGGTTATGTCATTGTATGTCAAATGTTATCTTATAGGAAGTTAATTCAATCACATTAAAATGTATTATTACAACATGATTACAGTGTAGAGAGTCTGTGTGTACGTTTGATCATCATCAACCCAATGTCCCACTGCTGGGCATGTATCTCGTCTCATTTGTGAGGGATTTGATTGTAGTCCACCACGCTAGCCTGCTGCGGGTTGGCAGACTTCACGCGCCATCGAGAAAATCTCTCAAGCATATAGGTTTCCTCACGATTTTTTCCATGATCGTTTGGGTTATGATAAATACGCAAAGTCATTGTTTCGTGCCTTGGCATCGAACTTAAGACCTTCGTCTTCACAGTCCTCTAGGATATCACAATACGTTTGATATCATATTGTTAAGATTCAGCGCAAGAATTATCCCCATTTTTCTTATTTATAATCTGGTCTTTTAACCGACTTCTAAAAGGAGGAGGTTATCAATTCGACTGTATTTTTTTTTTCATAAAATAATTTTGCACATAAATGAACATCCTACTTATTTATTTTGTTTGTAAACAACAATATACATGAAAATGACACTAGACTAATTTTAGTCAAAAGAACCCGCAGGCGCCTACCAGTATAATTATGATGTACTGTATTAGTATGATAATTGATTAATTACAGGGTTATCAGTAGTATTTCCTGCCACCGTGACCCAAGCTCCGGTCCGGTCTGATAACTCACTACAGATTGAATGGTTAACTTGGGACATAAATATATGAGTTATGTTTTGGCGCCAACACTAATTATAAACTTTTTCTTTTTAGATTTTTAGTTAAATATATTTTTTATCGGAAGACTTTGCGTGGTCTCCCCCGGAAAGGTAGACTGACTGGTGAAGGTAGCTGGGATCCGCTTGATGCGGGTGGCGCTGGACCGGTTGTCATGGCAATCCTTGGGAGGACCGATATCCAGCAGTAGACGTCTAACAGTTGATATGATTACGATGATGATGATTTTTTTTAGTTGTGGCCATTCAGTGGCTGAAATGTCATCACGTAAACATATGCTTTTTGAGATTATAACGTTTGGAGGAGAGAGGGAAAGGAATAGCGAGCGAGAAAAGCTACAGTTTAACCTTTCTGCTTAGCCAGCGTGGTTTTTAGAAAGAAAAAAAGGTTTTTACTTAAAGTTCATTGTATATTGTAACGTATCAACTCTAATTACAAAACCAAGCATTAACCAAACAATTACCAGTTTAAAGAAAAACATCAAAGCCCATCAGACGGCCGCCCACCCATCCAACGCCAAGCCTCGACACCTACCCTCTGTAAATCTCATCTGACGCGGCCGTATTTCAAAATGTCGCCTTTTTACTAACACTAATAAATAAGCGGAGACGGTACTTACGAGAGGGTGCATTCAAGTTATTTTGGGGCCACCCCACGGGCGCAATAATCACCGCATGGCGTTATGTACTGATCTGGAACGATGATGACGTATTGCAGCTTTTATGGGGTTCCACATATTCCTTAGATTTCGTTACTTAGTACGTTATTTCTACAAAGAAATAGGTATAAGTTTTATTGATTTTATAAACTTATTTGAGAGGTAGGGCATAGTGAGATTCTTCACTCAAACTGAGCTGCCCGACTGGAAAAGTACCTCCGCCTTACAGAAGACCGCAGTGAATCAACAATAGTTGTATTTCTGTGAGTGAGTAAGGGTACCAGAGCTCGTTGGGGGAGTGATTAGGTATTCTGACAGCATAGGCATTCCATTTGCTGTCAGTTTAATAATTACCTATTTTAAGAAACCTAAACGGTTTCTGTAGGGGTTTGGCAACGCATATGCAAGCCTTCTGGTGTTGCAAATGTCCATGGGTGGCCGCCTATTCGTTTGCCCCCTTATCACCATAAAACAAAAACTTATGCGAATGCTACACATTGAAATCAAAATACGTAAATCCCTTAACAAACCTCAACAGTTTCTACAGGGTCGGCAACGCGTGAGCGACTCCTCAGGTGTTGCTAATGTCTAGAGGCTACGGTAACCGCTTACCATCAAGAAGATCGTAAACTAGTTTGCAACCCATAAAAAAGCTACATAATAGCGTTTCTGATTATAATAACGCACTGTATTGTATAAGTAATGAAATTCAGGAAATTGATCAAAGGCAGGGTGAAAGGACCATTTATCGTCCATTCGCTAATTTTGTGTTACGTCATATTCTGTTGTAAATCTATAATCTACCGCATTTCCACCTCCCGTTGTGTAATATTCCACGCGAGAGTTGCTACATTAAAGTTTACTAACTGGTAAACTTTTGCGGTTAAAACTACAGGCGTGAGCGGGCCTATATAATCTGTTCTAATTCTAGCGGCCGAATATAATCTGTCTTGTATGTAATAAATAATATTATTTTACTATAAAGTACTTTAAAAATATTATTTAGGTTGGGGTAATGTTGTACTCCAAACTGTTGAAATAACAAGCCACGGATTTTTTTTAAGTTTACTGTATCCAGACGTAATGACATCACAAACGTCTTCATTATACTTAACATTGAAACCTGTTTCAATGCAGACTTTGTATTTTTGCGGAATTCAGATATTTAGATTACTATTACTCTCTACTGTTTCCTGATCTGTCTTCTAGAAATCCATCTTATAACTTAAACCGCCATCTTAACTGAACGTAATTCAAACTGGTGCGTTTCGCTGCGCACACGCCGCGCGGTAATTGGCCGGTCGCCGCCTTTGATCTCGCCGCGCACGAATTAGCACTCCCGATTCGAAATCCGAACGATCGCGTTTCCGTTTCCGACGTCTTTTTGTTTTAAACACCGTGTGAGAAGTTAATGGAGCTTTTACCCTAAAAATGGGACACAAGGTATGTTGTAAGAGATGTGGGATATAACGTATTGTAAATTTGCAGGATTTTGGCTCATAAAATACAATGGCTTTCACTTCTTTAAAAACCTTAGATTAATAAGTTAGACTACTACATTAGTCGGAAGAGCGGAAAATGAGTGTGTGGTCCTTTTAACTTCGATTCCTTAGTGGAATAAAGTTTTTGCTAAGTCAATAACAATTTTAAATTTTGACCACTCGTCCCAAATTTCAAAAGAATCTAAAATCATCAATTCAATCAATAACCTAACAACCTGCAGATCTACCTATCCTTACCTGGATAAAAGCATAATGCTGTATCATGTTATTTTACATAACTCATAAGCAAATTTAATCCACCATTAAATTTAAACAACACGCGATCCCTAAAAAAGCTTTTCACACATAAAAAGTTCCATTGATATCTATTGCTTTTTCATTATGTATAAAACCCCATGTCGATCGCACGTTTGTTCCGCTTAGAAAATCAAACACCAACTTGACGTTGATATGCTAAAAAAAAGCATGGTGTGTTTGCGTGTGAAATAGTAATAGGTATCAATTTAGATTAATAAACGATATTTTCTGTACATAGGGTGGGAAACACTTGGTTATAAAGGAAGGAAAATATTATTTTACGACTTCACACAAATACACTGAAAATGAAAAGAAAATATTTTACCATTTTTTCATTTAGCTATCATTTGAGTATTTTGGAGTTATTTCTCGACTCTTCATAAATTCCTTTTTCAGATTCATAAATCTAGATTTCATGGTCTGGAAAACTCTAAGTTTATCATGAGATAAAAATAGTGCCTTCGTTTAACTTTCGAACTTTTTCTGTGATCAGATTTTTGGTCCTTCTATACGAATCGGTAGTCTATATAAAAATAAACTGGCATTTTTATTATCTTCAATTTTGAAGTAGAAAGCTTGGTGAACAAAACAAATCTATCAAAATTCACAGCTTTATCAAATCGCAAATAAAATTTACCAATTTATATCTGCCATACACAAACAAAACCTAAACGTTCCCCATCCCTATTCACTTATTTCGCCCAATATGCCAAATCAAAACGAGCCTGATAGCGGTTTACGTTTGCGCTCTATTTTTTTAAAAGTTACCTCCTTCCGCCGACTGTCAGTGAGAAATGGCGGGTAGTGGCTTGATTGACGTGGCAGGAAGCGCGGGAAACGCGGCGAGCAGGGTGTTGGGCGAGCGAAAAATTACGCGTCATTCTGTGGCAACACTGAGCGTGTGATACGTCATGTTTATCATATTTTTCATAATGTTTAAAACATTAGAAGAAGCGTGTAAATATACGTACTTTTGGTACAGGAAAAATTACTCCACTTATAATGGGGTCGGAATATTATTTAGTCCGCAAATATAGTTTTTTTTCTCATTAAGATACATCTATGAAATGTATCATTAATGTGAATTTCCTATTACTGGGTTTGCGATTTTAAAACATCTCATTAAGGTCTAAATTCCGTAACCATCGTAGCATTTCTATTACTCTAGGGAGTGTCTTTAAGTGGGGGATCGAAATGGTAAGCGACGAACTATTCCCTTGCGGAGAATTACAATGTTTTAGTGATGCTTGTGAGTCCCTGAAGGGACACCAAGGACCAGGGAGTTACTAACATCCTCTACAGAATAGAAATGTGTATGTATATTGCATATATTACACATGTTTTGTGGAAATAGATTCTTTAAATAGAATTTTAGAAACATAAGTACATGATAGGTTTTTACAGTGTCGGTAATGCGCGAGCGATACTTCTTGTGTTGCATCGTTCATAGGCTACAGGAACCGCTTACCTTCAGGTATAAAAAAGAATATTTAGTCGACTGACTATTAAAACTATGCATTCCTTAGAAGGTCTAGGTCTTTCCTTCAAGATATTGTCCCAAATTCGCCATCTTTGCAATATTATCAAGATTTAAATAGTCTGTAAATTCAATTCGGGTGCTTATTGATTACGAAAGAATCAATAATAGGTTTGATATATTGCAATAGAGAAGGGAGATTGAACGAGAGGTCATGCCTCTCGTTTGTCTTTGATTAATCGGATCGTGCACTCGATTTGATATTCATATTTGTCTTTAACCAGTGCGCTAGACTTAGTCTGCACATATACTTTTAAGTGTCTAGTAATTATCTGTGCTCAAACTTGTTCCAAATGCAAAATGAACAGAAACCTTGTACATATGTGCATCGTTAATAGCCAAATAAAATTTGTTGTCGTCATTATTCGTTCGAAAATGTTTATTTCTGGTATTATTAAGCCTATTTTTAATACGTAGGTACATTGTAGATTAACGAACTTATATTCCTTGACGATAATTATAGTCACTTGCCATCTTCATAATTGAAAGTAATCGGCTCGACGGCTCCTCGTAATCCAAAACTAAGTATGTACGGCAAAAAGCTGGTCTGCAAGAATCTGAGGAAGACCAGTCCCAAAGCTTCAGTAGTTTGAATTATAATAAATTATATTTTTTTATTATCAGACATACATCAACATTAATCGTTTGATGAATTTGCATAATCTATTCGTAACTACTGTCAAAACATTCATTCAATCAATCAGTCATACGGTCGTTAAACAAACAAATTCGTGCGCATTCCTTTTTTAAATCGCCTTGAACATCAAGAACTACACTCAATATAGTGAAGTGTTTATTTCATCGATCTGTCATTGTTATCAAATAGTGTCTGCCACGATGCCATTCGATTGATCAATTCGACTTTATCGATTGATGTGACCTAATGTTGTGAAATCGATGTTTTTTCCACTATCGACGAATTTCCAGCACTACATATTATAATAGAATTAATTCTCACATTGTCACCATGTGAGAATTAATTCTATTATATCCTATATTATCAATTTACTAACACATACATTTTAACATTTTACTCGCATTTTACAGAGACCATGATTCTGTAAATTAGTTTCGGTGTTTCTTCACAGAAGTCGTCAGTTAGGAAACAGTTTAGTAAAAAGTGTCCTTAATGACCCTAAATTTATGGAAATAAAATATCTTCATCAATATCTAGTTTAGCTGTCTCTTAGAAAATGATATTCTTAGGAATTTATAAGTGGGAGAACTTTGACTAGAGTTTCAGAGTTTTTCCGGTGCTCTGTGTAATGTAGCCAGTGAGGTTACTAGTCAAAGGGGCCCAAAAACTACTGACGTCTCATGGTGTTGCTAGCAATCCATAGACTACGACTGCTTACTATATAACTGTCATAATGTTTCTTCGTCACTTCACTCACATTAAATAAATCTCCAGACAAATGAAAGAAGAAATCTTAGAAATCCGCGCAATTCAATTTTGGCACAGTGGTCCATTTTTCAACGGTTCCCGCTCAACATTTGTGTTTGTCCTTATTGTTTGTTTGTCATTTGTGATTTATGTTGGCGCTACGAGTTTTGACAGGCGCGGCGTAAAATGACAGTGACGGACGCAGGCGGAGCAAAGTTCTCAGTACATAAGCTACTTTGTGTACCACTTATCTTCCTGTAAAAAAACATGTAGAAGAAGATGATCCTCGTCCTCGAAGGAATAGTTCAATAGGAAAATGTAATTACCTAATTCTGTGGATGTAGGGATGGATGGAAGATGTTGAGTCTTAGGAGCGTTAAAATATGTAGTGAAATTGGCTTAATCGTAACTTATCCCTATTTTATTCATGTTTTCTTTATTACTTACGATTTACATACAATTATCTTATACATTATGAATTGAATTATGTGTATAGGCAATAACCTAATAATGTTAATTATATGTATATACATAATAGATACCTTTTGTGTTTATCGTCTTCAATTCACTTTAATGTTCTACTGCTGAGTCTCCTCTCATTTGAGAGGGATTATTGTACTATTGTCCACCGCATTTCCTTACAATGTTTCTTCACCATTTGAGCATGTGATAAATACGAACATAACTTCGAAAAGCGAGTGTGTGTGATCCTTGGGATCGAACTCGAGCCCTTTGGCTTTACAGTCTACTGGTCACACCACTAGGTCATTGCGATGAAAGTTAGGTAATCTATTTCCTACGCTACATGTGCCCAGTTTAGGTGCATTTTAATTAATATAAGTTTTTTTCTCGTTTCAGGTAAATTCCGGGCGTTACGTTGTTATTGGGTTACGTAAATATTTCAACATTTCTTTTCTGGACAAAATTTTTGGATCAACACGAATACGCTTATTTAGATTCATGATAATATTTAAGTTAGCAACGAATCTGGGATAATGAATTTAATTAACGTTTATTTTTGCTTGATCTTAAGGTAAGATGAAATTAATTACGTTTTCAACAATATTTTTTTACCTTCGAGCGTGGGTCGCTAGGTTTTTTTTAGAAATGGCGTATTTCGTAATAATATTATGCTTCCTCGTAGTATCATTTAAATAGCGGTAATATTATTAAAAATCATAAGGCAGATCTCCAGCTTGATGGTTGGATCACTTAGCTGGGTCAGCAGAGAATATATAGAAAAGCTATAACTTACACAAGGCTAACTTACACTAGCGTAAAGATTAGATAACAGAATAAAAACCTATCTATTGGACAAAAGGTAACAAAATACGTAGATATACTCACGCTCTTTCCTCATAGAGGTAGGCAGAAACTACAGAACGTCATGAACTATGATCCAACTTTTGCTTCATCCACATTCCAATAACAAAATAAAGCTTAAAATTCATCATTAAGACATTTTTGGTCCACTTAAAAGCATAAAAATTATGATAAATAGAAGAAATACTAGCCATTAAAATAAAACTACTTTTTTAACGGATTTTATCGCGATTTTATTTAATCCAGACGTTAACTGTAAAACGAAGGTAGATAGACTTATATAGGAGACAAATAAACTCTACAATATAATAACCAAAATATGGCAAATAACCGCCATAATATGCCAAACAAGATTGATGGCAATTACCCTGCTTTTACCTGCAACTAGCGGAGATTGATGGCGTGTCCCCTAAATAAGATATTAATTTAAAACCCTCCCCTGTCGTACCCTCGCCGACGAAACGTGATTACGCAGATCTTATAATGAATATTATTCAATATTTTAAACAATTCAAGTCATTTATAATCTTCGGAACAACTCTTCAACTTGGGGGAGGTAAGAAGAAGGTTTGTTTTTGATTATACACTCTGTTATTTATAGGTGTGATTTATTTTGGTGTGCCTTTGCGTTGTAAAGGTCCTCGGCTCGGATCCCGGGAACAAAAAAACTGGGAAGCTTTAGAAACAGCTGAGTACTAAGTACGTCAGATCAATCACGGATCTCGGCGTCTGCTTGCTACAGAACGCCAGATTACACGGATCCCGAATGATGGTAGTCGCTTAAAAACATCCATTTGTTTTGATTTTAACAAATTTGTATGTGCTTGTTGTTAGGCGAGGTTCATTAATTTCCATGATCCTGGGATTAAGAGGGTCTCGTGGTTAAATACAAAGAGTGGGCGAACCCAGGTCGATTAAACTGCGATGTAAACAACATTTGGAAATAAAAAAAATGTCCATCCAGATGGTTATTTTATAATATTTGGGGTAGATATACGGGGTAGTCCATCTAGAGCACCCGGCTGAATAGCACCCGCGCGAATAGCACCTCGCCTAGTCCACGAAGAGCACCTATCAATATTTTTGGCAGGTGCTCTTCGTGGACTAAAATTTATTTTTATATACGTGTCCACGAAGAGCACCTATGACACAGTAGCCTAGTGCTGGGACGTTTTTGTTAATAGGACGTTTAAAAAAAGATATCGATAACAACACTTCAACGTTTATTAATTTCAATATCAAAATTATGAGTATTTTTGGCGTGTTAAATAAACTCTATTATTATTTTTAACTTAATAGTTTTGAAGTCGTTTTTTTTAAACGCAGTTTTTTTTAATTAACGCGTCATCTAAGTAGAAATTTTGAGGGTTTCTCTCGATTTCTCAAGGATCCACTCATCAGATCCTCACAATTTTTATGGGACCACACGGAAAGCACCAGCTTTCAAATAAAAAAAGAATTATCAAAATCGTGTCACCAAGTCAAAAGTTATGAGGTAACAAACATAAAAAAAACACAGTCGAATTGATAACGTCCACCTTGAAGTCGATTAAAAGAATAGACCTAATTAGCTTTATTTTTCTATAAATATTCCTTTTCTGCCACTTACAACCGTCATTACCTAGAGAGTGCGACCGCCCCGTTTCCCCGATAACACGCCAAAAATACTCATAATTTTGATATTGAAATTAATAAACGTTGAAGTGTTGTTATCGATATCTTTTTTTAAACGTCGTATTAACAAAAACGTCCCAGCACTAGGCTACTGTGTCATAGGTGCTCTTCGTGGACACGTATATAAAAATAAATTTTAGTCCACGAAGAGCACCTGCCAAAAATATTAATAGGTGCTCTTCGTGGACTAGGCGAGGTGCTATTCGCGCGGGTGCTATTCAGCCGGGTGCTCTAGATTGATAATTGATTAGAGCAGATTTCATCATCATCATCATCATCACATCCACCGTTAGACGTCCACTGCTGGATATAGGTCTCCCCCAAGGAGCGCCACGACGACCGGTCATATGCCACCCGCAAACAGATTACGTGGTTGCCACTCTAGAACCTTCAAGCCCCATCGGCCGTCCGTTCTTCGAGTATTGTGCCCTGCCTACTGCCACTTGGCGATTCTTCAGGCTAAAGACCAGATTTAAACGACCTGATTTGACGACCTGATTTGACGACCTGATTGGCGCAGTGGGTGAGCGATCGGCTTGTGCGTCACGGGTTGCGGGTTCGATCCCCTCACGGAGCAAATATTTGTACGTTTCACAGGTAGTTGTTCCGGGTCTGGGCGTTTGTGTATGTGAAAACTTGTGTTTGTAAACGCACCCACGATACAGGAGAAAATCCTAGCGTGGGGCAACGTATTTAAAATAAAAAAATAAATTGATTTATTTATTAGACATATTTACAGAATAATCACAAACCTATACATACATGTTTCACTTAGAGCTAACTGCACGTGCTACTCCAATAACAAATATACTCTTCAGGGCTGCCAGATTGTATTGTTTGATACCAAATTGGTATAATTGGACGATGTATTGTATCCATGATCATTTGGTATAATTCGATACAAAAGCAAGACGCTCACAAAAAAAAAAGGTCATGCCAAGAAGTTGTCCGCTAATTCTGCAAAGGATAATCGAATAATCGAGGGATTTGAGCTAAAAAAAAAGCTCATCCGACATAGAATGGGCAGTATGGTATAATACCATCACATTTGGTATAATTTCAGATGCTAAATGGCATAATCGCGTCGTTGCTTACTGGCAGCCCTGATACTCTTGCAACATTTGCGCAATAAAATCATTAGGTACCAACAAATTTAAATGATTACCCGATTTTATTGTTCGCACAGGTCTCCAAATTTGGCAGTACTTTACTAACTCTTATTACTAACAGCATAACGTCTAAAATAGAAAAGTACAGCGACATATTAAATTCCACGCTGTAGGTAGTAGAAGAATATTTTGAAGGATAAAAGTATAAAATGGACGATAGAACAAGTAGGCGTAAATTGAGAAAATATCTCCCAAAAACAGCTGGTCGGGAAATTCATGTTTAATGCGCTGTACATTTCATATTAAGCTCGATACACCTGACTGTGGTGCAAGAGGTAACATTATCGCGATAATATTAATATTAAAAAGACAATAAAATATAAACTTTTCAAATACCTTGTCAATCTATTTACTAACAGTCCGCTATACAATAATCATGAAATAGTCGTAATATCAACCCTGTCTGTTGATTAACTGATTGCAGTTATATACAATTTTATTATGCAATGCTTATTCTGTTTTTTTTTTCTAAAGAACGTAATATTTTTTCCCTTAGCTCTGGCTGGCAATGGTTTGCCTAGTTTATACTCGGACACATGTTCACTTTAAACGCTGTTATGTTCTTTTATTCTCGGTAATTGTAAGTTTTTCACAGTCGAATATAAAACAATAATATATATTTCGCTAACGCTTACATCTTGCTCAGTTGCAAGGGGGCACAAATATGTTCAAACGCTGTTACAACCCGCGGACAGCAACCAACTTGGACGTAATGAGGGTAAACCCTAAAATGCTATGAGTAATACTTCCCGCTACCGCTTGTGACTTGTTTCAATACAGGTGGAGTTCACACGTTGGTCGGCAATTCGTTTATTACGTGACCTACCGGTCGCAATTTGCGCATTTCATTTTCCTAGTACTACTCTCATATACTCTGTGGGCCATAGATCGTATGGTACCTACGTGTATCTTTAGATACCTACTGATTAAACAGCGAGGCTGCTGAAAGCTACAAGCTAAAGTTGAAGTGCTCATTCTTAATTCTTGTAATAGGGGGCAATGATAAGCAATCGGTTACAATTCTAAGTTGCTATCGTAAATTTCGTACATAATTGAATATTTTAATGGGAACTTGCAACCTCTAAACCATAATTTGACCACCTAATTAGGCCAGTGGTAGTCAACACTGCCTTCTGTGCTACGGATCCTGGGTTCGAATCCCTGTAGGGATAACTGTTTGTGTCATGAGCACAAACATTTGTATTAGAATCATGGATGTATTTACAACAAAAAAAGTATATCAACCTTCTAGTATCCATAACACAAGCCCCGTTGCTAACTACGGAACTAGATGGCGCTGTGTCATAATGTCCAGATAGATTTATTAGACATTCGGGTAAAGACAAAGACAATTTAAGAATCGCTTTATAATTAAAACACCAACAAAATTAGACCAAGCTATAAATTATCATCTAACCACGCTACCGCTACCGCTTATGTCTTGTACAGTTTTCTACAGGTAAGGGTGAGGGTGCGTACCCTAACATACCCTGTTCTACCCCAACACATACTGCACCCAGAACTTCGATATTATTGCGGTAATACGAATAAATGTTGCGTCCTTTATCGCCTGTATTTGAAAACGTATTATAAAACGGCCTTTATGTTTTTAACAAGTTGTAACAATCTAACGTGCCTTTAAAGACGTATTGAGCGTATAGATTAAAAGGGATTAAATACCTCATAAAGGCGATTTACCTTTCATTTAATACTAGCCATTGCACGCGGTTTCGCACAAACCCCATTTAACCCCATTAAGTTAAATTTCCAAAAATCTGTTTGTAGCTAATTTCTCGTTTTAGAGGAGGTAGGGCATAGCGAGATTCCTCGCTCAAATTGAGCTGCCCGACTGGGGAAGTACCTCCGCCTTACAGAATACAGCAGTGAATCAACAATAGTTGTCTTTCTGCGAGTGAGTAAGGTTAACAGAGCTCGTTGGGGAGTGACTATTCTGCCAGCATGGGCATTCCATTTGCTGTCAGTTTAGTAATTCCCTATTGTAAGAAACCAAAATTGTTTCTGCAGGGGTGTGCAACGCATTTGCAAGCCTTCAGGTGTTGTAATTGTCCATGGGCGGCGGTGATCACTTACCATCAGGTGAGCCGCCTGCTCGTTTGCCCCCTTATCGCAATAAAAAAAATCCTACAAACTGCGATCCTGCCAAATTTTACCTTCATCCCAATAATAGATCATGCAGGAGGATTTTTAATTTCCCCTATAAATTGATTTATATACATTACTTATTTGATTGGTTATTGATTTTTATGACATAAGTAGGTAGTATTGTTGCATGGCACATTGATATTTTGAATGTTACAATATTTTAACGATACTGAGCGCTCAAAATGGGCTGTATGATGATTTTTTTACGTTAAGCCTAGGTAGATTTATGATGACTGTTTTAATGTTTATTTTATGAAAAGTTAATAAAATTCTCATGATAATTCTCTACAGTAAAGAACTGCCTCGTTGGTCTAGTGGTCGTACAGTGTGACTGCCGAGCAAGAGGTCCTGGGTTCGATTCCCAGGTCGAGCAAAGTGTTATTGGGTTTTTCTATGAAATTCTCAGTAGCAGCTCGGAGTTTGGATTCGTGCCCGGTTAATGGCAATAGGCTCGCCCCCTATTACATGGGACCTAAAACATACCGGTGAAATGTGGGTGTACATTAGTACACCTCTGCCTAACACAATAATTATAATATTAGTTAAACAGTATAATTTGAACGCACAGCTACAGACTAACACAGTAAGCAGCTTTAAACAACCAATGCATATGTATACACACACACACAACACATTATATTACCATTCTTCCAAGGCAGAATAACCCAATTCCCCAAACAATTTGGTCCCAAAAAATGTAAAGTAAAAAAAAATCATAACATTGTTAACATTATTTCGTAACAAAATGTCACCCACGCGTAACCCTTCGCGAGCGCGGGACCCTCTATTTACATATTTACTATACTCGGGTATTGAACCCACTATCGCTCAGTGTATTGGAAAAAAATGTTTGCACAACACAAATATGCTTATGCGGTCACTGTTGATACGCGATTAGAAAAAAAATACGATTATGAATTGTGTGATTTCATTGAAGTTTATTGGAACGTAGTATGTTTACTGTAAGATAAGGAGTGTGTGTTTTTTATAACTTTATATTAGGTTTTACTCTCTCTCACATCAACCCTTTTACTGTCACACTGCTGGGCTTTTTGCCCACCACGCTAGCTTAGTGTGGGTTGGGAGATATCACACGCCATCGAGAAAAACACTCAGGCATGAAGGTTTCCTCACGATATTTTCCTTCACCACGTTATAAGAGAAACCCTTGTGCAATATTTCAGTTTCTAACCCAAATAGTTTGGGCCTAGCGTTGATATGTCAGTCAGTCATTAGGTCAGTCAGCTTCTCCTTTTATATAAATAGAAGATTAATGATTAAGATTCTTATTAATCTACTGCCTAAGGCCTACAGGATACAGCAATAGTTACCTCCCGTGCTGGCAGACTTCACACACCGTGTGGAACTTTAGCAAGTCTCCCTCCAGCGTACAAGGATAGGCAATTTTAAATACAAGGTACTGCCTCAAAACTTGGTCGGACAGTTTTGAGTATTTCATGTGATTTACACAATAATATCCTGGAATTGGGAATTTAATCCATCTGGTATCGTGTGATGGGTCGTTAGTTAGTTGAGCTGCAGGATGTCTGATGGCTAGAAGCCGTTAGTTGGGCTAGGTTAACACAAAACTACGGTGTCTCTTTTTTAAAACACTAACAGGCTACAGATTCTGCGTTGCATTGTTATAGTCGCAAATGAATATACCAAATTAATTGTCGCACAGTGGTCTAAATCGACCATAATTAATTTAAATTATAAGTTTATTTATATGCATAATTGAAAAAAATATTAGTATTCTGCACTCCTTCTCTATATAAACAATAAGTATGGTGGGAAAATTCCTACTCCTTCGCCCGCGCAATTTTTGTAAAAAGAGGCACAACGTTTTTGCTTCACGTACATATTAATATATAGAAGAGACTAGCTGACCCAGCAAACGTTGTTTTGCCACATTATAGGGGTTGGTGGACTACCCCTAACTTTTAGGGGGATGAAAAATAGATGTTGGCCGATTCTCATAGATACCGGATAAGCACAAAAAATTTCATCAAAATCGGACAAGCCGTTTCGGAGGAGTATGGCAACGAAAACTGTGACACGAGAATTTTATATATTAGATTATAGATATCTAAAGTTAAGAAGGGGCAGATAAGTAGTCCTATTAATTATTATTATTCTGTACCTTCACCATAACAATCCCAATCCCCTCCATAGACCAGAGACAAGAGCAAGTAAACTATACTAAACTGGAAATTCCAACAATGTTATCGGCGTTTTTTGCATGAATAATTTGATGGAGAACTGAACCGCACAGTGAGGCGACCCCACATAAGATATAGCATCTAAATCTTGGCTCTGTACAACTGGCTTTGGCAAGTAAAGTTGGGAGACATATCCCTTTATCTTTCACCCCATTCAAAGAGGGACCATTCTATACACACATCATGCCTATCTCTCATTGGGGTAGGCAAACTATAGATTTCCATTCTACCTATTATCTTTGCATTTACCTTTCCTTGATAGGCCAATCATCAAACTGTATAAGTACCAAACAAACAAAAATTTTTGGACTAATAAAAGGGGCCATGATTCTCTGAGTTTGTGTCGGCATTTCTTCTCAGAGGTCGTCAGTTACGAAATGCCGATGCCATCTAGTTCATGTAATGTTACACATGACTTATAAAAATGTCTTTAAAAAGATCTATTCACAGAAATAAACAATATATTTATCTATATAAAATATTAAGTCGGTTTGTGTAAGCTTTTAGAATTCAAAAACCTCTGCATCGATTGATTGTTCTCAATTTTTGACAGGATACACAACCCGCTGCAAATATTGTTTTATCTTTAACCTCATTATCAGCTAGTGTTATATAATTTGTTAATATGTAGTACACCATGATTCATACTATCACGCCTATTGTCCCCGACGTATCAGGCAGAGGTGTACTAATATACACTCACTATTACCCGCTATGTTTTTTAGGTTCCATGTAAATTAACTAGGCACGAATCCAAACTCCGAGCTGCTACTGAGAATTTCATAACCCAATAATATAGTGCCTGACCTGAGAATCGAACCCAAGATCTCTTGTTCAGCAGCTGCACTTACCACTAGACCAATAAGGCAGTTCGTATTACACAACTTTCGAAAATATTTCAGAACAAATCTACTGCTATGTATGTGTATGTGTCAATATTTAATGATACAATGACCCAACTCATGTTTGAGAAATCTGGTGTATGGTATCAGGCCCTGCTGCGTGCGATACAATGGGCTATATAGCACGTATCACTTAACGATGCCTATGTATGTACGATGCAAGATTCTGACAAAACAAACGGTTAGTTCTTGTGCCAATAACATTCATACTCCATATATGGCATATATGGGAACCTGATTTTTATTCTGTAAATTTACTTCTCCTATTTAGTTTCATGATTAATTTCGTTGCGGGTTCCAAGGCAGTTTAAATCATTCTTCTAGGACACGTTGGGTTTGATTGTTTCGCTTTTTTTCTGGATGGTAGCTATTGTTGATCCTGGCTTGTAGGAGTTTCAGTTATAAGGACTTAGTATATTTGTCACATAAAAAAGAATAAACTCGTTTTTGAGCTCTATTCAGCTATGCTTTAGCATTAGGCATATCGGCAGTCTTTTGAACCTAATTCTGTGCAAATTGTTAAACAAAATATCACTTTAAACTATTTCAAACTAAACCCTCACCCGATCGAACCAAAACAAATCAAAATACACTCATAACCCTCGCTCGCCGCTGCCCGAATAATAATAATATTTATTCAGTAAAAACATTAACTGCTAAGATACATATAAACAAGGTCATGGAAAGTATAAATAAGTTACAAAATAATACACGTGCCTGAACTAGGTAATCCTGTGTTTCAGGCGAAAAGAGCTAATACGTTCTAAAATAATCACACATAATATACACAATAACAAAATTAAATTATAAATTAACTGGTAGAATAAGTAATATTTATTAACAAAATATATTTCCTAATTGAACTAATCTGGTATAAATAGAATAGGTACCTAACGAACACAAGTAACGCAATTATTTTATTTTAGCACAATTAGTAACTTCTCTGTATCTTCGTAGGACATACTTTGAAGGGCCTCCTGGATATTTTTTTTACAATTTCTGAAGTTGAGGGGATAGATATTTACGTTTGCATTTATTCTATTATATAGAAGTGGACCTAAAAATACATAAAATTTTGTTGTAAATGCACGTTTTGTCCCTGAATATCGAATGCAAACTATATCTTTCCGTCTTTTATTAGTATTATCAGTGTTGTAAGAGAGCGCTGCGTGCTGCTTTAATACAATGCTCATTATGAATAGTTGACGTACTGTTAGTACTTTACAGGATTTATACAGGAGGTTAGTGGGAAAAAGGAAAGGACGAAAAGTACACACCTTAAGAATCGCTCTTTGATCTCTCTCGAGGGTCAATAATAAAGTTTTACCTGCTCCGCCCCATGAAGTAATACAGTAAGTCAAGATTGATTGACACAAGGCAGAGTAAACTTGTTTTAATATTTTTAGGTCTGCAATGTATCGTAACTTTTTAAAAACAAATATCAACTTCCGAAGTTTACAACTTAAAGCTTCGATATGTTGCTTAAAAGTAAGAGTTTCGTCCAATATTACACCCAGATATTTTATTTTATTTGTACTTTGAATTTCGGGGCACGCACATTGTTTATCGCCTGGTTGACTACAATAATGAGCGAGTAATGGTGAGTTAGTGTTGGTTGATGTTAGTTTGCGCATAGAGAACTTAATATAATTAGTCTTATCTGCATTTAATGTTAATAAATTATGCTGAAGCCATTTATTGACAACATTAAACCCGTGTTGCGCATACTCGTACACTTCCTGTTCTGACTCAGCTGAAAAAAGTAAGGCAGTGTCGTCAGCGTATGAAATGCTCGTGCCATGATCTAGTTTTAGCTTACAAAGGTCATTAATGTAGATCAGAAACAGAGTAGAAGACAAAACACTTCCTTGGGGAACGCCAAAGGAAGTATTTTTCCGATCATCACTGAGAATGCTACCTATCCTAACGCATTGGGAACGCTCTTCTAGATAGCTTGTGAAGAGTTTCAGCTGAGTGCCTCTTATACCTATAGCCTCAAGCTTGCGCAATAGAATAGGGATAGATACGGTGTCGAAGGCTTTGGCAAGGTCCAGGAATATTCCCACTGTGTGGTTACCCTTATCCAGTTCCTGTGCCAAATAGTCAGTCATGAGATGTACGGCATCGGCAGTTGATACTTTAGGTCTAAATCCAAACTGCCTCTCAGATAAGATCGATTTTTCTTCAAGATATTTAATTAGTCTTTTGTTTATAATTTTTTCCAATATTTTGGACATCGAGGGCAGTAGCGATATAGGCCTATAGTTTGTAACTAGTTCTTTATTTCCAGACTTATATACAGGAACCACAACAGCTTTTTTGAGACATTTGGGGAAGAGCCCTGCAGATAGACATCTTTTAAAAATATAAGTCAGCGGTGGAATCAAAATGTGCCTAAATTGTTTGATAATTTTCATCGATATATTGTCCCACCCAGCTGCGCAGTCATCTTTTAAACTCATAATGATCCTTTCTACCTCGTTTTCATCAGTATCCAGTAAGGCAAAAGATTTTACGGTAGGGTTACACTTAAAAGTATTACTAGTGTGGTTCTGTGACTGGACGTGAACTTTTTCTGCCAAACTCTTGCCAATATTTACGAAAAAGTTATTTGCTATGTTAGCAGATGTCAATTTTGATGAGTGTGCATTTAATAAACTCGAAGAAGATTCATTATGTTTTGTGCAATATGTTATACTTTTAATGTGTTTCCAAATCTTTTTACTGTTCGATCCTGCTTTTTCCAGAATAGTTTTATCGTAGTTGATTCTTACTTTTCTTAGGAGATCATTACAAAAATTTCGGTATCTTTTATAGGATATTTGCAATACTGAATTTTCAGGATAAGATTTAGCCTTCATATGCAATTTATCTCGATGTCTCATACAACGAATAAGACCAGGTGTAATCCATGGCTTTCTATTTAGTTTATTTTTACTCAGGCAAACAGTTGAAGTGTTTCTTTTAATTGCATATTGAACATTTTCTATAAGATATAACAAACAATACTGCGGGTCAGCGGAATTATAAATGGGGTCGAAATCGATGTTGCTTAAGTCTGCTTCGAGTTTTTTTATGTTTAATTTAGAAATTGTGCGAGTGATATCATGCTTGGGTAATTTACAATTTAAAGTTAGTAGGGCAGCATTATGATCTGTTATTGATGAGTTAATAATTAGTGCGAGTGAAGGCAAGTTTGATTTAATTAAGATGTGGTCCAAACAGGAACCGCTTTGATGTGTAGGAAACGTATGAGCAGGGAGCAAGCCATGAAAAGAACAGAGATTGAGGTAATCCTGAGCTGCAGTATCTAGACATTCTGGAACGATATTTATATTAATATCTCCAGTTAAAATTACGTTGTTGAAGGACGATAAGTTTTGTAAGGCACCATTCAGAGAGTCAGTTAACTTGTTAATATTTCTAAAGGAGGGGGGTCTATATAACGCTAAGATTGCAAAAGTTGTACCAATTTTAAGTATCAGGCAATTACAGTCGTCCATGTTTGGTTCCTCCACTGAGACATTTAGGTGATTCCTTACATAAACTACCACCCCATCGTTTTGGTTGTAGATTCGATTACTCTTGTACATATTGTATCCCATCATTTGAGGTATGTTATATTGCTTGGCAAGCCAACATTCAGTTAGAATAATAATGTCACAGTTTACATTAAGTCGGTGTATAAAAGTATTGAAATTGTTAAAATTCTTATAAATGCTACGTATATTTTGTGTTAGTATGGTTAATGGATTACGGTAGGAGGCGAGATAGTGTTTGCATTTTTCTACTTCACAAGTCTTAGACTCTGATACAGAGAAATTATCTAAGTCATTCATAAAATTATTAATCATATTTTAGTACAATGAAAACAAGAAATAAAATGTACAAATAAAAAATAGATAAAAAGTAAAGGTAAAAAAAAAAACCTTAATTAGCGGCGCTCTTAGGCGCCTACATAATCAATAGAATTTATGTACCTTTTTTCAGCCATAATTTTTGCTGGGCACTCTGCTGATCCTGTAATATGACTGCTTGGTTTCTTGAAGTGCGAACAAGTGGCACATTTAGGTTCCTCTGCTTTCTTTGGACAATCATTTATAGAGTGTCCTTGATTAGCACAGTGGCTGCAGGTATGGGCTGACTGCCGACATGATTTAGCGGCATGACCATATTGCTGGCACTTGAAGCATCTAGTAACCAAAGTAAAGTCTCTCACAGGGCAAGATGACCAATTTATAAACACTCTATCTTTGGTTATGAGGGCTTTGCGTATAACTGCTGATACTTCTATTATATAATTACAGGTCTCGGCATCTTTTTTTCCAGACTTATGGCTGAGTTTGATTGAGTTCATAAACGTCTCGGCGGTAAAATCTTGAAGTAGGTCGGCTAAATTTTGATGGTACAAACAGGTAAAGATTTCTTTCTCTGTCATAGAAGTGGGCACTCCAATTACTACTACACGAGGCTTCCTTTTGTGCGGCTCGTCAATCGTAAGTCCAGAGTTCTTCAACTGTTCAGCCTTTTTTAATTTTTCAATGTCGTCCTTTGTATCTGTGCTAATAATTACACCACCGTTCCTTGTCTTACGCAGGCCTCTTACATGTAATTTCATCTCCTCTGGGCAGATAATTTTTTGGACAAGTGATTTGGTTTCCTCACTTGATTTCAATTTATCATTCGGGTAAATGGCTACTGAACTTAACTTTGAGGGCTGAATAAAGTTGTTGGTACCTTTTTTAACCATGTCGGCAAATGAGGTCTCCACGGCAGGTTTAGAAGACTCTTCTATGCTTAATTTAAGGTCGATAAGCCGCTGCGATAGATCATGTTGGTCTTGGAGGGATTGTATTTTCGCGTAGGCCTGAGCAGTTTTCATCTTGAGGGACTGGTACTGCACTGCCATCTGCGATGTTCCGTGGCCCACTTTCCGGCATAGGGTGCTGATTCGGAGTTTCTGCTCCGAGTTCAGCTTGCCTTCTGTTGCGATGCTACAAACTTCATTCAGACACTGTTCAATGGACGACATCCAACTCTGTATTTCTGGAGTTGAAATAAGGTCAGAGACATCCCCACCTTGGCCCGAACCTGTAGGACCTGGTGCGTGTGTAGGAGGTGGAGTGCGAGCTGTCCTGCCACTCCGGTTAAAAGGGCTGCTGTCCATTTTGTAACGAGTTACTTGTCAAACACTGATCATTTCCAATTTACACCTAATATTACTTATGCCTAGTATGGTATGACACACTTAGGTATTGTTGCGAAAACGAGGTCACGCTAAAATGGATGATTATTTATTTATTTTAATAATTTGCGACACGACTGATTTCTGCAAAGTACAAAAATATAATCGAAATCGAAATCGAATGTTCTGTTCATCAACAACTCAGTAGGACAAACCCGGTCCATAAATCATGACCGCTGTGGATCGGCGCTAACGTCCACATCCGCCCACAGACTATCAATTTCGGCCCGTCTAGCCAGACCGTAAGTTATCGAATTTGTTCCTTGCTGTGCAGGATTAAATATTGATTGCAGGACTATGGGGACTACGCCGCGGCGTTTAAGTGTTAATATACCACATAATACGAACTATTACTAGGTGAATTTATAAGTAAAAGTTTGTAAACGTTATATTTTAGGTATGATTCAAGTATTCTGTTCATTTTAGAATATTGGAATATTCATTTTTGACATAAAACCCAAAACAAATTTAAGATTATACTCATTCTTCATTATTAAAAAATAGATGGAGTAATATTTCATATAATATTGTACCTACTACAAAGATTTATTCGGTCCCAGTAATTATAATGCTTTAATTGAACTAATTAGACCACACATAAATACAGTGGCGGCCATTATCACAGTCTTGCCATTTTAAGATGTCACTTTTGACAGCAGTCAAACTTGATACTAGATTTGATATATAGCTTCGAAAATATTAAATTATTAATAATTAAAACAGTTTTCGAATGGTGATATTGTTAAATAAACATACCAAAAATTGTCTTTAGACGTGCGTTGGTAGGTAGATAGTTAAGTCGTTAGTATTTTATGAGAAACATCAAAAAAGGAATCGTAAAGTGACCGGCACCATTTGATAATTTTAGTTTTAATAGTATTACAACTGTTACAAGGTTTTGCTTGACTATTTTATACATTCACACGCTCACGCTCCAACGTAGGTATACCTTACATCTTAACAGTAATTTTATCGGTTTTTGTATTATGCAGCAAAATACATGTATCTGATTATATGACCTACTCCAATAGTGTTATCGTGGTTATATTTACGCAATTTAATAAGTAAAAATTTATATTTTTAATTGCAGTTCATAAACCATAAATCTCATTAAGATATCCAATCAAGAATGGGTCACTACGCAATCTGTATATATTACAAAAAAATAAGTTTTGTGATAGAAGTAGCGTAGTGTTTATATACAATTTACTTAAAATAGCATTTATTTATTCTTCTGACGACCCGTTTAGCTCAGCGGTAGTTAACGCTGCCTGCTGTGCTATGGGTCCTGGGTTTGAATCCCGGTAGGGACAAATGTTTATGTGATGAAGATCAACATTTGTATCTGAGTCATGGATGTATCTATGTATAATATGTATTTATTTACAAAAAAAAGTATACATATATTTAGTATATCAACCATCTAGTGTCCGTAACACAAGCCTCGTTGCTTACCACGGAACTAGATGCCGCTAATATTTATTATTTATTTATAATTTATTTTAGTGATTTTTAACTTAAAGTGTTATGTAACATCTTCTCATACCTTTGATATAGGTACAGGTCCATGTTATAAACGAATTTTAGAAATACTCAAATATTAAGACAAACGGTAAGTAATTATAATGGATTCTAATATATTATGTTATCCTCCTTTTAATGACATCAAGGAAACTTATTAAAGTACCTATCTAAAAATTTTAAATCTAAAAATGTATTCAATAAATAATTCAAGGTAATTTAAAAAAAAATTTTAGAACACCTCTAGTACTATAATACCTACTTAAAATCCCAATTTGTTACGCGGGGCTCATAAAAAAATATACACGTCCTAACAGAACGCGGAGTGACACAAATTAAAATTGATTACAAAAAATGTGTAGAGCTACTTTTTTCGGCCGCACGTGTAGCGTATATATAAAATTAAGTGTGTTATAAAATATTATGTCAGTCTTTAAAAATATGGTTTTATTAATAGTCCTCGATGAAATGATTAGGGCGGGTACGGGAGTAATATATAGCTTTATATTAGATCTAAATAGTGATATAATATTTTGATTATGGAACTTCGTGGTTGATCTCTCTTTGAACGTTTTTTTTTTGGGTTAATTAATAGATATTGCTGGTAATAAATCATAATTCCTTTGATAGTTTGTCTGTTGTGTATAATTTATTTTATTAATATAAAAATGTTGCTCAGTTGAAGCCAATAAAACAACCGAACCGCTTTATATTTTTCAGTATAATTTTAAATCTCACCTTTAATACTAATTTAGTAAGTAGTTAGGTCTTTAATGAGGTTGTGTTTGGATATTAATATTTTAAAAAAAATACTTCATTGGGGCTTTTTAAATTGTGTAAGTTTTACAAGCACAAATTATCCTGGGCCACATAATATTTGTTCTAGTCGAGAATCGATCCCCTGTTGCAGAATTCCATAGCTCAGCTACTACGTGACCGCGTAACGTCAAACAACATTACTAGCATTAATTAACCACTTTGATTAATGTCTAATGCACGCCTTAAACTGTCCATTATATAAATAGAAACATTGAATATCCACTATACTACAAAACAGAACCCTTTCAACTATTTAAAGTCATACAAACTAATGAATTTGTCCCCGTGGCGTTCACTAAATCACTGCGCACATTAGAGTTATTTCTGACACAAGATACTTTAATGATATAATACTTTAATTATCCTAAATAGTCTTTCTATGAAGCGGCTAACAAGGCGTTTCACATTTGTCTTGTAACCCTTCCAACAGTAATTTATTTTAGTTACTAATTTCTACAATGTAAAGTTTAAAATCCTTTGTCGTTTTCCAGTTCTGTTAATACCAAGCACATAAAAACAATATTTTGAAAGAAGCTGGTCAGTATGTTTAATCAATGCACTGCAATTCTTATTAAGTATATTTCATACTCATTTACCGGCAAAGGGGAGTTTCCTTTAAAATATAACCTCTTTTATTAAATCTCTTCACAAATCCACAATAGTATAATACTATAAAACTATAAATTAACTGTTTCCGAATATACCAACACATTTTCAGAACACAAATATTGCGTCGAAAATTAAATTGAATTAAAAACGAAAACATAACGATTCATAAACAATATTTCGTAACAATCTCTCTTGCCAAAACAAAACATCAGAACTTATTTAGCAAAATTCGCCAACCTTTTTTTATGATGGAGAGTGGCTTAATTTTTTGGCACGCCAGTGTACTAAATTGGACTACAGTCGTAAAGCAACGTGTTCGTTTTTCACAAAACGTGTTGAATTTCTGAAAACTTTTGCAGTTTCAAAATTACATTAGGTACAAGGGTAAGAATTTCTGATGACCGAGTAAGTTGAAAAACTTCGAAGTTAGTTATAGCACGAGTAGTTTTTTTAAGGTGTTTAAAAAAATACTTTTTACGGATTTTATCGCGGTATATTGATATTTTATCCCGACGTTTTGGATCCTTTACAGCATCCATAGTCACGGTCTGAGGTGTTGGTTGTGTTGATTTTATAATTACTAACAGCTACCCTACTTTTGATTAATTATTGACACATGAAATAATATTTAACATAGGAAAAATTATTTGCCCCAAGTTGAACCTAAGGGGCTGCTAACAAACATCATTTTAAAGTCAAATGTTTCTAATTATAATTTCATTAAAAAAACACTGTTACACCTGAGAAACGAAATCAACTCATCACGCGTCACGCGCATGTGACCGCTACACCAGTTAAATGAAATATCACTTTAATATTTTATTTTTTTCTGTCGATTTTCCATAAACTCACAGAGTAGGGGTAAGTAGGGTGCAATGTTTGCCTTCCCACGCGCGGCGCGGTGTCGATAATACTGAGTAATATTATATCGAGAAAGCAATCTATATTATCACCGGTTCTTAACACGTAGGGTTCTTACACACCACGTTTTTTTCCGGCGTTGTCGACGCGCGTTGCAAGCAACTGGAACGCACTATTGACGCGGTTTTAAAGTAAACTACGCGCAAGTGAAATGCCTTTTTCAAATTTTGCAGCGCCGTTAACGCAAGATACGCCAATATTAGATTATAACAAAACATTTTTTTTTATAACAGGCTCCTTTAGTCTTCCCGTCACCATGAGTTTTGTAAAGGATCCCAAATATTGTGAGAGGAATCCTCTTCGCATGCCCGAGATATATTCTCGAGTGCCTGCGGAGACGTCTACTCTAGAAACGCGTGAGTTAATGTGAGCTTGATTCCTCGTAAATGAGAAGACCCGTGCCCAGCTATGGATGTCGGATGAGTAAGTAGTTAACCGATTTCCTTTATGAAATAAAGAAAGACAAACAGCTTATCCGCGCAAAGTGTGTCAAAAAAAAAGTGCGTCAAAAATGTAATATGCATCACAAACCCACGCAAAACGGCTGAACGCTCAGCATAAAGCCGTGGCTTGTGGGCGCAGTCACGAATCGACGGCGCTGCTTTTCATTAACCGCCGTGTAGTTGTCTTAGAACAAACATATAATAAAGTAACTATAAATAATCTAATTGGTATTATGCCGTTATAATCAAAGTAAATAAATAAACCGTCTTCCGGCAACTTTTATCAATATACCGCGGTAAAATCAGTAAAAAGTAGTTTTATTTCAATGTCTTATAATATTTACGTGAGCACAACAAACAGGAAACATGCAAACAGTATTTTTGCCGAAATTGGACCACTCGGCGATGAGTGTCGAAGATAAATAAACAAACAGATAATTGGTGATAATTTAATCTCTAATTAATAATAATAATAATAATAAATATTCCTGGACATTATGGCACACAGCGCCATCTAGTTCCGTGCTAAGCAACGAGGCTTGTGTTACGGATACTAGCTGGTTGATATACTACATATATACTTTTTTTTTTTGTAAATACATACATATTATAGATAGATACATCCATGACTCGGATACAATGTTCATGCTCATCACACAAACATTTGTCCCTACCGGGATTCGAACCCGGGACCCATAGCACAGAAGGCAGTGTTAACTACCGCTGGACTAACTGGGTCGTCGTAACCACTTAACCTCCACGGTCATTAATAATTCAAGAACGAGCCACAAGCCATGTACAGTCAGACGGAGCCCCCCTGCCGTACGGTGTCTTTTTGCCACACTGTGTAAACTGTGTGACTGTGTGCGGTTATACAACGTCTCCATTAAACTCAATTGAACAACCACTGGCCGGTGGTTCGTTCATGTTAGATGGAGCCAGGATTTGTTTTTATTTCTTCGTCGATGTGTAATGAAAAGTAAACCGGTTAAAGGAACGACTCGTCGGAATTGAATGTATATTTGATTTGTTTTTGAGAAAATACACGTAACTGCCTCGTTCGGTCGTAAGTGCGACTAGTAAGCTAGAAGTCTTGTGTTTAAACGTCGGCTCGGAAATTTTCATTGAAATAATAATAATAATAATTTCCGGACATTATTACACAGCGCCATCTAGTTCCGTGGTAAGCAACGAGGCTTGTGTTACGGATACTAGTTGGTTGATAGACTATATATATACTGTTTTTTGTAAATACATGCATATTATACATAGATACATCCATGACTCGGAAACAAATATTGACGCTCATCACACAAATATTTGTCCCTACCAGGATTCGAACCCGGGACCCATAGCATAGCAGGCAGCGTTAACTGCCGCTGAGCTAAACGGGTCGTCAAAAATTCTCAGTAGCAGCTCGGAATTGGGATTCGTACCCAATTTGTGACAATAGGCTGATAAAACATACCGGTTAGATGTGGGTGTCAATGAGACACCTTTGGGGACGACAGGCGTGATATACTATGTTAAAATACATGTAAGGGTAATTTATTTCCTGTGTATTTTGTTTTAATGTGGATTATCGATAAGGATACTACATAAACTGTCTATTAAGTTTAGGTTAGCAGATGCAACAACTTCATAATACGGTTTTCCTAATGTAAAAGGCAGTAACTCATACAAGTTATGAATTTAGACGATTGGCATAGTAGTTTGGGTTAAATTATCAGGGTCGAAATAAATATTATATTGTCTACACGATTACCTGTATGTTAATGTTTGCTCTTCCAGACAAATCTGAGTCCGTAAAAAAAATAAAAAAAATAACATGATCCAAAATAATTATACGTTTGATTGAAAAATATCTATGCATTCAAACTAGCGTCCTCTTCTACGGAATATTGAATACTTTAAGCAACTAACTTACAAACGTTACTACAGCAATTCACTTACCTTCCGGAAACGCATAAAACATATCGTTATAAAAGTACATGGTTCTATCCTGCATAGCGCCGACGGCAAACCATCAAAGTAGTCTTGAACATGGTGTCTCATGGGAACCGACAGAGACCGGCGCAGGCCGTGTAATTAAATTAAACCGCTCTCAAACTGATTTTATTTACACCCCACACTTGATTGTGAGTTGTTTGTTAGGTAAAAGGTAAGTTTTATTGTGGCTTGCGGAAATACGTGAAGAATTTGAAGTTGAAATGAAAATCCGAGTTTCTGGAACTTCTTCGGATATACTTGGGATAAATCTTTGGATATGAAGTCAAAGGTCGGTCTCGAGTTTCATCGCACGCACGCTCTTATGATTTTTAGTAAGTTACGTGTGTTTTTTATCATATGCTCAAACGCTGAAGGAAAAAATCTAAAGGAAACCTTCATGCTTGAGAGACATTCTCGATGGCGTGTGAATTCTGCCAACCCACTCTAGACTAGCGTGGTTGACTATAGCCTAATCTTTCTCAAATTAAAGGAGACCCGTGCCCAGCAGTGAATGGGTTGATAATTATGAATGGTCGGTTACCGACCTCAATTAGTTACCCAGTCTAAGAAAAATGTTTAATTAAGAAAAATAACACAAATAGATTATACTTATTCCATAAATTACTTTAAAAAATAAAAGAAATAAGAATATATACATTTATACGCATGTGTATGACTCTCGCAAAATAAAAATATACAAACAAAAATATCGGTACTATTATTACAAAAAACAAAGGAAAATATGTGTGTAGTTCTAGACACAAAATAGCAGTTACCCGTTAGGCTATCAGGAACATCCCAGTTCAAATATTTATTGACCATCGCAACGCCACATAGGAAATATTTTTCACTAGCCCACAAGTCCGACATGTCCAGTAGTGACCGCAAAATAATAAAAAAAAACCATTAAAAGGTATTTACGTTCCCCACCCAACCAGAAAAATCGGGCCAAAAAATTGCAACAAAAGAAATAAACACTAACGCACACTGCGGTGCAAAAAAATACAGTATCGACGTAAACTGACGGAATTGTCTACTGCAATAGTGAACGCGAACTGAAGTGAATGACTGAACGAATGAATGAATTGTTTTGACAGTTCTGGATGTGTAGTCTGTTAGTTATTATAAGTTTAATCTGTGATGAGATGAGAAATACGGGAACAGATTACGAAGAATGACTTTATGGCGTTTAAAAATTGTTTATAAAAACAGGATACATATTTTATATATTACTTTTACTTATTATATTAAAAATAAAACTATTGTTTTACGGATTTCATCATGGAGTATAGGATGCGCAACGTAAGGATAAAATAATATCGATATACCGCGAGAAAATCCATTAAAAGTAGTTTTTTAATCAGGACTATATTTTATTTTCATCACGTATTCAAGTAGATTTATTTACCAGCTGAAGTGATGTAAATGAATGAGATACTTAGGCTCGCTGAGCGATAGAAAAAATGTTTCCAAAACGTTAAAACGTTCAAGATTTATTCTTAGCAGGACTAGATAACTGATTGCATACTATTAATATAATTAAAGAAGACTATGAAGGAAAAACTTTGTATATTATTGTAAAGACGTTATCAACGAATATCATTTACAATTCTTTTCAAAATTATAAATAATGTTTAAATTACCTTTAAATGTAATATGAGTTATTATTATACACATAAAATTAATAAATAAATAATGAGGTTTACAAAGATTTCAAAATCTAACATTCGCGTAAGTGTAAGAAAGTCATACTGTTGAGGCATCCAACTCATTTGTTAATATCAAAAACACACTAAATTGTTACTCAGATATCCCACAATCAAATCAAACTAAATATTACTGAATAGCTAATATAGAAGTACATATATCTGTAATAAAAAGACAGTAAATTCGCATCCATACTATTTCCACGCGGAATCACCAAAACATTCACATCACGAAATTCGCAATAAAACCTCTTCCCACATATATAAAAACATAATCTTGGATCAACAATTTAATACGCATGACTATAAAAGTAGTAAATAACAGCCCGCAGCCAATGAGGTACACCAACTGTCGTACTAGCGACCACGGTAAACAAAATATACCCAATATAAAATCATTAAGTAACTATGAAACTTGTATTTTTTATTTTATTTTATTATTTTTTAATCTTCATAATTAAGTGGTAAATTTTACTTTGCTAACTAATCTGCATTAACTCGCTTAGCGTTATAATACGAAATCTCAAGAATGAATTGATATAAATTTTGCTGATACGTGTAGTTTATTGGTAAAGAGTATGGAATGAAAGCTAAGAATAGAATTTTGGAAATTTTTAAGTACTTTTTATTTTTACTTTCTTTCGAATTTTCCACAGGCGTAACGTAGTATAGTGATTCCTATATTGCTGAAATCAGGCAGAAGAAATTGGATGCAAACGGATTTTTGGAAATTTTTACTACTTGGTGAGGGTCATTAACCTTGGCAACAACTAATTTGAAATATAATTAACACTAAATATAAAACTAGAAAAAATATACATATTCTCTAATAACATAATAACTTAAAGCGTTATTCGCGAACGAGGGCGTTCAACCGCTGTTATACTGGTCGGCCATTTTTTGTGGTCCGACGCTGAACTGTGATTGGCGTTCTCCAGAAAAAAAAATGGTATCGCGTGATATGTTCATGCAACGTTACTATTAATTCATACAGTGTACGCGAATCATACAAAAACAGAGCGAAGGCCGTTTGAGAATAATGGATTTAAGTTGTTTAAAATTCATATTTCCTTGGATTTAAAATATGAATAAAATTTAAGCTTAACTTGTTTATTTTGTAATAATGCTGAAGGCTTTTTGAACGCAATTTTTGGAAATGCTAGAGGAATACAGAAAATTATTTTTGCATTTAATAACCCAATTCTTAAGGAAGGTTTATAACATAATAACGAACCTTAGGAACTTTGAAATAAAATACACTATGCTTAAAATAATGTAGGCATACCTACTATTCAGGTGTAATAGCAACGATTTGAAAGAACTTTAATTAAAATAAAACTACTTATCCCAAAATCTGTAAGTATATCAACGTCTAGTATTCGTGTAAGTTTGAGAGAGTTAAAAACTCATTTTTAAGGTCATACCCAATAGCTAAAAACCTCCTTTGTAAGTAGTCGGTTAAAAATGGCAATATTATGGACTTTATAACGGAATCGATGTTGCTATCAGCCAATATTATCGTCAGTTGCAGAAGTATTAATAATATGCAAAATATGTAATAATTTTTTCACATTAATTTATTTATCGTTACTGCATGTATGAATCATTTGTTGTTAATCAGTTTCTGCAGTGACACGCAACTGTCAATTCTTTTTATAGTAATATTTCGTTATTTTTCTCTCAAAAGAACCGAAAGATTCAGTGTAAAGTGACATCAAATATAATTATAATTTGTGGTAAGTACATACATTTCTGTTAAAGATAAATTTTAAACATATTGTTGATCTCTATCTTATAAACATTATTGAAAAAGGACAGACTATTTTATAGTTCTATTAAATTAGTTAATTTCATTTAGGTGGAAATAGTCGTGGCTTTTATTCTTGTCTCTTGTTTCCATACGAAAGAGTTATTATTAATCTATACTCTCTACCTCATTGATGTACTGGACCCATGCGCATGGTAGGATTCCCAGGATTATAAATAATAATCCTAAATCTCTTTTTAGGGGGTCAAAAATTATACCTACTTAAAACCGACACCTAACACAAAGAATAAGTTAATGACCACAACCTGTAAGCACGTAAAGTGATAGATGTATATCTACATTATTTGCGAGTGTTCTTATGATTAAGGAAGCTAGTGGCCAATGAATGGATAACGTATTCCGTTCACGTACTTTGTTAACGACACAAGCTCGTGTACCAACATGTATACCGGTTTAAATTATTAGGTACTAGGTTTCTATCATAGACACACAGACATACACTGAGTTTTCCGTCGTTCAAGTGGTGTGAATACAGAAGAAAGAGTACGAGAGATGTTGTCTCTTTCGGAAAATCCGATTGGCAGACGCATACAATTAAAAAGTGACTTGAAGAGGTTTAAAGAGAAGAGATAGGTATAGGCCACACCGTAGCTTTGTCTCTTTCTAGGAAATTGTGGTATTTGTAAAGAACAACGCTCAGTCTATGTCTTTATGTCTATGGGTTTTCTTTGTATAGATTAGGTCTCACTTTCCTGTGGTCTATGGGAATGTCAGTCATGCTAGTAAATTGAATTTATCTTTGACAGCAAGCTGCATTATTGAATCACCATCAAATCTGAAGAGCGCACAGTTTGTAACAACCATTTTCATTAAAATAAAACATACGACTGTCGAATTCGAAAACTGCATTCCGAATTTTGTTTTGTCGAGAGATTGGCTAGAGGCGAGATAATTGACGATAAAATTATGTCGCGAGTTGCATTGTTGTTTAAATATATTATTGTACTCGACATAATATAATGTCAGCCCGTATAATTACGTAGTATTTAACACAAATAACGGCATCCTGTTTCCAATTACCCAAATGATTGTAATTTAACTCGCGAAACACAATATTAAAAGTAATTAGCATTCCGCTAACGTGCCTAAAACAATTGTCAACCTGCATTACAGAACACAAGCTATATCGAGCTCAAAGTACACGTATAATATTTTACACCCTATTTTGAAGCCACGAAGGTGGAAATTTGGAGTGTGCGTGCATAAAAGACGTGATACACGTTTGAGTTGCAAATATTGTTATGTATGATAGTTATAAAATATGAGGAAGGGTTTCATTTAAATAGCTGCGATTGTTTCTGTGATGTATTATATCTGTGTTTACTAGTGGAATAACAGTTTGGTATACATAATATTCTCGGAGTACTGAAAAAACGCTTGATGTAAATCAGTCATCAAATCAAAAATCAATACGAGGAAGATGGGGAGGTAGGACATAGCGAGATTTCTCGCTCAAATTGAGCTGCCCGACTGGGGAAGTACCTCCGCCTTACAGAAGACCGCAGTGAATCAACAATAGTTGTCTTTCTGCGAGTGAGTAACTTGCCAAAGCTTTTTAGAGGAGTGACTATTCTGACAGCATGGGTATTCCGTTTGCTGTCAGTTTAGTTGCACCCCTATTTAAAAACTTAATTCGGATTTTACAGGGTCGGCAACGCGCGAGCAACACCTCTGGTGTTGCCATTAGCGCCATCAGGCGGACTGTTAGCTCGTTTGCCACCCTTGTAGTAGGTAGGTATAAAAAAGACACTAGAAGTTTGTTGGAAAAATCTACTAAATAATTTATTTCGTAACTTGTACGAATCTAAATCGATTTAAAACCCGTAACCGGTTATACAAAATAATCGTATGAAGCAAGCATTACGACTTCCGATTCGGCGTGTGTGACGCCCTTAAATGCGCGCGCGCATGAGTCACAGGCACGCAAAATAGGCACTTGTCACGTGCCGGGGCAATGACCCCACTAGTAACACCTTATACCGCCTGTGGTGCGGGGGTAAGCTGAAGTGCACTTTCCTTAAGGATTGATAGATTAATACTGGATTATGTACACAAAATTTAAGGTGTATTTTTTGTCCCACTCCAATGGGAGCTGTATATGACCCGCTGTGGGAGAGTAAATAGGTTAATAATGATTGGTAGTCACTTTCGGAGTTTCTTTTTTTTTCGTCTGACTTGAAGAAAAACATAAAAGTATGTAGTCTATGGTTATTTAATTCGATGATTAGTTTAATAAAAGTAATAATTATTATTTTTGTATAATTTTAGTGTATTCAGTTTCTAGTACAATGGAGCTGATGTTTCCTAGACGGAAAAAAGCTCCCAAATAAAAATAAAATAAAAAAAACAAAAACCACTCCAAAACCACTGAGTTGAAAACCGCATGCCTGAGAGAATGTAGAGTCTACCTACTTGCACTAGGCTAGTGGGGTGGACTCAATCTTAATCCCTTTCTAAAATGGGAGAAGACCCGAGCCCAACAGTGGGACAGTAAATTTTTTTTTTTTAATCCTTGCTCCATTAGGATTAAAAAAAAATTACGCACTAGGATTTTCTCCTGTGTCGTGGGTGCGTTTACAAAAACAAATTTTCACATGCACAAACGCCCAGACCCGGAACAACTACCTGTATAACGTACAAATATTTATTCCGTGCGGGGATCGAACACGCAACCCGTGACGCACAGCCGATCGCTCAGCCACTGCGGTTGACAATGAAGATTTCTTTCATTATAATTCCTTATATTTAAGTCATATCTTAGTATGCTATGATTGTCGTTATTATCAGCAATATGTATTTATTTCTCGCAAACACTAGAATATTTATGACATATACTGCGTCAAAAACGCATTTAAAATCAAAAGAGCAATGGAATGACGTGAGCATAACAAAACGTTTATAACATAATACTAAATAGTGTTGGCAACAACTAAATTAAACGCGGGATCGTATTGCGGAGAATCCCGGAATCGGCGAACCTGAAATTCCACGATTAATTTCACGGGACATTCGAACTATTGCCAGTGCCAATATTAACAAGCTCGGAAATATCTGTTGCCGATAATGTGGATTTTTTAGTCTTATTTTTCACCAAAATACTGGATGTTTTTCTAATTCGTGGATTCACAATATTAAAAACTAAAAATCTATACTTAGTATATGTATGTAAAAATGTAAGGTAGCTGTTAGTAATTATAACTTCAAGACGACCAACACCTCAGTCGGCCCGTGACCATGGATGCTGTAAAGGATCCGAAACGTCGGGTTAAAATAATATCAATATACCGCGATAAAATCCGTAAAAAGTACTTTTATTCCAATGTTCAATATTCGCGTAAGTGTAAGAAATCAATATGTATGTATATTTACTTTTGCATTGATCGAACCTACAACCCATATCAGAGATAACGGTTGTTTAGCCACTGTTCCAAATCTACTGTCAAATTGATTTCATAAATAACGATGTATTTAACTTATAAACATAACAAGTCTTCTATGACAAACCTAGTTAGTATTTGAAGGCATTCTACAAACTATTTTAGGGTAACTTAATTTTTATTGTTAGAAAAAGATCACCTAATATCATGTTTTATAGCGTCATTGTTTAATTTAATTACACCAAAATAACTATTACCGATGTACCTACAAATAATCAGTAACAGGCCGGTTAAATACGTAAAAGTTTTTCCAATTAAACCTGTTATCTTTTATCAGTAAATAAGCAGAGCGTGAAGTAATATTGATACGAAAAGCACGAAACATTGGCCGTGTTGAGCACGTACTTACCAAAATGTCACATACCAGCATAATCATTTACTGGTATTTGCGTAAGAACTTGTGAACATTGAAAGAAAACCACTTTTACAGTTTATCGCAATGCTCGGAAACAGTTAATTAAACTAATTTTTCACCGACATTAAAATATTTTAATATTGGGACTTTATAACTCAATAAATACGCACGTAACTTTGAAAAGTCAGTGGTGTGTGCCTTGGGGTTGAACTCGAGACGTTTGACATCATGATGCACCGTGACGTCACTGGTCACACCACTATATACATATACAAATATTTTCTCGATGGCGTGTGAAATCTGCCAGTGAGCTGTGGTAGCCTAGTGGACTGTCATGTCAAAGGTCTCGAGTTCGAACCCGGGCACGCACCACTGACTTTTCAGCATTTATGTGCGTATTTATCACACGCTCAAACGGCAAAGGAAAACATCGTGAGGAAACCTGCATGCTTGAGAGATTTTCTCGATGGCACGAGAAGTCTACCAACCCGCAGTAGGCTAGCGTTGTGGACTATAGCTTAATCCCTCTCAAAAATTAGAGGAGACTCGTGCTCAGCAGTGGGACAATAATGGGGTTGATGATTGAAATAGGCATGTGACTTCGAAAACTCAATGGTGTGTGACACACGTTTGACACACCACTAAAGGAAAGATTTACTCGATTCCGTGTGAAATCTGCCAACCGGTACTAGCGTGGTGGACTGTAGCTTCACCTCTCTCAAATTTGCGGAGACATGTGCCCAGCAGTGGGACAATAATTGGTTTGATAATCACAAAATATCGTAAATACAGTTATGTATAACCGATCTATTTAACTCTTACAAAATCACAGCCAAAAATGATGCAAGAAAAACATTTCTAAATAATCTACCAGATTTTATTCAACTTTTTACGATCCGTCCCAAAATGTACCATAAAACCCCGGGATATCGGTGGCGCAATCTGGGACACGCACATCACTAACCGTTGCATAATACACACAGGATTTGAATCGTCAACTAGTTAGATATTAGAATTGCAAAATTTTGCAAAATCCCGCTAAATATTCCGGGACCCGTCACAAACTTCAGAGTTCTCTTTTACATATAACAGAGTTTATTCAGACGCTAAGTTTTCAGACTTTTGAAACTATTATTCATAGATTAATTATCACATTCGTATGAGCTTTATATATCCAAGGTCTGAAGTATGTACTCTAGAAAGCGGTGAAAGGCGGGCGTTTTTGGGGTTGTCATCATTTAGATATCAACTAATTAATTGTTTCAAATTAATATTGTAAATTAATTGTCTACAAACCATTAACGTCACGTATGTTGAAACATAAAATTAAGATAATGGTTTCTCTTACAAAGAATCGATAATGTAACGATTTCTTGTGCATAAAGAATAATTTTGAAATCATTCTCACGAGAAATGATATTCCGTAATCGTATTAAAATGCACCACACTAGGATTTTTCCTTAAAAACTATATTTTATAAAACTCAAAATATTTTGCGAAGTCATTAAAATTGAATATATAAAAGTCACCCAGTATTTTAAATAAAAAAATATTATAGCTACCTGTTAAAGAAACATCCGATATTTATCATACTTACCCATTTTGTTCTGAAAATCGTTTTACAAAATAAGTACCTACCAACAATCTCATCGTATGTCGCGGTAATCTCATAAATAAGTCTTTACTCAAAATTTCGGGGCGGTCGTGAAGTCATGACGCGGGGAAAATTGCAGCGCAAGGAAGTCCGATGTGCTGCGTCATTCCTTAATATTGGATACTTAGGGATCCGTAAAATGACGAAAACATAATCTATTTTTATGTTAATGTTTTTATGTAAAACAGAAACATATAAAGACGTTTTTATTACATGAAACTTACACACAAGTTACCTGCGACACTGGATTAAATATCCTTTGACAAATAAACAATGTATTTTGGTAAGTACACAGTACAGTTGAAGTGACGGAGTATAATACTACATTTAGTAAGGGTAAGGGTTGTTGATTGGTTGAGCTACAAAATTACTAATTCATGCCTTCCCTCAGTTCAAAAGGTCATTTCTATCTTTACCCTTCATATATTGCTAGTGACAGTTAGTACTTGTAATGTCTAAAAATTTTAATCAGACTACTTTGATCAGACCATCATATCGGCATCTATTTCTTTTCAGAGGTCCTTATTTAAGATAATAAATGGTATATTTATGGACATATCACAGCGCCATGTAGTTCCGAGCTAAGCAACGTTTGTAAGCTTGTATTACGGATACTAGATGGTTTATACACTGCATAGATATATTTTAATCACACAAACATTTGTCCTTACCGGGATTCAAACTCAGGATCCTTACCACAGAAGGCAGCCGTTCATACCGCTGCGCTAATCGGGTCTTCAAAGTCGACAAGTTAAGATGAATACTTCGTTATTTTAGTCCCTGGTCCAAAACAACGTAGTATAATACGCACCATATAATTTATAGATATTTCACATATGTTAAATTATTAACAGTTCAGTAATATTACAGTTAATAACATACATACAAATATAATGAACCTCATTATACATATTTTGGTAATTAATGTATTATTGTGCACCAATGCATCAATCACATCGAGTAAATTACATTCGAAATCCTGACGTTTAAACACGTCACCCGTCTGTTACGGTGAAACTGTAAAATGTTACATTCTAAATGTTTTCTGCGCGAAAAATTCTAACAATAGAAACTTTTTTCCGCAGAATCAGAACTATTGTGTGCCTTTTTCTTTACGAAGAAAAGGTTTTATTCAATTTTAGTAAAGTGTAACTTATGGCCCCAGACCTTTTAGGGGACTTCGTAAAACTACGCATTCGGGTAAAACCTTAAAAATATGGATATATTGTTTTACAATTTTATTGATTCTGTGCGTGATGTTTTTTTTTCTTTAGCCACTTAAGTAATTTCTGAAATATTTTACCTAATTTACACCCTATTTCTAAATAAGATACTCATGTTTTTTTGAGATAGCATTAATTTTTCTCCATAGCAGCCATTTTTCTAGAATTATTAATTCTAAATCTTATTAATAACATAATGTAGGGTTGCTGTTAGTAATTATAACATCAAGACTGCTTATAGCTCAGTCTGTCCGTGACCATGGTTGCTTTAAAAGAGGCTTTATGGCTTTTTAAACACGTTTTAATCTTGACGTACAAGATTAAAACGTGTTTAAAAAGCCATAAAATTGTAAAAAGTAGTTATATGTCAACTCTTCATACATAATAACACTGTTTACAATTTCTCATTGTGTTCCTCCGTCACCACGGAAAGTGTCGCCCTTTCTTACCCATTGTATGCTAATTGTAGAGGTCAAGGTCCAAGGTCAACCCACGCAATGCATTTAACACTGTTTTAGTAATGGTGTTTATAGTAGAATCCGTTAAAATGTAGATCATAAAAGGTTTTAAATAAGGTCTTGAATGGGTTTTTTATTTTGTGTATTTTATTATGTTTTTAAAGAGGTAAGGTTTTAAAGAAATAAGTGAAGAATAAACCAACTAGAAGAGCATATGTGGTTTTATCGTGAAATATATCGTTCCGCCGGCACTATGAAAATAGTATTACAAAGATTTGTGATTAGTGCCTTGTGGTATGTCACAACAATGGTTTAGACCGAAGAATCGAAAAAACAGATCGAAAATAGAGAGATCCCCAGCTCGATTCCCAGTTTAATCAGCTATCGGACTTGAATTTGAGCCTAGTAAGTGACAAAAAACAATAACAATAAGATTGCTACCAGGTACCTCAAAATCGACATAAGTACATCCCTGCCTACACCTTAAATAACAACCTCAATTAATCAAACATGTAGCACATTCATGCAATTAAAAAACAAAATGTATACGGACGGAACACGGTTCTGAATGACGATTTTATTCAACCAGACAGACACCTTGGCGTGACCTTGTATTTAATAACATAACACAACCGATCCTTCAATCAATAGACTATGTATGTATGTATGTTTTTCTCACACAATGCTCACGCATCACTGACTGACAGACATTTATACAGTTATTAATGTGTCAATTATGTCCAGCGATTATCTATGGGGATGCCACTGAGTAAACATATACAGAAGATCAATTAGAGTAGGCGGCAATTCATTTCCCTTTGTGCCCCACACACAGGCAAGGCAACTTAAAAGTCAAAGAATAACCTATTCAAGAAAACTTTGTTGCATTACTATAGATAACAGGAACTATGACTAGAATCTTGCATAATTTAGGCACAAATATCCACGGTCAGCGAGCTGTGTTAGCCTAGTGGACAGACCGGTGGACTGTGATACCAAAGATCTTGAGTTTAAACCCAAGGCCACCACTGACTTTGTGTGAAGGAAAACATCGTGAGGAAACCTGCATGCTTAAGAGATATTCTCGATGGTATGTGAAGTCTGCCAACCCGCAGTAGGCTAGCGTGGTGGACTATAGACTAATCCCTCTCAAATAAGAGGACATTATTGTCCCGTGCCCAGCAGTGGGACAATAATGGGTTGATGTTGGTGACTAGAGTTTGTACACGGCTCGGTAAGGGATCTTGCAAGTAAGGTTTCAGTGATAGAACAGGAAATTGACTGTTTGAAGAAAACCAAAGACGACATTTCCGTATTACAAGAACGCTGTAGAAATCTAGAACTACAGTATCGTGAAAATGAGCAGAGATCCCGCATGAACAATATCGAAATTAAGGGCGTACCGGAGTCAAACTCGGAAGACCTGTTTAAGGTAGTGGCTAAAATAGGGGATATAATTAAGTGCCCTCTACCTAAAGAACGAATAAATTACATAGCGAGGATTCAAATGCGAAATAATAACCACAGTAAAACTATAATTTGTTCGATGCACAATAGTTACCAGAAGAACGATTTTGTCGCGGCGGCTAGAAAACATAAAACCCTAAATGCGGCCGATTTGGGTTTCCAAGGAGACCACAAAATATATATAAATGACCATCTGACACTGGATAACAAAGCTTTGCTTAATAAAACAAAGATCTTGGCTAAGGAAAATGGTTTTGAGTATGTGTGGGTTACCGGCTGCAAAATCTTTATTCGTAAAAATAATTTGTCACCGAAACATCACATCAGGGCGGATCAAGATTTAAAAAAGTTTTTTTAGATAACGTCTCCGGTCGACATCCTGACACACTATTGTTGATCATAACCTCATTACACTTAAGTTTGAGAAACACAGGTATCCATTTTTTGCACGCATTCCATTCTCGCCTGCCTTTTGTCTGCTTATCGCGAAGTGTCGTCTATTCATTAAACTCATTAAGCTCTTGTTGTTGTAAGTTTGAACGTTATGCATATTTTAATAGAGACCAGATTTATTTAAACTTAACGCTTATTATTAGTAATATTTTTAACTTAAACAGATATATTTTTTTATTTTTTTACTCTGAATACAAATTCATTTGTTGTTTTATTGAAGTCAATTTAGTTAAAGTAGCCTATGGTTTATATTACTTACATTTCTTACTTATACCGTCTTTTATTATTTTATTAGTTATTACTCACAGTTCTTACCTAGTACAGAATGTATTTTATATTTTAAGTGTAACAAATATCTCTGTAATTATAATTCTAATATCAACCTATTTGACGTATCATGACACCTATTAGTATATATTACCAGAACGTTCGGGGGCTACGGACAAAAACATCTAATTTTCATAGGAATGTTTGTATTAATTCATTTGATATTATTTGTCTGACTGAAACATGGCTTATTTCTAGTATATGTGATAGTGAAATATTTGACGATAGATATGTTGTATGGAGACGTGATCGATGTTATTCTCACACCAACCAAAGTTTGGGTGGGGGGGTGTTAATTGCCGTACGTCGAGAACTTGTATCTGATGCCCGACATGATTGGTGTTCGTCTGCTGAGGATCTGTGGGTCACCTTAACATTTCAACAAAAAAAACCTAAAGTTATTTATAAAATGCACTTATGTACTGTTTACATATGTAATCAACATTCAGGTAACTCTTTAATGGTACAACTACAAAATTTCACTACTAATTTAGCTAATATAATTCTCAGACATCCTGCAGATAAGTTCCTGATACTAGGTGATTTTAATCAATCAAATATTAACTGGCGTACTGAGACTAAAAGTGACTCTCTGTGTCCTCTTAATATATCCGGTTCCATTCAGACTTACTTTTGTGATACGCTTACCGCTTGCAATTTGTCACAGTATAACTCTCATGGTAATGTGAACGATAGAATTCTGGACCTCGTATTGTCTAACAATGACGTGACTGTCACTTGCTGTCCGGACCCTTTGGTACAAGAAGATTTACACCATAAAGCACTTTCCATCTCTGCTGACTTCGTTCAGCTTCATCAGTTGCATCCTCGGCCTCGGCTCAAGTTCTTGTACGCTCAAGCAAATTATGACGTTATGATCAATGAATTACTTTCAATCGATTGGTCGGTTGAGCTTGATTCCAGGCCCTTGGAGGAAGCTGTTAGGTTCTTTTACGACACTATCAATTTATTACATAACAAATTTATTCCGACGAAAACGGTGGTACCAAGAGGCAAGTATCCCCCTTGGTACAAAAGCCCACTCATTAAAATAGTCAAAGAAAAAGCCAAATTTCATTCCAAATATAAAAGGTACGGAAATCTTTCTGATCGCCAATCTTTTGTCACTCTGCGCCAACGTGCTAAGGATCTAGAGAAGGAAATGTTTGATAATTATATTTCAAGCATTGAAACTGCCATTGCTCGAAATCCGAGGGCGTTTTGGCAATATGTTAAATCAAAACAACACACTAATTGCTATCCAACTGTATTGAAGTTGGGTGAAGTATCATCCAGTGATGGGGAGGATATTTGCAATATGTTTGGCGACTATTTCTTTTCCAACTTCCGGGAGCGAGGCCTGGCTAATAACTTCTCGTCCACTACGGGTGTACAACAAGGCACTCAATCCACTAGTCTTGTGTCAGACGTACACTCTGTGGATATACGACACGAGGAAATAGTTCAGCTACTTAAAAGGGTGGACCTAAATAAATCTGCAGGCCCCGACAACATTTCACCAATTTTTATATCCAAATGTGCCAAAGGTTTGTCTACTCCACTTTCAATATTATTTAGGAGGTCATTTGAATCAGGAATAGTACCTATTATCTGGAAGTCTGCGTATATAACGCCGATACATAAAAAAGGACCGAAGAACTGTATTGAAAATTACAGACCAATCTCAAAATTGTGTGTGTTTGCCAAAATCATGGAGAAGATAGTTCATAGACGACTATCTTCTTCATTAAAGTTAAGTTTTTCAGAACACCAACATGGATTTTTAAAAGGTCGTTCTACCACATCCAATCTTGTCGTCTGTAGTGACTATATTACTGAGCACATGTCCAGGAGATCGCAAGTCGACGTTATTTATACGGACTACAGTAAGTGTTTTGATCGCATAGATCATACTCTCCTTAAACACAAACTGTCTTTGATTGGGGTGAGGGGTGACTTGTTCAGGTGGTTCTCATCGTACGTCAAAAATAGATGCCAGACAGTAGTCCTTAGTGGCTACACTTCCAGAGCCAAGTTCATTCCATCAGGAGTTCTTCAGGGATCCTTGTTGGGTCCTCTTTTATTTAACATTTTCGTTAATGACATTGGCGTTTGTTTTCGCAACTCTAAAATACTTTTGTATGCTGATGACATGAAAATTTTTAGTCAAGTTTCGACCATAGAAGACGCGTGCCTATTACAGGATGATCTGGATCGGTTTTACGATTACTGTAAGAGAAATAGGTTAGATTTAAACATAGACAAATGTAACGTGTGTACGTTTACTCGCAAGCCTCTCCCTATTAAATACGACTACAAGCTATCGAATATCTCTATAGTCAGAGTTAACGTCATCAGGGACCTTGGGGTAACTTATGATTCGAAGTTCTTGTTTGATGAACATATCAATGACGTAATTAACAAGGCTTCTAAAGCTTTGGGTTTTGTTTTTAGGATCTCTTCCGATTTTAAGAACATAAAGACAATCAAAATTCTTTATTGTGCGTTTGTCCGTAGCCACCTCGAATATGCATCACAAATATGGAATCCCAATTACAATGTTTATATTAATCGACTTGAAGGTATACAAAAGCGTTTTTTAAGGTACATTCAGTATAAATCAAATGTTTTTCTTTCCAATTATATAAGTCGGTGTAAGAAGTTCCACATTCTTCCATTACAACAACGTAGACAAGTGGCTGATCTTGCGTTTCTATTTAATTTAATTAACGGATCCGCAAATGTTCCTGAGTTGGTTAGCAGGATTGGACTTCAGGTACCAAATGTGTCTCTTCGAAGACCACAACTCCTTCACGTGCCTAGTGCACGAACGACGTACAGGCAAAATTCGTATATTATAAGATCATGTCGTACATTTAATAAGGTGTGTCGGGATGTTGAGTTGGATTTATTTACCACTAGTATAAAAACATTAAAAAAGCAGATGTGTAATAGATTCTTTGATGCCTGAAAAATTTTTTTAATTATTATTTTTTTTGCCAACATTTCATTTAATGCTTTCATATAAGTTTTAGTACATTAATTTTAGGACCTGTCTATGTCTAAAGTTCTTATTTATACATGTTTACTTACTTGTGAAAACTTGTAATTGGCCATCCTCTATATACTTTATTGCATATAAATTAACTAGCTGTAAGTTTTCTTGTAATTAATAAAATAAAATAAAAAATGTTGATGATCCACGGTCATCACACAAACATTTGCTTTTACCGGAATTGGAAAGCAGGATTAAGGATCCTGCTTTCCAATTCCGGTAAAAGCACGGGGATTGTAAATATTTATTTATAGTAAAAAAGTGTAGAATAAAATCGTAATGTTTTTTTTGTACAATGATATTATCCCTTGTACAGGTTAAAATATACAAAAGATTAAGAATTACTAACTGAAAAGATTATTTAAACCAACACAGAACAAATTAAACTGAATATAACCAATCACAAGATTGTCAAGACGATCATTGGGACGTAAGTGCCTAAGTTACATCCTTGAGTGTTGTACACAGTTGATCTTCTGCACTTTTTTATCAATTCGTTAAACTGTTATAATCCTGTTGATGTGTTAAGGAATTCTATCGCGTGTCCATTTTATTTTTATTTAAATAGTAACTCGATTGTAGTGAAACGAGTTTTTAAAGACGCTATAACTGTTGATAATAAATCATCACACCTGTAAGCCCGACAGGTTGAACAGGGATATAGGTACCTACTAATATAAACTTTCAGTTTGCCAAGTTTCAGTTTACAAGTCATATAGAGAAGGTCGTATTGAGATTGTCATAGAGAAAACACCATGAGGAAAGTCTGACAACCCTCATTGCCCGAGCGTGATGATATTACAGCACTGACCCAGTGGCGTAGCGTGGGTTTCTGCCGCCCGGGGCCGCCTGGAAATTTGCCGCCCCCTTTTCTAGTAGTATAAGGACGTGGCTCTTGATGCCGCCCCCTTTCATATGCCGCCCGGGGCCATCCCCCCCCCCCCCTGACCAGCATTATAGTAGACTAGTTCTCCTCCAAATCGAACTCAAAAGAGAGGAGACCCATGCCCAGATATGGGACTGTACATCTACTTACCTGAAACAGGCGTGATGTTAGGATTCATCACGAAACGATGGGTTCACGTTTCCCTCAGCTCCTCAGTCCCGTCATTTGCGAGCAAAATAAAAATATTTTTCACCATTTACGAGCCAACTGGAATTATTTAGAGGCACCACTTACCATAAAACGAATGAGCCAAAACATCACTGGGGTGTCCATAAATCCGAAACTTTGCAGATTAACTCCCACTTCGGAATCTCATCTGAAACTTGGGACGTATTTATTTTACGGATGCGAGTCATAAAGTGATTTATCCGCACGAAATGGTGGTACGCTTTGGCGGCACTTTGCTAAATATTATGATTCATTAAGATTTAGGGAGTAAGTTTCGAGACTAAATTGAAGAACTTGTGCTTGCTTAGTCAGGCTTAGTCGGCTTAGATAGTATCGTCGCGGATAAGGATAATGTACAGATTTAGTTTCTAATTAAATCTGTTCATTTGATGCTAATTTCTAACATGAAAACTAGACACTGAATTAATTATATTTAATTTATAGTAAATTGTTTATTAATCATAACAGTGAATGTTTAAAATTTGTTGGAAAAAATGAAGTGTAATAAAACTACAATTGAAATAGAGGGGTGTTATTATATGGTAGAGGGGATTTGATCAGTAATCAACATCAAGTTAGCCCAAGATAGCCCGTGGCCATGGATGTAAAGGATCCGGAACTTCGGAATTAAATAATAACAATATTCGGTAGAATTGTACTGTTTAATTGACATTTCATAGCTAGGGTTGCCAACCATACTGTTAAAAACAGTATTATACTTTTTCCGCTCGTTTATACTTTACTGTTCAATGAAAAAAAAGTATACAAAATATTGTTTTCATACCACTGTTATTTCAAGTAATTTATTACATACTTTACTTAGCTTAATTTAATTAGATTTGAATAAAAATTCGAATACTGTTTCTTTTTCTAAAATTCTGTTCATTTTATTTTTCTTACCTAAATATACTGTATTTCTTGTACAAAAAGTTGGCAACTCTATTCATAGCACACACGTTAGACGGTAGACCGCCTAGTCTCACCGACGCACGACGCCATATTCTCGACCTGTTTGACAGCTAAACAAATAAACTAACATTTGCTTATAATTACATTTCAATTGTGACAAGGAAAGGTGACAATAACAACGTGTAATGGAACGCATCGGCATAACGAGACGTCTGACGTCCCAAGCAGGTGTTGCCGAAGTGACGCTAGATATTGACGATAAAATATAATGACGCTCAAATGACGGACGATAAAAATAATGACGCTTACAAATTAATGAACGTCTGTGGAAGCTATAGCTTGTATAGTAACGGGTCTCATTTTTTGTTTTTTTATGTGTCACAACTCACAGTTTGTTTACATATCTGTGTAAAAGTATTGAATAGAATTTGAAATAATAATTTAAGCCAAAGGAGCTTTAATTAAACTGAAACTACAATAGTCAATCTATCAATAGTCTTTTTCGATAAAAATAATATTAAAGATTTTTGGTTTCATTTTAAGTGTTTAATATCTATACTTTGTTTTTTTTATTTAGTCACTAAGCCTACAAAAACCAAATTTCTTGCTTAAATGATGATTTCATATACTTACGTGAATATTTAACTCAACATATTGTATACATTGAACTCAAATTACTTTTACGGATTGTACATTTAAACGCATAAAACTATCAATTTACTTCGATAAAGTAGTTTTATTTCAATGCTTAAGTGTTAACATAAAATTATTATCAGATTATTTTTACACTGCGTATGCTAGGTTTTGTATATGTAATGAATATTTTAGACAGTACAGCCGCCATCTTGAAAAAAAATTTCATAAACGCTATTATTACTCCTTCACAATTTTCTTGTCTAATTATTACGTACCTACTTCGTTTTAAATGCGCGTGACGACTTGCCGCCATTTTCTGTCAACACAGTTAAGAAAAAGAACTTTGAATTTCTAGGTCTTACGGGACCATTATTTAGCGGAATTTATTGTTACCTTTTTTCTACTGAAAGCTTTTATTTAATATTTCTTTCATGGAAACAAACGAGTAATAAACTGGGATTCATATTTATATATTGTAGCCAAGAGTCGCTATTGTTTTATTTTTCTTTTAATGTTATAAAACCTCGTTGGAAAAATGTCGTTTCGGATTTAATCGCGGTGTATTGATATTAAGCTGTCATAGTATATAGAAATTATGGATTCAAAGGTCTTAAGCCGAATCTAATTTCTTAATTTTTTTTTTAGTTAATGACTAATGACTTCGAAGTAATTAGTCATTAGTCATTAACCTCTGGTAACTTCGAAGTTACGCGCGAGAACGTGAGTAAGCCTGCATGCTTGAGAGATTTTCTTGATGGCTTGTGAAGTCTGCCGGGTTGCCAGACTTCACACCGACTAGGCTTGCGCAATAGGCTACAGCCTAATCGCTCTCAAATGAATGGTCACCTGTGCCCTACAGTGGGACCATAAAAGTGATTATATTGATAATTTTTTATACCAATCAGCCACGTCTCATCCATAATAAGAACATAATTTTACTTTAGTTTAATATAATATTCGCTTAGAAAATAAATTAATACGTAAGTATGTATTGTTTACTCGTACTGCAGTGCATTAGAAACTACAAATGAAGTAGTTACACCAATAACAGCATTACTCACAGTTGTATTACTAACGGAATACCAAGCAAAATGTAGTTTACAATTCAAATTTCCAGTTTACATTTACGGATTTAGTATTCCTACTAACTGCGTGACCGATATTCGCTATGATTCGTACGAACGCAATAGCGAATTTGCGACTAATTAATCGCACAGTGTGCGGGTATCGAGTTACGCAAGCCACGCATTATCAGCACGAACGCAACGACCTCATGGGCCACTATTCACGAGTACACTAAACGCAACCCTGACACATTGCGATTGTCGACCACGCGTTAATAACGCGTTTAGTAATTTTGTCGTAGTGGATACTACGACAGATGTATCGACAGAAGTTTCAAGTAAATTTTAGGTTAATATATTAGGTGTTGTTTACAATAGTTAACTTACATTTTGTTATGGTGCGCGATTTAAAACAGTAAGCTCAAAATTAAATGTATATTTTAAAATGACGTTTGAATAGTAGGAGATTCATTCCTCAATCTCTTTCTGTCAGATCGTTGACTAGTCGGCATGAGTTTTAGTCACTAATGTCACTGAATCTCAGCGAATAATTACTATCATACAATACTATATTTCTTCCTTTATATAGTTGAAATTTTTCGCACAAATGCCACTCCATTTGTGAATCTCATACCAGACACTTAGGCCATATATGATGCATTCCTCAATACAGGTGTATTTCTATATAAACTCGAACTTATTGTCACTAATCTCACTCCGTGTATGAAACTCATGCCGAGCACTTAGTCAATGTAACTCATAACTCATATGACTTGGCAGGTATAAAACAGTAGCAGTATCTTTGAACACAATGGTACTACTGTCATTTCAAGTCCTAGGCAACCACAAAAAGGATGTTCAACACGCTTCAACCATACTCGTAGAATCCAATAATATTACCCTGTGGTGTTTTGCTTACAAGCAAATATTTATTTATAATTTAAGTTGAGAGCACGAGTTTGAAACTTGTGGAACTAATCAACTTGTAAAACATATACAATTAATTATATTTAAAGTTTGTTGGTTTAAACACATTAGTGTTCGGAAATAGCAGTCGCATTTGAAAACTCAAACGCAAGTGTTTTATTTCAATTAGACCTATATTACTGGTACAGACTAGCTGCACGGTTCCAATAAGTAGGTCTTATATAAAAGAACAGACAAAAAACTCCGTAGTTACTTTTTTAAAATAAAATGTAAATTACAATAACAATATTGTAAGTTCCTTCACTTACTTCAATAGTTGTTATATAAATATGGCAATAATACCGTAAAAGCATAAATATTTTGCATTTGAAAATCCAATTTTTGAGGATCATTATAAGCTGTTTCATGTGACATTGCGTGCAAAATGGAAAATAAACTGCGATTGAAACAGTGAGACGAGAAACCTAGCTGGTTTAATAATTTCTTCAAAGACCCTCAGATTCCTTAAGCAGAAACGCCTCGGACCGTACATGAACATTACTTTGTAATGATGAAAGTAATACATCTTTGTTATTTCAAAGGGCTTGTTTAGTACTTTATAAGAAGCTTAACTTACTATTATAACTTTAAAACATAAATTAATTAAACACGATTGGCGCAGTGTCTGAGAGCCTAGCTTCTATCCTACAGGTTGCAGGTTCTGATGTTGTTCGTGTATGAATCGGAATGTGTAGGAATTCAATTCAATATCTTCTCTACTTACCCCAACAGGAATACGGCGCAAACTTATTTAAAATCACCTTCAAAGGTTTTCAATATCTTATTCAGTGGGTGTTAAGGGTTGAAGGAACAAAGAAAATTGAACCCCTAAACGAATGCAGGGGTGAATTCATTCAATTTCGTGTTACAGTATTTCTTTTGTATCAATTTCTTATATTTTCTTGTATCTAAGCAAGACTTGCTGGGCAGAAAATCATGCCTAATATTATAAAAGAAATGTTTTTCCATCTTACGAGGGGTCCAAACCCTTTGTTCGGCGACTTAAATTTTCATCAGTAAGTACCGAGATACCTTTTGTCTTTTTGTTTCAGCTGACCAAGTATTTCCGCCTGTAAATCTCACAGTAATTAGGTATGACTTATGGCGTCACATGTTTGCTTTGCATTGAAATGACATAAAGACATTAGGCAAGATGAATGGGTCCCACAACTTCCTTAGAACTCCATCGTAGATGTATCTAAATCTATACTAATATTATAAAGCTGAAGTGTTTGTTTGTTTGAACGCGCTAATCTCAGGAACTACTGACTTGAATTAAAAAATTGTTTTGTGTTGGATAGTCCATTTTTCAAGGAAGGTTATAAGCTATATAACATCACGCTACGACCAATAGGAGCGGAGCATGAATGATAAATGTTGCATAAATTTCCATCCGTGCGAAGCCCGGACGGGCCGTCTGTGCGTCGTTCTGCGTAAATCGGATTGTCAATAATATTAACAAAATGTAGGGTAGCTGTTAGTTATTAAAACATCAAAACCTGAACACCTCAGTCCGTCGCTGACCATGGATACTGCAAAGGATGTCCCATCCCAAACGCCAGGATTAAAATAATATCACAATACCGCGATGAAATCTGTAAAAAAGTAGCACATGTCCTATTTATATATATATTTGGAATGGCTTGAAAGATTTTTTAATATATCTAAATGCATCATATATTGGAATAAGCGAAAAACAAAAAAAATGAAACGGGTTCTAGCGATTCTAACCTTAATTTCTCGTTGTTTCTAACCTTAATTCACTTGTTTCATGTTGTTATATGTATTGTTAATGTTCTCTACTTATATTAGTGTATGTAACTTTCAAATACTTCCTTTTCTTTCATAATATAAACATATGACTTCCAGTTCTGAGAATCCTTAAAGAACACATTTCAAGGACTCCCTCTATACCCAAAGTTTGGCATCCCAGCGTGATTGATTATTCCGTATCAAACATAGGCTGAATATTGCCACTATAGCGCTGATATGAAAAAAGTTATAAGTTATATACCAAATTGTTGACGACAGGGGTCGCTAAATAAATTAAATTAGCTACAGAAGAAAGACAAACAATAAAAAAAACTAGGAATATTGTTTTTTTTTGGGTTTGTCTATTTTAGTATAGATAAGCTATAGAATAATAATTTATGATGTATTCTTCATTTTAAGGATAAGTAGGCTTTAACAGCTTAATTATCATACAATAGTTTCTAACATGTATTGATTTTTTGTAGACTAGGTCACATTCAGCATAGACTGACCAAAGATTTAAAGAAATTCGTGGAATTACGTGCTGGTTACTTTTGCGCAACTGTAGAAGCAAATAAAAAAAAATTAAGCCAAAAATAAAATTTCAAAAGACTAAAGCAAGCTGGTCGAATATCGAAAATCGAACGTTAATATTGCCAATTATTTACGACCTCATTTTATGAATAATATAAAATAACTAGCTGTTACCCGCGACTTCGTTCGCGTGAAATTTAACGAAAAAATTAATGTTCATATTCATGCATTGGTCAGCTCCCGCGTTTTTAAGTCATACGGAACTCTAATTCGTTTCTTGTTCTTAAATTAAAATAGCCTAAGCTACTCCTTATAACGATGGTGAAAGTCCCCACAAAATCGGTCCAGCTGTTGCAGCAATTAGAAGGAACGAAGAGAGAGACAGACAAACATTTTAGAAATTATTTTTTTGTGTAATTACCGTATACATACTTTTATATAATTATGAAATTACAAACAGAAATTCCAATTTTAAGGAATATAAAATATTTAATTAGGAGTTCAACCTCTTTTGAATAAAATCGGATTGAGTTTTCAAGCATGTGTCAAAATGTAAAGTAATTTAAATCAAAAGCACTAAGGAGTATTGATATCACCTCCAACATAATTCTCTATCTCTTTTTAATCCCGTCAGGGATTGAATTTCGATAAAATACGAAATACGTCTTCCATCAATTCTGTTAAAAAATGTTTATGCAAAATTTTAAGTAGATTGGACCAAGGAATCACGTTGTCTCGTACAGACTTGGTCCCCCTATCCCCCTCCTTATGGGCAAAATTTCAGAAAATCCTTTCTTATTGGATGCCTACGTCATACAAAGAATTTCGAAAACAGCAAAGTTACATACTAACCTTACACCCCCGTTTTACCCCCTTAGGGGGCGAATTTTCAAAATTCCTTGCTAAGTGCTCCCCTACGTTATAAAAGGAATCCCTGTGCAAAATTTCTAGTTTCTAACCCTTATAGTTTAGGCCCTTGGACCAAGGAATCACGTTGTCTCGTACAAACTTGGTCCCCCTATCCCCCCCCCCCTTTGGGCAAAATTTCGGAAAATCCTTTCTTATCGGATGCCTACGTCATACAAAGACTACACTCGCCAAGTTTTATTGAAAATCAAATAAATTTCATATTAACTTTGCACCCCCATTTTACCCCTTTAAAGGATGATTTTTGAAAAAATATTTTACACGTGTTTCATAACTTTCAATGAAAAACCTTCAAACCGAATTTCAATTGAATAACTTCAAAAACAGCCAAGTTACATACTAACCTTACACCCCCGTTTTACCCTCTTAGGGGGTGAATTTTCAAAATTCCTTTCTTAGTGCTCCCCTACGTTATAAAAGGAATCCCTGTGCAAAATTTCAAGTTTCTAACCCTTATAGTTTAGGCCCTGCGTGGATATGTCAGTCAGTCAGTCAGTCATTCAGTCAGTCAGCTTCTCCTTTTATATATATATATAGATATCGAGGTGACAGGCGTTAGCAATACCAAGGGACCAATTCTGCTAAATTAAATAAGCTTTAATGGAGTGTCGATTGACTTTTTAAATGATTAATGTCTAATAAGTGTCAAAAATAAAGTTAACCATACGGCTTAGCATAAAAATTCAGCAGTTCCCTATAACACTACTTACATGTATAACATATTATTATATAGGCTATCTTACCCTTATCTCCTTCGAATTCCATCTAAAAACATGTCCTATTCTTCGCAGGATATCAGGCCCAAGATATTAAACATATACATATAATACTATGTACATAATATTACATATTCTGGTACATACTGGTCCCTTGGGTAAATAGAATTCGGCGTCTTGTTGGAACGCTTTTCCTCGATAACAGAATTGTGAAACACACGGAAGCTTTTTGTGTTAGGGACGTTATGTTTCTTTGGAGTTTAAGTACGTACAGTAATAACAATTTAAAATTCAATTGGTTTATTAGTTGATGATGATCATGATGAAAAAAAAATCTTTTTATTATTTATTTATTTAAAGAATAACGATGGTATATTATAACCTTGTAAGTAACGTATTTTCGCTTGGGAAAAACTTCATAAGTAATGTTCGAACCAATGTACCTGATAGCTTTATTCACACAGTGGCTGCGTTGCAAAGATTTCATCGATTGAATGTTAATATGTTGAAGTGTCCCAACTCTGTAAGATTTGTGTTGTACGCGTCTGCGTTCCACAGCCACCATCATCATCATCATCGTTAGGCTATATTCGTTCACTGCTGGACATAGGCCTCCTCTAGTGAACGCCACAGAGCTCAATCTTCGGCTCATCTCCTCCAGTCACTTCCAGCTACCTTCCGCAATTTAATCCACTATACTGAAGAAGAACTTCCATATGTGGCAACATATTTTAACTCTGTCAATTGTCGATAAATATTAAAGCGCCCGCCCAGTTTCCTCACCCGTGTATTTCCGTCCATGTCTACCAAGGGATTTCAGGGTGCAATGTCAGCAAAAGATTTAGGTAAATTGACACGAGCCGGGAACTTATTGTATATTATGGAGAGAAACGTGTTTCGTACGCAAAACGCCGCGGAATCAGCTGCTCGTGACGTCACAACGTAATCACACTTTAATGCCCGAGATTGGGGGCCCAATTTTAAAAAGTAGATGATTTTTTAAATATTTTTTTTTGCAAGTTAAGGAAAGGCATTTTAAGTGGTTGCGATGCTGTTTAATTCTATTGAGATAGTCATTGTTATAATCAGTTAGTTAATTTTGAGTCTTGTCAGCATTTACATTTTTCATTTTAAGAGGTTTTTTATTTACTTTTAAAATTATTTAATTAAATTATGATAATTCAAGAAAAGTTAAAGACAATATTTGAACGCTGTACAGATAAATTGGTACGGGTCTGGCCTTTTTGTGTATGTAAACGCACACACAGAAGAAATTCCCACTTTTTATTTAAAACAATAAAAATAAATATATAACATTATGACAGTCAGTACCATATCCTTGCTACTAACAACAACTCAAAGTAGGCTGACTTAGACCAACAACGACCTAAATATACAAGACATGCTAACTGGCTAAGATAAACTCGTCACGATTTAGAAAAAGTGAAATCGCTATGTCAACGACAAATATATGAGCGGAGGTCGCCGGGGTCAGCTGGGGGTCTGATCACGATCGCCTGGGGAGACCACGGAGGCCCTAAATACTGGAAATGGCAATGAAACTTTTTTTTATGGTGATAAGGGGGCAAACGAGCAGGCGGCTCACCTGATGGTAAGTGATCACCGCCGCCCATGGACATTTGCAATACCAGAAGGCTTGCATATGCGTTGCCATATGCCACCCCTGCAGAAACCGTTTAGGTTTCTAAAAATAGGGAATTACTAAACTGACAGCAAACGGAATGCCTATGCTGTCAGAATAGTCACTCCCCCAACGAGCTCTGGTAACCTTACTCACTCAGAGAAATACAACTATTGTTGATTCACTGCGGTCTTCTGTAAGGCGGAGGTACTTCCTCAGTCGGGCAGCTCAGTTTGAGTGAGGTCTCAAAAACTGACAACTGATTTGACACTGACTAGAGGCTTGCTCTGTCTTCACACAGGTGAAATATGGCTTCATATAGGTATTTTATGTGCTCGTTGGTTTAGTAGTAAGTGCGACTGCTGAGCGAGAGGTCTGGGATGCGATTCCCAGGTCGAGCAAAGTTTTATTTTATTTTTCTATGATAGCAGAGGTGGTTCGGAATTTGATTCGTGTCCGGTTGGCATAGGCTCGCCCCTTATTACATGGGACCTAAAACTTATCGGCGAAATGTGGGTGTACATTTGTACTCGTCTGTCTAACCCTTCAGGGTTGACAGGCGTGATGGTATGTTTCTTATGTATTAAAAAAATTAAAAACTATTAGGGGCTTTTTGTTTTCGGTAAGACTACCGTCAATAATATTTATCAACGTGAAAGTTCCATTTTCAAAATACGGATGTGGAATCCTCGTTATTTATGGCCAGTTACCGGCACGCGTTCGTATCGCGTTCTGAAATCAACGTATTGTATCGGTCGTCGTATCGGCAGGCGGTTTGTCCTTGTGAAACATGGCCGAACGTACAATTAAGTGTTCCAATTTCAAACTGGCCAGTGGAAGACATTCTCTGGCGAATAAACAAAATGTGCTTTTATATTTAAATTAAGAGAGTTTAAATTGTATGTCTTCTCAGTTTAATACTTTTGAAATAAAAAACTAAATATTGCATTAATATAATATGAAAATCAAATAGAAACACAATTCTAAATACAAATTGGATCCGTTATAACATCATCATAGCAATGTCATGTAAATTCAAACTTTCCACAAAGCGCGGGAACAATCACAAAAGCACTATAACACAAATTACATTCCAAATTCAAACACACACTGATTAGAACCAAACAGAGCCGAGTCACGTCGCGCCAATTAGAAAACGGTCCCGAATTAATTTGAAAATGGAACACTCGATTTTGATGTAGTGGAATCTGTCGCTGTTGTTCGTTGTACTTCGCTTGCATTGACAAACTTCCGACTTTACACAAAGATATCAAAGCTCAATTCAGAATGACAGGAAATTTGCTCAAACTCACGAGATAATAGGTAAAAGACTGAATGTCATTCACAGGCTTTATATTAATCAAATTTGTACCTTCCAAAACAAGTTTATAAGGTACACTTTCTTTTGAAATTGAAGTTATATAATTAGTAAATGTGTTTTACTTGAGGCCAATTTGTTTGATATCTTGAGGTTCTAATAGGCAATTTATAAAATGACATTTTGTGTCATTACTTATTATTTTTACGAGGAGCCGTAATGGCAATTTTTACCTTTTGTAAGGTCGTTTTACAGCATAAATTTCCTAGAAAAGTTATCAGCTATAAATCTGAGCTAGATCGGTGTCGCCGCTCCGTGTAGCGGGAAATTAATGGATGTTCTATCTTTTAATTTCTTCTTTCCAGCCTTCTTTAAGGAGGTCTAGGTTTTATCATTTCTATTACATTGCATTTCTTTCAACATAAAATATATCATAGAAATAAAAGAAGGTCTGACATTCTCAATGTACCGGACTTTAAAATGTTAGACCGTATTTTCTACATGTTTTTTTACATTTTTAGAAAGAAAGAAAGTTTACTATCTAATATCAACCTAAGCTAGCACTACTTAAATTTCACAATTGCTTATCATTCTTACATGTGCATTACGTAAGTCGGTCAACACAGTTTCCACTAAAAAATGTTTCGAACGTGTTTTTCAAATTTAAAAAAAAAATTCCGTGTCTTCCATTTTCCGTTGTAAGTCGGAACTCGGCGCCAAACTCGACATCGTTACGTTCGCCTCATTAAAAGGTATCGAGTGGAACAAAGCAGGTACAGTCGCGTTCATTAGGCGGTATGGCGACATTTCCTTGGGCAAAAGAATTTTCGTCGCTAGGTACTGGTGGCTACAGTCATTTACTTGATTACTGTACTCGGGCATCCAATTTCTGTCAAAATGTCGTTCGTTGAAAGTGGTTTTCTTTTTCTTTTTAATGAATCTTTGACTTATGGTGTAGTGTTAAAAATTATATTTATTTTGTAAAAAATATCGTATACAGTGACCCGAATAGCGGTAACTAGATCTGCCTTCCGTGGAAAGAGTCTCGGATTCGTATTCTGTTACGATCAAATGTATCTTTTCAATTTTTGTATTATAGCACTGGGCTAATAGTGTCTAGATACTCAAATCGAACAAAAAAAAAACACAAAAATGACGTCAAAAAAAAAAAGCAAACCAAGACAACTTAAAAAAAATTTCAATTTAATGTTCTCCTCTCTTCTTCCACAGATTGCGTCCACCTGCAACTCTACAAAGACTTGAAAGAGAGACAAAAGAACGGGCAGACGAAGGCGTCTCTCTCTCTGCAGCAGTACCTGGGCATCGAGTCTGGGTTCACGCTGGACAAGGAGTCCAATACCCTGGCGATACTTTGCGAGGACGTCGTGCCAGTCCTTGCTTTCGACACCAGGGAGATCCTGATCCAGTGGAGAGTGAAAGTGAGTAAAGAATTAGACTCTTCTTTTAGTTCTGCTACTATTGATGGTGCTATGACCAGTGGACTCGAAAGTCAAAGGGTTCGGAGTTAAATCCTAAAGTAGACTGAAAAGAGAGTGAGAGTAAAGTATTATTGGGATTTTCTTTGAGTTCAGTTGAGTTTGAGTTTGGATTCGTGCCCGATTGATGGCAATACGGTTGTCCCCTATTTCATGGGATCCAAAACCTACCAGCGAAGTGTGGGTGCCTGGGTGTGTATTAGTATAACTCTGTCTTATACTTCGGGGACCACATGCGAGGTGGCATACATATCAGTAATCCCAAGGCACGCACCACTGACTTTTCCGAATGTACGTTCGTATATCACATGCTCAAATGGTGAAGGAAAACGTCGTGAGGAAACCTGCATGATTGAGATGTTTTTTCGGTGCATTATCCATACTCAGCAGTGGGACAGTCCCGTTATAGTGTACGTAAAAAAGTTAATCACCTAAAGCGTTCCTCTCACAAACAAAACACCATCACTTAACAGTCCTCCATTCTTTCACAACGTGCAAAGAAATTCTAGAATTTATTTGTCACCTAGCACTTGCAATAAAACAAACATAAATTCCAATTGTCTAAAAAGAAGCTTTTGCTAAATAAAAATCTCTTGAAAGTTCTCTGAAAGCTTGTTTTCTTACGAGGCAATCCACAGCTGCCCACAGTTACAGTTTTAAAAGGAATAAACTTTAGCATTTTTCTCATAGAATTCTTCGAGACTTTCGAAAGGTTTATTGTAAGACACTTACATTGATTGCTAAAGAATCTTATCAAATAGTTTTGATCATAGTTTATGCAGTTTGTTTGTTATAAAAATATCCATCACGACTGTGTGTGTTGAAAGGTTAGATTATAGAAGAATATTAATGTACAGTTACATCTTATTGCCATTAACTGGTTAGGAATTGAGATTTTACGGTACTGGGAATTTTATAGGACCTATCTTAGGACCATTAAATTGTGGAATATTTTTACTCCAAAACGGGTGGGTTAACAATTGTTTTTAACATATATCATCACGCCTGTCGTCTCCGAAGTGTTAGGCAAAGGTGTACTAATGTACACCCACATATCGCTGGTATGTTTTTTAGGTCCCATGTAATAGGGGTCGAACCTACTGCCATTAACAGGACACAAATCCAAACTCCGAGCTGCTACTGAGAATTTTATAGAAAAACCCAATAACACTTTGCTCGACCTGGGTATCGAACCCAAGACCTCTTGCTCGGCAGTCGCACTGTACGACCACTAGACTAACGAGGTAGTTTAACCATTTTAATTTTTTTCAGGTGCAACACAACCTCGGTGGCAGTAAAGAGTTCGCAGCGGTGATCATATCCGCGCCATCCGCCGCCAACATCCGGGCTGGACCCGTCAGGCTGCATGCGTGCGGCCCGCGGCTAGCGCTGTGCGCATCACGACCACCCGAAGTGTTAGCCTTGTGGGACGTCAAACTACTTAGGTAAGGCTAACTTTAATCACTACAATTTACGGTCCTTCAGTCTACCTGCAAAGAAACGGCCATAAGAAATATATTATGTAAATATTTTTCTGATCAGTAAAATGGATTGGTCTGTTCACATAATAATAGTAGGTACTTATTAGTGAAAAGAATAATTATAATATTATGTAGAATGATTTATTTAAGAAATAGACAGAAATGTGTTTCTGTAGAGTTAGTTACGTCTCTTCATCTTCCCAAAAAAAACGCGAAGGCGGACGTTTTTGGAAGTCGTCCTTATTGTCGACGATCATAACCAGTTAAATTTGGTCTACTTTGAATAAATTATATTTTTGGCTTTGCTCTGGAAAGGCTATCAGCAGTCACTGAAACATACGGCCCTTCAAACACCATGTATATCCTATTAACCGCTAAGCACGTCAAAGCTGTATGCCGTCATCCTACTCCTTTAAGTATGTGTAGTCACTAAAACTCAAATCTTATCAGGCTTCGAGTATACACACTAACGCTGTGTTCGTAAACATTGTCTACAATTCTAGCGCTTTGGGAAATTAAACAAGATGACAGTACTATCCTATATGGCCCAGTTACTAGCACTGCTTGAGACTGTATCTCATCTGCTTCCCAATCGCTAAATTTACTAAGCGATATTGTTATTTGGACTTTCCAAAATACATGATAAACGTCACATTACCTTACCATTTTTCTTCTGCTATCACCTAAGTACCTTTGCCATTTGAACAAGTGTTTAACCGGCCTAAAAAGCTGTCATATAAATTACCCAAAAAAAAACTGTCTCAAGCTTCAGATAAGAAAACTTTGGTAAAAATCATTCGTTGGTTAGTACCTGCGTTTAACAGGTGAGCCTTGAAACTTCAGGCGTCGCTAATCTTTGGTGCGTTCCCATGAAAAATGTCCCCAATAATTTACCTCGTTACGCGTCAGTTGGAAGTGGAGGAAGGGGGGTAGTTTGACCCAGTTGGAGGAAGTTTTTGGAAGCATAACAGACTTAGATTTGCAAGTTAATCGGATGAAGCGCAGGTGGAAAGCGTATGAGAGATTTTGTGTTCCTATTGGTTGAATTATACGTTGTAAAGTTTGTATTTTTTTATTCAAATTAATATTTATTTATTTATTTATTTAATAACCAACTTATACTTACAGACTATTCTACACGTACAAGTTATAGGTCAGAAGTATTATACACTATCTATTATAAATTAAATTAAATTTCGTAAATAAAATTAACATAATCAATAATTGTGTAACTAATATCAATATGGGTTAATTGCCTGAAATAAATAAAAATTATTATTATTATTAATACAACATATATATTTTTTTATTAAATATTAACTTAAGACGGAGAAATAGTACTGGGAGTAATAATAGTAATATGTTAAGCCAGCTAGGAAATAATTAGAATTACCAATTACAGTCCTTCAAATTTCATACAAATGAGGTAAGTATAAAATAATTAAAATAAAACATGTTTATTTTTCATGGCATAAATAACCTAACTTAAAATAAAAGAGGTCCAAACAAAAAAAAATTATAAACATGTAGAAGAATAAACGTATTTCTATTCTTTCTTGCAAAGACAACCCTATATCATCTGATGTAGTAAATCCACTTAAGTATAGATAACTATGTTGGTATCATCTGTGAGCTAATTAAATCACAATGCAATCACTTATCGGATCTACGAGAGAGGCTGCTTATACCAATATATGTAGAATACAATATACATATAGGTATTATAGTTACAAGCAGAGAAGCTAAATGCATCTGCATAAGTCCAAAAATTAGAACTATTCTATCTCTCAAGTTGCACCAAACTAGACATTATGTATGTACTGTGTTTCATTCAAATTGGTTCATTAGTTTAGAAGTTCATTATGGAAAAACAACGTGACTTCTTCTTTTATCGTGACTTTTTCTTTCTATCTTCTTCCTTTTCTTACTGCTAGCTGATCCAAAATTCGTTTAGTTCATAAATACTTAATATGTAATAGTCGGGACAGTTGGTACTTAAACACGTGGACATACATAAAATATAATTTCCCTCCACATTATTCCCCTCATTCGGACGGGGAAGTCCCCCAATACCTCACCCTAACAGACAATCATTAAAAATACATCCATGAATGTATTCCATTCCGTCAACATGATTTAATTAGCGTATTCCATTTTTAAATATCCGATGTCCAAAAAGGATTACTTTGTACTATATTATTTTTATTTTGGCAAAGGAAACTGCGCATACAGTTTATAAATGCAGAATGAACATTTTGTTTACTAAGATCAAATAAAATATGAAAATTCTGCGTCTTTCTGAGAATGGTATAATGACAGACTGAATATTATTATCTGAATTAGAGCAGTTTTAACCCTAGTAGGAAATAAAAATCTATTTCTCCGACGTTGGTTTATAGTTTACCTAGATGTGGCTGCTAGATGCTAGACATCAGTATTTTACACGAAGTGACTAAAATCAGACCTCCGCACTCTGATTGTGCGGCATTATATAACCGATATTCTGAGCTGGCACCGATATTCTGAGCTGTGGCAGACTGTGATGTCAAAGATCTCGAGTTCAAACCCAAGGCACCATTGACTTTTCATAAGTTATGTGCGTATTTATCACATATGTACTCAAATGGATGAAGGAAAGCTTTGTAAGGAAACCTACATGCTTGAGAGATTTTCTCGTTTTCACTCATGTGAAGTCTACCCCCCCACAGGCTAGCGTGGTGTACTATAGATTAATCAGTGAAGTCAGTACATTGTCACAAAACCTTATTAGTGAAGGTTTGTAGTGTTCTTACTGGCTATAAAATAAAATATAATAAGCATATTTGTACGTTGAATTTTTTCCTTATTCAAACCCCAACGTTCTCATTTCAAAAACCCCATTCCCCCGCCAACCAAATAATCCTTAAACAAAATCCCAAGTAAAAAGTAACTCAACATTATGATCAGCTATTAAAAGTCATTAAAACTCGTATTTAACCGAACAATTCCGACAATTATAACCGAGTCGAGGCGCCTTCCCCGGTATTTTTACGGACAATTCTTCCCTTGGAGATTTTTAACGACTTAAGAAACTTGTTCGAAATTTGAAATCTACGATTGTGCCACTTTCTTTTATAATTCAAAACTCTTTTCTTTTGGATGATATTGTGAAAGATTAATGTGCGGTTTTGGTATCTATCGATTTTCAGTGTAAACAAGGTATTGATGATCGCTTGAGGTTCTTTCTAATCGTCTGAAGACGTTCATCGATAAAATATTTAAGGCAATACTTTCTTTTTCATGTCTATTAAAATCGAAAAGCAATATATGTATTAGTCCGGTTTTAATTTGGTTGTCTGAAGTACTAACGAAGTAGTAACGTTGTACCTATAATATAATTAATCATAATGGTCTTTTCATATTCCAGACGATTCATGTTGTTTGAGAAACAACGTTTTTGGTGGCTCAGTAAAGCCATGCGAAAGCGATACACCCTGCCTATAAGCCTGACATGGGAAGTTTGTGGTGAATCATGGTGCTGAGACCCCTTCATAACGTTTCTGTGTTTTGACACAGAACCAGGCTTCATCAATAATATAATAAATAGCACATAAAACAAGCAAATTTTTTAGTACCAACGTCACCAATCAAACTGTGTAACAACAAAAACAAAAATACTTCCGGACATAAAGTCGGGCTCACTTTCCATTTTCTTCCCCCCCAACTACAACAACAAATCATCGGGTGTAATAATGTGACGTCACCACTAATAACAGGGGAATTAATATCGTGCACTGGTGTGCGTCCGACGTTACAGAATATCGGGTGTCAAGAGGCGAAAAATAAATTGCTTTTCGATACGTTCATGTGATATTAAGTGTTATTAGTTTCAACGCCATTATAAGTTAGTATTATTTTAGATTTTACACCGTTTTTGAACGATTATTTTTCTACAACATTGCGTATGACGTTCATATTGATTGGATGAAATCGCTGTTTCCAAGTTTTGTTCTAATTATAAGTATTTTGTTCTACAAAGTTTTTTTGCTCAGGATATTTACACGAATATTAGACATTGAACGTAATCGACGATTCGAGTTTTCTTTGTATTCTATCGGTCAAGCGATTAAAACATTCATTATCATCACAATTTCAACTGAAAAACGTTCACTGAAATGTTTGCCGAAATAAAATATTAAAATACCAAGATAAATGCATTATCATCACGGTAAGTTCGATTTGAAGTTAGATGCGTATTTATTACATGCTCAAACAGTGAAGGAAAGTATTGAGGAAACCTACATGTTTAGTCTGCCAACCCGAAATTGGCTAGCGTAGTAGACTATAAACCTCATCCCTCTCAAATAACATCGAGCAGCTCAGCAGTACAGTAAAACAGTTTGATAATTATGACACTATATAGCATTCTGCACTACTACCATTAAAAAAAAAATCATCTGTAAAAGCAACTGTATTTGCAGAAATAAATAAGATTTATATCTTCAAGAAAATCCAATGGAATCGTAGTAGTTTCAGCAAACACACCGTAAAATTTTATAAATGAGAAAATATAAGTGAAGAAAATACAAGCCGTTTCCGTACCAATGTCGAGCTTCACCGTAAATACAAGAAATTGTTATGTTTAATGGAATTACAGAGAAAAATAACATTGAATTACTTACGTCAGTGAGCTTCAGTCAGGTTCATGTTCCTATGTCAAAGTATTTTTCTTACTTATACCGATATTATTTCTTATTTTGTATCATGGAGGAATAACTATTGAACAGTATTTTCTTTGTGGCAACATTTAGCGTGGGCAAAGGAAACCTTTCGTATATATTTTTTTGTTAGATATCCTCTTTTTGGTAAAGTTATTGAGACTTTTTGCTCTATGAAATCAGTCACGCGAGACTGGTCGCCTTTTACTCACATGGCGGTGCCATTTTGTTGTGGGATAAGAAACAGGATTCTTTAGGGTTTTCCTATTTGCCTTTTCAATAATTAGGGTCTAATTTCCCGTGAATTTTCCCGGGAATGGTAGATACAGTACAGCGACTAGTTTTCTAAGATAATGATTATGACGATTTAGACGGTTCGAATGGTGCAGTTCGTGAGCGATCGGCTTGTGCGCCACGGGTAGCGAATTCCTGAAACGTACAAAGTTTTGTGTGGCCTACAGGTAGTTGTTCTGGGTCTGGGTGTAATTGTATGTGATATTTTTTTATTTATAAACGCAGGCATGATATAGGAGAACGAGAATGGGGCAACCCTTTTTTTTTAAAGAAGGAGTTTATTGCTCTAAATGTAAATTCAATCACAAATGTGTGATAAAGTCATTGTAGAGACAAATATATGTAGTTATGAATGAGTAATCTATCAATTGTAAAAAAAATGAATTAAGAAAGCTAAGTTACCATGTTGGTACATTTGCCCAATAATTTAGCCAATATTGGCCACGACGGCGGCGTGCTGTTACCGCGGTAGCTAATTCCATTATTAAAGGTGTGTACACACGCGCGGATACAATTCCTTGCGGATTATATCGCGGTTGTGCAACACGATTAAGTTGAGAGCGAATCGGTGTTGTGGGAACTTTACTTTAGATAGTACAAGGGTATGTATTACATACGGAAATTAAAGTGGTATAAAGGCTTTCACATATTCAAAGCTCTCTTAATAAATGATCAATAATAATTTAAATTATAATAAATAGTTATACTAAAAAGAAGAGAAGAGTTTAGGATCGGCAACGCGCAACCCACACCTCTGGTGTTGCAAACGTCTATAGACTATGGTAACCGCTTACCATCAAGCCACCCTTGTAGTGAAAAAAAGTATAATTGTTATTTATTTTTATATAGGTACATTTTTACGTCACCACATTTTAAATTTAGAATATAAATACAAAGATGGCCGCCGCTTTTAGTTTTAAGCTTGCACCACACTACAATACTGAAGCCCGAAGCTATATTCCTTAACAGAACAAACACCGCCATAATGAGGTTGCCAATGCGAAATAATACACGCAACAATTTCGTTGCGATGGTTACACTTTGATGTGATGGTTCCTTTATTTAAGTCATGTAATTATAATAATAATTATTATTATTAAGCCCCATTGTAATCGTGTGTTTGGCAAATACAAATATTTATCAATAATTACAGTTCCAAATGATTAGAGCTTCTAGATATATTTATGAATTTTGATCCTATTTGAGTGAAAATTAAACTACTTTTTTTACGGAGTTATATTGTTATTATTTTACGGTGTATATATTTCCATACATACACACCATCACGCCTGTCGTCCCCGAAGGGCTAGGCAGAGGTGTACTAATGTACACCCACGTTTCGCCGGTATATTTTGGGTCCCATGTAATAGGGGGCGAGCCTATTGCAATTAACCGGACACAAATCCAAACTCCGAGCTGCTTCTGAGAATTTTGTAGAAAAACCCAATAATCCTTTGCTCGAACTGGGAATCGAACCCAAGACCTCTTGCTTGGTAGTCGCACTGTACGACCACTAGACCAAAGAGGCAGTTATATATGTATATTGTTTTACTCCCGACAGTTCGGATCCTTAATAGAATCCATGATTTAAAGATATAGAACAATTCAAAATTTTCTTCTCTCTTTAAATGTTTTATTTCAGTTAGACCAAATATTACAGGTACTTCTGAATTGTCAAGACTAGTTGCACGGTTGCAGAAGAGCCGGCAAAATACCATAATATAAAAGAAAACGACCCAGATAGTCCAGCGGTAGTTAACACTGCCTTCTGCGCTAAGGGTCCCGGGTTCGAATCCCGGTAGGGACAAATGTTTGTGTGATGAGCATAAACATTTGTATCCGAGTCATGGATGTATCTATGTATAATATGTATGTATTTACAACAAAAAAAAAGTATATATGTAGTATATCAACCAACTAGTATCCGTAACACAAGCCTCGTTGCTTAGCTCGGGACTAGATGGCGCTGTGTGTCATAATGTCCAGAAATATTTATTTATAAAACACTTATTACCAGTTTCATTTTCTTTATCATATCCAACATTGTTACAAGTAGGTGGTTTTATTTAACAGCAAGATATTCAATTACCTAATGGGTGCGCGGCAGTCACAATAAAGATTTAACTAACAGTTAAACTGAACCCTCGCGTCGCTAATAGTTGGCTAAACAAAGATTAACGGATTACTTAACTTTGTTAAGTGATGCATAGGTCGCGTTAGGCGGGGAGCTATTGACTTGTATCTGTAATTAATCTGTATTAGTTTTGCTCGAAGTGTTTTAAATGCAGAATTTGTGAGACTTTTTCGACTTATAACACTTGAAACTTATGAAGCGTTTATGCTGAACTAAATATCAAAGCTAATTTATATGTTATTTTATTTACCTGTATATGAAATATCTACTTAACATTCACGTATTAAGTCTAGGATTTTAAACTAATGTATTCAAAGTAGGTCATATTTGATTGGCTCCTTGTGAATGTTGCCTTTAACAAACACTAGGAGTGGTATTGCTGGGAAGAAGAACAAACATTAACAAGAAAAAAGCAACACATTTCTGTATAGTAAGTATAGGTACGTAAAAAAAGGAAAATCAATTTACAACCTAATTTCGACAGCTAAATTCAAAAATGAAAATGGTGACGCGACACAACATCAAACGACAAAGTTCGGACATTTTAATAGCCAACATTATCATCTCATTATAATCTAAATCGAAACATTCAAATACTAGAGAAAATTACGTCAACAAAGTGGCAATGCAATTTCAAAACGCGTCAAAATTCCCAACATTTAATTTATCCGATGATGCTACGCTCTTTGTGTCGTGTCTCCGTGACTATGGGGTTACTTTAACTTATTGAATGGGATCCCTTACATAAATAAGTAGCTCGTACAAAGGGCTGACTTGGTTAACAAATACCTTATGTTTTATTCAAGTTTATTTCTTCGCGTCTTGCATCTTTTACGTAGGTATATAAGTGGAAAATTAAAATATTCGCCGAGATGACGACCCAATTAGTCCAGCGGTAGTTAACACTGCCTTCTGTGCTAAGGGTCCCGGGTTCGAATCCCGCTAGGGACAAATGTTTGTGTGATGAGCATATAGACATTTGTATCCGAGTCATGGATGTATCTATGTATAATATGTATGTATTTACAAAAAAAAGTATATAGGTATGTAGTATATCAACCAACTAGTATCCGTTACACAAGCCTCGTTGCCCAGCACGGAACTAGATGGCGCTGTGTGTCATAATGGCCAGGAATATTTATTTATTTATTATTTATTTTAATCACGTCAAACTCAAAATATATTTCTTTGATTTCATGTATTAAATAAGATGCTTAACAACTTCAAAACTATATGAATATTTATAATCATCATTAAGACTTAATCATGTATTGGATAGTAACGCGGAATCTGTAGTTTCTGCCATCCCCTATGGGGGTTAACTCTTGAGTATACACTGTATGTATGAAATCATAAAATCATCATCAAATTCAATTGAAGGTCTCTCCTCCATTTTTCCCCGCTTTGGAATCCATCATAGATTTTATTAAATTTAAATCCAAGACTGCAAGACCGAAGGAGCTTGCTCAGGTACAGTGAACTTGTTCTGCGTAAATCGGATTGGGAATCAATAATATTATCAAAATGGCTGCCTCGTTGGTCTAGTGGTGTTAAAGTGCGGCTGCTGAGCAAGAGCTCTTGGGTTTGATTCCCAGGTCGCGTGGTATTATTGGGTTTTTCTATTAAATTCTCATTAGCAGCTCGGAATTTCGATTGGGCCCGGTTGATGGCAATAGGCTCGTCAAACATACCAGCGAAATGTGGGTGTACATTAGTACACCTCTGCCTAATCCTTAGGGGACGACAGGCGTGATGGTTTCATGTCAGTAATTACAACGTCAAACCGCAGTCTGTCCGTGACCATGGATGCTGTAAAGGATCTTAAACGTTAGGATTAAAACATTAGTAATACGTACTTATTTTATTTCATATGCCCGCACAATTCGTAAAATAAAATTCAATTTTCTCCATTCTTGCCATGGCAAAGTCCTCCCCATAATTTTAATGGGAATGGGGCGGGAGATTATCTCTGTCTCTGCTTTTGTCGTTATCAGAAACTAGCATAACGTATTAAGTATATAGCCTCTAGAGACGGTATAAGTAATGCGGTATTTACACCCCTGTTTGTTTGTAGGGGTTGAAGATGGATGGATGGATGTCGACAAATGAGGGAACGATCGATAGTTTATGTTTTTAAGATGGGATGCCTCGTTGGTGATAGTCGTAAGTGCGACAACAGAGCAAAAGGTCTTGGGTTTAAATACCTATATATTCGCGTGCAAAGCCGGGGCGAGGGGCTATAAATCAATCATCATCAACTCATTAACGTCCCACAGCTGGGCACGGGTCTCCTCTCATCTGAGAGGGGTTAGGCTATAGTCCACCACGCCAACTCGCAGTAGGCTAGTACTGCGAGTTGGCAGACTTCACATGCTATCGAGAAAATCTCTCAAGCGTGCAGGTTTCCTCACGATGTCTTCCTTCACCGTTTCCGAAAAGTCAGTGGTGCGTGTCTTGGGTTCGAACTCGAGACCTTTGACATCTCAGTCCACTGGTCAAACCACTAGGCACTAGGCACAGCTCTAAATAAGTATAAAACAAAACATTATTTCTCGACCATAAATGACTCTGCAAACGTCAATAGACTACGTTAACTGTTGACCATCAAGCAGGTCGTAAGCTCGTTTGCCACCTTCATGGTAAAAAAAGAAATAAAATCCTTATCCTACTTAATCCTGGCTGAAATTGAAATAATCCTTTCAGAAAGTAACAACAAAAGAAAATGGTAATTATAAATTTATTGACCACTTTCGTACTAGTATTATTATTCGAAATGAAAGTAACTTTATGGATTGCGACGATTTTATCGTTAAAATGAACGAACGACTGCGAGTGCCAATAAATGTTAAAAAATAAAATAATGTTAAAAAATAAAATATCATAATAAAAATACTGAGAAACCGTCACGTTGGCTGTGTTTTCCGTGGAATTATTTTTAAGTGTTTAATTTTCTAGTTGTTCTAGCACAGCGCCATCTAGTTCCTAGCTAAGCAACGTGGCTTGTGTTAAGGATTAGGTAGACTAAATGATTTATACACTCCTTATGTATTTGTATTTATACTTAGAACATTACAACAACTCATCACACAAACATTTGTCCATACCGGGATTCGAACCAAAGAAAGCAGCCTTTAATATCGCTGCGCTTAAAGTCGTGAAACAACTATGACCCATAAACTCAAAAAAAAAAAGAAAGGACCAAGAACTTCCGCGCATAAAATTTTATCTTAAACGTCTCCATTAAATCGAAGACTTATTTTAAATGCCATTTAAAAACACACTCGGCCGACTTCTTTATTCATACGATGCTCCCTGTAAAAGACCTACGTGACTGAACTGCAAACTCCATGTTTCAACGCTAACCGACCGAATCGAAAATACCTCGGCACCATTTACGAAGCGTTTCGAATAAAGACTTTAAAATTCAGCCAGCTATATTTTTTAAATTCAAACGCTTTTTGAACTTGGATTCCATTGGAATATTTTCTGGCGCGCACCAATTTTGACGTTTCGTGTTTTTTTTATTATTTTGTAATGTCGCTGACACGTGTCGCTTTGAGCCAGGAAGTTACGTTAGTTTTCTACGGATATAAAAGTTTTTAATGTAATAAAAGTGTTGCTATTAGGTATTTTTATAGGTGAAACGTGGGACACATATTTAATATTTTTTATTGTAAGTTTATTATTGTTACCGTAGTTGATAGTGTGTGCGTATATTATAAGCTTTTGTAATAATAAATGCCTTACTGCCTATGACATGCATACATAACAAGAGAATTACAATTAATAATTCATAAAAATATTAGAATCATTCATTCATACAATTCTATTGTAAGTAAAATGTACCCTACGCATACCTACCTACAAATCTTCTCACAATGGAATCCTAAATATTTACGATCGCAAATATTTCAAACAACAAATGAAATGACATGGCAATACCAGAAATAAAATGGAGGCACCGTTCAATTTCCACAAACACAAAGAAGAGGGCGAATCAAAATAATTCAAAGGCGATCTGTCTGATGCAGCCTTGGTAACGTAGTTTGCGGTCCAACTGAGTTGCCAGGATCTAAAATGCTTTAACGCTAAAATTCTCTATATATTTAACTCAAATGTTACATCCAAATAGTTTCAAAACTACCAAATGAATTCATAAATGGAACATAACTTGAATTTATTTTAAACTGGCCATAACTTTTCATATTTATTAAAATGTAACCTAAAATTGTTTTGTTGATAAAATAATTTAAATGTGTGTAACTTATTTAAATAAAAATAAAGTAGCATTAAACGTCTATAATATTATTCTTGATAAAACTAAAATTACTTGGGCACTGTCTTCACAAGCGCAGTTCAAAACAAAAGACTTCAAAGAAGTTGGAAGTCGGAATTAAAGCCCTCTTTGGTCAAACACGTAATCAACTTTGACTGGAAAAGTTGATCTTTAAATCCAGATTAAATGAAAAGTTTCCGACGAACACATTAATATTTAAAACGTTTTCGGTTCTCTTGGAAAATATTCACGTGTTTTGTCTGTGTGTAGCTGTTAGAAAAGTGGATGAATAATATTAACTTAACATACCATCACGCATATCGTCCCCGAAGGACACCTCTGCTTATAAGAGGTGTAGTAACGTAATAGTGGATGAGCCTTTTGCCACCAACAAGGCCAGGATTGACCAGGAGTGTTGTGGCGCAGTTTGGGAGAGGCCTATGTCCAGCAGTGGACTGCGATAGGCTGAGGCAAGGCCAGGATTCAAACTCCGAGCTGCTACTGAGAATTTCATAGAAAAATCCAATAACACTTTGCCTGATCTGTGAACGGAACCGAAGACCTTTCACTCAGCAGTCGCACTTTCGACCACAAAACCGAGGCAGGAAATATCTTTATTGTGTAAAAATATCACAAACAATTTAATAAATTAACCCTACAGTAGGACTCACTATGTCGTGACGTTTAATCTCTTTCTGTCCAGTAGAAATGATAACGATTGACCTGGCAAGTCCCACTGTTGGGCAATGGGCGTCCCCTCATTCCTTCACCTCTCTTAATCTTGTGTTAATTGACCCCAATCCGCGTTAAAAGTGTCACGAGAGAATTCCATTAAAATCGTTAATTAGAATTTGAATACCGCTGGGTTTAATAGCAAAAATAAATGTGAAAACGTTCTTAAAAGAAGTAAATAACATTTAAGAAAAATTTTACTTCTCTCTAAGAAGTATATTTTTGGCTTTCATATTGTTTTATCGTCATCAGACCATTTAGAGCTATCCTACAGCTGGGCACGGGTCTACCCTCAATTTAGAGGGTTAGGCAGTCTTCATTCACCAACGAGAATTTCTCTCAGGCATGGAGATTTCCTCACAATAATAATGCACATAACTTAAGTAAGATAAGTATGCACATAATTTCGAAAAGTCACTCGGTTTGGTGTGGAACTGGATACCTTGATCCCCAGTCGTCTCGTCACACCACTAAACTACTATTTTGTTTAGTATGTTTATTAACGAAGTATATTATAAATGATTGAAAAGGCTGTAACAGTTATCTATTTTTTAAGGGAATATAATAAACCGCGCATCAAAAATACTGATTGAGTGACAAAATTACTGATTGAGCAGCAAAATACAGATATCAGTTAGGTTAGGTTAGAACTGTGACCACACAACAGAACCAAATCTGAATACCAAGAAAGTGTATATAAGTAATAACAACACTTTTAATGAACATATTTTGGTGCACATTCAGTATATTTAGTCGAACACAGGCAAAATTAGGTAAATGAAATGGGAATAAATTGACGTACTTTTAAATATCATCCTTTTTTAAGTCACATTATTTCAATAATAATAATTCAAAAACCAAAACAATAAAACTTCGGTAACACAGAGTCCTACATCGTCAATCATACTAACAAACTTAATGAATCGTGATTACAATTCGGGTAATTAATTGTATCTACTAAGTCTGCCTGACACCGTCTCGTGCAGTGTGCATCTGTGGCACGCGGGCGGCCACCCAACACGCCACAATCGTCGACAGAATAAATTTGAAACATTCAACGTAATTGCCCCAATTCCTAAAAGAAAAATACGAAAAGATAAGAGAATTAAGTAATTAAATTACACTTACACGAGTAGGACTGGACATTGCAATAAAACTACTTTTTGCGGATTTTATCGCGCTGTAAAGGAGCCGATATTTCGGGTAGAATTTTTGAAACACCATAAAATTATGGGTGAGATATAAGGGAGAGATAGAGACAGACCATTTATTTTACCAGCCCCTCTTAAAGTACAAAACTGTTTAACAGTACAGTAGGACAATATCATGAACCCTTTACTGACCCACTGATTGGCACGGGTCTCCTCTCATTTGAGAGGAATTAGGCTATAGTCCAACACGCTAGCCTACTGCGGGTTGGCAGACTACACACGCCATCGAGAAAATCTCTCAAGCATGCAGGTTTCCTCACGATGTTTTCATCGTTTGAGTATGTGATAAATACGTACATAATTTCCGGAAAATCAGTTGTTTGAACAGCCTGGGGGTTTGAATTCGCGACCTTTGACGTCTCAGTCCACTGGTTTCACCACTCGGCTACCACAGCTCTTTTTAATAGGACAATATAATCTGACCATATCCCTTCTTCATCAGACGCTACGGGGTGGTAGACAAGAGGTTCTGCGTGGAGGGCGGCTCCCGGTGCGGCAAGGGGGAAGGCCTGTTCATCTTCGCGGCGGAGGGGGGCAGGGAGCTGACGGAACTCCTCAACGTGTACAGTCACGAGGCCCAGTCCAGACTGAGCATAGCTTCTAGAAGTGGCTCAGGTAAGCGATACTTTTTAAAACAAGCATTCGATTACTTGGGTGATTGTAAGCGGTTTATTGACGCTAGCAATACCGTCAACGCCAGTTGTTAAGTGTCGATTGGCCAGGAATATTAATATGAAACTCCCTGAAGTCAGTGCACTACTAACACGACAGAAAATTTGACTTCTTCAGACTAATCAGCAACAGAGCAATGTCACTCTTATGACCTGATAATAACACTTACGATGTATGTACCCAATTAACAACATACCTATCAATTATTATTAGTCTATCCCTCCCCCTACTTATATTTGATTATAGTATTTACATGTCACGCACACAAAGGCAAAATATAAATGTACGCAAGTAGTCTTACTTATGTATTTAGTTCTAGAATGCTGTGTAGGTAAGTTTGTTTGAAGTGTCTGGGCACTGTGGTCTCACCCACAGTAGACGTCATCCGAGAATAAAAAAGGAGCGGCTGTTTGTAAGATTTCATTGTATAACCCCTCTCCAAACCCGCTGCAATGTTATCGAACTTATCTAATCTGTAACGATACCAATGCAGACAGTTTCAATCCAATAAATGTGATTTTTACGATACCTAGACTCCATTACATAGACGCCAGAACACAATTCAAACTACCCAACTAAATAACCATAAGTATTCATTACTTCTATCTGTATTTTTCGTATGACGTGTAATATATAATTTGTAATTAAATTAATAAACGAGAAAAAAAACCTTATAAGTAATGCCATATGGTTTGAATTTCAAAACCATTAAATGCTGCTTCTGCCACTTCCAGCATTCAACTCATGCAACAAAATCTAATCTTGAAATCTACCTTTCAGTACTAGAAAAGCGTTTCTCAGACGCGAGTTCGTGCATGGACGAGTGTTTCCACTCATCCTTGAGGTCTGTGTCGCCGTCGTGGGCGGGTCCTTCTAGCCAGACCATGCACTGCCTGTCAGACCTGGACTCCAGCATGGACAGCAATGAGGAGAAGTTCAGGAGACCCACCTCGCTGCCGCGGTGTTCCAGCTGTGTTGGGAAGATCAGTCATTTGACTAGGTGAGTCAAATTTTATCAACCATTTAACATTTCGGTACAATTTACTTTAAATGCTGAAAAAAAAAATTATATTACGAAAATAAATAGTATACATGGAACAAAAACATGGTTAACATGGTTCGAACAAAACCTTTTCACCTAAAGAAAATTTTGCCAAAGAGAATGCTGTACCTTAAAACCAAGACGACACTGCCGTGGGCATCTAATGCATTTCCTATGTTACATTATTAAAATATGTGATGCTTATATCTGCTTTCCAATTTCCAGGTCATCAACCATGAACACTCCAGGCTCCATTATGTCCCCAGTATGGACGATGGACAACATATTAGAAAAGCGCTCAGACTCCGACCGAGCGTCAATCTACTCCCGGTCCAGTGGTAGCGCTTCAGAGTACAGTGTGCCGCGCAGTGCGTGCCTCCTGGACAAGAGTTTCGAGTCCAAGCGCGCCAGTCCTGTCGCTTGCTGTACGCCCACCGTGCCGGCGAAGACTGGAGGCAGTTGCCAGTGCTGGCAGCAGGTCAAACCTTGCTGCTGTCGGAAGAAGTCCTTCAGTGGTCCGTATGAGAACTACGACGTGCCTAAAACGCCAATGCCTTTAATTCAGGTAAACTACTTAAACGCATATTTTTTTCAACATAATTCGTATGAGACCGTAAGCTTTCGTGGGTATTAAAACTAATCTATTTTACAGGAGCACCCAGTAGACTCTCACACAGACCCATCAAGTATATACGATACACCAAAGAAACTGAAATGTCTGATCAACGGGCAGCCGTGCACCTGTACACATGAAGCCAAAAACTTAGAGAACACACAGACAGAGAACAACAACGCAAGTGATACTAGCATTAACAATAACGAACCAGAGGCACATTCCAACTACGTCAACGTAACCCCAGTCATCAAAAAACCAGTACATGAAATAGATTTGGCGAACTACGCCAATATAGATCTAACAACTTTGGAGAAATTCGAAAATTCCATGCAAATTCTCAGGAGCGCAGGATTTAGTCAGGAAGAATTAGACGCTTTGGAAGATATACCAGAGCATGACGATGATATATCTACTGCCACTACGAATACGGTACATCCGTCAACAGAATGCTGTAACGAGCATTTAAACTATATGCACATGGAGCCTCTAGAAATCAGCATTTCTAGTAACAGCAACAAAAATTATTCGGATAACGTGAGTCGAATCAGTCACATATCTGATCCAACTCAACATTCTGAATCAGACAACACAATCAGCACACGAAGGTCTAGCTCAGCTGACTTCACTAAAAGACACGATGATGACTACGGAATCAGCAGCCACATCTGTTTCACACCAACAGTTTTAAGGAAAGCAATCAAAAGCGATAGGATAAATGAGAGCACACCAATAAGTCTAGAAATAATCGAACCAAAGGATAGATTCAAAGTACCAGAGATAAAAAGTGAGAGTTTGCTTGTGACGAAGTTTAGGGATGCTGTTAAAATAAGACGTTCATCGAGCGTACCGAGCAAGTCTGATAAAAACAGAGATTCCTCCAGTTCAAACGATTCTGGAGTATCTACGGGATCGTTGAAGCATCATAAAGGTGATTTCAACGAGTTTGAAATGCCGATAACGAGTTCGAAGTCAATAAAGAAGCATGTAAAGAATACTAAACATATGAGGAAGGCGTTGACGCCTGTCCATACTTTCGTCAAGTCCAATTCGTCGGATCCCTTGAAGAACTTGACATTTCAATTTGAGGAGGTGGCGACGCTCACCAAGTCTAACTCGTGCGATGTCGACACTTTGACTAGACGGAAAAAGAGACCTGGTAAGTTTTCGACTTTATTAATGATATTATGTCATTTTTTGTTTTTGTCTTTCCGCACTTCTTTTCTTTGCTTTTCTTCTTTTCCTCTCTCTCTCTCTTCGTCTCCCCCCCCCCTCTCTCCCCTCTCTCTCTCTCCGTCCCTCTTTCTCTCTCTCCATTTTTTTCAAGTAATAATATATAAATTAAAATCTTCCACGCTATTGTCACCGACTAATAATCGAACTATTTTTCAACAGAAACGGACATCACAGCACGCCACAGTCAAATGACGACCAAGTCTACTTCGAGCGGTGCGTCCGACACGTCCGACTACATGGAGTCGCTGTCGGTATCGTCCTTCAGTTCTTGCGACGTGTCGGCCGACCGACACGTGGCTAGGCCGCGCTCTGGCAAGGAGTACGCCAGCATTGATAGAACGGCACTAGTCTAGTTATGAACTTTGAACTTTTGAACCAATGTTGGCGTATTTCGACCCAATGTTCGACAAATGAGTTTTACGTCTGTTACAAGTTTAGTGGCGATGGTTTTGTAAAACTAGTATTTTATACGTCCAGAATATTCGATTAAGCATTGACACATGTTATATTTTTTTTGAACTTATAGTCATTTGTTACACACATAATATTCTAAATAGTTTGACACCTTACAGAAAATTTTTAAACAGTGTGCTTTTAGATTCTTTTATACAGTAGGTAATATTAAAAATACATTGACAAAAACAGGTATACGTTGATGCAACTGTCGTACCTACAAAAGCATTAAAAGTGCGGAGTGCACTAAAACAAATCTAAAATTAATACAACCATTTTCTACAAATACCGTCAGGTCGCGTCACCAAAGCTATCATGCAAACAACCTTATCAATGACGTCGGCTCGTGTCACCGAAGATTTATGAGTTTGCCAAACATTCATCCAAATTATTAGTTTGAACAGCGCTGCCTACCGCGCTCTGTGACGCACGATTCCTAAAAATCAAGGTCATATTACGCAGGGCCGGATTAGGCATCTAAACCCACGGGGCGAAGTTTACTTGAAGGTGCTTCTAAATACGCAACGCCCCACTGACCAAACGCCCCATCTACCCCAAAAAGTCTTGCTGCTCCAATTAATTTAATTTGATTTTTTGAGTTTATAATTATTTAAATAAAATTTTTGACTTGAATATACCAATAAAGATCACTTGAATAAATTTGGAAAATTACCTCGGTCTTTTGCCAAGGTATTTAAATTTTAGCACAATACCAAATGGTATTTAAAAATACCCATATTCTGATAGGGTAGTCACTTCATTTAATTAAGAATAACAAGACGTCACTTCATTTAAACAAAAACATTTTTGACGCGAAGTCATTTCAAATGAAGTCATCGAAAATGTAACTTGTAAATATTAATGTACATACCTAAGTACATACAGTTCATACGTTTGTTCCTATGTACATAGATTGTAAGGTATATAAAACAGTTGTGGACGAATTTAGTTCTTTAATAGCGTGCCAAAAATAATGTAGCTGGCTATAAACTGGTTTTGGGTATTGTAAAATAAAAACTGTACTTCATTTAAAATGGAAGGTTTCATTTAAAGTTGCAACGGAAAATTTTATTATTTAATTATTCATTTACTTGTAAAAACATAATCACATTTTTTTCTCAATTTCGTTTTACCACACTATCATATCATCCAGTGAAAAATCCCAAATTATGGTTTTTATTTTAAATTATTTTTAATATAGCAAAATAAATGTATTCACAAATATTTAATACATTAATGGGTAACCTAATTAAATTAAAATTTTCCGTTAATCTTTCGAAGTCAAAAATATTTGCATGAAGAAGTGTTTCAAATACTTAAATTGAACTTCGATTATATATTATTACTTTAGTTAGTATTTTGTGTTTCATTTAAAATGTAGCCGTGTATATTTTAAATGTAAGTTTTAATTATAGTTTGTAGACATCATTTAATGTGTTAGGTACTTAAATTATTTGTGCCTTTACTTAAACATGTGTTGCTAAGATAATTTGTCTTTCATTTATTTCTGTTACCTACCTTTATTTTATATTTTTATCTAAAATGTTTCTTGGAAATAATAACTAGTGTTCATACATAAAATTACTTTGTAGATTTATAACAGAGAAACTGCCTATATTTTGCCTATATTTGCAAATTAAGCAGTAGATAAATAAATAATAAATAAAGAAATATTAAATTATGAAAAGATATAGTTGGCGTATTTTTTCAAAAAAGGTTACGTTAAGTAAAGGTTTCATCTTGAAAATCCTTATTACGTCGTTTTCAAATCTACAAGACTTCAACCCACGAGTGAATAAATGTCTTCTAAATAAGCGTGTTATACTTAGGACCTAGACCACATCGTCACATACCATCAGGTGATATTGTGGTCGACCGCTTACCCATCTAATGTAAAAAAACCATGTACATACATACATACCATCACGCCTTTAATCCCCGAAGGGTTAGGCAGAGGTGTACTAATGTACACCCACATTTCGCCGGTATTTATTTTTTTGGGTCTCATGTAATAGGGGGCGAGCCTATTACCATCAACCGGGCACAAGTCCAAACTTCGAGCTGCTACTGGGAATTTAATAGAAAAACTATTTACTTGACAATACTACAATACGCCTTAAACCTGGTTGGTTTATTAGGCAGTATACGGGCTGGATTTTGACATCTGTCATTAACTAATTGACAAATGATCTGCCCTCCCCTGCCCCTTATCATATAGGACCTATCTACCTAAAACATACCGGCGAAATGTGGGTATAAATTCCTACACCTCTGCCTAACCGTTCGGGGACGGCAGGCGTGATGATGATCTATCAAAAGCCACCTGCTCAATGCACACGACATGGGCCCGGCTTGACATCAATACAATGCATCTCGTCAATGAGCACAGGATGACAGCTGTCAACGTCTCTGCATCTAGGTCTAGGGTTGCCATAAATAGGGGCCGAGGACAATGGTTGATACTAATATATGTAGCTAGTTTGCTATTACTGAACGCGACGCGTTTTATACTATGTAAGTACCTTAACAAAATGACTAAATTATAATACCTAAATGTAATACGAAATAAAATAAAGGCATTCTCGAAAAACTCGCATTAAATTGTAAACAATTTTACACTTTTTAAATCGTTTATGATGGATAATAAACGCTACTCAATTTTAAGCAGCTCTCAGACTCAAATAGTAAAAGTAGCGTTGGAATATTTCGCTATTACTTCCCTACTAATTCTTTTGCCGACTGTACGTCATAATAATATCAATGGCAACCCTAGACCGTATTTACCTACTATGTAGCACCTATGTCCTGGGGTGTATTGCATTCAGATTATACGAGGATAAACAAAATACTTCACAGAAACCAAATCGATGTAACTAGCAGATACTTAATTCCACTATGAACACAAATCAATGGTTATAATATCGTCAATGTGATTGTACAGTCTAACAACCTAATTGGTATACATGCAACTATCGACCGATGCATGTGTGGATGTAAACCAATTAGCTTGTTAGAGTGTACACAAAACATTTTGTTTTTTGACGGCTTGATTGTCGCAGTGGCTTAGCGAGCGGCTTGTGCGTCACGGGTTGCGGGTTCGACCTCCACATTGAGCAATATGAATATTTGTTCAATTTAGATAGTTGTCCCGGGTCTTGGCGTTTTTGTACGTAAACGCACCCACGACATGAGAAAATCCAAGTGTGGGGCATAGTTAAAGGTAAACTATTTTTAATGAAATCGTTGTCTTCAAATAAATTACATAATTCTGTTCTGTTTTCCTAGTACATCACATCAGTAACCAACGCCACATATTATTAAGCTAATTATTTTTGCACGGAATATTTATAATGTTTAACAGCTATATTATCTATATAAATACATACATACATACAACTATACCTGTATACTTAACCAACAAATTACTGTAAAATCAAATATTTTCTTATAATGTTTTTAATTTTTATGTTGCTAACTGTATTAGGTACATTTATAAAAGTTTTGTAATATACCGAAATAAATAGTAACTGATATAAAATAAATAGTGCATCTTGAATGATCGAATATCTTTTCATTAACATAACCCTTTTATTTAATAAATGAACTTCCAAGCCGACAACACATCTGGTATTGACACCGCCCGCATCATCCGCAATCATTGAAAAATAATAAAAAATACATGAATTATTGTTATTCCTCAGTAGTCAGTCACATAATGTACTTAAAGTTAACTACATGATAATATTCTCCAAAGACACAACTTAGTCAAAGTTAAAAAAAAACCGACTTCGAAAAAATTAAAACCACTAAAATGTCAAAAATAATACTTAATCTAATAAACCAAATCTTGATTCATCAACTTATCCTACCATTAACCTACATACACACTCAAGTTTAACTATTTTTGGAGTCGGTGCTCTGATTATCCGAATTGAATAGTAGTAGTAGTACCCCCGAATAAACCGTGTAAATATTCGTAAGTACGCGTATTCGTCTGTTTTTAGCGAGCACGTAAATATAATGTAAACGTGCTGTTGAAAATTATTTAATTGAAGCAATAATACTTCTATTTCGACTATGTCATCATAATCTTCGGTAGTATAGTGGTAAGTATCCCCGCCTGTCACGCGGGAGACCGGGGTTCGATTCCCCGCCGGAGAGAATCTTTTTGTATTTTATTTTCGAACTATAATGAACTGGAAATAATAGGATGCATGGGATAAGTAATATTATTATTTTATAACCGAGGTTGTAATTTTTTTTCACTAGCTAAAACTATGCTGTGTTAAATGAAAACTATATTACGTAGTGTTCATTCCGCCAAAATTAAAAAAGAAAACAATTAATTAAATATATTGCAACTAGTGCATTACGGATCTACTAATTGTACGTAAAAAAACACTTCAAAGAGTAAAATAAAAAAATAATATTCTAAGTAGGTTTGTCTTCCTTAGTATCGAATACACATCGTCGATATTTTAGTGATAAGTGAAAGCAATTGAACTGTGTAAACGCAATACCGTCCCCTCTAAGTCGGGGTCCCAGTGGACGAATTAATCTGGACCCCAAAACATCCGGACAAAACAAGGATTTAACTGAAGAAGGGGACTTACAGCTAAGCGAAATCGGAAGCGAAATTGAATGGTGAATATTGGATTTAGTGCCATCTGTTGATATACAGTGACACTATTATCATAATGCATGAACTATGTGGGATAAAGTTTGTAAAGAACAACAGATGTCGCTACAAGCTCTAAAAAATAGATGTAACAGTATTCTCTCAGTAACATACATAGACAGCGGTCTCTGGTGTATGGTGATGATAGGAATCCCGTCTAAAGTGTTTGGTAATATAAGTGGGATGACCTTTTCTTTTTATTTAAGCCCCACCCACCACCCTCAATTGTAGGAAGATTGTTTAGGAAAAATCAAAATCAAAAAGGTTTTTATTTCAAATAAACTTTTTCAATGACTTTTAAAACGTTATGATTCTAGTTGCAGGACATCCAGTTACCTTAATCCGGCACTGGAAGAAGATAGGGAAAGCCTTTAATTCCTTCTTTTAGCCCTACCACATTCTCCTACAATCACGCACCCTGTTAGAAATTCAATACACTGGGGTGTATGAATTGAGCTCTCATTATTGTATTTTCTTCCAATACGCATTTACTTTCTGTTTCTACAAAAAATAAGAAGTGTGAAATCAAAATAAATTAGCTGCCCGTTCTTAACCGCCGTATGTCCGTAGAGGCATTAAGATAAGGGACAGTAGAGAAACCCTTCGAGCCAGAGATCTAAGGGCTAAGCACAACACATTACACTGTTTTTTCGAGCCACTAGTTAAGCTCCGCACTTTGGGCAAATCTGAGAGCTTAGTGACTCTCAGACTACCTGGAGGGAGGCTAAAAATTATATTTGAAACTTAGTAATTCACGACTTGGAGCACATAAAGTAATGTGATTTGTGTCCAGATATCTTTTAGTAAACAAAAAGTAAGTCCAGTTTCCACCGAAGCGGAGAGAAGAGACGTGGCAATAACGAAATGGGTAGTAAACACACATCTCTCGTCTCTTCCTTTCTCCGCTTTGGTAGAGACAGGCCTAAACATTCTTGGTAGTAAAATTTTTCCTATCATTACCATACTTTACTAAGGTACCACCACAACTTCATGCCAAGGGATTAGGCAGCTGAACACTGACCCTGACGGACCACCTGACTGACTGACCGCCAGTAAGACTATAGTCCCACGTACACATTGACGACCATCATATTACTATCAAAATAGTAAAATCTTACATACATATCTTCATTTTCACGTCAATTCATCAGGATATATAAAAATATCGGGATTATTTAAAATCATTTTTTTAATCCAAATATTTGTTTTTAATAAATCAATCCATACTAAGTACTTAGTATGGATGTACATAGTTACATACTTACTAATATTATAAATGCGAAAGTGTGTCTGTCTGTCTGTTACCTTTTCACGCTATATCAATTTATTTAGATTACCGATGATAGATTTTAGAATACCGCTGAACCAATTTAGATGCAATTTGGTATAGAGATAGTTTGAGTCCCGGGAAGGACATAGGATAGTTTTCATCCCGGAAATCATTCCTAAAAAGGGGAAAAAGGAGGGTGGAAATAAAATTTTGCGCATACCTACTAAGTCGCGGGGAAAAGCGTTTATCTATATACAGGCGGAATTTTGTAATGCCACCTGAAGGGGAAGTACTCTTAATACTTTAGATAGAACATTTTACTGAAAGAAAACATTCCTTAATTTTTTAAAAGAAAGAAAACGGCATTCAAAGATTTTTTTAAATTCGCTTGCTGCACATGTTAATAAAACCAACTAAAATCTGTAAAATCTTTGAATGCCGTTTTCTTTCTTTAAAAAAATAAAGGAATGTTTTCTTTGAGTAAAATTTTCTATCTAAAGTATTAAGAGTACTTCCCCTTCAGGTGGCATTACAAAATTTCACCCTGTATATAAAAATGAATCCTGATTTCCTTTGGTCACGACATCACGCGTGAACGACAGAACCGATCTTGATCAATTTTGGTATAAATAAAGACGGAAACTTGGAGTTTTAGTTTTATTTAGGCTATTTTTTATCAACCTACCACGTGGGTGGAGCCGCAGGCGGAAGCTAGTATTTAATAAAAAATAATATATTTAATAATATTTAATATGAGATTTTCTCGATGGCATGTAATGTCTGCCAACCCGCAGTAGGCTAGCGTGGTGGACTATAGCCTAATCCCTCTCAAATGAAAAGAGACCCGTACCCAGCAGTGGGACAATAATGGGTTTGAGGATGATGATGATAATGAATATATTTTGTAAAGGAGTTTATATTTTATTAAGTTTGAAAGAGGTTGTTGTCTGAACTAAAGCATATTATGCTTAGTTCAGTTACGTGTTACGTGTTACGTGTATTAACACGTAACACGGATCACCGGGAACCGACTACTGAGGTGATTAACGCTTTTATTATATCATCTAGAAGTGATCATCCCTGTTATGCTACTTTATCTGTAAGTTTTCCATGAATAATATATGGTATTGGATATTTCAATGGTACTGTGTGACGGTGTGTTTGATATGTTCATATGTGTGACCGAATGAAGGTTGCGTGACTAAAGAGTGCGAAACAGAAAATAATCATAAATGAGGTAACTTAATCTTAAACTGGTTGAGTAAGAAGTTCTTACTATAAATATTCAATTTTCAATTTCTTACTATACCTAAATATAACCAACTGTACTGTACAATACTTAAATAAATATTCTTTTCATTTCATCTCTTCTGGAATGGAGTGGAGTGAGAATTATCAAAGTCGTTTTAATGAACAAATATTTTCGTTGTTCACACTACATTTAAAACGGGATACCTACTTGAGTGTGAAAACCGTATCATCGAATTTTATGTATGTGCTGCGACGCCTTGTTAAATCGACGTCTTCTACATCGATCGATCTATGAAAGTAAGATCAGAGTATCACACTCCCAAAAACACACACGAACACATTTTAAACTAGTTATTGAGGAGTTACGAGTTACGAGGTATTAAGTACGAAGTTTGGGGATCGCTAACCTAGGGTAACCTTCGGTATTTCCTCAAAACAGATGCAAGCGACGCATAACACATCTTGAGACCGGTGACCGTGAAAATTTTGACATCCATTTCGCGGAATCTATTGTAAATATAATGTGTGACGCTATTGGTACAGATACTGGTAATACATTCGTGATTGCATAAACATAACGGGAAAAGATTTAAATATATAATATACTAGCTTTTACACGAGAATTTATCCGGTCATCATTTCATCATCAGTCAATTCATCTGTTCGTTATTTCGTCATCCGCCAATTCATCCCTTAAAGAGCCACAAGGGGGATGGAAGTTTATGTGCGGTATCCATGATTTCTTAATAGAGGACGGTAAGAAATAAATAATCAAATTCGATAAAATTACCAATTATACGTAGACAAACTCACGGGCCAAATCTAGTGTTTAACATTTGCGTACCTATGTGTAAGAAAGTCTTTATTCCTAACAGAGTAATTCACAGGTTAAGACGCTGTGCTAGTAACCGGCGCCATTACGACCAGCGCTCGGGGGTCGCCCCTTAAGCCAGCGCTGGTGCGATAAGGGTTGTTAACGTAATCTCCTACCCTCTTGCTTACTGGTAGAGTCACGCCGATTTGACCTTTATGACACACGGATAGTTACGCCGCACCGTCTCAACGGTTATAAGTAGGTACTTTGTGCCGTAATAAAAGGGTCAGCCTAGTCATCATCATTTCAACCGTTAGACGTCCACTGCTGGACATAGGTCTCCCCCAAGGATCGCCACGACGACCGGTCATATGCCGCCCGCATCCAGTGGATTCCAGGTCAGCCTAGTATTCATTATCAACCCATTATTTTCTCACTGCTGAAAAAGGTCCCCTCTCATTTAAGAGGAATTAGGCTATAGTCCACAACGCTAGCCAACTTTACACGCCTTTGAAAAAATCTTTGAAAATGTTTTCTTTCACCGTTTTGAGCATGTGATAAATACGCACATGACATCCGAGAGTCAGTAATGCGTGCCTTGGGTTCGAACACGGAACTTCTGGTTTCTCAGTTCACTGGTCATACTATTAGGCAATCACAAGTCCTTTTTGGAGTGATCCGGAATGTCTGCATCTCATAAGTTGACATAAGTAGGTGTCATGCAAGTATATGCGTCGAGTCACGTATGGCAACTTATCTTACTGAATGATCTGTCAGCTTCATATGCAACTGGAGCAGTGATAGTCTAGTAATATGGCCATAAACTGGCAAGTCTTCGGTTCTAATACAATACCCCTAACTTTTTTAATCTTTACAACTGTCAGGATGACTCTTCGAAATGTTATGAAATGTCCCTAGTATTTATCGCTCCTTTAAAAGGTAAAGAGAAATATCATATGGAAACCTCAATGCCTCAGAGATTTTCTCTACGTCACGTGAATCTTTTTAGGGTTCCGTACCCAAAGGGTAAAAACGGAGCCCTACTACTAAGACTTCGCTGTCTGTCCGTCCGTCTGTCCGTCCGTCTGTCTGTCTGTCACCAGGCTGTATCGCAAGAACGGCGATAGCTAGACGGATGAAATTTTCACAAATTATGTATTACTTACTATTGCTGATATAACAACAAATACTAAAAACAAAATAAAATAAATATTTAATGGGAGGCTCCCATAAACAAAACGCCATTTTTTGCTTAATTTTGTACGGAACTCTTCGTGTCCGACTCGCACTTGGCCGGTTTTTTATGTTATTAAGGCGGCGAACGGGCTCACCTGCTGGTAAGTGATCACCACCGCCCATGGTCATCTGCAACACCAGAGAGTTTATCACTACAAAACTAAATTAGCGTGGTGGACCTATGCCCCGTGGGACAATAAATGGCTTGTTATTGATATCTGGCCGATCCATCTAGTTCCGAGCTAAGCTCTCATTTGAGGGGAATTAGACTACACTATTCACCATAGATATGATAAATGCGCACATAACTTAAAAGAGTCAGTGGTAAGCCTTCGAATCGAACTTGAGACATCTAACTACTAATTCCTCTAGTCACTCCACTAGGCTATCACTGCTTATAGCCTAATATGCTACATATTTATCTAGGCTTTCTTCAGATACTGCTGACCCTGTTCCAGAACCAGTGACCTTGCTGATGTAAAGCATCATAAACATACTCACGTCATTAAGTTGTTAATTTCTATTTATATAATGTGGCCATGGATAATATTTTTTTTCCTAGACGTCAGTCCATTAATTATTAGGAAAATGAATGTCAAATTACTATTTTTAAACATGTATGTTTAATTAATAATTAATATTATGCAAGGGAATCATAACGCTGAGCCAGAGGTCTAGGGTTCAATTTCCAGATCATGCAAAGTGTTAAGTGGGGTTTTTATGTAATTCTCGGAAGTCGGTAGTTTGGATTCGTGCCCGGTTGATGGCAATAGGCTCGCCCCCTATTACATGGGGCCTAAAACATACTGGCGAAATGTGAATGTACAGTACACTTCTGCCTAATTCTTCAGGGATGACAGGCGTGATATTATACGATCTTCATTATGCTCTACATAAGGTTACACTAGATGGCCTGGAATCCTGTAAGTTCTATATGTGCAGGTAACCTAGTAACGTAGCGCGAAAGCGAAATAAAGAGGTTTGAGATATGTTGAAAAATCTCAAAGGCCCCCGGCCAGAATGAGCCCCGACCGGCCCTACAAGGCCGCTAGTCCAAGTCTCAGTTTCAGCATGGATGGATATAACTTTCTTTACAGGAATCGAAGTAACCACCTAAACCAAAAGCCTATTGCTTAGGTACTCGGACTATGGACCCAATCCTCAATTCATTATTGCATTCCATCGTAATTTTACAGAAGGCCATATATTAAAAAAATTATCAATCCTAAAACTTAAGGTTGAAACATCTTCCTGTGTCGCACAGCTTTTAGTGACAAATGGGTCGAAGGTAAGATCTAAAACCATTATCAAAATTATCATTAACCTTTTGACCGGCGGCCTCCGAATACCTAAAACGCCGTAAATGTTCACGAAATCTACGACCAATGGCGACCGGACACTTATGAACCGATGAGGTTTTTGACATTTCGAGCATTTTTTCTTATGAACCTATGCGGTATCATACGACATTTTAGACTTTAATATTTTTATGTAATTACACCTCGTAATTAAGCCTCGTTAATCCTATGCGCGTGCGCGTCTAGCCCTCCCTCAGATCTGTAACATATAAGCGCCGGTCGCGGTTCGCCCGTCAGTACTTCCGCGACACTCAGACAGAATGGCCGCCAAAGTGATATTATTTTATCTATGTGTGTTCGCGATTGTGTACGTAGTGCAAGGTATGTAAATTATAGCTATTAATTAGTGTAAAAATAAATAAAAAAATAGTGTTGAACTCTACATACATTTTAAATATTAATAATGTTACATTATCACAATTAAGTTAAATCTCTCATGGGTTCTCATGGGTTTTTAGGAAGGAAATTGGCATGTTATGTGTGAAGTTTGCCAACCTACACTAGGCCAATGCAATGGACTATAGCCTAAGTATTCCTATCAAATAAGAAACAACCGTTATTTTAAAAAAAATACCCTGAAAATTAATATTATGAATTTTTGTTTGTTAATTTGTGCGAGGCAGTTATGTGTTCCAAATAATCTTCTAGTGGCCCGCGGTAGAATTATTAAAGTTATGGAGCAATATACAAATATATAGCTTTGTATTTATAAGTACAATATACTTATAATGATATTCACTATATAAGAGCAATTGAAATGAAAGTTCTTACGAATTTTACCGCGGTTTTTTATAAACCCCGACCGTGACGTTTCGGTTCCTTTATACTGCGATAAAATTCGTAAAAGAGTACTTTATTTTAATGTTCAATATTCGTGTAAATATCAGAAATCAGCGTGTAAGAGCAACCTTTATGATGTATGTTCTTTATATATATTTGTCCAAATTATTGGAAAATACATGTGAACATTAAATAATGCATGTCTTATATGGAGTTATTCACATGTATGGATGCAGCTAGTCTTATATATTTCTTGATAATTAATTTCTAAGGGGTTTGACAATAAATGCAGCTGAATTTTTTCGTGAAACTCTACTACTCAATTACGGGGAAATACGGACACTCATTGCTTATTTTGAAACTAGATGGCATTGTATAAAAAGTGATCATATACTACACTGCAATTAAAATACGGAAATTATTTTGACTCTCCATTATTATTTTGAATTATCCATATTAGTTTTCCGTAATGGATACTAAAAATAACTATTACCTTTTTATGGAATATAAATGTGTATGCAGGTGTTTCATTCTTTATGATCTGATTCATTGATTTAACTTAATGCCGATTGATTTCAGATATATGTAGGTAATAAAACCCGATGATTCCTTCGCTATGTCATCGTTCCTGATCAATGATAAATGTAATGTAAAGGCAATACGTGTGTAAATTAAGGATGTTACGGTTTGACTCCGGTTCGGAAAAGTCGAATCTTCCGATTAAACTAACGGTTTCAACTTCGATTCCGATACTTTTTTAATCGGATGTTAGTATCGGAGGACTAATCTATGTCCCGGTGAAAAATAGGTGAGATGTAGATAAACCTGCGAAGTTTTTGTTTAGTAAATAAAATGTGCTTCTTTTGGTGTCCCTTCATTGGATGTAATTTACTACCACTTGTAACATAGAAGAAAATTAGTGAAAAATGTGTATGATTTTTAACTGTAATTAAAGATATCTTCTGCCTCCGTCTCCACCACTACTTCCAACGTCAACTCTGGTTGCGACTCCGACTCCGGTTCCGGTTTCGACTTCGATAAATAAAATTTTAAAACTCCCCCGTCAGTCCCGATAAAATCACTACCGTCACATCCCTAATGGATATAGGTACTTATGTACCTGTAAGGTACCATGTAATAGAGAACAAACCTATTACCCATATCCGGCCACAAACCCAAACTCCACGGTGCTACAGATCTTTACCTAGTTTTACAAAGAAATTCTTTGTAAAACTCGGCCAATCGATCGAATTGTGCAGAGACATATTGTAGTGATATTATTTATTTTACTTTTTTACCTTTCGGATCCTTCACTCAGCGTTTGAGATCCATGATCAAGGGCGGAAATCATTCAATCAAGTTTTCTCATTCGTCGTAATTTTACACTGTTTTTTGCCGAAAAAACCATTGTTCGAGTCAACCCGATTAACGGCTCACGTAATAATAATAGCCCCCTATAACTATATTATTAATAAATTATTATGCAGAACTATTACAAGTTTAAATAATCATTAATACATTTAATAAGCGGCAATAAATTTAACTGTAGGCCTGAGTGTATTTTATCATGCAATTCAGTCACGAGCAAAACCTATCTCTTAGATATAATCTAATGATAGCATTTGCATAGAATATAAATATTATTATGATCAATTGTCTCAACATTTGCATTATGTGGCAACACTGTGATGTGACCGTTATGTGGACTTCCCCGCGTTTCTCAAAAAAATCCCAACGTTCAAGATTTCGTAATTTAAATAACGCCAAAAATTTAAACATTTTGAATTGAATTGGAGTGAAAGTAAATGTATAATTTGAACTTTATTACTTAACTGTGTAACAAGTAGATGTTAAATGTACTCACGTTATCACGCCTGTTGTCCCCGAAGTGTTAGGCAGAGGTGTACTAATGCACACCGACATTTCGCTACCATGTAATAGGGGACGACCCTATTGCTATCAACCGGGCACGAATGAAAACTCCGAGCTGCTACTGGGAATTAAAAAAAACAACACTCAAAATGCATTGATTTAATAAAAAACCCAAATGAATGTTAAAATGTAACACTTTGCTCGACATGGGAAACTCTTTCTCTGCAATCGCACACGCGACCGATGGACTAATGAGGCAGTTTTGGCAATGTTAATTGTCTCTACAGTTTTTCTATATCAGATGTGCTTTTATTACAAAACATATTATTATGTATCATCATCATCATCAGCCTATAATTGTGCTGCTCGATGTAGGCCCCTATTATTTAATTATAATATGTATGTAAGATTCAAAAATATTTTTCTATAATTTACATATTTTCCTTTGCACTAAGCAAAGGAAAATATGTAGTTTTTAAATAAATTGGTGTAATGAATAATGATTTATCAAATTTAGAAATAACGGATTGCCTGCGCTTGCGACGATTGATCTGCAGATTCTTAACAAAAGCGAGACTCTTTGGAGTCTCCGAATGACATTGCAAGTGTAGGGAATTCCAAAAGCCAAGTAATTGGTTTTGCCCAGTACGCAGAGGTCATAATAATCACGGTATCATTTGGTTCCCATATCCATACTTAAATAATCAGTCAGTAATTTAAAGAATAGACAATTAATTTCGACAAAATAATACATAATTATTCATAACATAATCGAAAAATTAAAGGGTTCTCGTTAAAAAAATATATTCAAAATTCCGTTATCGACAGCGAAGATTTATTGTAGTTGTATTGTGCCCAGGTGATGATTGATATTTTTTTTAAATGCATAAGACCTTTTCACGCGCGAGATAAAAAGACGCGTTTTCGTAACATACCGGTTTATAACTGGTTACTTTTGTTATTAAGACCTTATTGTACAAAGATACTAAATTGATATAAAAAAAGGAATATCACTTCGGTTTTTAAAAAGCTGTCAATTTTCATAAGCAGCATTGTGATTGGTTGCACAAGTCATTCAATATTTAAAAAACCAATTACATCACTTGCCATCATATATGTATTGTAATATGACATGATATGTAATATAGTAGGGTGCTAGGTAATAATAATTAAATAATTCACTATAAAGTTCTTTAAAGTCCACTATGAGTTTCAAAATGTCGTTTTAAAAGGTTTTAATGGTCCTAAGTGCGACTGGAAAGTGGTAGCTCAATCCTAGCTCGAACAAAGTTTTATTGAAGCTTAGTAGTTGGATGTATGCCCAATTAATGGCAATAGGCTTGCTCCCTAGTACAACAATAAACCAAAAAATGTTTTTTTTTTAAGAATACTTTATTTTATAAAAGAGCTGTTATAAAATACAGAGATATTTAGGAATAACAAAACAGGCGCATAATGTAGTAATGGCCTCTTAAATAGTCTACGGAATAGCCTGTAGTAAAAGCAGTGCCTTGTTTGTCCCTGAGAGCTGAATGTGATGGCAACGTTATTGAAGGTACATAGTTTTTAAAGTTTCACGATTTTATACATTTGAATTATTATAGACAACGGGTCTAAATTGTGTAGTTATTTGAGGTAAGTATAAATACTTTTTTTAACCCGACGTTTCGGCTGACTTGCATCAAGCCGTGGTCACGGGAAGACTGTTGACAGCTCGGCGGCGCCTTCGCGACGTGCGGGTGTTCCACTACCCTCACTTTGATTTTTATCAACATTAGTCGTATTGTCGGTACTTCTACACACTACATTAACGGTATCCCTACCAGGGCTGCCAGATTGTATCTTTTGATACCAAAGTGGTATAATTGGACGATGCATTGTATCCATGTGGTATCCATGATCATTTGGTATAATTAGATACAAAAGCAAGACGCTCACAAAAAAAAGGTCGTGCCAAGAAGTGTCCGCTAATATATTATAATGCTAAATGGCGTCGTTGCTTACTGACAGCCCTGATCCCTACACTGACTGACCGCGTCAACGCGACGACGTCTGCATTTACTGATGACATTATTCCAAGCTGAAGGCAATCGGTATCCATCTTCCCGGTTGAAATTCTTATACTTTTTTATTTCTATCGCTTCACGTACTATCCTGGAGTAATAGTGACGATCGATGGACAGAACCTGTGGTTTGTGTAATTCGATCCAGTGATTTGATCCTGCTTCCAGCAAATGCTCGGCTATTGCGGACTTGATAGTTTGGCGATATTTTACAGCTGCGATGTATTCCTTGACCCTTTCAGCAATTGTTCTTTTAGTCTGATCGACATGAGAACTGCCACAACTTGTTAAAAAAGGTATTTATACCTCAAATAACTACACGATTTAGACCCGTTGTCTATAATGATTCAAAGGTACATATATAAGTTTTCATAATCACTATTTTTCAGATAATTTAAGTGAAGTTATAATGTAAATGATACTTAAATACTACTTCTTAATGGTAATACCATTACGTAAATAAAACATAATGATTAAAAACTTTTTTTTATCATAGATGGGTTATCGTTTGATCATAATCTCACGCTTACCTAGAAGTTACCGAGTGAATACTCGTGAGACACAAACTCAGGCAACTGATTCCATTCACTCAAACATTCAAGATAGAATCACTTTCCAAAGAGTCCGACCTTCGAACTCATTTGAAAACCAGGTAACAAGTTTCTTAGTAGCAACACACAATGCATTGTTTGAAACCAAATGGGTGTCAATCAACTGACAGACGGACAGACAAGCATTCTGTTTAGTAAACTTGTGCGACCGGTAGCCGCGAAGATATTTGAGTGAAACCTGCATGATTGATGAACTTCTGATTGGTGATAAGCATCGCTGTTTGATTGCAATGGATCTACGCATGCGGGTATTGAGATGGCCAATTATGTACTAGTCGACAGATGCACATAAATTATTTTATGCCTGAGCTAGCAGGGCCGGGTTTAGACCAATAGCTCTTTGATAGTGAAAGTTGAGAACTCCACAAGTCAAAATTTCAAAATAATTGGATAGGATGCATTTGGTATACAAGAACGCTTTTATATCTTCATAATTATTTCATGATTATGTTTAATATAATGCCTATAAATTAGAAAGAACATAACCAGTATCTTCTTTGTGATAAATCACCATTTCAAACTACTTTTTTTTGAGGTTTTTGTATCTGTGACGTAGCTCTTCACCAGTCAAAAACATAAAGGGATTTTGATAAAATCTAAACCTTATACCCGCAGCTTAGAACCAATTCCAATTAAAATATAAATAAATAATTTATCAGTATTGCCATTACCTTCGTATCTCATAAACTTAGCGTAGGTATTTACTATAAATCTTGGATATAATAAAAAAATAAACGACGCACCATTAAAGATACTAATATATTATTATCTTGTTTGTGGTGCATGGTGTATTTTATAGTTGATTTAGAATATTCATGCTTAATTGATATTATTACATACAGTTTTTTTAATAGCTAAAAAATAATTAGCTAAGTTGTTATAGTTACCACTAGATGGCGCTAATTAAAATCAATATTTTGGGTTCCTAAGTTCATAACAAACGTTTTATTCTACTTTCCCACGAGAGAATCCACGAGAACAAACAAGTTTTTATATGATATAAATTATAGCTATCCAAATTAAATAAAAAAGAATCTATATTCTATAAAGAAAGAAAGTTCGATGCACAGCCCGATAAATTTGACGTATCTAAATAAGATCGGATCATAAAATCACTGGGTCGATTACACGGCTCAATTAATCTGGATTGATCGCCTCTATGTACATTGCAGCTACATCTCGCAAGTCCAGCAGACATTTTTAATTAAATTGTCAATAACTAATGTTTTGAAATTGATGATACCTAGTTACTTACTTATCAGAAAGAAATATAATTTGGGTCAGCGATCTAAGAAAATAATTATTCAAAACTACGTGAAAGCTTGTACTTTTGACAGAGAGAGTGCATCCTCAAATTACCTAATTAGTTACTGTCGTACTTTTGAGAACGGGTGTCCTTTCAGGTCATTGGACTTAAGTTATTTACGATGTGGAAACCTTCAAAAGGCACCCCTGCCACTGGAAAAGAGACCGGGGAAACCACCCCGATACCACCACCATTTGCATATGAATGCAGGTCCCGGGTCCTCTCAAGAAACCACCTCCGGAAATCATGTAGCTAGTTAGGAAAGTACATATCAAGCAAGCAACTCATTTATTAGGTATTCAAGTTTCCTTACAATATTTCTCTTCATTATTTCAGCGTATGTGTATAGGTATTCGTAAGGTCAGAGCTGCCTTAGTTTCCAAAAAAAAGGACATATGCTTCTCTTAAACATATCATTAGGCTATCCTTACTCACAGAGGGGAACTCTTCAGCTTTTTTTAGCCCCAAAGGTCATCTGGTAACGCGTGGGGGGGTCACGTTGGTCAGTTATCTACTCATAACACGATATTTCTAATGAAATAGACTCAAAGTCGATTAACTCAGCACAGAGGGTTATCCCCTTAGTGAGATCAAAGGACCAATAAAAATACTCTCTCGCATTCTTCTAGGTCAAGTCCGCATGTTCTGCCGTCCCAACGAGCGGTTCTTAACATGTGGGTGTCCCAAGACGTGCAAAGACCCGGTACCGGAGTGCAAGGGTGTCTGCCGGACCGGCTGCTACTGTGAGAACGGGGAGGTCCGCAATGAGGACAGCCTGTGCGTCAAACTGGCTGATTGTCCCCGTATCAGTAAGTTAAAGAAGTACTTCAATGTTTTATAGTGTACTTACAGCTTCTTGTCTAAACAAAAACGAAAATTTTTGTATTTAAGACGAGCTGCTATTGTCAGATCAAGCTCCGTGTCGTTCACTAGGGGAGGCCTACGTCCAACAGTGGACAAATGTAGGCTGATGTTGATGATGATGACTGTCATCAGATGGACGACTCGATTGACGCAGAGGCTAAGCGATCAGCTTGTCCATCATGGGTTGCGGGTTTGATCCCCACACGGAGAAAATATTTGTTTAAATAATAATATATGTTCAACAGGTTTCGTCTGGGTCTGGACGTTTGTGTATGTGAAAATTGGTGACTGTAACCACACCCATGACATCCTATACAGGAAACGTTAAAAACATGCCTTTACCCAGACCTTCGTAACCTAATTGATTGTTACTAACACTGATAATCTTCGATCGTCATCCTAGGTAGTGCAACTAGACTTAAGGGTATTTATTGACTGTATGCGGATCATAGGACCACTTTTGGGAGTATAAAGGAACGGAGTAAAATATATCAAGAATAATATGAAACAATCTTATCGAGATGATATAATGATTAAGTACCTGAATACCTGATGGAAACGATATTGAAATCGTGACCTACCTTTTTGCGTAGCATACACGGAAACCGGTTTAGTAGGTTGCTTTGATAATAAATTGCTATCAGAGTGCAAATACTTATATACCGTGTACATTTGTACTGTCATCCATGCCTTGTTTCTATGGGAATTGAGATCTCATAGGATTTCTGATTAGCAGAAACCTAGCATGTCATCTTTGCTTCGTCCACGTTCGCATCACCCAGCCATACATACATATATACTTTCACTTCCCTTCGCGCTTCCGTACGGTGCGGTAAACGTCAAATCGGCTCCTTATATTATTTCGTGATTTATTGGTTTCGCGATCGAATCAGGACCGTGGTTTGTTGTTTGGTTGTGTGGTATTGTTTTAAATGCTGGCCGAGTAAGTTTTTATACGTGTAAATATTAATATTTGTGATTTATTGTTAAACATTGGATTCGGTAAGTACAATTATTAGTTTTTTTTTTAGTATTGCGGGTGGAGTGAAAAACTTTCTACGACCGTTTAGTTTGTGTTCGGTTATTCGTATCTAGTTTTGTTTCTCGTTACCTGTTTATTCTTATAGTAAGATCATGTCATCTACGTATAATGATGACCCGCCCGATCGAGGTGGGAATGTATTTCGCAGAAGTGCCCTAACAAACAGGTCCCCGACCTCCGCGAGTTCTAAACGCTTATTCAGCGAAATGTCTCCGTCTTACATTTCGCCCGAAGATAGATCCAAGCGGTTACAAGTACAACCATCTAACGTCATTGATAACAATTCATCCTTATTGAATGCTAGTGACGCGAGCAATGCCGACTGCGAACTAGTGTCGGAGGCATCGGCATATTTATCGAAAATTAACGACCTTGTCAACGATCAAGGATCCCGAATTAACGTTGCGAACAAGTCTGCCATTATGGATATGACTCAGCGTATTACGGCAATTGTATCTCTGCTCGCGATTAAATCTTCCTCTACTGAAACCAAATTAGTTCGTACGGAGCGAGAATTAGAAAAAGTAAAATCTAATGTCACAGTTAGCCCGAATAATAAGATTTCTTACGCGGAATCATTGAAGTTACGGACTTCAAAAATTACTCCCGCTTTACAGTCGCGCCCGCCGCTGCCGTGCGTAGTTGCATATCCCACCACGGAGCGCTCAGCTGATTACGCGTCGTCGTCGGCTACAAAACAGGCGCTAATGAAAGCTATTAAACCAACTGATGATGGCTTCCAAATCGTCGGTGTTAAAAAAACCGCTAAATCCGGTGTCGTGTTACGTGTAGCGAATGAGACCCAAATAAAAAAATTGCAATCTGTCGACGCGATTAAATCTGCCGGCTTGCGTCTCGAACAGCCAAAAGGCCGTAGACCTCGAATTTTAGTAAAAGACGTTCCCTATTCTATGGAAGATGGTGCCTTTCTAACCGCGTTATTCCGCCAGAACATTAAAGATGAACTATCAATTATTGAGGAAGAATTTATTAAATCCACAAAGATTATACGCAAACGTACTATGGATAATGGTAGGAAATGGATAGGTATTGAATTAGAGCCTGCGGTGCGTAAACATTTAGTTAACACTAAAGAGAAATTATTTATTGATTGGGCTACCTGCCGCTTTATAGATGACATTGATGTTGTCCGCTGCTTACATTGTCAACAATTCGGACATGTCAGGAAACATTGCGCTGCCGAATCGCCCACCTGTGCTAATTGCGCTGAGACCCATGACACCAAAGACTGTCCGCATAGAGATAATATAGACCTCGTGCCACCCGATGCTTATCATCCTCCGTTGAACATAGAGATAAAGGTCGAATCAGTTCATGGATCAAATGTTATTCAATCGAGTAACATAAATCCAGCAAAGGATTGGAATTTTAACAAATGTGATTTCGTACAACTTTACCAATCCCTGTCCGAAATTTCTTGGGATCCAGTTTTACACACTTTTGATGTTGAAGATGCTGTAAGTAAATTTTATAATAACATCTACAAAATATTTGATAACTACGTGCCTAAAAAACATCGTACCAAATCCACTTGCAAACGATATCCTGTTTGGTTCACCTATGAAATAATTAATGATATTAAACTAAAAGTAAAACTGCATGCAATTTGGAAACGTACCAATCGCAGCGATGATTACAAGATTTTTGCGGACCTCAGAAACTCCTTAAAACATCGTTCTGCAGAAGCTTATAGTTTGTACATGAGGCGCATTGAAAATAATATTAAAAGCAACCCTCTTGACTTTTGGCGACACGTTAACAGCTTACGATCTAAGGGAGGTTTTGAGCCTAGGGTTAGCTATAATGGCGACTATTTCTCAGGTGCAGCAGCTGCTGAAGCATTTGCGAAATTTTTTGCTAGTGTATTTCTACCTGAAATACCCCAATTAAATGCAGCATGTGTTAACAATATTGAAACTAATTCCAATAGTAATTACATAAATGTTTTCCAATTTACCCTTGCTGACGTCCAGTACGGTATTGACAAATTAAAACCCAGAAGCTCTATAGGACCTGATAGTATTCCACCTTTCATTTTGAAACATTTCAAGGAACTATTTTCCGCTCCTCTATGTCACATTTTTAATTTGTCGTTAAAGACAGGCATATATCCATACCACTGGAAAATCTCGCGAGTGACACCCATACCTAAAACTACTAATAAATCAGCTGTTGAAGATTATCGACCTATAGCTATATTGTCATCGCCAGCTAAGATATTCGAAAATGTTCTCCATAAACTTATATACTCTCAAGTTGAAAAATATTTGAGTAACAACCAGCACGGTTTTAGATGCAAAAGGTCTGTCAATACCAACCTGCTGACGATCACGGAGTACATTTCAAAACATCTTGACAAGAAGCAACAGGTAGATGTACTTTATTTTGATTTTTGTAAAGCTTTCGACAGAGTTAATAATGACATCTTGCTTCTTAAACTCAGCGCCATTGGTTTCTGTCCAAACTTACTTCGACTTTTAGCTGACTATCTTCGTGACCGTCAGCAAATTGTAAGGCTGGGTATCTATGAGTCTCATCCCTACCATACACGCTCTGGTGTAAGTCAAGGATCAATACTTGGGCCTCTATTATTTATACTCATGGTAAATGACCTACCATTTGTAGTAAAATTTTCAGAGTGTCTTCTTTACGCAGATGACCTCAAACTTTATAGTGTGGTCCACACCGTATCGGATTGCGAAGCTATGCAGAATGATATAAATGCCATATATGACTGGGGAGTTCAAAATAAAATGCAGTTCAATTCGTCCAAATGCTATGTAATGACCTTCGGTCGAATGCGACACCCAATCAATTTCGATTACAAAATAAATAATGCTTTAATAACCAGATCAACCAACATGAAGGACTTGGGTGTCACATTTGACCAGAGGCTTACTTTTCACGACCATATTTCTACAGTTGCCAAAGAATCTTATAGAAGGCTAGGGTTTGTTCTCCGGAACGCCCGTGATTTCCAAAACCAGCATGTAATAAGGCTTTTATACAGCACACTTGTCCGAACCAAGCTAGAAGCCAGTTCTTCTGTGTGGAATCCGCACGAAGGTAAGTATGCACTTCTTCTAGAAAAAGTGCAAAAAGCATTCCTGCGATTTCTCTACAGAAGAACTCTCGGCTACTATCCCTACCTCTATCCTACCAAGTTCCTCTTAGGCTGTTTAGGGTATCACATGCTGGAGACCAGAAGGGCATGTGACCAGGTAGGCGTTATGCTTAAAATATCTAAAGGTATGACGGATGCACCGGATATCCATAATGAGCTGATTCGACTCTACACACCGAATAACTACCTCCGTTGCAGAAAACATCAACTGCTAGATGTGCCCTTGTGTCAGACTGCAGCACGTGCTGCGTCTCCTGTACCGCGCGTGTTAACTGCACTAAATAAGCTCGTGGAAGCCAACCCGGACTGTGATATCTTTGATGATAAATTCGCCAATTTTATGTGTCAGTGTTTACAATTTTGTGAAAATCATTTTATTTAATTAGTTTATGTTTACTCCTTTTTTTTTCCCTTATATTTACATTTGTCTTATCTTTGATTTATGTAATTGGTTTATTTAAGCCGTGTAAATCAAATAAATAAATAAATAAATAAATAGATTTCGTACCAACTTGCGTAGTGTGTAAACGTTTTAAAAAAGCACACAACCATCGCTGCGGGTCACAAGACTGTGCTTCATATAAACTTAAATTAGAGCAACTTGTACTTAATACCAACTACTAATTACTATGGTTAGTTTTGCTATAGGACAATTAAATCTTCACAACGACAGGGTGGCGACGTCTGAGCTAGATAAATTAATTATAGAATATAATTTGGATATTGTACTAATTCAGGAACAATATCAAAACGCCAGCTTACGTAACAATGTAGTTCAACTAGACAGTAAGGCACGGGCTGGAATCTATGTATCACGTTCGTCAAACATTACCGTAACATCATTGCGTAATCTCATGACCCCACACTGTGCTGTAGCAGAGATTTCATCGGCTTCTTTTAAAGTTTATGTTGTGAGCTATTATTTTCAATATTCTGACCCTGTTGGTCCTCATATTCACAACCTCCGTAATGTCTTGCGGTCACTTGCGGGCTGCAAAGTTATCATCGGCGCAGACGTTAACGCGTCTTCGCCGCTCTGGTATGGCAAGGTTCGGTCCACAGATACTGAACGGCGCAATGCTGTTGAGGATTTCATCGCTGAGATGAACCTATCAATTCATAATACTCCCGATGCACCACCTACTTATTGCAGCCTCATGGGCGAATCTTGTATTGACGTCACACTATCTAGTGCCGACGTCCGCTTGGATAGGTGGCGTGTCCTCCCAGACGCGTCATGTAGTGATCATCGCCTAATCGTGTACGAGTTTATTCCTATGTTGTCTCAAGGTTCTAATCAACATCAAGGTCAAAATTTTAGATACAAATCTAAGGGTGCAGATTGGAATTTTTTTAGTTTATTGTTCGCCTCACATGCCAAGGACTTCACTCGCGATGGGCTATCGGCGGAAGAGAGTGCTGAAATTATGTCAGACACTTTCACTTACTGTGCTGATATCGCCATTGGTCGCGGATCTATGACCAATATCCGTAGATGTGATTGGTGGAGTGCCTATTTAGTTGAACAACGTAAATGCTTTCGAAGAGCGCGCAGAAAGATAAATAAACTTAAAAAACATAAAGTTACGGGAAACACGTTCACCGTTGCCCTAAATGCGTTTAGAGTTGCCAAGTCTCGATACAAAGCGTACGTTGAAAAATCTAAAAGCAATTTACTGCACAAAGTTATCGAACGACTTGAAAGTGAGGGTCCGTGGTCTCCTTTATACCACGAGTTCAAAGCTAACAGGTCAGTCGACCTAGCTTACATTCAAAACATAAAAGTAAACGACATACATACCGCTGGTATTGAAGAGACAACGGAATGCCTGCTTAACAGTCTTATTCCGGACGACTCGGTTTCTAAAGACAACGACTACCACCAACAGATTAGAGCGTGGGCAGCTGAGCCACCTATGTCACCTATGTCAGACCTGCCATCTATTGACGAATTTTCCAACGTTGTTAAAAAACTACCAGTAAATAAATCATCAGGGGAAGACAAAATTTCAAATCGGATGATTAAAGAAGCATGTAAATCCGCTGGTGACATGATACTAACTGTTTACTGTCGTTGTATTGCAGAGGGCGTTTTCCCGCGTGTTTGGCGTCGTGGCTTTATACGAATAATACCGAAGAGTGGCGACAAGCCTCCAGATGACCCTAAGTCATATCGGCCTATAACATTACTACCTTCGTTAGGGAAACTCCTCGAACGCCTAATCGTCCCACGTTTGTTGCCGAACGGGCCGAAATTTCATAATAATCAATTCGGGTTTACTATAGGCAAATCTACAACTGACGCCGCGCTTTCTGTTAGGACAACTGTTAATAAATCGAAATGCAAATACGTCGTAGGCATCTTCCTCGATATTTCTGGTGCTTTCGACAATGCGTGGTGGCCAATGTTACTGCTTAAATTGAAAAGTCGAGGTTGCTTTAGAAATATTTACACTCTTATATACTCGTACTTCTTACACGGTACCGTTAAACTGACACTTGGGCACCATTCTATGTCGAAGGCACTGACTATGGGATGTCCTCAAGGATCTGTAATCGGGCCGTATCTTTGGAATCTGGGATTTGATGATTTTCTCGCGATACCGCTCCCGCACGGCTGTTCATTGACTGGTTACGCGGACGATGGCCTTCTGCTCATTCAGTCCAATACGCGGTCTGGTCTCGAAAACTTAGCCCACTCGTGTTTACGTTTAATATCCGCGTGGGGCAAACGGAACCGCTTAACCTTCGCGCCGCAAAAAACCTTTCAACTAATCTTGAAAGGTAATCTTAAATCCGCGCCCAGCATCAAATTCGATAACGTCACCGTTAAAAGAAAGGAGTCGGTATGTTACCTCGGTCTCGTACTAGAAAGAAATTTTTCATTTATTGAACACATTAAAATTGTGGGTGAAAAAGCTAAACGTAACTTTTATGCTTTGACTAGAATATCAACGGCTACATGGGGTTTATCTTTTCATACATTAAAAACCATCTATGGGGCTACTTACCTAGGTTGTATGTGCTACGGAGCACCTGTTTGGGCCGATAGAGCCACCATAGGCGCAGTACGACGTAAGTTACTTCAAAGTCAGCGTTTAGCATTGATATTTTTATGTAAAGCATACAGGACTGTTAGTACGGAAGCACTACCAGTACTCGCGTGAGTGCTGCCGGTCGATCTTGAAGCACAACGACGTGCAGCAATGTATTTTTCATCGAGAGTGCACTTGAAAAATGAATTTCTTGTAGAACGTGACCGCGCTAAAATTCTTAGACTATTTAAGCCACTGGCTGATGTATGGGAGGAACTTTTAGATGAATGGCAAGTAAGGTGGGATAATTCTTCTAAGGGCCGCCACCTTCACCAGTTCTTTCCATCCGTCCGTGAACGGTTGGAGAGGACTTGGCTGCAGGTGGATCACTGCGTTGCCCAATTTCTTACAGGACATGGCAACTTTAAATGCAAGTTATTTTCTTTTAAGCTTGTTTCCTCACCATATGTCCATGTTCAACATCTAATTGTGAATACGAGCAATCTGCTCATCACATACTGTGGGAGTGTGGTTTATGGCAAAGTGAACGCAATATTATGTTTGACAGTTTGCAAATTAAATCTGGGGTGATTTACTACTCGGACCTTGTTGCGACTAGGATGAATTTCCGTGCCTTTAGGCGTTTTTGCCATACCTATTATTGGAATCAGATATAATAGCTCATATTTTAGGACCCATAACTTAATAATGTCATCCGTGGTGCCTGGCAACTGGGCTTAACCCAGTTGTAAACATCTACTCTTATGTCAATGACATGTAAACTCTATTCTGTCTCTCGCTTGGTAAGGAGGGAAGTGGAAAACTGTTATTTTCTTACTCCTCCGATTTAATTTCATGATTAATTTCGCTGCGGTTTCCAAGACAGTTAATATCATTCCCCTGGGACACGTCGAGCTTCATTGTCTCGACGATATTTTGGATGGTTACTATTGTTGATCCTGGCTTACAGGAGTTGCAGTAGTAGGGACTTAGGGTGGTGGGCACGTCCCAATAAAAAAAAAAAAAAAATATATACGTGCCGAATGCAAGTAAGAAAGATCTTACGCATCTAATAATTTTGAAGGAGTTCACCTACAAGATCATTGAATATTTCAATACCGTACCTAATATAATACTTCTATCGATCTAGAATTGTCTCATTGTTGAGCGATAACTTTTTTTTCATGTAAGTACCACCCATCAATCAATAGTCATAATGAAAGATAGAGCTAATTTCGTATTGCCTAAGGCCTGTTATTAGAAAGCAATAATTGTTGTAATGTCAATAGACAATGCTTATGATATAAATCAGTTTAAATAGTAATTTCATTCAAAACTGTCGCTATTAATAGCAGAATACCTAGCTCTCTTATTTATCTTCATACCTATGTTTTATCATATGGGGCTTATCTACGAAGAAAGCCTTTGTTCAGCAGTGGACACCGTGTGGTTTTAAAATGCCTCGATGCATCAAAATAGATGCCATGGTTTTAATGTAGATCCTTCAGAATAAGCAATTTCGGAAGGTTTCTTAAAAATCGCATCTACGTGTACAAAACACAAATTAAAAAAAAATGTCTTGTGTAGACTTAAAACTTGCAATTTTGCCAAGCATTAAGGGGCAATTACGGACACCCCCGTGAGCCCGCTACTTTAAAGCAATTTACCCGACATTATCAATACCTATTACATGCATCGAATAGACTGCAAATTGTTCATTAAGAAACATCTTAATGAACAATTTGCAGTCTATTCGAATTATCCGCAAGATAATTTAACAAAATTATCTTGCGGATAGACTAGAAGACACTGTGTCATCATTTACGGTCTACCTTTGACGGGAGATAGCTATTAGGTACATAATACATTGGTCGTCTGTATCCTTTAATGTTTAAACAGAATTACACTCATGTACACATAGTTCCTCGGTTTGATTTAGGCCTCATGTAATGGCCACCAACGGATCCTTAATAAAATTGTGATCACTAAGCAATATAAAGGACTGTGTTCTGAGGAATTGTTTTATATGGTGCCTACGCCTACATTTAATCATCGCACCTCTCCCTATATACATACGTCGAAATCATTCTAGTACCTTAGAACCTACATTATCGCGTACCGTACGTTTCCAGAGGAGCTTCATCCCACGTATTATCAGGCTTCCCCAAAAGAAAACAGGATGAATGTCTCCAAAAAAGGAGTGAAAAGGTTTTAACAATGTCGGCAACGCGCAACCAACACGGCTGATGTTGCAGATGACCATAAAATACGGTAGCAGCTTACAATTAGTCGGGTCGTAAGCTTGGTCGACATTCATGATTTATAACGAGATTGTTGTCTGATTGTTTATGATCACTAAGGTATATTATGTAGGTTTTAATTTAGTATTGAACCACACAAAACTTACAATAAAAATCCATGAGAATAACAGGCGTCTTTTTCTTTCATAGCAACAGTCGCAGATGTGACGAACGAAGTCAGCTGCCCTGAAAACGAGGAGTACCAGACCTGTTCGCCTTGCCAGAAGACGTGTGACAACCCCAATCCAATGTGTCCTGCGCAGTGCGCGCGAGGGTGTTTCTGTAAGGAAGGGCTGCTCAGAAGAGACGATGGCAGCTGTGTGAAACCCGCGAACTGCTCCAGAACAGGTCATCCACATAAGCTGTTTAGCAGTAAGTAGTAGAATTCGTTGTGCTTATTTTGGTGGCAGTACCACAATGCAGAACCAATCTTATTTAGATTGTAAGAGAGGGATGGCGCTATAAGACTATAATATCGTCAAATATTAAAATCTATTTACACTTTTTATGTATAGAAACCAACATTTACTAGTGGATTCAAATTTATTGCAAAAACTACCCAATTAATTGAAAACTTTTAGTTACGAGCGTCTTGATGTTAAAAAGCTATTAACAGCGTACAGTATTTCGGACTTGCACTTTTCACAGTAACACAAGACCACAGTTTGTCTATAACCGGCTCGGTAATAAAATAATATACCGCGATAATATCAGTTGAGGAAATAAAACCTTTTTCTTTCTTTCTTTTCTTTCAGTTAAAAGTAGTTTTATTTCAATCAATATATTAAAAAAACATTCAATCAATATCTTCCGAAAAAGTAGCCAAAATAATAATTTTGTACAGTTCGTCTACAGTATATACTGATGCTATTGTTGCATCAGAATTGTTTGACGTGCTGCCCTTGATAATTGCAACCCAATCAAAGTCATATATTATATGTGAGTAGCCGTACCATACTGTCATATCATAGGGTCTCCGCAGCTCACTCGTGGTCACATTTGCTGTGGTCTGACTTGTTTGTTTGGATTGTAAGACAGAATTATCGTTCGAGTGATTGTAGTTTGAGGTAAAGGATATATGACTCGGCATTATTTTATTTGAAGTATTACTTTAATTCGTTTTGACAGTCTTAAATAAAGATAAATATTATAAGAAACTCGTTTGAAAGTGATAAAAAACTGGAAAAGCATATGCAATGTTATCTTTAAACTTAAACAAACTACGCTTTATCTTGAGAGACGATCTTGACTGACTTCCTATTGCAGACAAAACGAGTTCAAGGCAATGATTGCAGTTTATTTTTGTTAAAACATAATCCCGAGTAATCCTGACTGCGATTTGTGACTTGACGAGCTACGTCAACTGCAACGGCGCGAAAAGATAAAATGAAAATTTGTTTCGGATCGTAATAAAATATAGCATTAACCAAAAACAAGAATTCAAAAGTATTGTAATTGTAAGGAGTAGACTTTGCAATAAATTACCAATTCGAAATATAATAATATTGCTATGCTACTCGCAAAATAAGAAGATGGATTTTATAACGCAACTTTTTATAATAAGCTTATGGTATATCTGTAACTTCACGACACATTTTTGAAACGTTCATGTTCTTTTTGACTCTCATTTTTATCTATCTTACTCTTCCTCTGACTTGGGCTTACAAACTCTATTATTTATTTACAGACCCCAGAACGGTGAACTAAGCTGGTTTCTCGCCGAAGACCGACTCTCCCTAACTCCTACCTTGCTGCTGTGCTGTTTCTTTACTCTCTGCTTATCTTCCGAAGAACATCATTCTTAAATCGTTTCTATATTTTTATTTTATAAATCTTTACTATTTGCTCTAGACGTAGATGGCCTTTATGTTGTTAATAAAGGAGACACTATTTTCGTTTTTAAAAACTCCTGGGCAACTTTCTAAGTTCTGTGTTAAGCATGAATGTTATATATGTACATATATTTATCTGATTGGATTATATGCATTGTATTACAATTCTATCGGTTTACAGTATGGTATTATTTTTATTATTATAAGTTTATACAAATTGTAGATCACAAATTATTTGAATCCTTAAAACTACGATTGTTATAAACTGTGTTACGAACTTACAGCACCAAAGCCAATAGAATACCAGATGATCTGCAACAAATACCAGGTGTACAAGCAGTGCGAGACGTGTGAGAAGACCTGTAGTAACCCCAACCCCAAGTGTCCCAACCCCTGCACGAGGGGGTGCTTCTGTGAAGAGGGTTACGTGAAGTCCCCCGACGGACAATGCGTCAAACTGGACCAATGTCCTAAAGGTAACTGGGATGTATTAAATGGTGTTTATTTCGACTTCTATTACTAAAATAAAATTAAATAGGTATTATTAAGACTCTGTTGTCTTGTCAAAAGTAAATTGCTTGAAAAAAATTTGTAGTAAATAAACTTTATGGGTGCACAGCCTTACATGAGACATGACATTGGCTGAATGGAAATATCAACATCGACTCAGATGCCAAAAGTTTAAAACAAAAACTTTATCATAATATTTAAGTGATTCCCGAAGATAAATTGCTAAAAATGTCTTGCATCCCGTTTTCTCTTATAAAAAATAAGTGTAAAAGAGTTTCCTTAATTGTCAGATTTGTAACTCATAACAGATTTTTCTTTTAGGAATTTTGTTTTTCAAAGTCAATAAAATTTGTGGCGTTTTTGTGTACTTAAATAGTTGGGCTCTAAATATATGAGTGGCATTCATCATCATCATCATCATTTCAACCATTAGACGTCCACTGCTGGACATAGGCATTAGTGGCATTATTTACTTAATAATGGGCTCTAAATATACGATCGCCTATTTTGCGATTTAGATTTATTTCATATTTTCATTTTATTCTTGTGTGTTATGGAATGTTAAGAAAAATTACTAGACTTATCTTGTTATGCCTGTAAAAAGTACAAACAGGGTGTAACATCGTTTAATAACAGGAGTTTATATAAAAACTCTTTTGGGAAGCCATCATATCCGCTTCTCTTATTTCTATCTTTTCCTTCAATATGCTTTTAAAAACACCGATGTTTTACACTTAATCGAATATTACACATTGAAATATCACTACTTCGACCCAAGCAAATCATGGATACTGTAAAAGATCTAATTCCATATATGTACTGCTAAAAGTATTATTTCAATGTCTAATATTCGCGTAGGTAAATGTAAAAAAATATTATACCTTTACGGATTATTTTACAGTATGTATATTATTATTCTGGCGCTCTTTGGGGGAGACCTATGTCCAGCAGTGGACGTCTAACGGTTGATGTGATGATGATGATATGTATATTATACTTCCTGTTATTTACATTGAAAATTAAAAGCTTTTTCTTGTTAAAATACTGCATTGTCTTAGTAAACTGAATTTACGTAGTCTTCTAATATGCTAATTTGTGACTTCTTCATAGTAAATGTGAAAATAAGTTATAAACAATGGGTTACTATACTTTGTGTCTTTTCAATTCTTCCAGACTAGTTTATATTACTATAAATTGAACTTAAGATAAAACTATTCTTTACGGATCATGGGTCATGGATGCTATAAAGGATCCACGGAAGGAATTAAATAACATCAATATAGGTACGGCGATAAAATCCGTAAAAAGTAGTTTTTAATTCATCTAAAATAAGGTGTACTTTCATACATTACACATCATTCCACTTGTTATTAATAACACACACATTATTGTGATAATTTTCTCACATTTCTACAATAGTGTTGTACAAAACGGATTGTAATACAAGGTGAACTGCCTAAGTAATTAACAATACTTCACCGACAAATACATATCTATAAATATATATCTATCATCCCTTTGAACGCTATTGTCACAAATACGTGACGCGAAAATTATCCAAATACGTGACAACTTTACAGGGTAGGATAATACAAAATATGAATTAGGACGATGTTTTGGAATCGAAGATTTTAAAAAAATACGTCTAAATTAAAACCAAAGTCTGCTTTAAAGTAGTGAGGGGACACGCAAATTTTACGCTGTGGCGTTCAAAAGGTTAAATGTCCAACCACTTAACTATGTGTTTTTATAAACTAACTGATAATCTATAAAACCATCCAATCTCTCAAAATGGACCATGATTGGTCCCATGGACCATGATTGATCGATTTTGATGAAACGTTGACACACGGTGTGCAAAGTTTCATTAAAATCGGTGCATTAGTTCAGTAGTTTATGCGGATAAATAACGATGATATTTTTGTATGTATATAAATAAGTATTTATTTGAAAACTTATCTGTATCAAAAACACAATAATTTATGTTTGTCTCTTTCTTTCTTATCCTGTATGCTAATGTTTTACAATTATAACCTTAACATCTTCCAAGGAATTTATTCAAAGAATGAAAGAGAGAGATACTGCTATATCGATAGCGCTATCCCACTCCAACATTTATGTAGTGTTTATAGACAAGGGCTGTTAGAAATATTGTTTCGGCTGTTTTTAATGTAATTTTTAGTGTTTAAGCTATTTATATTAAAATAAATGTATTTTTAAGCGCTATATTTGTTTCTTCTGACCTCTCCTCTCTCTTCTTTCTGAGAAATGCTTGACAAAATCTATAGAAGATGATACTGTTGCGTGCTCATATCATGCTCAAAAATGGGTTTGTCAATTGTTTTATGATTGTAATATGTGTTTCTTCTATCAGTATCAGTAAGGTATAATATGATATTACACATTTGTACTGACAAAATAAACATTTACTCCTTGTGTAAAACATTTTTTCTACCTTTCAGTACATTTGATTAAAAAACGCTTCGTATTACTACGAACCTGATAGTTACCAAATTCCGGGATCAAAATGTTTGTTCCCAGCGCTCTTTCTCATTTCAAACTGCATTATGAATAACATGAAATAGACATACCTAATTACTAATATTTAGCTGCCTCGTTGGTCTAGGAGTCGTAAGTGCCATTTCTGAGCGAGATGTCTTGGGTTCGATTCCCAGGTCGAGCAGTGTTATTCTATTTTTCTATGAAATTCTCAATATTAGCTCGGAGTTTGCACTTGTGCCCGGGTGATGACAAGTCTCGCTCCCTAATACATGGACTTAAAAACATACCGGTGAAATGTGGGTGTACATTTGTACACCTCTGCCTAACCCTTCGGGGACGACAGGTTATGTTAATATTTTATAATATTATAACTACTTGTATTTTTTATTGTCATGATCGATCGATCAATGAACGTTCATAAATCAGGTAAGGTGATCATTAGTCGATAACAATGTACTTTTTATTTACAAACGTTATTATTCAACAACAGACGTAAAGATAGGTTTACACAGGATGTGTATGCGGGTTCAATGCGGATGCTATGTGAGTGTTAGTCAGAGTTTACACAAGAGATATACGACGCTTAGCTATGAAACTATTTGTAAATTTTTAGTATTATAAAATACGCCATCTAAACATCTTCCTATAGCTACATCTATACACATCCCTCGCTTCAACTGGTATGAAAAGGACTTAGTGAAACCTTCCAAAGCTAACCAATGACGACCCGATAAGCCCAGCGGTAGAACGCTGCCATCCGTGCTACGGGTCCCGGGTTCGAATCCCGGTAGAGAAAATCATTGTGTGATGAGCATCAACATTTTCATCCGAGTCATGGATGTATAATTATCTGTGTTTTACAAAAAAGTATCTATGTATGAAGTATACCCACCATCTAGTATCCGTAACACAAGCCTCGTTGCTTAGCTCGGAACTAGATGGCGCTGTGTCATAATGTTCTGATATATTTATGTAATGCTATAATAATTGAACGATCCTGTTAATGAGCTTGGCACATAGTTTTTTAGCTTAGCGAAGTAGCACATCTTTAGTGGAGCAATGTAGAAAGATGTGTGGAATATCTCTCAATTCCACATTACAAACTACTTCCATTAAGTGAGTGATGCGTTTCCGCACCGGACTCACATACTGTATGACCTAGCCCTAAGATTCAGTGCTAATTAGCACGTAAAGTGAGTATTAATGATCGAAGCGTATCAAATTGTAGGCGCGTTTGTTGTTGTGTGGTAAAACATAATTATGAAATTAGAATTAGGTAATCGGTATTCTATAAGCAACTAATGTATATAGGTAAATACATATACGAGTATATACACTAAGTATACAAGGAATACTATAAGAGAAATAAATATATTTCGCCGGTATATTTGTCGTCCCATGTAAGAGGGCAAGCCTATTCCCATCAACCGGGCACGACGATAGTACTGCTCGACCTAGGAATCGGACCCAAGACCTCTTGCTCAGCAGTTGCACTTACGAGAACTAGACTAACGAGGCAGTCAGAGAGAAGAGACCAATAAGGGATAGGATCAAAGACTAGTGGTTAGATACTCGTTTGATAGGATAAATACATACAGACCATCCCGCCCGTCGACGCTGAAGGGTTACCCGCTTCGGGGAGACAGGCGTAATAGTTTTTTTTTCACCACGACTGGCAAACCAGCTATTTTATTCCTTAATAAATACACATTTAAAAATAATGTAATTAAAATTCTTAAAGATCAGCAGCAGTCATCATAAGTATCACCTATAGTATATATAGTATATAAAATAGTACATTTTATTATCTCTTTTCAGTAATCTTAGTGGCTATTTAATTTGCCCAGCTTACAGTTTTACGTCTGCTAACAGTTTTATATACTGAATATGGTAATCTGTGGAAAATGTAGTGGGTAGTATATTTGTTAAGTTTAATGTTAAGATGCCTCTGTTTACATATAATATGCTACTGTTTGTTTTCCCTTATGAAATAAAATAAAATAAAACCAGAATACGGCTCGCCTCACGGTGAGCGGTTACCGTAGCCTACGAACGTTTGCAACACCAGGGGTACCTATGTATAATTACTCCTCCAAGCCAATGAACTCTAATATTCCAGCCGAGGTGATGATTGGGACAATGGTACATGATAACCAGGAGACTACGGTCGAGGACTGCGCCCCTGATGAGGAGTTCTTCTCGTGCGGGTGGTGCGAGCCGAGCTGCTCCTACCCTGCCCCCACCTGCCCCATCAGGGTCTGCACCCGGGGTTGTCTCTGCCGCCCGCCCCTACTTAGACATCACAGCGGACACTGCGTGGAAGAGAAAGATTGCTATCCACGTAAGAAAATAGTTCCAAAGAAAAGAATAGTCATCATCATCATCAACCCATTATTGTCCCAATGCTGGGCACGGGTCTCCTCTCATTTGAGAGGGAATAGGCTGTAGTCCATCACGCTAGTCTACTGCGGGTTGGCAGACTTCACACGCCCTCGAGAATATCTCTCAAGCATGCAGGTTTCCTCACGATGTTTTCCTTCACCGTTAGAGCATGTGATAAATACGCAGATAACTTCCGAAAATTCAGTGGTGCGCGCCTTGGGTTTGAGCTCGAGACCTTTGACATCTCAGTGTAATGGTGTGACCAGGTAGGTCACACCACTAGGCTACCACAGCAAAAAAGCGAACTAGTAATTGTGGGAAATTATCTTAACATAGGTACCGCATTCATCATGTAGCGTATTTCAAAAGAATTTTGCTATAACTGCTAATTAGTTAGATTTAAAAAAAGTTACGTAATGCTGTGCTCGCTAATAACAAGAATAGAGGGACCTCACGAACAAAATAGCCACGCGAGCTATTTGCCGCTGCGCCTAGGTCCTTAAGTTTAATGGATCTTCGTGTGAGTAGAAGGAATTTGTCATCACATGACAATAACTAGGACTTTTTAATAGTTGGCCATTAAAGGAGCATCGTCTTCCATGATCCACCCACCTTAAGTTATTTCCTTTCTCACATAAGTACTAGGGTTTGCTCGTCACTCATCTTTTATCTATAGTTACATGACGTATGTAGTGTTATCACGAATTGAGGCCAATGTTAGAACATCCCCATACATAACCGGCGCTGTCGTCGCCCGCCATACATCAGCGCATAACAATGTGCCCGAGTCACTATCATGTGGGCGATGTATTTATATGACACTGGTGAACTTGGCTCTATTCTATGTACGACCATCCATCACGCCCTTATGCCTCACAGAACTGATCTACGACTCCACGATACTGATTTCTCACACTTACGCGAATATTAGACATTTGAAATTAAACTGCTTTTTTACGCGGTTCTGGAACCGCGACAAAATCCGTGAAAAAGTCCTTTTTAGCGTCCATGGTCAGATATTTTTGTATCGTTTCATGTTTTGATGAACTATAACTTTAGTTCATTCTATGGTTTACACAATTACCTACCTCTTTGGAAGTAACTATCACAAGTCTGCATATTTACCAAGTTGTAAATTTTACCCCTAATCAACCCCTATCAATTATAGCACATAATAATTTTAAACATGATATGCCCTTGAATTTATACAAAAAATATTAATTTGTAAGATATAACTATCTAAAAAAATACACACAAATGTTTCACACACAATGGAGACCTCACAATCGAGTTAAAACACAATTGGGTGAATTTCAACAAGAGCTTTTTATTTGTCATTTCGGTGGGTTTTTTTTATTTCAATGCTATCTACATATTTTTTGTGACTAATAAAACCTTAGCCTATTTTATACCATTGGGTGTGAGTGGACATCAAATATCATCAAAACTTACATAAATATTTAAGGATGAATTTTTAAACGTCCACTGAAATGAAAAGTAAACCGAAATGATAAAAATTACCACTGAAATGATAATCTGTGCACCGGAATGAAATAAATCCACCGAAATGATACAGCTAAGAACAACCGCGCTTGGCAGCCAGGGTTCCGTACTTTGTTAGGTTTGATTTCCATGAATTTTAGATAAACACTGAGACAGGACAGTATTTTAATACTCTTATTTTAATATCAGTACACAGTTTTTTTAATATCATCATTTATATACTGATATTACTGTTAGTATTACGATATCAACGTATCATCATCATCATCATCAGCCTATAGCCGTCCACTGCTGAACGTAGGCCTCCCCCAACGTAATACTTATTAATTTAATGTATTGTTTATTGTGATATGAATGAATTGTTTCTTTACTTATATAACCTTTGGTAATTTTTCTTGTTGTGTTGTGTGAAAATGTTGGAAAACTTTATCGTAAATGCTGGTAAACATGAATAAATATTTTCGTTTGTTTTTCAAATACAAACTGATTGATATATTTTCAAAAGAGTGAACGAAGCGCGATTAGAAAGCTTAAAGTTTCTGAATAATATTATGGCTGCATTTATGACATTAATAATAATACATAATGTCTACCTATTGCACTAAGAGAAAAATGCTAGGTAGGTTAAATTGGTAACGAGACGAGAATAGTGTTCTACAGGTATATAAGTAAAACTTCTAAAATTAAACCAACTCTTATATTTTCAAAACACAATAAATGAATAAGAAATATTATAAAAATATCTTAGTAGTAATAGCTTAGTACTTTTAATCCTTTTACATAAACGTTAATCCATGTCTAGATATGTATGGTGCCATTTTTTAACCGACTTCCAAAAGGAGGAGGTTGTCAATTCGACTGTATTTTTTTTTTATGTTTATTACCTCAGCACTCTCGACTGGGTGAACCGATCTGGATCATTTTTTTTTTATTTGAAAGCTTCCCGTGTGGTCCCATTTCAATTTTGTTCAGTTTGGACAGTGGCATCCATGAGAAAATCATATAAGTCTTAAATTTGCATTAAATAATAATATGTGAGTGACAAATGGACGAATAACTCATTATCACGCCAACTGATTTCGATGATTATTTTTTTATATGAAAGCTGATGCTTCCCGTGTGGTCCCATAAAATGGGAAGGAAATGGTGAGGATCTGATGAGTGGATCCTTGGGAAATTGAGAGAAACCCTCAAATTTTCTACGTAGATGACGCGTTTATTGTTCAACCCATTACATACCATCACGCTTGTCATCCCCAAAAGGTTAGGCAGAGGTGTACTAATGTACATCCACGTTTTGCCGGTATGTTTTAGGTCCCATGTAATAGGGGGCGAGCCTATTTCCATTAACCGGGCACGAATCCAAACTCCGAGCTGCTACTGAGAATTTCACATAAAAACCCAATAACACTTTGCTCGACCTGGGAATCGAACCCAGGACCTCTTGTTCGGCAGTCGCACTGAACATCCACTAGACCAACGAGACCTATTACTACAAACCTATTGCAGACACTAAAAAGTAAAAAATAAAATAAAAAACAGCCCTTCCGAGAGTTCGATTTTTTTTCTTATCAGGTTTTATGAGCTTTACTGCTGGTTTGGTAAATACAAATATTATACAGCAAATACACCTGAATAATCTAATCTACACTCTAGGTAAAAGTACATTACAAAACTTACAAGACTTTGTATTTGACACAAGGATCTCTAAAACTTTGTGGTTTTATCATTTCGGGTATAACTGTCCACCGAATCCACTGAAATGATAACACTGAGATGATAAAATAGAGGTTAGTTCTACATTTAACACCAAAATAAAATTATTAAAAAAATATGAACACTACTCAAACAAAAGAGTACTTACGGCGATATTATATACAATTTTGAAACAAATTAAAGAAATCTAGCACGAGTTATAACAGCCACCGAAATGAAAATATTTTTGTCCCCATATTGCTGAAATGATAAACTTACTTCTTTGGCGGGTAACCGCAAGACGTTAGGACCGGTGCATTCGTGCCGAGAGCTTGACCCGGGCTGATCCAAAGTGAGGAAAGGTGAGAGGTGCGTAACAACGCAATGTTGACGTGGCTATTTTACTAAAACTTACTGTCCTCTGAAATGATAACTTTTTTCCAGACAAAAGTTGACTGCCTGTCAAATCCATGAGAAAGAAGATAAACAAACAAAAATAGTTTTATTTGATCGGATATATTATTATTTAATGATAACAAAACCTACTTAAATCCATATTACGAATGTATTTGCAGGGGAAGGTATTTTATGAGCGGAACTGGGTTCGGGACAGGCCACCGTGATGATAAAATAACACTTTATAATTATTTTTTTGGTTAATTAGAGGGTAGAAATCAATGATATTTTTTGCCCAGGTAGAGGAGCACTTACGTTGTTAAGAAAATATATATAAAATTAAAAATCAGCACATTGCACTACCGTTCTCAGCTTTGCCGTGTATTTTTCTTGCTTGTGCAATTCACCCAATTGTCGAATGCAGAACTTTTAGAAAAGGGCACACTGACCAAACGGGAGCGCCATGATGATTCAGTGGATTAACTCTCACAGTTTATGCCTCAATTGTTTTAGGGATAAACGAATACGATCGAGAAAGTTCGCGACAGTTAACTCGTAAAGTTGGTAATAAGCGCCTTGAGAGGCATCCCGTGTTCGGTGGCACTCGTAAATTTTTATGCCACAATACCACTTTATTGTTGAAAACGAAATCTGAAAATTGGAGCTTTGTTTCCGAAATTATATCCTTTCAACTTAACTCCCATTTCAGATGATATTTATAGCTTTTTCTCAAGATCTGTTTTGGGGGATTTCGTCAAAATACAGGTCAGAAAAACGGTTGATCTGAAGTTTAATGGCAAAACAGTTTTAAACTTAATCCGTCTTGAATGGTTCAGATTTCGCCTAAGCCTAAAATATTGTCAGTTTTAAAGAGAATTGGATTTAATGACCATTCGAATTTAAATTTTGTATCGTTCACATAGAATTGTTTTTTTGTTTACTCTTCTTCGTGTTCATAAACTAGAGCTTGTTCAGTATTAAAAGACTTCTAACTACGATAGAAATGCGGAACAATACAAGCAAAAAGAATATGACATGAAAAGAATATTAAGAACGTAGTTTTGACCCAAAAACGTGCATGCATTAACAGACAAGATCTCCCATTCTGTAGTCCCTTGAATGTGAACGTAAGATGCTTCTTGAGTTTTGTGAATACGTCGCCTTCTTTCAAATTAAAACACGTCCCTTCTTCGTGCTTTTTTTCCTTCACGGCGCGAGCAGGAATAGACACCCGAGTGAGTACACGAGGAAGCAATGTTACATATAAAAATAGAAATACCGCTGATTTTATTCATATATAATATATTATAATAAAATCGTACTAAAGTAATTTTAAACAAGTTTAAGTAATCTCTTTTTTATATTCTTAACCGTAAAATGACTGAAAGTATTGCAATAAAACTACTTTTTACGGATTTTATTGCGATAGGTACATACATTGTATGGTTTAATTCCGACGTTTCAGATCTCTTACAACATCCATTCACACGGGCAGCAGACCGAGGTGTTGTGTCTGTGTGTTGATGTTGTAATTATTACAAACAGCAACATTTTTAACCGACTTCATTGTTAAATATTGACAACCGCGTATCCGCCCATAAACGTGCAGTTTTATGTTTGGATTAGATGAAATAGAATCTATAACTACAATAGCTTCTCGAATTATGCTGAGAAGGTATCGATTTTCTTCGTTTAGTTTTATATCTGCTAGGTGCCTATTCGTGTAAGCTTGTGCAAAAAGTGAGACAGAAAGAACGCAGAGTTGTAAAAATAAAACAATTTACTTCTTTGTTAGAAAGAAATAAATGCCAGCAAAATGTGGGAGTAGGTATATTATTATTGTTCTAAGCTCATGAAGGGTTTTTTATTTTTACAGAGAAATGCATAGACCCTAATGAAGAATATGTGTGCCGTTATGGTTGTGAGATCAGTTGCGAAGCTCGGCCGTGTGTGCGCCCGCGGCACTGCTTACTCGGCTGTCATTGTCGACTCGGGCTAGTTCGCAATTCTGCCACCGGGCGCTGCGTCAACAGGAACGAGTGTTCTAACACCACCGTCGTCAACATAGTGTCAGAATTAAAAAATTAACATGAATGTATAGCAGTCTAGCTTAGTATATGACAGGTTAAAAAAAAACAAATTATTAGCTATTTAACCGCCCAACTTGTATTTATCCGACTAATATTTTCGAGCCCATTTAAGGCTTAAGAACTTTACTTCTTAAAAAGAATAACAATCACTTACACTTACAGGCCAATCGGATATGTAAATACGTGTCAGATAAATCCGACTCAGGTGGTTAAAGGGTTAATAAATATATTTTGTTAAGATTTAATTTAAAATTCTGACAGTTGCTATGGCTAAAAACACGCTATTCCTAGTCCTAGTAATTATTGTGTTTAATAATAAATACTTAACCTGTGGATAACCTTTTTCTATTCGAAAAAGGTGTCAAGTTTTTAAAGTTTAATAAAATTATGTAGAGCGAAAACGGTTGTGATCTTTATCTACGCTTCTAAATAAAATATTAATTAAGTTGTATAAGCCACTTATACTGTCCACATATAAATTAATAAATAAAATATATTATTGAATTGTTGACATTATGCATTATTATATGTATGTACCTACGTAAATAAATAAAAATGAAGCTGGTAGATACCTACTTATTTTATTGTTACCAAAACCAACTAACTTTACATTTAATAAATGTTATTTTACTCAAGCATAAAATATAAAACTTTAATTCTTTTTTTGTCTTGTCTTCGAATAAAATCGTCTATAAATTCCCAGTATCAGCAGAGTTTGCATTTGTGCCTATATATTTATGAAAAAGTTATTGGACAAAAAGGACAGCTACAGATAGACATCGGTAGACTCCTGCCTTACCCACTGGGGAGATGGGTGTAATGGTATTACGTCAGGAGTACATACGTCATGTGCATAATACTCCAGATATCGCACCCGGAGACCAACGCTCACTACACCGCCAATAAATGAATATTCTGCGACATTCTACACAGCACCATCTAGTCCCAAACTAAGTAGAGCTTGTACTATGGGTACTAGACAATGGATATAATACTAATATACTTTTTTTGTTGTAAATACATACTTATAATACATAGAAAACACCCAGACGAACACAAACACTTATATTCATCACATAAACATTTGTGTCCTGCTCCTGTGGGAATTGAATCCACGTCCTCGTGATCAGCAGTCCGGTACTCGAATCACTAGATCACAGAGGTCGTCAAAACTTAGTACTAGGCTCGATAGCGTAGGTGCATGCTTTAGCAAATCCCATGGCCCCGGCAATAGGGTAAGTGGCGTTGACGGGTGCGGTTTTTTAGTCGGTCAACGCTCAAGCGGAGTCCGACACACCACGTCGGCGTCGCCTCCCCAGGCTAAGGGAAGATCCGCAAAGGATTTTTCCGCACTTAAAAAAAAGGGCTCGTTAGGGGAATGACTAATCTGACAGTACTGTAATACCGTTTGCTGTTCGTGTTATAACTCGTCTATTTTAAGAAATGTAAAGCTCTCCCTATTTTATGGAGTTCTTTATTAAAAAAATTATTTTTATGCCACATGGATAACAATCGACCTTACAGCCCGTCTGATGGGAAACAGTTACCGTACCCGTAGACAGTACAGCAGTGGCGTAGCGTAGTGGGGGCAGAGGGGGCCATGGCCCCGGGCGGCATATGAAAGGGGGTTGCATAAATTGCCACGTTTTTTTTATACTACTAGTATAGGGGGCGGCAAATTTCCCGACGGCCCCGGGCGGCATAAACCCACGCTACGCCACTGCAGTAAAGTACAGGGTCGGCAACGCGTGAGCGACGCGTCTTGTACAGCAAATGTCCATAGGCTACGGTAACTGATTACCGTAAGCATGTATATAGGTACATGACAATGTTTTTATTATTATCATTTGCATCGGTACCCAATTAAGGGCAATAGGCTTGCACCCGTCGACATAAAATACATATACCTACTTACTGTTGAATTGTGGACGTGCATTATATTTATGTCGCGTATTGACACATTTTAACCGAAATCTGTAAATTTGGGTTAAACAGTCAAACAGTAAAAGTTTTGTTAGAGCTACAACGGTTAACGGTTAACGGTCATGAAATCTGCTATCAATGAAAAACCAAAATCCGTTTGATCTGAGTAGAAACAAAAAATTATTACAATACTTTGTAGTAGAAGTAACTGAAAAAATTCAAAAAGTTTCTCTCCGGCGGGGAATCGAACCCCGGTCTCCCGCGTGACAGGCGGGGATACTTACCACTATACTACCGAAGACGTAACTTCTTACAGTGAAATAACGTAATATAATTTTCACATTATATACTTAACAATACATTCAGAAATTAATTATCATCGTTAATGACACAATGTACTATATTTACTGTGTATTTTACATTTTAGTAATCAATTCAATTAAAAAATATATACATATTTGGGTTTTATGATTAAGACGTACAATAAATTGTTCCTTCAACTAAAAACTGAATATTCAAGTTCCTGTACGAAAATATTCGTGTCACTTATCGTTACCGAGTTGTTTATAATTTCTTAACTTGCGTTTGGAAACGTAAAGTTAAATAATAAAAACGTAAAATGAGTGAAAAGCTAAAAGAGTTACGTGAAAGATCGCAGAAAAGGAAGAAGCTATTGGCTCAAACTGTTAGTAATGGGGATTATTTGTGACATAACCTCAAAATAGTGATAGGTCAATAAGGATCATGATATATTTGCATTGTTTTGAGTTTAGCTTGGCGTATCGAGTGTGAGTGAGCTGCGACACGCGTTGGGTGCTACATTAGACGTGCCTCCGAAGAAACAAGCAGTCTCTGGTGTCGGAAACGAAGGGAGTGAAAAGCCAACAACTAAAGATCAACCTGATGAACTAGTTTACACGGACTCCTCTACTTTCTTGAAGGTATGTGGATTTATACTTTATAGCATTTCTGATATACTTACTAATATAATGAATACCTACTAATGTACTCCACTCCTAAGGTGATATTAAGCAAAAATGCTTTCATTGCTTTAAAAAAAATGTTTTTTTTTTCATTGTTTCGCTATTGCTCCATGGACTTTTTGTATTGAGTCTGTAGATTTTACGTGTTCATATGATCACTAGTTTTGAAGGATGAAACTGTTTTTGAACTCAAACAAAATAATGAATAAGTAACTTGAAATACTAAAAGTAGATATTACAATTTTAGAATTGTGATGTGTGAACTTAAAGCACTTCATTCCAGTCACAAACGGACCAACAAAATACTTATTAGTATTAGTAATCTGGTACAATTCATTATATTATCACCTTTACAATCGTCATCAATCAATCCTACTACTGGATTGACAAAAGTGTCCTTTTCTTTGTGCTGGTTTAGGCTATAGTCCTCCATGCTAGCCTAGTATGTACATACCCTCAAGAAAATTACAGAAATAGGTAAGCAGAGTTCCCTACAATGTTTTCCTTTGCCATATAAGTATGTGATAAATATACATATACATTACAAAAAGAAAATTAGTGGTGTGTCGATGAATGGCGATAGATTGAACTTCAATAATTTCACTTTCTCTACAATACTATGCTATCACATATCTTAGTCTTTGTTTTATGCTATCAGAATTCTATAAACTTCATTACAAACCTCAAAGGATCAAATGTTTTTGTTTTTGTTATTCAATCTGCAAATAAAAGCATCTATTTGTGCAAAAAAATTTACTCTTGCACTATGTATTGCCTGTATGTTTGTGAGTACCATGTAAAAGAAATTGTATTAAACATGGAAAGTATTAATTAAGTTTTACATATATGCAGGGAACTCAGTCATCAAACCCTCACAATGACTACTGCCAACACTTTGTTGATACTGGCCAAAGACCACAGAACTTCATCCGTGATGTTGGACTGGCTGATCGTTTCGAGGAGTACCCCAAGCTGAGAGAACTGATCAAACTGAAAGATGACTTGATCTCACAGACAGCTACACCGCCGATGTATTTGAAGTGTGACTTAAAGGTTGGTATTATTATTATAAAGTAAAAATTTATAAATGAGTATTTGTGACCAGAAAGTCCTTTGATTTATGGTTTTTATTGATTCAAAATATTGTAAAAACCATTTAATACATCATGGTCACACTCACCTCATCATCATCATCAACCCACTATTGTCCCACTGCTGGGCATGGGTCCACCACACTAGCCTGTTGCGGGTTGGCAGCCATCGAGAAAATATCTCAAACATGCTGGTTTCCTTACAATGTTTTCCTTCACTGTTTGAGCTTGTGGTAAATAGGTACGCACATAACTTCAGAAAAGTCAGTGGTGCCTTGAGTTTAACCTCAAGACTTTGATATCTCTGTCCACTCACTGGTCACGACAATAGGCCACAACTCAATCACAACAAAAGATCTATTGTAGAAATAAAATTATATGCATATCATATCTAGACTTTAAACAACTACACATAATGATCTGTTTCCAGACATTTGACCTGAAGCAGATGGGCAACAAATTCGACGTGATCCTGGTGGAACCGCCGCTCGGTTCAGGCTGGCGTTGGCAGGACGTACTGGCGTTGGACCTGCAGCAGATAGCGCAGGCACGCTCCTTCATATTCCTGTGGTGCGGCAGCTCAGAAGGTACGTAATAAGAACCTGAATTAGGTGTACCACAACCTTAAAACAATGTTCTTGATTTGATTCTACAAAATATGCTTACCAACTGAATATTGGCTTATAAATTAAGATATCTCGCTCAAATTGAGCTTCCCGACTTGGGAGGTACCTCTGCCTTACAGAAAACCTCAGTGAGACAGTAAAAGTTTTGCTTCTGCTAATTAGTAAGGTCGCCAGAGCTCCATAGGGGGCTTCCGACGGCATGGGAATTCCATTTGCTGTCTATTTAGTTATTAGAAACTGTATAGTATTGTAGCCTTTCCATGTTGTGGTGTGGTGCAAGTTAATCTATCTTCTCATATCTCATTACATTCTACCACCAAGCATCACTATCAGTGTCCGACCACTTTAATAACATTGAAAAACTAATAATAGTTATAAACTTAATAGGGTTAGACATGGGTCGAGAATGCCTCAAGAAATGGGGTTTCCGACGCTGTGAGGACATATGCTGGATCAAAACCAACATCAAGAACCCTGGGCACTCGAAGAACCTAGAGCATAATGCCGTCTTTCAGAGGACGAAGGAACACTGTCTCATGGGCATCAAGGGGACAGTCCGAAGGTCGGTGGATGGAGACTTCATACACGCCAATGTGGATATAGATCTCATCATCTCCGAGGACCCTGAGTTCGGAAGTAGTGAGAAGCCCATTGAGATATTCCATATCATGGAGCACTTTTGTTTGGGAAGGAGAAGGTATTTATTATTATTTGCAAGCTTTTAATTAATTTGCAGCATAATAATATGTTAGTTGGTTTAGGTCCAATTTTAAAGCAGTTGCATTTAATTATATTCTCACATTGTTTATTAAATTTCAATACAGACATATAAGAAACGAAAAAGCTCCTAACTTTGTCCTTTCGTATATCTCATTATATCAAAGGTCTCATCTATCATAAAGATTTAACTTTAAAATCGCCAGAATTGTTCGCTCGCTCTGAAATATTCTGTATTAAGCTTACAACTATAAACGAATTTAGTGTAAGGCCTTAGTTATTCCGTAACGGCGCTCATATTTATTCTAAGATTATACAATCAATTAAACGTATTTCTAGAATCCACCTATTCGGACGCGACTCCACGATCCGCCCCGGCTGGGTCACCATCGGCCACGAACTCACCAACTCCAACTTCAACGCTGAACTCTACGCGTCGTACTTCACGGAGGGACGCGAGAGTACCGGATGCACCGAGAGGATAGAGGCCCTCAGGCCTAAGAGCCCTCCGAACACTAGCAAAGGGGCCAGGCCTAGAGGGCGAGGGGGCTTCAGAGGTAGGGGGAGGGGGAGGGCCGCTATTTAAGTCACAACTTCGGAATAAACAACGATAGCATCATTGTTAACTAATTGTTGTTACTTAGTCTTGGGCTTAAATCCACAAATCTGACTCATTTTGACGCTCAATGTGATCGGAGATTGTCGTGCGCGTCGTGCGTGCGACTGTTATATCATTTAAATCCATATTGATCGTGTTTTCAACACTGTATTGGCGATAGATCTCTAAACCGATCGATTCAAAATTACATGCAAGTTGCTTTGCCAGTGGAATAGATAGCATGCAATGTATAGCATGGAAAAGAAACCCATTTTATTTTATTTGCGAGTTCGTTCAGCCCCATACATCGCGGCTCCCGACTCGCCACTTGACGTAAGTTTAAACATTCAATTTAGTTGTTAACATAATATGTGTTTGTCGTCCACATTGACGAAGAATTGCTACTTTACAAGCTGTACTCGCCCCTTCGCTAATGTCAATCAGATATAAAGCCTTTGGAACGGCCTCTATCCAGCAGTGGACTTCTGAGTTGTATGATAGATTAGCACCGGGAATACTTCCTATATTGACATGTATTAAAAATGATTTATAGACACGAAATTTTGACTATATCAAAAATATGAAATTTTATTTTTATATAAAGACTATAGAAATCAATGAAGTTACGGTGTTTCTAAGCATATTATGACCGATTGGTGTTCAATACGCGTTATAATAATTCACACATGTCGACATAATTGCTTCAGATATTATTATTTACTCAGGTAGAGTGCAGTCTACAGTGAATTAATTGATATTTTATTCGCCTTTAAAAACTGTTTATAATGTTGTGACAAGAGATACAAAGCCATGTATTCACACTGAGAAACATGTTCGTCAAACATGAATATGTTCCAATAACATGTTGATTTGTAGCGGTAAACACAATGTTTGTGCTGTGGCCCGGTGGGGGGCAAGCGAGTTTTGCAACAACTGTATACAAGTATAGACGTATGTTTCACTCGTTTATTAATATGGCGGTGTAACGAATATACGTTACGAATACCAACGTGGACGGCATTATCTCCAAAACATTGATTTAGATACATTTACGCGATGTTTCTGAAACATTGTTTCTCAGTGAATATATAGCTTGAATATTAGATAGAATCTGTTTTAATAAAGAATGCGTTGATGCAGCGGCCGATCTCACGCACAGTATACAGTAGATAAGTATATGGACTGTATTGTTAATACACCTCCAAAGGTCTTTTCTAGCATTTAAACTTTGAAATTAAACTTGTCATAAGTATTTATAGTGGTATTATTAATATCATTTAAATCTCAACCAATAATATGAATATGTCGAGATAAATAATTAATTCATTAATTTTCGCGTAAACTTCATTTGTTGAAGATTTATATTAAAAAAATTACATGATGATAAATCTTACTCTTAGTACCTACCTACTGTGCGAGAGAGATGGCACGAAGTTAATTCTATATTGGCGCTCGTCCTAAGAGCCTACATTATTGGCAGGGTGTTGACTAATTGTAATGTATTACGTATCTAGGTTATAAGAATTACAATGAGTATTTTGTGTATCGTGACTTAATAAACACGTTTTTTAATATTAATTTTTTATTAATCCGAAATAAGAAATTCGTTTACCAGGCAACCCATCCACAACCCCAAAGTCAAACCGCCATTGGTGCAAGGAAACATTCGTTAATTTACCTCCAGTTTTATTAACTTTGCCAACTTACTTATGGAAGAAAGTGTATTTCAACTACAGAGAGCAGGTGTGGGTCTGGAATACTTAATAAGTGCAAAATTTGTGTTTTAAGTCTTTAACGCCTTCTTCTCATTTAATATTCGGATGATAGTTATTAATTACAGCTTCTATGGCTCATTTTATCATATTTTTCCCATGAGGGTAGGCAGAAACTACAGAATACCACGCGCTACGATCCCCAGCATTCCATATTTGCCTCGTCCACATCCAGACACTTGTAATGAATGCGCGCTGGTGAGTGCCGCGCATCTATTTGAAGAGTTCACCAATTATGTCGGTGTATGTCCTTCGCAACGCCGCTGTACCCCCCTCCACTGGTATTTGCCATAAAAATTTCTTTGGTCGAGCTCTGTGGCATTCACTAGGGGTGAGCTACGCCCAGCAGTAGACGAATATAGGGTAATGATGAAGTATAATAAAATCGGCTGGATTAATTGAAAAAAAAATATTGACAGATAAAAAATAAACTCATTGAACACCTGATACTTTTAACCCCTGAACCCATGGATCTATGTTACAAAAATTAAATATAATAAATATATGCATAAATAAATGCATCTTGTTGCACTATTTTGAAAAAACTATCTATTGTGATGACCAACATTTTCAATTCACTTCAATCGTCAAAAAATCAGACGTTAGGAGCAAACTCCGGTATTAGATTATTGTATTCATTTCTATTTTTTGTATTTATTTATCGTGTGTGTCAATGTGTATTTGAAAAAAAAACTTCTTTCATTTGGAGCATGATTGAATTTGAAGAGGTTTCAGTGTTAACTTTATTTCACCATCATAACTTACCCACCTTAATTCTACAGTAAATGCTGCAATTACAATCGCCAGATATGGTCATGTCTGAAATTGGAAATAATTCAATAAAACAACTCAATTATATACATCCATAAGTTTTATTTTACATTGATTGTCTTTAAATCAACTAATCTGCTTCTCAAAATAATTATAAAAAGACAAAACAAAAAAAAATAAGGTGATGAGATCTTTTTACTAAGATAAGAAATAATTTACAGTGTATTACTTTACTGTGAAACTAAGAATTCCTTAAATTTAAAAGAAAAAATATTATATTCTTTTTAGTTTCTTTATCTGCGAAGAAGGCTTTACTAGTACCTGTAGAAGGATCGATCACAAAAGCCTCCTTAGCACGCTACGACTTGTCTCATTTGTAATTATTTATTATATCGAATTGTGTAGGTCTTAGTTCTCGAACATAGATTTGATTAACATTATATTAGAATACTAGACATTTATCCGTGACAGTCGTTATCATATACATTCGTAAAACATGTCGCTTGCTCGCTTATTACTGCCATTCACCTTACGACTCTTATAAGCTGACGTTTTATGCGATTTTGGTGGATTTCACACTGACATTATTTAATATGCAGTAAGACTCATGCCAAAACTGAGATGAGTGCACGCATTACAATCTCAAATTGAATCGATCGACGCGACTTCAATCCAAAATCATCGTAACAGCTATACGTGTATGCGTGCGTACCACTCTTATCGCTTATTATGTAGCGCCATCTATACTTGTTTATTCGCAACGTGAATGCTAGTAAATAACATTACTAACCAATAAAGCCTTTTTCGCCTCTGTTACCAATTGACAGTCATCTTTACTGAGCCTATCCAACTTTGTCAAAGTCTTATTATATTAGATAATTCATTATTCTTTTTTATTATTCATTATACAAACAAGGCATTATTCTTTCATACATGTTGCTGACGGAGGCGCGTTCAGGTTTCAAACTAGGCTTCATAATGAACACTGAATACATTTCTATTTGAGAATACTAGTGTTAATTATGATTATATTAATTACTGAAAAAGTAGCATTTTAAAACATTTTGACGGCCATTGAAAATTCTTTGCTGCGTTTTATTTTTGATTGAGTGATGAGAAAGATGTTTTTAGTAGAAGTTTAAAATCCAAACGCCGATCACAACGCCCGCAACGTACAGTGACATCCTTTAAGTATAATCCTCATAAGATCACATTTTTTTATAAGGCAAACAACAATCTTTAAAGCTAAACCTTTGATGAAGGGAGTGGGGAGGTCGAGCGGTTAACCGATAACGAATTCTCGTGCGAATACAATAAAAACAAAATTCAAACGTTCTACCACTTTCCTGGAATGGGGGGTTATTTTAATACTAGAGGTGGCTGTTATTCAAATATTTCCATTAAAAAATATTTTTATGGAGATAAAGTTAAAGACTTAACGTCCAGAATTAACGACCTATCTCCGGATTTTGTCGAAGTGGACTCAAGTTTGTAACTCTGAGGTGACGTGAGAGATTCAAGTCGTTATTCCTGGGCATTAGTCAACGCCATCTGTCTAAGACTGATGGAACTAACAACTCCTAAATTTGTACTTGATGATATACACGCGTATATAAACCTCCGGACGCCAAATAGATTGTAATTCGCTGCTTATATAAAATTAGCACAAAAAATATCGTGTAAACAGTAATTTAGAATTTTCGCCGTCCATATTTACAAAACGGAAGTTAAAATGACGCATAGAAATTACAGAATAAAAAATATTACTGAGCCAAATACATATACTTAACAGATACTTAGAAATCTGAAGCGATACAATTAAAAAAATTACAAACTAATTAATAAAAAAAAAAACAAATTCATGACACCTAATAAAAACATTTTTAAACTGGAAGCTTCATGTGACTCCGTCTTAGCCGTAAAAGGAAATTAAAAAATCGTAATGCCTAAAAGAATAAAAACTTTTTTTGTCATTTCGAACTTCTGCAGCTCTGTTCGTTTCTATGACGTTATTTAAACCTATCTAGACACGATCTAACCTAACTACAGTAACCATTGCTTACGTACTACATTATAAACTTCACCGAGTTTGTCCAAAATGCCATCATGTGTCACATTCGCTTCTCACCAAATACCCTCATAGGCCATATTTAGGACGAGATGACTTCTAACAAGTAATAAATTTCCACTCAGATACCGCATCGAATAAAGAACCTTAACTATGCAATAATATATTCGCATTTCCTTCGCCGCGACAAGTCACTACATCAAGAATACCTTCTCGAACTAATCCTCACACCAATTTACTGGCATTTACGATAAACCCGCCGTCATAATATTGGGGAGACTCAAATCTTTTATATTATTCACCTCTGATAGGACCAAAATTACTGTTAAATGTTTGAACACTGAGCTAATTATAGTATTTAATAGTTACATAACTAAGAACTAGTTAATGACTATTCATTCAGTTTAAGAATTAAATCCGTATCGAAAGACTACTTAGTATTTTTATAGAAAAGTTGTTAAGATTAACATAACAAATAATCTTACTAATATTATAAATGTGAAAGTTTGTTTGTTTTTGTTACTCAATTACTCAAAAACGGCTCAACGGATTTGGATGAAATTTGGCTTACCTACGCATATATTGCCTGGATTCGAACGAGGGTGGAAGCTAGAATACTTATAATTAGCTAGTGTTTTTTAATAGTACTGTATGATGAATGTAGTTTATATAAGGTCCATACAAAAGGCTTGAGCCACCAGCCACCTACGAAGCCCTATATCACAATAACCGTGAACTCTCCTAAACGTCATAGAAACATAAACGAGTAAATTCGTTATCTTCATTCTATTTAATTTACTAGATTGTATTACACAATTTTGGCTGTGAGAAATGTATGTAGAGATGGATTTAGGCCGAGGATTTTTAGACATAAAACTTTGAAACACTCCCGATATTGAGATCAATATTAAAAAAAATATATGAAACTATTTTTTATGGGATTTAGCGCAGGTATATTAATATTATTATAATCCAGTCAGCCTGTAACCATGAATGCTGTGGTTAAAAAAATTTAGATAGATATTAGATATATACTGCAATTTTAAATAATTAAAAAGTATAGTCATTTAAATATCTAAAAATCGCGCAAGTGTAATAAAGTATGTATCTCTTTTTCGTTTAACTGTAAACAGCTGTTTTTGTGAAAATAAACTGTAAAAGTGGTTTGGATAAAAGTGTAATACAGTAGGTTAACTGATAGTGTTATTAATAAATTTTACAACTGAATTATATTATTATTTTTTCATTTGACCATGATAACTTTGACTTAATATTGTTTTATGTCTAAATTGCCTCGGCACAAATCAATCAATAATTGTAAGTATTTTAATTAACAAGATGGCTGACATGAGACAGACATAATTGTTGATAATTCTGGTAATAACTACAGAAAACTATAAAAATAGGAGAATGAAAGCAACACTTATATTATGCCTAGATTAGACATATTAATTCCTCTCCATTGCAAATGGGCCAGCCATATCCAATGCTCAATATGCTTTTGTCAAATTGATAAAACTTTAAAGGCGCTAGGTTGTGACACAACCTACTTATTTAAAAACAGATCTCGATTAACCACTAACGTATCGTAACAATTATATTTACAGTTAAATAAAAAACGGCTTTTCATCCAACATTCTAAGTTACACAATTGTTTGCAATTTAATCCGAGGATAACGACTTAACTCTCTAGGAATCATAAAACTTTTTGTAGAATGAAGTCGATTAAAAATGTCTTCTTGACAACACATGACAACGTTTATTTAAAAAAAAAACTAAGTTATTTAATTGTATTGAAAATCTTACTATGTGAAATTAACGTTTAGCTTATTTTAAAGAAAATTTCAGTTTTCAAGAAAGGCGTTAGCGTAGTATTAAACCCTTATGTAATCTAAAAACCTAGACGTATGTTTGGATAGAAACCGCTACATGTATATACTTAAAACAAACATTATATGATTCTAGAGAGTTAAACTCATCCCTCCGTAGTTCTAATCATTTGCTGTTGTCAGTAAACATACTTCAATTGCAAAAACGCATAAAACACATATTGCATTTCAGCAACTCAGTTCGTATATCCGTCCTTTTCAATGCCTATAAAGCCCATTTATAAACATCCAGATATCCTATAGTTAAAAGACGTATAAATTAATGATTGCAGACTATATTACTACTAAAGTGGGTTTAATTTAATATATATCAAGGGTTTTGAGTTATTAAGTTATATTGAGAAGTTATTAGTTCAAGGGTTTTATATAAATAAAGAGAAAAAATGCCAATAAAACCGTTACTAAATTCTGTTTTTTTAAAATATCAGAACCTATTTTTGAAGTAAAAGATCTACTGATAAAGTCGATCTTTTACTTCAAAAATAAATAATGAGCAGGCATTGAAAAGATACACCGTATTATACGAACGCACGAAATTCGTGTTGTCTCTTTCTCTCACACAGTGTGGAGGATCATTCTCTAAGAAGACCTAGTACTTTGCAAACATTTGTACTTTTACACGAATGACCACACTGACCGGCCTTACGAAATACTGCAGGAAATACCTATTCGTCTGTCACAACATCCAATCTAATTCTTCTTCTTCTAACATGTGTCGAATACGCGATGGAAATAGTGTAATGGTTAATGTTATTGTATCGTAAAATAAATATTTTTAACCTCGTATTATGGTGTAGAAAATTTGACAGTGTTACAATACAGGGTGCATGAGTGTTGTGATATTACAATAAGAATTAATTCCGTACATAACTCGAAGAGTCCTTAAATATTTAAAATATTTCTTAGTTACAGAATGGTATCATCTGTAATTTAAATTAACTGGATATTTCACAAAATTTTCAATAACTCATCATGTCAGTTCCTCTCTAGCCAAGCTGCAATCTAAGTCTAGAATTAACCACGATTCGAAACCAAATAAATTTAATTTTCATATATTTTGTTTCGATTGGTTGTGTATTTATTAAACGCCTTCTTCCCTCCGTTAAGGGACTCAGAATTATGAATGGAATTATATTGTTTCAACATCCCTCACGACGTTTATTGTAACAAGCTATGTTTATAGGATGGACTAGCCAAGGGTCAAAATATTAAGGTAGGTTAACTAGGCCTTCGATTCCTTTCATAAAATCGTGTAAGTATAAAACTTGTTTTTGGAAGTTTCTTTTTTCTACTAACAAAGTGTCTGCTGTGGGATTTTTGTTGGGCGTTTAACAAATATCTTAAAACGTATTTCTTTTTCTGAGATGGTAGACGATATGTTTGCGTCTCAGAGGACCAATGCTCCATTTCAAAGGCAATTTCGATGGGATATCGTCCATATGGGCCATATCACCCATAAAAACCCCACAATAGTCACACAAAGCCTAACATATTTTTACATTTATGACGGCAGTTAGTGAGATCTTTCGAAAGTATACAAAAAAAAACATTTTAAAAAAACTGTCCGTCAATGGACTTAGTCGAAATGGTGGGAAAATCTGCCTCGCACTAACGGCATAATTGTAGTTCTTTATCAATAAAAAAAAATACTTATAAATAAGTGAAGCTGACGTTATGATTCAATGTATGAAAAAAACAGACGATTTCTCTATGATGCTGTTTCGGTTAACGGTGAATATGGTTAACCAAGGTGACCATTATTAAAAAAACATATGAAGAAATAAGAGCACCTAGAAATTGGTTCCTTATTTTTTTTACATTTTCAAGTCATTGACTAGGTACATTTAGTAACAGCAAAATGGTGACATTCATTGATTAAATTAATATTTTCTCTTCTTTATTTACCACTTACTATGCTATAAATGTAGAAAATTAATCGTTTCAAAAGACAGTTTTACTTTATCTATACAATGTTTACTGTGCACTAATAACATAAAAATAATCGTCACCATTTTACTTCACATTGATAATGGATTCCAAATACATAAATTCAACAGACAATATTCATTTTCAAACTATTTAAGCGAATGACATTACTTTTCCAACATCGAAATGATCTCTTACTAAACTGAACAGTTCTAAAAATCATTTCTAACAATCTGAATCATCGATAATAACTTCAGTCTGTTAAAAATTCGGCAGAATACATTACATACCTCGTTTGTTAAGTCTTTGACATTTAAAAAGTACCAAATCTTTACTGAAACACATCTATGACAATGGCCAAAGCTTACAATTAAAAAAAATACCGAGAAATGTACTTATCAGTCATAAGAGTTATAACGAGAACATACCTTGTGACCATAGAATTTAAGTCGATATCTTCTACGGCTTGTAAAACTGGTGAAATAAAAAGATATCTGCACTCCGTCGATACGTCGACGTATAAGTCCATTCACCACACCATTATTATCACAAAAACTTGTTTTTTTTTAATCCAAACCGTACATTTAGTCCGTCGGTATGCGGCAATGGCACAACCCGCTCAATCTTGTTAAATATCTACACATTTTAGACACACATAGAGCACTACTTGTTCAGTAAACATCACTAGGATTCAGGGTTATGAGTATTTTCGGCACCGTGTTAGAGTTCAAGCCTTTGCCAGTAGGGTGGGGGTAAAGCGGGGTTTTTATTTATAGAAGTGTGGAGAGGTCACCGAGGCCACGAGCCAACCTCACAAGTATGTAGATTCACCTGAAAATGTAAGAAACCCATATAAGCGTTTGAACGATAACAAATGCCACGGACAGATTTTTATTTGTTTGAACTTAGGCTTTTAGTTTCATTTGTATTTACAAAAAATGAATTTGAATTTACTTAAGTATAGATTATGAGCCTTCACAACTAACAGCCTAATTATTCGAACAAATTTAAAAAATATGTTTTCTAAACGCCTTATAAGGTGTGAACAAAAAAGGTAAGGCATTTAAAAGGAATCCCATGTGGCGTGTGTGATGCGTTCAAATTGTGCAAAGCGAGCAATGTAATATGTTAGATGAGGCTAGTGGAAATATCTGGTTGATAAATATCCCTTATTCTCTAGTCCTACGTATTATGAAAAGTTATATATTACGCTCCTATGGACCTTATAGCCCAGCCCGAAGGATCAAAATGCCATATCAACAGATATTTCCAACAGCATATGGATGTTTTTTATGAAATGTTATGATATTCGTTCGCAATATGTACACATAACACAATCCACACAGAGCATGAACGACAAAAGTGACCACAAAAGAATAAATTGACTAATTAATATTGGTCATTCTTATCGTCAATAGAGTTCATAATAATGCAGTGTCTGTACATATTACCTTTTGGAAAAAAGAGCACAGTAAAGTGTGTAAACAGACAGCATTATTATACATCAGTTATTATACATTTGAAGCATGCACATGAAATTAAGCACAGTTAGAAACATTTTGAACGCAAATATTACTTTATCTTCTATAGATAAAGAACATTTAACATTCAAAATTAAAAATAAAAATATACAAAAGACAGTACGAGAACAAAACAAGGACGGCCATGTATCGTATATTTAGAAATTTTGATTAGAAAATGTCTGTATTACCACTTATAAAGGCGTAACAAAATACTTCTTATCAAAAATTCTAACAATCACGGCGGCCGATCTTACCAAATAATTGAAGAGGTATAAAATAATGAGCTCACACAACGAACGAACGAACGAGATGGTGATGCGATGACACACAAGCGAATGAACGAAACGAACAAAACAAAACGAAACAAGCGAAGTTTTTATTCGTGAAAGCTGGGCAGTCAGTGACAAAACGTGCTTAAAAAAAGCAAACAAAAATAATAATAAGATGACGCAGTTTATGATCGTGATCATAGAATAGGAGATATTAAAAATAAGATAACTAAGGATGTTCGACAATATTCTGCCCGTGGAAAGTTTTTATAGACTAGAAAACCACTTAAAAATATTAATTTAATTATGCAGTATAAGTATGCTATAATTATAACTAAACACTTTTTCTCTATAAGTAAATTTGTACATCATGAAACGTCTGGAGTCGTGAGTGTATTCTGCCCGAATAGACGTCGCAATTTGACTAATATATCTATGTCACAATTTCGATCGAGTACTCAGACCAAAAAAATATAGATACAGCTTTAGATTGAAATGAAAAATTATGTGAATGTGTGAAAAGTTCTTTCATCTGAAGGAATGTCCATAATCAATAATTAGTTGGATGGAAATTTCACGTTTCGTAATAAATGGCGGATAGATTATAATATGAATACCAAGGGCTTAAAGTAAAGTCTGTAAATCTATAACTTCAAGGAGTATTTATTTTCTTTTTCGAGCCCTATGTATTAGACGAGGAAGACATGATTAATAAAAGTATTTTTTTGGTCTGAGACGATAAATGTGACATTAAAGTGGGGAAAGAGGAGGGAGGGAAAGGGAGGTGGAGGGGTCGCGATGTAGTCACAAGTCAGAAGCTGCGTCATAGTGTAAGGAGATAGTTACGTGTGCGGCGCGGGCTCGGGCGACAGCGGCCGGTAGCGGCCCACTCGCTCGCATACTGCGCCTGCGCCAGTACACTACGTTATCATCACGACATACCACCTAGGAAACCAAACCAATCTTATGGATATACTCACAACCAATAACATTACTTATTTAATAAATCCTGTTGTAATAAAGCTACAATAAAACATGGAGTTAATGTAACAATCATCCAATTTATCGAATCGACGGCCAATTCAACCCCGTTAAAATGATTTGTGTAATGATTAATTTTCAGTATTTACTTATTTAAAATACACAAAATTGGTTCAATTTCAACAAAGTGCTGCCTAAGTATTTAAATTTGTTTTATGCATTAGTGATTTTTCATCAATCTAAATAAAGTGGCCTGCGTGTAGTTTAAATAGACTATTTAAAAAAACACATTTGAAATGAATCGGCAATAACCGTTAAGATCGATACCAAATTGATCGATAATAGAATCCCTAATTTCAAATTGGTAGTTATTGGTACCACTGCAGTCCAATTTTTTTTATCGAAAACTGATTATTATTATAAATATCTTTCTCCATATGAATATAAATAATAACTGAGTACGATATTAATCGCGTTTGATAGCTCCAATGTATTTACGAGACCCATGTTACTAGCTGAAAGTGGTTTATCGATGTCGATGGATATCTGTGTGTTAACACCCTATCCTTTGACAATTATCATTAAGTATCAAGTGCTCATTAATGCACATTAGCACATATCTAATTATGTCCCAAAGTTATGTAACTGCCTAAGTTATATACTTTTTTTAATGTCTCTACATAATATACAGTTTGGATATTTGAGATTGAAATCAAACCCAGCTTCCTTGACCGTTATAACTAAATACAAAACATTCTTAGAAAACGACAATCCGATATTTAAGTTTTTCAATTGACAGTTGATTTTGAAAATTGGTCAGAAAGAAAAGGGTCGTTTTCACAAAAGACTGTCTTAGAGAAACTCTTTACAATGTTTATGGTTGCCAGAAAAAGCCACACAACCATAGATTGACGTGAGAACCTTTACCAAAAAGAAGAGTGTAGTTTGGTGCCAATAAATAATGAATTCGTTTACGTACTCTCTGCCTGTATCAATTTAATAATGTAGGTACTGTGCGAGAGAGATGGCACGAGATTAGTAATTCCTATAAGCCATGATTTTTTGTTAGGGCGGATTATGCTAACTTATATAAACGTCGTGTTATAATATCTATCGACATCAAGAACGCACTATACGACAAAATGTTAGCCATCACCAACATTGAACAAAACTCAGTGAAGGGATTTTCTAGAAGCACCCATTTTTTTACAGGGAACATTAGACTAACGACCCCTCCGCACGATTCTTAAAGTTACTTTACTAAGAACACATATTTAATAACAATATTATTAATGTATCATTATCGTATTTAATAGTGTCATTTTAGCCAGTACTGATGACTCAATTTTAATGTATTATAGGTGTTATATTAAATACCCTGAGATCGAAAGGCGGAGCCGCGGCAGACGAATAGTTACCTTTTTAATAAAAGAAAACTGCCTTCGAATGTTTAGTGGTGCATCTTCAGAGTAGATGTTCAGATACCAATCGATTTTATATTTGACCATTTTGGGAGCAGACTCTTTAAAAAAAGCCCTGAAAACAATCAAACAAAGTTTATCATCATCCATCGGTTATGTGTCACGGAATGCCGCCTGCAAAGGTCGGCGCGAAGATTATTCTACTACGAACTGTCCTAAAGAATCTGAACGGGTGTTAAATGAACACTCATGATAACTAATAGACATTTCTTACACGGTTTGGAAATGATATAAATATCTACCTATTCAATGATAGCCTCCTTCCTTATTTATGTTATTTTTCTTACAAATAAAGCAATTATGAAGTACTATAGTGTGTGATTAGTAACTTGAGTATATTATAGTTATAATCCATACAGGGAATACCCATTACTTGATTTTATTTGATGAAATTGAGTTATTTCACCTATCAATAGGAAAAAATTCTAACGATTGGTTTAATAATTACTAATATTCTAGAAAAACTTGCAGAGAATTTGTGTTCGTTGCAAGGGATTGATATATTATACTAATACGAAAAAATTATGTATGAATATTGAGGTCACTTGACATAAACCTGTATGTTAATGGACTAAGTAATCAAAATCATTGATGTACATCAAGGTACTGGCATAATAACACTAAGGCGGAATACAGACGACTTAGCGATAAGAGAGTTGGCGAAAATGTTGCGGACGCGCACCGAACTTGTGTACGATTGCAGTTTTGCCGACTCCTGCGCACCGAGTCTAATGTCTGAGTAACGCCTAAGAAATTCGTTATCGGTTTAAGAGATCAACGCGACAAGAGACGTCTACTCGCCTCCCCATTATATAAGGTATACTAAATTTGTTATTATTAATGTTAATTATTATTATAAACCATATAACCATTTATCACTAACAAGTATGTTCGTGCAATAAATGTTGTGTGTCCTTTGTGATACCAATAAAATGGTTTTATACAAGAAATATTCATTCTTTTTTGGAAAAAAATATCACTTATAATTGTTATACATATATATTTATATGTATAGTGGCAGTGAACTATAATTAGTATAAAGCACCATAATTTTCGGTTTTATAAAACTTTATACAAAATAACCCAATTATTTTGTATGACAAGGCATCAATAGTAAAGCTTACATAGTACTTTTTTCTACAAGACTATCTCAGAAGTGAATTCTGTCTGATAAAAAGTAAGAATCCTCAAAATAGGATGAAAACTCGCGAACATAAGTATAAAAATTTAATGAGTCAGCAGTGTTGCCACAGCAAACAAAGTCTGGTAGATTTTTTTGCTCTTGCCATCTAAAAAGGACTAAACCAACAATCGTATTGCACGAACATCTGTATAAAACACTGAACGCTACGCATTCACACAGCATATATCAACAAGTAATACTACCACACCACACACACACACACACACACAATCAGTATCGCTTCTTTCATACTAGACTTCTTTAACAGCTTGAGTTCAACCTAATATTTAATTAGTCTACCCAGTACACAGAATCACACTGTGACTGGAATTATATGTACACATTAAAAAAAGTTCGTTTCTCTACTCGTGACTTGTAATGTAACTGTACTTATATGGAACGTCTGACCTGAGCTGTCTAGGCTTAGGATATAGATCTAGAACTACGTTAGACCAAGTGTGTCTGTTAGTCTAAGGCAGTATACGTTTTGAGACAATTATATTAATATATCCTTTGCCATGCTGTTCTGACGATAACCTCAGGCGTACAGAAGTTGAATGTATGCTCTCATAACAGTCACAGTATGGTACGGTTTAGTGGGCCAATTCCGTAATAAAATAGAAATAGTTAAAAATTCAACTGTATTCACGATAACTTAACAGTAAAAATCAACCGTCTCTCTATGAGAAAACCTTAACTACACTGTTCAAGTGTTCATAGTATATTTAAATACTAAAAAACGAAATGACCGTCTTTTACGGCACCGTGACCGCGGCGTGTAAATGGGACAGTAGTATTAGTGTCAGTCGCCAGCGTCGGCATAGTCCGGGAGCCGGCTGGTGTGGCGGCGCGGCGGCTCACCCGAGTCCCAGAGCGCGTCGGGCTCGGCGTCGGGCTCGGAGCAGCACGACGACGACGACGACACGCCGGGCGACTCGTGCGCCGGGTGCCCGCTGAACGTCGACGTCGACGGCATCTTCTGCACTATTAGCTCCACCTGCAACGTTCACACGCATTATTTATTTATCATACAACTACAAAACAAAATACTATTCAACATACGAGTTACGACTACATTAAATTCGCAGTTTCATAAAGCGATATTAATCGCATTACTGTAGTGCATATCGTACTAATTTCTTATATTTGAGCGACTATTGGATTTTAATAAAACTACGGGTACGAATAAAATTACGTGGTATATATTATTTAATCCCAACTTTCATTCAAACATACAAAACACAAAATGCAAAACTTCATGTTTTTATGCTTGTAGTAACCCTCTAATAGTTTCGCATAAAATATACCTTCCGAATGACTTTAAATTTGCTTCCACTGTCCTATTGAACAATACAAAAATATCTTGTACAATAATATCACTAAGACTGATATTTTTCCTACTTTTCCGGTTGATCCTGAGACTTACAAGAGTTGTAAGTGCTACGGGTCCGTCCCAAAAAAAAATAGAGTCATGCTTTCATACCTTGAAGTCTGGGCTGTAGTGTTTGTGTTGTTTGTCCTTGTGCGCCTCGTCCAGCTGCCACTTGTTCAGCGTTAGCTTGAACGCCTCCAGGTTCGGACCTGAAATATACACGTTATATTGATAAATGAACAAGAAAAAAAATATATTAACCCTTTACAGAGTTCAACCTCTGACGACCTTTGAGAACAAACGCCGTAACTAGCGTCACTAGACTTGATGGTTGGCCATTATGCAAGTCCATAAACTATTATTTAATGATTTTATAGTAATTAATGTTTTTTCATATGATTTTACTAAACACTTACAGTACCTGTAGTATCTTATGGGTTGTATTTAAATAAACAAGCTTACGTTTACCGTAGATCTAGGACGCTTGCGACACCACAGTGTCAATCCCCTGTAAAAACCTTATCACTTCCATTTCCTTAAGGACCCTAGAACATGGGGAGCGAGGTTTCCCATAACCTAAAACGCTTTTTAAACGCTTTTTTGGTTTTTAGTCTGCAATGAGCTTATGAAAGCCAATAAAGAAAATGCAGTAGCACCTTGGAGTTCGACATAAAATAATGATGATGATATCTTCCTTTAGCGACTATTATTAAGGACTGGATCTTGAGATCATGGGTGTAGTTACATAAATAGATATATTATAGTTACATAAAATAATAGTAAACATTAGAACACTGACTATCGTCGAGCGCAGGCACCCTCTCAGCTCCCACCCCGGCGGCCACGAAGAAGGTGTTGAACCAGAAGTGGAAGAGCTTCTCCTTGCGCATCTTCATCTTGGGCTTGTTGTAGACGTCGACGCGCACGTCGCCGTACAGCGGCGTGCAGTGCGTGAGGTACACGCCGATGCTGCCCTCGTCCTTGCGCACCACGTGGCAGCCCGACGGCGTCTGCGCGACATGTTGACGTAGTGCCAGGTTAATTGCAGTGTACACACGTTACTAATTAAATAGGCTCGTCAACTTTGAGCAGAGGAGAATCAACAGACAGAAATGTGTTGCTGGGGAGTTTGTTGCGACGCTTCTTCTTCCCAGCACAAACACTAGGAAGCAATGAAGGGCAGCCGTTTTTGGGGACTGTCTTTATAATCGACGTTCAAAATGAGCTAATTAAATTTGGCCTGCTTTGAATAAATTACATGTTCACTTTTGAAAAAAAAAAAACAATTACCATCTGTAATTCTGTTCATTTAGAGAGTTTAGAGAGTAACACACAGTTGGACTTATTAATTCCGTCTAAAATCTTGGAATAAATAAATATAAATATATCAGGACACTATGTCACAGCGCTATCTAGTTCCATGATAAGCAACGAGGCTTGTGTTACGGATACTAGATGGTTTATATGTATATACATTAGACATCGATACATCCATAACTCGGATACAAATGTTAATCCTCATCACACAAACATTTGCCCCTACCGGGATTCGAACCCGGGACCCGTAACACAGAAGGCAGCGTTAACTACCGCCGGACTAATCAGGTCGTCTAAATGAATACTAGTTTAAAGTAAGTGAGGGTTACCTTGAAGCAGGGCTGCGCCTGTGAGACGGTGAGCTCCGGCGAGCACTGCCCGCCGTTGAGCGTGGGCGGCGGCGACATGACGAGCTCGCGGATGTGCACCTTGGTGGCCGAGTACTGCAGCCCCGACGAGATCAGCGCCGCGTAGTACTCCACGTAGCGGCGCTGCGACGGTATCGTCACGCCTGCAACCGGCGACACAACACATTATTACACGAGCATTAACTTACTACCCATCAGTACTAACTATAGTTATAAATAATAATAATAAATATTCTACGACAATTTACACATCACCATCTAGTCCCAAACTAAACAGAGCTTTTACTATGGGTACTAGACAATGGATAGAATACATATATTCTTTTTTTTTGTAAATATTCATCACATAAATATTTGTATCCTGTGGGAATCGAACCACTAGACCACAGAGATCGTCAATTCTTTCGTTATGTCTCGAATTATAGCCTAGTGAGGCGACCAGTAGCTTATGTAGTTAATGGGTTTGATTGCTAATCATTGACTTTACGAAGTTATGATGCTCAAACGTCGAAGAAAAACACTGTGAGGAATCTGCATTGTTTAGTCTTTTTCGACTGGCGGCGTGTGAAATCTGCCGACCCTCAATAAGCTAGCATGAAGGCTAATTTTCCTCTTGAATGAGAGGAGACCAGTGCCCAATAGTGGTACAGTAAACTAGTTGATGACTTTAGGAAGAACAAATCGAGCATTATGACCTCTGAGCGAAATAAAAAAACGATGCGCGGCAGTTTCGAGAGATCTAAAAAACGCGTTACACAAAAATAGTTCACAATAAATAATAATAATAAATATTCCTGGACATTATGACACAGCCCCATGTAGTTTCGTGGTAAGCAACGAGGCTTGTGTTACGGATACTAGTTGGTTGATATACTACAGTCTACATATATACTTTTTTTTTGTAAATACATACATATTATACATAAATACATCCATGACTCGGAAACAAATGTTTATGCTCATCACACAAACATTTGTCCCTACCGGGATTCGAACCCAGGACAGCTAACTACCGCTGGACTAATTGGGTCGTCAAACAATATATGAGTAAAATCTGGTTTTTAATTTAGTTCTTCTTAATGGGACCAAAAAACTAATTTTGGTTAATAACTAATATTTCATTTGCATGTCGAATATACATATACTGAATGTGGTATATTGCTCATAAACCACTGTATTCCACGCAAGTAAATAATACATTTTTTCTAAATTTCAATTGATTAGATAGTTCTGAAACCCTTTGATAGAGGCAATTTACTTAATTCTAAATGACTTTCAAACTGAATTGCAACTGTTATAACATAAATACATCGTCGGCCAGATAGCGAACGCCAGACAGGCAGCAATCGATAACACGTGCCATAGAAAATTACACAAATTATAATCAAGTGTCATTTGCATATAAAATGTACCAGACTGCTTCCATTATGTTAAAGTTATTGAAGAGTGACATGTGTGCCTTTGTGATAGTAATAGCTTTTCAGACAGGGAGTGAAGGGATATTATGTATATACCTCGTATTATATGAGTTTGAATTTTATGAACCTATAATGTTAGTTATTGAAGCTTAAGTAAAATTTTTGTTTGACTTGTTATTGGGCGTCATTAGCTAGGTTCTTCGAAATATTTGAAAATAATACAGATTGATTTAATTGGTACGAGTATTTAAATTTGTCACTTTGAACGTTAACGACAAATTTTATTGAATATTTTGTCATTAATCTATGTTCGATAATGTGTCAATTGAGATGTAATGCTATGTCTAAAAAGTTCTCTTAAATTGTCACATCAATCACAGGCTCACGGGTTATCCTAAACAATTGGGTCAAATGATTTGTTGTGTCTGTTGTCTATAGCTGATAAAAAGAAACAGTTTCCGCCACTTGCATTTTGTAAACTCAGCAAAAAACAACCGCGCAGTTGGATATCTTTGGTCATCGACCTTCTGCGGTGTTCATAAAACGTTTAAAAAATGAATTCAGAGGAAAAAAAAGGGTTGTTACACAATACCTTTCTCGTCGTGAGTTCTCTTCGTCCCGTAGAACTTGAGGGCTTCATCCGCGGACGCCTTTTGCCGGCTGTACAGTAGGTAGCAACACACCATTGTGCCTGGAATACAAACCCATACAAAACCTTTTTAATAAATCCAAACTTTAGTAAAAAAAACTTGTGAAGAGACGGTTGAAAATTGAGAGAAAGTTCCTGGAACTAAAAAGTCAGGAATTTTCGTTCGTTGAATGGGGGTGTTGCCCTTTAGAATATGCCATTCTTAGTTTAATACAAGTATAAGGTTTTATTGTAGTAGTAAAATGTTAAACTAGAACAAGTTTGGACTCGGTATTACTAAATTATGCTATATCTGTATGTAAATATTATACGTTACGTCTGAGTCCAAGTTAGATAACATCGAAGTCTCATTCAGAATCTGTTCCAAAACTTGCATGAACAATAACATTTCGTTTGAATATGAATTCGATGGAAAGGCGTATTGGTCTAAACAAGAAGACTGTGGCGCAAACATGGCCCATTTCACGTCCACACAGCGATCCTACACTTTTTATATTCCTTCGGACAAAAAAGGAGGCGGTTTGAAAAGGACCTTTTTTTTAATTTACGACTTCGGCGTGAAAGCCGGTACGTTGGTAATACGACCAATTATGGCGTGTAAAGAAATTTCGCAATTACGCCTTTGAGGTTTCGTCTCATTTTTGTTCGTGCAACAATGCCGGGCCCTACCATCAGTTTCTATAGGCAATAAACGTGGCACGTGTAATTTGTTGCTTTAACTTTTGTTACCGAAAACGTTCCGGGACCTATTATGCTAAGTTTTATCTGTCTGGAATGATATTAGTACGTAATAATTTATTCTTTTGATATTTTAATGTGCGATGTAGCGATACATATAACAAATGGAGTGCTCGCAAAAAGGTCACGTTTGCCAACGAATAATGGTGTCGTTGTGATGCTAAAATTGTACATCAAACTCTTTGGAGTTTTTGCCTGGACGTTTATTACCAGAACTAGGGAAAGTGTCAACTTAATGTAGGTATTCACAGCGGGTTTACTTTGTCGGTGAATACAACAAAACCGACTTTTACCTTTTCGAGTCATTGCGATGCTTTAAAAAAGACCACCTGGTCCTTTAACTTTAGTTTTTGTTGACGTTTGATATGATAATTCAACGTTCTATGATAAAGGTGTCAAAGCAGCCGCTTCTTAGAACTGCGACATAGCCGGCATTAGCTAATAGTTGACCGCTATTATTAATGAGCAGAGGCACATTAATTATATTTTAATTTTTAATGTAATTCCTAGCTTACAGTATTTTTAGACACTAAACCGAAATTGCCCCCTAGCCAACTCTTGCTCCATTGATGGGGCCATGAACACACGGGGACTCTTAAACACATTCAGTGCGAACTCGAGAAACTGAAATCCAACTAAACTGTTAGACCCTTCTAGTGGAATCTGAGCTTGCTGGATTTTTCCTATGAGGACATTTGAAACAAGCCTCTTATATCTTTAGAATGGAATGCTAATGATTATCTGTAGGATCAGATTGGACTAGGAGCCGCCTCCAACTTGGTTGGGAAGAGTTTCCAGTGATGACGTCAAGAGATCTTACCCGTCCGTCCTTTGCCAGCTTTACAGTGCACTGCGGCTACATTCTTGGAGTCAGCTGATAGCCAGTTGTGGACGTCTTCACAGAACGGCTGGATCAACTCAATGTTGGGCGGCGTGTGGTCTTCTACACCATATCGCGCCACCTGGAATGGAAAAATGGAGGGATTACTTCATGTTATTGCCCTAAGTTTTCATTAGAAATATGCATGGGCATGGGTCTCTTCAATTGAGAAGGACCAGGCTGTAGTCCACCACCCTAGTCTACTGCGGGTTGGCAGAATTCACATGCCGTCGAGAAAATATCTCAAATTCTCAAACATGCAGGTTTCCTCACGATGTTTTCTTTCACCTATTGAGCATGTGATAATTACGCACATAACTTCCGAAAAGTCAGTGGGGCGTGCCTTAGGTTTGAACTCAAGACCAGTGGACTGTGACTAGGTTACCACAGCTCATTAGAAAAAGTAAGTTTTGTGTGAAAAACATTCAATCACTTAGGACCGCGCAGTCTACCCTCTGTTTTATATCCACCCAACATCATACAATACGTTGAAGATTTTCAAACCAGATACAAAGCACAATAGTTATTTGTCACATACATTTAGTATTATCTTTGGCCCGATTTGTCTTGCCAACAAGAAGGTACCAACGAAAACAACATGTAAGTTTTCTAAAGCGATACAGAATACGCTAAATACAATTTCGGTTCAACATAATTCCTTAGTGTCTTTTTTTGTACAAGAATTTGAAATATTTCAGAACTTTGGACACTTTATTAATGTTGTGGTGCTTTAGCTTGTCATATGAGAAGCATGCTTGGAACGCCTCCAAAATTTGAAATAATCTGCATGCAATAAATTTTTATTCATCGCGGGAGTAACCTGCACCGATATAATTCAAAGGAAGGGCTGTTTATGTGGGGGTATTTATAAAATAATTTATCTGCTGCTACGTTATGTTAGAATTCGAAATGGATGTGTGGAGACCAAAAAGTTTTCATTTATTATAATAAAAATTTTTAGCAAACAGTTTATGTAAGGTTTCGAAACTTTTTTTTTTTTGAGTATCCTATACCAAAACCTCAAACCTCACAAACACATAAATACATACACATATAAAATCTTACAAAATGCAACATTTTTTCATCAATTTTCCGCCGAAGCTTTTTTATTTGGAGCCGGTGCCGCATGTCTTTTTTACGGTCATCCTTGGTAGCCATCACATAATCTGTCTATCACCGGTCTTAAATTTACCCATATATTCCATCCACATTCTCATTCATCACTCTCAGTAACCCTCTTCGTACAGAGACAAACGATGCAGTAACAACTATTCCGTCACAGGCGCCAGTTTAGCACTCGTCCTTCCTATAATGTAGAGTATATTATAGCTTGCTTCCATATTTGCTTGTATTTTAAGACTATGACGTCACCTAACTTCACCTTGGTGAACCTTTCCCAGTTCACATCGACTGAATAAACAAACCCTTTGAGAAGCCGTCAGTCACGTCATTTCAGACTATTAGTAATGATGCTAAAAGCAATTATTTCCTTCGCATAAGGCTTCGCTGACGTCTGCATCGAAAGCGGTGGACAAAACAAGATGTTGTGAGTAATTATTGTCTTTCAAATCGTGCACCCTTATTATTAGAGTACTAGTCAACATGGCAGAGCTGAACAGGACAATGAACTTTGTGATACAAACAAATATTAAGCCATTAAGCTTACCATTAGGTTAATGGCTTAACGAAATAATTTTGTCGTCATAATAACCACTAGAGCAAATTAATTTTGGGATGGTAGATACCATAGCTTGTGATGATCCCTTTGGGCTTCCGAGAGAAAATGTTTGAAAAGAAACTCACTGGCGCACCTAAAAGTAGGTATTTGTTCAGCAGCAGCCGTTCCCTAACTGATATGATGATGAGTTTCAAACACCGTCAGAAACCGGCCATATGACGCGGACATGTTAAGTTACTACGTTGTGTGTGGTAAACACATCCCGTACCTAAATCATTATGGAAATACTGACAATTGATAAATGTAATAAGGAAAATAGGTCGGCCGTGACGTCAGATAAGTGTTGCACGCGATATTTCGCCAATATTATACGATAACGCTCGATTCCATTTTTATGCTGATCTGGAAGTGGAAGTGTTGGTGAATAATGTATGACGTATTTGAATGTTTAACTCACATTTTGTTACGTCTGAAATTATTCCGCAGTTTAAATAAGTATTAACTCAATACCGCGGAAACAGGAATCTTCATGTTATGGTCGCTATGACGTTACTAATAGAGTAAACTCTACAATGTCTTCATTGTATGCTAAATTAAGAGATAGCAATAGAGACGAACTAGACCAATATTAGTAATTATATAGTTATTTACATGTTCGAAAGCTTTTTAATAGCAACGTTTATTATACAGCAAATTTTTAACTATACTATATGACTGTTAACATTCCTATAATTATTCTGACTGCGAAATATGTATGAAAAAACATAAGTGTTACAAAACAATATCTACTACCAACAGAACCTGGCAACACTGACATCTCCATAACCCGTTTGCAACTAGTCCTTGCTAATACCTATTATAATCGTAACACAGGCGATAAGTCACAGTCACTCACTCTGATTCCATTTATATTAATAGCGTGAAGATAGGACGTATTTAGATTTCGATATAAATTGTAAAGTGGAGACCAAAGAGGTTATTATCAGGTATTTAATCGGTAAAACGTACGTATTGCGTAAAATTGTTAAGAATATATCGATAGATTATGTAATTAATGTTTTAGCGGTCGACTATTACAATTGTATTTAGATTTTGCAATAAGCAATTGACAAATGCGTGAGATTTTCTCGATGGCGTGGAAGGTTTGCACACCCGCATTCGATCCCGCGGTGAACAATAACCTAATCCCTTAAAAATGAGAGGAGACCGAAATAGAATTACTATAAAATGATTTGCACGTTAAGTTTTAAGTAGGTACTGGGTTAGTAAAAACAAAGCCTTAACGTGAACTTTAGATTTTTAAAGAAATCTGGGTTTTTGTCAGTAATTTTCAATTTTCCACCTGGTGACTATATTCGTAGAATCCGGATGGAGTTTCAAGAATCAAGTTTGTAGCCCGGGTTTCCTTATAAAATGTATAAAAACTAATATTTTACATGTATTTTTAAATAACAAAATACAGTTTTATCTTCTTTTTAGTTTTAAAGGTATGAAGACGGTGCGTGCCAAGCCAAACGTAAAGGCATGTACACTCATCGCGCCTGATCTTGAGCGGGGTGGCTTCAAACGAGACACCGGCCACATTATGGGAGCACACGGGAAGCATCAGCTTTCATATAAAAAAACATTTTTTATAATCGATTCACCAAATCGAAACTTATGAGGTAACAAACATAAAAAAATAAATAAAAAAAATACAGTCGAATTGATAACCTCCTTCTTTTTGAAGTCGGTTATAAACATGTACATTCTTCCTAGATACTAGACCATTCGTATCGCAGGTTGTTTACAATGAGCTTAGCCTTTAAGCAGACTATTTAATCTCTTAGTCTCATGTTACTGGGAACAACTGTATGCATTAGAAAAAGGTTAAAGGCCGAACTAGTCAGACAAACTCGTTCCCTGTCTTTATAAATAAAAAAGGTAATATATTACGATAATACCGTGTAGAAAGAAACTTAAGGCCATAATTTCGATACAAGAAAAAATCTTATTAAAAAAAATATTTTTGAAATTGTCATTTAGAACAGTAATCGTCGGCGTTATAGTCGGCATATCGTATTATCGGAACTATAAAGATGCAAAATTTCAGCGTCATTATTATAAATTATGATAATTTTATTATAAGCACGCAATCTACGACGAGGTAATCCTGTTCAAATAAAAATATGAAAATAGCATTGACTTATAAATTATTATTATGTATTTTACTTCCAAATTAGCCGTGCCGTTGTCCTAAATTCACCTAATTATTATAATAAATTCAATAAATGCAGGTCAAATAAAATTGAAAAAATAATAATAAATATTATTAATATAGCAGGTAGGTATAATAAAATCATGTGTATACTAATTATTGCAGAATATAGCTTATCATAAGTCATGATAAATGTGAAGGACTACAACTTCAATGATATATAAAGATAAAAGAGAAAGCTGCTTCATAATGTCATTGATATGAACTAGGCGGTTTCTAATAAATAAATAAATATATTTATTTAGGTAAACCATCATCATCATTTCAACCGTTACGACGTCCACTGCTGGACATAGGTCTCCCGCAAGGTTCGCCACACCGACCGGCAATATGTCGCCCGCATCCAGTGGATTCCAGCGACCTTTACCAAGTCGTCAGTCCACCTTGCCGGGGGCCTGCCCACACTGCGTCAGGTAAACCATAACATGAACAAAATAATAATAATAATAGAGGTAACAAATGGGATGATTAAATATATTTAGGTACATTTAATTTATTTATTTATATTTTATTTATTTAACCCGTGTCCCGAGCATACGTTTTACATACCTATATGCAAATTTCGGTTTAAAGCGACATTCGTTGATGTTTAAAATAATCAAGCACTAAGCTAATTTATATATGTATATGTATAGTATATCAGCCTATTGCCGTCCAGTGCTAAACGTAGGCCTCCCCCAAAGAGCGCCAACCATCCAGGTGTTGGGCAGCTCCCATCCACCTGCGACACGATGGACCGACGATTTGAAGAAGATGGCTGGCAGCGGATGGATGCGATCTGCCCAAGACCGGGAAGCTACTTTAACCGGTAGTAAAATATCTAATATAAATAAAGATTATTAAAGTTTAGTTTTTTCGCAAATGTGAATCATTAATACATTGCGGTTTTAAGAAACTACACGAAAATAAAAAATACACTAGTGTGTATACTACAAAAACTGCGGAGATAGCAGTTTTATACACCGCACTAAAAACTATAGAACAGCATACCAAGTTTATATCTCAATTGTAAGCGTCATTACTTACATATTAGTCGAATAGAATTTCTATCGAAACGAGACGTCGAATGTTTTAGTTGTAAATTGTAATACATCACTTCAATTACGTAGAACTACCACAAAGACGTGAAAAGCAGTTAAAATACCTATACAACTAAAATTATACCGAATATCCATTTAAATAATGCTAGCAAAAAAAGACAATGACATAATTATATCTAAAAATAATTATGGCAAATGAGTTAGGAACTTACGTAGTCGCTGTTGGTTGGTGATATAATTATAGCGATTACATGTCCAGATACTTAAGTCCTGGGATCAGGCTGTCAGTTAAAATAAGAAGCTGAAATATGACGGATAGACAAGTTGAGACAAATTACACGTACACACATATGGCGAACATTAGTCTAAGCTTCATTAAAACTAAATTTTTATTTTAATAATCCTGTTCAGTTAGGGTTACCAGCTGTTCAAGTTTCTACAGACATCCGTTTTTGAGTTACCATGTTTTGACATCCAGATCAGGTCATACTTAAAAATAATAGCAGAATTATCACCGGGTTTTAGTCTAATTAATACGTCTAACGGTTGATGATTATGATGAAGTATTTATTTTATGTCACAAGGTTGGCAATCTATAATATTCCCGCCTGATTGTAAGCAGTTACCGTAGTCTACAGACGGAGTATTATGGATATAGTAGATGAAAAGCGAGGATTTATTTGACGGCTGGCAACCCTAATCGCAGCCTGACTAAAGATTGTACGCTTCTGTCGATCGACACGATATTACTGTTGTATTGAGTGACATATAATGTCAATCAAGTGTCAATTTATTTATTAATATAATATTTCGGATCGTTCGTCGACGGATAGTTGAAGCCCTGAATTACCATTAAATGTATAATATTAAATGCCGGGAATCTAGTAGGTACCAATAAATTAATACTGGTGATAGTCAAGGCTTGAAATTGGACCGTAAATCGTAGAATTTAAATGTAACGAAATTATATTGTCTGTACTGACTGACTTCAAATTGGAGTTTTTTCTTTTTGGAGTTCGAACTGACTATATGTATTTTTTTGACAGTCTATGTCATTGACACCTGACATTGGCAGTATGATCGCAAATAATTATCCGTGCGCGTAATATGCCTAAAACACATGGGTACACAGATTTTATTAATAGGATATTCTGGTAAGAAAGATTTTGGGTCAACTTTTGTTGCTTTATGCAATATTATGTATAATAAAAGGTTCCGAGGAACGCCGGTGAACACCTATCTTAAACTTTCACGTGAAAATAGCTTAGGTATCTATCGGTGAAATGCGCTAATCATTTATTATTTATTTTATCTACTTATGTGTCGACACTAAAATGTCAATGCTCCGATGCGATTTCTTATCACAGCGATAGAAATACTGATAGCACCTACCAGTTAGGCAGATAGGTAATTATCGGTATGAGAGGAAACTTGGGGTATATTATGTACGTCTTTATCAAAATTATCATCAAACCGTTTGCTGTCCCTCTGTTGGACACAGGTCTTTGAAAACTATACCACTATCGCTGGGCCAACGTGGATTGGGAGACTTCACCTTCCTTCTAGAAAATTCTTTAGGTATGTTTCCAGGTTTCCTCACGATGTTTTCCTTTAGTTTAGTCGAACGACAATTTAATATGCATAGTTCTTTGCGTGCCTTTGGTTCGAAATTTAAGACTTAGGACTTGGCGGTTTGTGGTCATATGACTTAGCTTTAACTGCCGTATAAACGTGTCAAATTGTACACGGTCAAAGTCTTTAAAATATTATATGAGTGATAGACGGAACAAAGCAGAAAAAAATGGTGATCCCTAAACTTAATAGCTAGTGGTAAAAATACTATGTATCCACTTCGGGTAACAATTACTCGAAGTATATACATAGTCATAGAACGATAGCATGACAAGCTGCAACTGGGTGCTAAAATTTACTAATCAAAATAAATATTTATACATATTTGTATTTACAATATGATAATACATATTTCTGCTACCCAAACCTAGATACCGTTATTGAAATTAGGCAGTCATTTTTGTTCCTAATTCCCGCTCTATTATTTTAAATTCTCTTTGATGTTAGTTAATGTAATGAACTGTATGTACACAATACATTTAACAACAATGAATGTCCCTAGTTTCGATGAGTTGGCGTACAGATATAAAGTGCCGATTTATCGGTGGCACGTGTGAACCAAGAGAGGAATCGTACGTGTGACGTACTGCCATGTATATTGTAGTACAATTGTATACGCGGATAAACGTTTTCTGGTATTATATCCTTTTTGTATTACAGCGTTAATGATTTAATGTTCATAATTGGCGTCGGAAACGAATGACGTATTAGGTTCAGATATATGAGAGGAATCCTCTGGATGCGGGTGGCGCAGGGCCGGTCGTCGTGGTAATCTTTGGGGAAGACCTATGCCCAGCAGTGGACGTCTAACTGATGATTTGATGATGATGATGATGATGATAGGAGATCATTAAGTAATACCTAATAATAATATCTAAGACTAAATACCAACTAAGATGAGGTTTCAAGACACAAACATTATGTTATTTGCAAAGTGCCTTCAATTGATTCATAATTAGTAAGAAGTTTCTAGAATTTAAGTTTCCATTTTATAACATCAATAAATTACTATACCTATAATTCCCGTTTTGAATTTTGTCACAAAAACAGGATTATTCCATTCTAATACCAATAACTATTACTGTGGTGGTGTGGTGTTTGTTTTAGTTTAAGGCAGAATATGTTAACAACAGTGTGTAAAAAAAAAATACACGTTTTTTAACACTACGGAAGAAATAAACCGATTTAATTTTAAACCCTTACTCGCAACGGCATAAAATGCAAACAGAACAATCTGATAAAAAGCCGGTCAAGTGCGAGCACGATTCGCACACAGAGGGTTCCGTGCCTTGCCAAATAAAAATAAAAGTTTATCAAATCGAACTTAGCAGTCGAAAGACATGAGTTATATATAGGTAATGTAATTACAAGTTAACATTTTTCCCTTGTATTTGTGCTGTGTGACCTTGTTTTTTGTCAAATTTATTAACCCTAGGTCAACGGAATGTACTATACTTTTAGGTTTTAAATATGCCGTTTTTTACTGTAAACATACTTTAAGATAGTAGAAAAAAGTAGATTTTTTTATAAGTCTGCGGTAGCATAAATACTTATAACAGGATTGTTACAAACAATTCTTGGAAATTCTTGACTGACTATTAGGACGGACAGATGAATTGCCAACGACGTGACCAGTTTTTCCTTTTGACACACGGAACCCTAAAAACTAGAATAGATTTTATGATACGATAAATAAACATTTCTATTTCCTTGAAAACTGAACATGTTTAGTGGAAACTGTGCGATCCATTCTATGATACGCGTTATCAGTGAATAACTGATAGCGAGTGTAGCCAGGGAGGCGGTGGCGACATCTAGTCTAGCGTCGCCCGCGACGATTGCACCAAAGAGTATTCGTCAGACAGGACAAACGTATTCTGCCTATAGAGTCCTTTATCTATGAGGCTGATTGACACAATCATGACGCGACTCGATAATATCGCATTGTCTAAATATAGTGTATTTACGTATTGATGGAATGTTCCGGAGGCATTTACTTATTGCATTTTTATTTTAGGCAGGGTCCACGCCTGATCAATGGATTTGTAAGCTGGGCCTGTAGCCTGCAAAAGTCAGTCTAGTAATAAAAAGTAAAAGAGACTCATTCGTGCCTCGTAGAGCATGTTAAGTCATGGTCACGGTTGTCATAAGACAAACCTATAACAAACTATAGTAAAAGTTTACACAAGCAAGGATATCAATTTGAAACACTGTAGTTACAGTGTTTCAAATTGATATCCTTGCTTGTGATGAACAGTTGTTCATCACAAGCATTGTAAAGGAAACCAATTATTTTGTCGTTTACATTTCAGTTTCCTACCGGCTCATCTCTATAAGACCTACTTTTTGGAACCGGTCTACTTGTACTGACAACTCGAAAGTAAATGTAGTATTAGTCTAACTGAAATAAAACATTTAACTTTCGGTCCGAAAAGCCTGACAATAAAATATCACGGCTCTAGGTACACTGTAGGCCGAAAAGGTTCCCATTATGTTGATGTTTATCCATAATCAACTTTCGTGTCATTTAAAGGACAAACAGCAGGATGATTTATGAAGATTACCTATTATTTAAGAGTAAAGTTAACTATAACGTTAAACTTAACGAGGTGACCCTAAAATAGATTGTACACGTTCATAATCTTCACTAACTATATGTATTTGAATATATATTTGTTTCAGAAGTCTTATAAGCAATAACCAGCCTTTACCAACGGGCGCATCAGTATGCTTCTGAGGTTCAATAATTGAATGAAGTACTCAGAGTATATTTCAGATATTTTAAGTTTTCGCTAACAAAGTTATCAGTTTTAATAAATAATAATGCATTTATTTTTTAAACGTTGGTATTATAAATACGTAAAAAGTTAGAGTATCTGAGATTGGCGACCTAGAATTCAATAAAAACCTTTTAAATTTACAGGTGACGATAATAGCAGCAACGTAACGTGCAACTAGAGTCATAACGTTTTATAAATGCTTGAAAAAGTTCATATGAAATAAAAACCTTTTGATTTTGATTTTAACAAGAATAGGATGGACAGTACCAGCTCATGTGACGTCAGCGCCAATAAAAACTGGGCGTTTGAGTGAGATAGCGAGATATCATATATAATATATTAATGCCTCAGTTAACAACTTATTTTCTTTTAAGTGCATTTACTGTCGCTTGTAAGATATTTTATTAAACACGAACATAGGACACACCCCTATTATATAATAGTGATTATTTTACTTGATATGACAAAGGTATGTTTTGTATCATATGGAGTAAAATAAATATAAGACTAATTAATATTTTCTATTAGGATTGGGATAAGTCTTTAAGTTTGAATCTGTATCAGATGACATAGCGTCGTATTATGGACCTAAAACATAACACAAATTGTTATTGTTAATGTCAATACACCTCTGTCTAAGCTTTCGGGTAAACCACACGGTGTAATAGTATGTTCAGTAATTTATGTCAATAACTATGGAAAATGCCAAAGACGCCATCTTTGGCTGACCCTAATTACGTACCATAAATCAAGATTATAATATCACAGTTCCCTTTATAGGCACCACTGGTTTTGTCTAAGGCTGACAAAACACGATGCTATACTCTACAGTGGTCTTTCTTCTTATTTTTCGACTGCTCATCTGTAGAAACACTACCGATACACATGTAATTTTGGGAGTCGAATCGAACTTCATAAATAAAAGCTTAAAGGTTAGTTGGTCCTTTTTGTACAAAAGGACCAAAATTCATTTTCAGAGTAGAAAATAATCTGACAAGTAATGATGCAGTTCGTTTTTTATATTAATATTGGAATTGAGACAACGGTCTTAAAACTATATGCAAAGGCATTATTTAAAAAGATGCTTTTCGTAGTCTTCATATAACACAGGACCTAGGTTGTTTATCTCTGACGTAGATATCGACAATCTCCTAGCTAATAGCCCAACATTAACTAATTACCAAAATATCAATAAAGCATCACTCCTTTGTGCTCATCGTTTTAACTTAATGACACTCTTCCAGAGTACCGTAATCAGATCGTGTAGGGGTACAAAGTTGTTCGTTATCTCACACCAACAGGCGGGGTCGTCGCCCCTCATTAGTGTTGTATTTCAGATTAATTACGGTCTCAATTAAAATAATGCTTTTGATCATTACGCGGAGAATTTCCTTATAAACTTGGCTTGTATTGCAATGGCAATGTAGCAGCCATTAACGATTACTATATCTATATAGAGAGTATAAGTCGGGAATAGCTAATACTTAATACTGAGCATTTCATTAGTTGCTAAAGGTTTGGTGTTAAATGGTGTTCCTTCCCCCACATCCCAAATATCGGGTCCTTGTCAGTATAATCGATTTTCTTACTACCACCACATATGTCATACATATATGTATGTACGTATGACAACCGAGAACAACGGCGTAGCGTGCTCTTTAATGCACGGAAGGGTCTCAACATGTAAGTACCCATAGACTAACCACATGGGCAGGCACAACTAAACCATACAAATCAATTAATCAGCCTGGTTATAACTTAGCCTAACAAGCCTATAATTCTTGGTTAAATATAGGTAACCCAATTACCTTAATAAATACCTACATAATACAAATTACCTAAGACATAATAACTGAAAACTTGACGCAATAAATGTAAATATACGCATATGACGCATCATGCCATTTAACAGGTCTATGGTTGGCACACATTGTTCTTGAATAATAAAAACTCATTGAACTTACAAGCACGGTAACACTGTGTCATTTTTAGACCAATTTTTAGACGTGTGTAAGGTGACGTAACCGTGACCCGTGCGGCTGCCAAATCCCCATGGCATACGGTACCCTAGCTTTAGGAACGGAAAATTAACACACGTTGATAAAATGTAGACATAAAATCAACTTTATGAATTCAGTTTATTGTTTAATCTAGGTAAATGTTTGTAGCACGCTGTAGTGCTCGTAAACACCGCGTATTAAATAAATAGAAGGTATAAAACGGAGATAATTTTATGTGAATACTTCAGTAACAGTAAGCTTTTCTTCGGGAGGATTTGCATTGTAGGTATATGGACCTTTTCGTTACTTTACAAGCTGACACGAGCAAATTTTTTTGGGGATTTTTTTACTGTCTGAAATTCAGTTCTTTCAGTGTTATGGTAATTGGATGTGAACTTTAATACAATAAAATATATAATGTACTTATGAGCTCGGTACTGTAAATCTTGATTATCTATTGCGTAGTATGGGAAGCGTATCTTATATATAAAATTCTCGTGTCACAATGTTCGTTCCCGTACTCCTCCGAAACGGCATGACCGATTCTCAATGAAATTTTGTGAGCATATATTGAGTAGGTCTGAGAATCGGCCAACATCTATTTTTCATACCCCTTAGTGATAAGGGTTGTTCACCAACCCCTATAATGTGACAAAACAACGTTTGCTGGGTCAGCAAAATGTCTAGATTTAGATTAACTATTGGAAACAATACTGCATTTCTTGTTATATTTCAAAGTAACTTTTAAACATGCACATTTAGTATTTTCGGGAATATTATCTGTGTATCCTACACAGATAATATTCCCGAAAATACTATAATTTGATATCAAAGGTCATATATAATCAATTATAAGTATCAACTGTACATCCAACGCCTAATACCTTCAAGCTAAAAGCAAGTTGTTATTTCTATGATCTGCGTGTTAGTACAATATCAAACAATATAGAATACCGACTGGTTACAGTGTCGGTCGGCTGACTGGAAAGTAGCCTTTAGAACCGGCTTAGGAGCTATGCTATGCACAGGTGTTTCTGGAGGTCACTGTATCGAGAATCTTAGCAGTCAGCTGTGAAAGATCTAATATTGTCGTTGTATTTGGACGATTGCTTCCTTCAAATGAGCGGTAGAGTCAAATGCTACGTTACTGTTTTATTTATCATCTGAGTTAGGGATAGTGAATGTTTTCTTAAATCATAGTGTTGGTGAAGCTGAAGATCGCCAAATAGATTTTATTATATGCCATATCGAATCCAGAAATATAATCATTATTTTTAGGAATTAATTACGATAACGTAAAGGAATATATTGCATTTCTATTTCGGTACTCTCGTGCCAGTCCCGCATTAGAATTTGGCAGAATACAACGGCAATGTAGTCACACATTACCGGCTACCTTAAATACACTTTTGCCTTTTCAGCGAAATATGCTCGTTTCCCAGAATCATAGCATGCATTATTTATAAATTATATTAAATATTGATCTTCCTTCCTTCCTGTATCAACTCTACACTTTTGGGGCATACGTATTTTGTGAATGTGAGGTTACGCTCGATGCGGTTGTGGCTATGGGACTTGCGTAGAACGTACGCTCATTTGTATACCCCTTCACTTGGTGAAGGAAAATACTGTGAGGAAACTGCTATAACCTTGATCTGTAAAATGGAATACTACAATATACCAGCTTGCTTAACGTCTTAAGACTGGGCTACACAGATTACGTGTGCGGGATCAATGCGGAACAGCATGAGTTCATACATACAAGTCGCTTTGCTTCTTAAAAAGCTAGTGTTCCGCATTGATTTCACATAGCATTATACCATAGCTTTTAAAGCTATCTTATAGTATAGAACTAAGCTTGTAGTGGGTATATTAACCGCATGTATAAGGTTCTTTCAATCACGCTTCAGTAATTTAATTCAGTCATGATATTAAAATTGTCCGCTCCACATGTCGCGATTGCGAAGCGTGAGAAAACACGCTCCGTGCCAGCAGAACGTGCTCAAATGTATTTTGTGGCAAACTTGATCAAACATGGCCATGTTTCATTACAATACCCCCCTTTATAATTGCGCACCATTAAACAATTCGCGGCCCAATCTTCCGCGAATTGTTAGATATTAATTAACCGCACCGCACGACTATTTTAAGAACACCATATGTGTTAAACAGCTGATACAAGTGCTAAATTGTATAGTGACAAAACTATTCGTAACTTTTTCTGTTGGAATTTTAGTATTGTAAAATGTGATAAGGATATCATGAGTTTAATTTTGTAGAAATACAGGAATTGAATCAATGATTTTGAGGGCAGTTGATGTATAATTCGTGTATTCTCACACGTACGCAAGGTGTGAGTCAGAGGTGCGGCTTCAAACACGCCACCTATTCATAATCATATTTGTGTTGTCACAGCTTGCAGCAGATAACGCGTCGGCCAACAATTATGTAAGAGTTAACCCCTCACTGGCGAGTAGTGACATTGACGGCACTAAACTTGAAACGTTTGCACAGCGTCGCAAGTACCAACAGCCAAAGGTAATCGTAAAGACGTTATCTTGACAACCTTGCGGCAAATATGCATCCATTGAACATATCACGTTGAATAAAACATATTACAAATATTGGAATGTTAGCTTCATATACCACCCCAACCTAATCAGCTCAGTGATCATGAGAATTTTAGGAAACGATATAAAAATGTGCCCACGTTTTCAAATAGTTTATGCGGCCAATGGATTTTTTAGATGATACTTGCAAATTAGAAGTTGTGTCATTGAAGCATATACATACATATATTATATATCACCTGCAGATGAAGATATACATATTTGTGCATCTGTCATTAAGAGAAACAGAATTTTTGATCAAAAGATGATAACATAATTTTTCGGTTCTAATAAAATGGCCAATTCTTTCTAAACTCGTGTTCAAAATGCAGATGTTAATTCCACAGGATTTTGTATTATTGTTAGTTGCATTGCGAGGGTTAACGAAGAGGGAACGGTTACTATGGAGTAGGGGACGGTTGCTACAGTAGGTGATGGGCATTTATGCAACAATATTGCATATAAAACTCGTTCCTAAACTAATACTACGCACAATTTTGAAAAAAGAGGTAGAATTTAACTAATAGTTTTGTGACCTGTGTACAGTCAACAATTGGTGGTTAACCGCTTTTCAACTTTATACCTAAGAGGAAAAAGGTCAATATATGAACAGTAGCGATTTATTATTATTAGTAATAATTAAAACCGACAGATGTGTGTACAGACTTGACATTTCCCAATAGGTTACTTAGAAATTTTAAGCTGATATAGAATTTAAGGAATTTCCACGACGTTAATAAAAAAGGAAGTAACGAAAGGACACATTTAGTTAACCTCTGATGGTTAGCAAAAATTACCTTTAACACGATAGCAATAAGGACGCTTACATAGGTAAATTAAATAGCCCGTAACGGCCATATTAGAGTAAGATCCCAGGGCCGCCAGACGTCACGTATTTTCTGACGAACCAAATGTGGGTTATTGAGTAGTGCTAGTATGTACTAAGAACGCATGCCTACTAGCTAACTTGCCTAGTGGGCCAATTTTCAGGTATCTGGTAATCAGTACATACAAATATTACGTACCTCACGTAAATTCTCCAAGCTGATTTTTACGTATATTGTAGGCAATATCCTTAAAAATAAGTCGCCAATACTCCCAGACACTTCCCGTCGGCCGTATTGCTTTGCAGACGCTTTAAAGCTCCCGAAGGAATTAATAAACTTCACGTAAATTATGATGCTCCATTGTTTATATCTCCACCAGACAACTATTTCGAAACCTTTTACGAGAAGACAGAGCGATCCAAGGGGCCAATCATCCCCTAGATTTCCGCATATTCGCAATCTGGCTCACTCTCATGCGCGTTGATAATACCCTCGCGCTCCTACCCACAGTGGCATTAAAATTGAATTAAGGGGGATGATTGACTCCTTTGATGGGTCTGTCATCTGTCACAACTATTTTGAAACCTTTTACTAGAATGGATCATCATAATTTACGTGAAGTTGATTAATTCCTTCGGGAGCTTTAAAGCGTCTGCAAAGCAATACGGCCGACGGAAAGTGTCTGGGAGTATTGGCGACTTATTTTTAAGGATATTGCCTACAATATACGTAAAAATCAGCTTGGAGAATTTTCGTGAGGTAAGTAATATTTGTGTGTATCTTGATTACCTGATACCTGAAAATTGGCCCACTAGGCAAGATAGCTGGTAGGCATGCGTTCTTAGTACATACTAGCACTACTCAATAATCCACATTTGGTTCGTCAGAAAATACGTGACGTCTGGCGGCCCTGGGATCTTGGACTATATGTTTTTAATACTATGATAATACTTTTTATCTTGAATTCAAAGAATTAAAGAAGGTTTTGATCATAGAAAAATACGTAATTTTCACTAACATTTCGTTGTGTACTATTTTCTACAACGATTATAAAAGGTTTTAAAAGTCAGGTAACAGTGTCGGAGAATCTTTGATCCTAAGGTGAGGTTAGAAACAATCAGTGGAGTGGTATAAAGTGACTCTAGTAGGGTAGTTTGGTTGGAGTTATGAAGAGAGTTAGTGTCAATAGTATGAGTATTAAGAATATGTTCGAGGCTCTATCAAGCAGTAGGTTAGCGTTTCTGTGTTTTCGTTTGGTAATGTAGGATGGTAAGGTATGAGTAATGTCCCTGTATTAACGGTACAAGAAGTGTCCACTAGGTTACAGTCGCTTATTATCCAGCAGGACAGTTAGCCACATTCTACTGAGACGACGGTTTGTTTGAAATGAATAGGAATGCAGGGCAAACCCATCTCAAAAGTTGATTCACCAGCTATTTTACTGCTTTCCCTGTAAAAATTGAATTGAAATAATAATAAAATCAACGCAAAGAACGTTCCTCGGAGGTTAATGCTAAATCCCAACCCTTGAGAGACTCGACTAATAGAAATCTACAAAAAAAAGCGTCGAAAATTACGTAATTTAAAAATGGGGTGATTTTTGCCGTTGACCCAAAGAGGATAATTAAATAATGAAAAGGTTCAATTTAAATATTTACCGAGGTGATTGCATTGGCATTGTTTTACCTTGAGCTTTGTTATAAAGACTAAATTGTTGATGCTATCGTTGGCAGTACAATGTATATTTAATTATAATATGACCTATATACAGTCTAAATTAACCTTTAAATGGAGGTACCTCTTACCTACGTATTTCATAAAATATAAAATACCCCATATGTAATTGTACATTACATTTTAAAGTACAAAGTTCAGTTGTAAAGCCTGGAAATACACCAAGAAAGTAATGTCATCAAAACAATATGTCAGGGGTTCAGGACACTCAACGGCACAATGACTTTAATTTGAAACATAACAGTAACGCATTACCGCAAACAACAAACTTGAAGACGTCTCAAATCACTCCCAGATTTACGTAACAAGACGTAAGACGAAGACTGTATTCCAATTACTCTACCCTAGCTGTATAAATAAATAATTACGGCATTACAATAGGTACAGGAACAAATGAGGAAAGGCGGTCGGATGACGACAAATCATTGATTCCTTGAGTCATTGAGTGGGTTAATCCTACGGTTACTATGTAACGTTGATATGAACTCGAGCCTTCAGGAAATCCTGCCTAAAAAGTATCGTAGCTACTATATTCAACTTAAATTTCTACATAAATATAATCTTTGTCCGGAAAGTTAGGCACAAATAGTGATGCGCTGTTGTTTATAGGGTCCGAATGTTGCCAAGATAGCAGGCGGTGTCGAAGGCTTGATGAATAAGAACTAGGAAGAATAAATATTAATATAAATATTCTATGACATTTTACACATCACCATCTAGTCCCAAACTAAGCAGAGCTTGTACTATGGGTACTAGACAATGGATATAAATACTTATATATTTTTTTTTGTAAATACATACTTATAATACATAGGAAACACCCAGAATATGCAGTTGTTATTCTGATCTAATGCTAGAGCATACACATAATATGTACATATTATTATGTAGGTACTGTAATACATTGTGCCTAACTTTAAACTGGTTAACTAACACCGTACTTATTGTATGCTCCCTAAATATTTAAAAATAAAAATATGTAGAGGTAGTTTTGGCTATGTTCTGGTTTGGAAGATTCTGATACCTTCATGGAAGTTTTTTTTTTGTTTTTATAATTGATTAGTTTTGTCCCAAAAACAGCCCGTTAAAATATTTAATTAAATTGTTTGTTCCATATTTTGTTTTTACTTTTCTATAATATTTACCATGTATAACAAACAGCTTTTTTAATGTTCGTTTTATATTTATGTAAATAGAACTATTGAAGACATTTTTACGAGTTTTAGTAGATGGCGCCGAGAGTATGATTAGAACACAAGTTTACGTTGTGGTGATGCAATCGACATTCAGCTTTACGTCCATAGCAATGACACTTAGAGTATCTTCAAGCTGTCGTGACGCACAACGAGGTGTTCTGATGTAATAGACAGGAGTTACCGCTTAGCACCAAATGTGTCATGCGTCAGTTCAATCACGCAAATATAATAATGAAAATGGAAAAGTAATGAGTACTCACCCTTTGGTGGAATTTGCTCGAATCATATGACCTCTCCGAGCAGAGGTTGTATATCTTATAGTGGTCCTTGTGCATCTTCTCTAGAAACCTGTACACCTCGTCTATGTGATTCCTGTATACTCCTTCTAACTTCTCGGCGGGGAAGCCCATTGCTATCAACCTGTCTGTAATATCTGTATAACGGAACGTTAAGGAAATTTGCAAAATATTAAATAGTGCATGGTAAATGGATTCAGTATAAACTGTATCGATTTACCAATTTTATTACTCGATGGAAGTTATCATGTCCACCCAAAAGAACTTCAAACTACAAAAACACAATTCGTTAAATTATACATATAATTAAAACGTTAGATCGATGTTGTGTGTGGTATCTCCATTCCCACTAGTCGTGGAAGCATATTAAAAGTGTAATGTGTAACATTAGAACTACTTCGTACTAAAATTTTAAAATGCCAGTTTAGTCAACTAAATCGATTACTAGTATATTGGTACTGTAAAGGATCCCAATTATCTGGGATGAACTAATTAGCACATGTTTCAATTGAATTTTAGTGGCAACTTTGCCACAACATGGCGCAATTTGTAATCCCTTATTTAGACGGAGCTCTGTTGACAGAAGAAGATATCTTCTTGGTTCGTCACTCCTTCGAAGAAGTAGCCGAGGATACCTAGACTTCTACCTTCATTTGGCTATTCTCACGTCAGGTCTACAGAACTCGCGACTACATTCACTGTGATCCCGACAAGATCTGCATGTTACAAAGTAACAAGGTCTGCAAAATCCGCTTTCCCGTCACGCGTGCCTATCGGATCAGTATTCTTTCACTATCCACGTATGTCATGGCATATGTTCTAACAGTAATGCAACAGTCATTGCACTCACTTTAACATCGACGTGAATAAAATATTTAGCGTGTCAGTAATCTGCGTACATATTTGAGTAAAGCAGAACAATGCTTGCAGTGTTGTGCAATCTCACTATGTTCATTTATAATTAGGATTGTGGTCTTGGAATTACTATGTGCTTTTTTCGTAGCTAGTTTAAACAAAATGCTTTTAGAAATGTTGAATACAAATATATATTTTTTTTAGTATTATATATCAATCAACGAAGAATTATCAAGACCAAGATTCCAAGACTTTACAATAGTTTGTTGCAATAATATGTCACGAGCTATTTATGGGTCGACTGTGAAAGACGCGGCCGAACCTGCTGACCTCGAATTATCTCAAATCCTTGCTACTGAGAATCCCACCAAAGTCGATTTTTGGATTTGTACATATCTGACGAACTCTCTAAGGATTCTGGCGTGATGATAAGTTGCGTGTTATAGAAAATAAGGCAGTCGTGTAGAGGACCCCTTTACCTTACTATTACTTAGTCAGAACCTAGCCAATGTCATTACGCTAGACAACGAAGTTTGGAGACCTTTTTCGCTCGGATGCACATTAACAAACAGTGCCTAACCTAGTTGCCTTAATAAAATTGGATAAAACTGGCAAATCCTATGAGGACTCACTCTTGAAAGGTTTTTGTCGCGTGGTTACGTTTTAGAATATGAATGATGAAAAAATATTTAGAATATTCAAATATTAACTACAATCCCTTCATATCACGACTTTGGCTTCAGTCACAGTTATACGTGTTGTGAATTATACAGACCGGTTCAGAGTATTAGCATCTGCCCTTTTAGATGGAGTTCACCAATTAGAGTCAATGATTTTAACTAAAAATGAAAGAAATATGTCAAGATTTAGACAAGCTTGACTAGCACTGAAATTATCTTTTCTAGGTATGTATAACAAGCGTATAAAAAACTACGATAAACACGTATTACTAATTTCATCAATTAAAACTTTTAAGACTTACAAAGTGCCAAATTAACATAAAATTTCAATCAGTAGCTCTAAAAAAATTAATAGTCTATTAGTAATGAAATTAATTAAATAATCACCTAATCTGAATTGGCGAAATCGAGGTGTTGACATGACTTCCTGATTGGTTGACAGAACATAAAAATATATAGCTATAATCAAAATGCATAATTTGGGGGCATTAAGGGGCAAAACTATGACACAGAATAACTAATATCAATACGTACAGAAAGGCCACTTTCTGCCCCTACCTAACGTCAGGGCTCTCGCAGTTCGTTGACTTGTAAACAAGCTTCCTAACTTCACGCACACGCGCGAAAAAACGTCATCTTGCTTATGTAGTAGTGATAGGTGTCAATATCGAACATTTTCTATTGAGTGGCCGGGGTGTGCTATTACTATTGGTAGCCAATCAATGCGAGATCTAATCTCTGTATGATGGCCAAAAAGTGCAAATGATAACGGTTTTCCTCGTTCTTTATTGTCAGGATGTAACACGGAGGACAAAGAGACATTAACCTACAGAGTGTCCTGGATTTGTTTTGCATGAAAATATCTTCCGAATGGTAATGCCAGTGGTAAATGTGGTAATATACATAAATAGTTTATTTGTGGCGATTTCGTAAGCTGCTATTGAATAATATTGTTATAGCTATTTTGAAAAATACGCTGATTAGAATGTAAATGACGATGAGGAACAATGAATATTCTCATTATATATTATTCGATAATTTAACCCCCGCCAGCTGATCTTCAAAATTTGAGTATATACCATATTATATAGCACACTCTCGATCAATTTACCTGACAGGCAAAAATACGTTTAGAAGATACGATACCAGAGACGTAAGTCAAATATTAAAATCACACCCCTCTTTTTGCGTCGGTTGTGGGTTAGCAATTGTTTAACTATCGATACGATGAGAAGATTGGTAAAACATTGTATTAGTACATGCCTAAACATCTCACATAAGTACTTTAAAATAGAAAGTATTTAACATTTATCTTCCTCATTAGACAAGCATTCAGACTACTTTGGAATGACTTAGCAACGAGTTGATTAAGAAAGATAAACTATATTTAAAGGCATCTACAAACCAACAATGCGAATACCCATTATCACATTATATTATTGTGTTTGAAGTCGATGACAGCATGTCGGTAAACAACAAAATACAAACAGAAAAAGTTACACAATCGAAGCTAATGTGAGATGGTATTTATTATGCTGTTACATAATTATATTATTATTAACGACTGATCGAAATTCGACCATAATTTATGAAAATGATAAGGTTATTTTTCGGCACCCCTTCTCCATATAAATTTACTATGCGTGCGCACTATTTAAATAGGTAAGTTTATATCATTCCTCCAAAAAAGTTTGTTATGATAAAGTCTAGTATACTGTTAAAAAGCGGAATAAATTCGAGTCCTCCCGAACCCTGAGGATTCCGTACAGACCCTCGCTTTTATTCAATAGAAAACATAATAATACAACTGGCTGTAGCCCGCGGCTTTGCAAGCACCTCTCTCCTATTTTGTTTATTGTAGCTGAAATTTCCATTAATCCACTGATGTCTCCTACTTATAAAATACCTACCTAACTTAACTAGATAGTATTCGAAATTTTCTATTTAATATTGAAAATATTATTATTATTATATAAATTGAATAAAAAAGAACTTAACTTTCCAGTTAAATTCTGCCAGACTATCGAAATACAACGTAGTAATTGCAAAAAAAAAATGTCTTGTTTGTTAACAACAATTGTTTGCTAACGATTTTATGGATATATCCTATACTAGTCCTATACGCCCTTACATCTCGCTAAATTCTAATACAACGGGAAGTATGCCATAACTAAACTAAGTAATTTGAATAAAACTTGGTCTCAAAAGCATGAACTTTTTCTACAAAGCCAAGGTACCGCAATCCTAAGTATTTTATGTTGACCTCACTCATTTCTGGGAAAAAGGGACTTGAGTAACCAAACGGACGGACTACAAACGTGATCCTATAAGGGTTCCGTTTTTCCTTTGCAAGTACGAAACCCTAAAAACTCCATAAATAGTTAATTAAAGAGATTGTATCGCAGAAGTTGCGTCACAGTGCTAGTCGAACTTATTCGGCGATGGCCGGGCGGCCGCGGCCTAACGGTATCGTTACCATGGCAACGGCTGATAGGGCCAACGTACTATGGTAATACAATAACACACTTATACAACGTATGTAATAGTTCTCTATTCAGGGGACTACATAAACGACACTGTATGTGGTTTGAGATGTAAAGGAGTAATAAATTGCGGTGTGGAACTATTTAACCGACTTCTTGTTACCATATTATTCTTTTATTGTGTTGATGTTGTTACACAGCGGCAGCGGTTGATCGAAAATTATATAAAAAAGTATACCTTAGGATTTATGAAATTCGAGAAAGTAATTTAGGTACATTACATTTACAATGTGGCGTTTTAATGCTGACTAATGACACTTTTCTAAACAGCCTCTGCATGAGACATAATTCATTATTACTCAGCCTATAGCCGTCCACTGCTAAACGTAAACCTCCCCCAAAGAGCGCCAACCATCCCGGTCTTGGGCAGCTCGCATCCATCCGCTGCCAGCCAGGATTAATTAATTAATTCATTATTGATTACAATTAATTATTTTATGTACATATAATCCCTGTGAAAATACTGTCAAATTTGAATTTCTGGTTGTGTAAATAATTGAGATACCTAGAATTAAAATTTCACGTCATAAATTAGAATGCATATCATGCTAATATGAATGCATAGAATGCAGATACATAATTTGTTCCTTATTTACTGACGTTAATTATCAGACATCGGAGGACTCGTTAATCATAGTTTAATTTACAGAAGGACCATAAACACATTATTAACTTAGTTTTTGTTACAGCGTGTTTTTGTTAATAACCTACACGACCCTAAAACAGTCTTAGTCCACTAAATTACGTCACAAATACAATAGTCATTAGCGACAATTATTATAGCAGTGACAACGAATTACCCAAAACCACGGTTTAAACGTCAGTGTGACGTCACTTGTCACTATGAACAAGGTTTTTCGTATCAAATGTGGGCGAAGCCAATGACAACGGACTGTGTGTAGTAAAATAATGACCACAACATACACTTTTCACGTAAATATAGGTATTCTGTTACAGTATATGACGTATTCAATAATGCCAACGTAATTAAAATTGTTGATTTATGAATAAATTAAGATATAAACCAATATAAAGGTTCTTAACCCCATGTGTACCTACAGCCTCCAAGGACAACAAAACTCAATACAATAATCATAAAATTTAAATAGTAACTGCATATAAAATTATCTATAATGTTTAGTTTTATTTTAATAATTGGTGTATTAACGCAGAATGCACCAATAAGAACATATTTTTTTATGCCTTTACGGATCGGTTGGCCGCAATCCCGCAATAAAATATTTAAAAGAAAATGCGAATATCGTGACTGAAGGCAAAGGTCAAATAAAGCAGGTGCGAGCTAATTGCAAAGTATGACTGTATTAATGTAGACAGTAAATGAAGCAAGGGCAGTGTGTCCTGGCCTCAATGTCGATATTGGAATAACGACAAGACATTAAGTATAACAATTTACGAGAATTTAGACCTTAATTTATTTACATCATAAGGTTTAGAACCCAGTAAGGACAAGCTGTATTACTTTCTGCTGGACGACTAACCGCAAGTTACAATTTGTGCGAGATTTGTGTTCGTCTTTTTACGCACTTTGTATTCTGCTAGATGCGTGTGAATGTAACATAATCATATATCGTTTATTTAATGGAACAAGTTCGCCACTCTATTGCCAACCGCTGGAATACCTGTGCGAAGTAACGTGACAAAAACCGTGTAACATTGAAGCCAGGTGTGTTCCAAGAAAGAAGATATAATATCTCGACTCGACAATCAGGATCAAGGACCAGATTCTAGCGGAGTACTAGCGGACTTCATAATTATAACATTCAATAAATATAGTTCAAAAATTGACAAAATAAGCATTGAATTTAAATTTATAGAGACGTCCATTGTAGTTAAATATGGAGTGGTTGGAAGTCACTTTATATTCATTATAGCCATAAGAATCAAAGCAATAATTATGTTGTCATAATAGAAAACAAAACATCAAGAAAATTGTAATCCCATAATATGATTATTGAATGATGTGGCTATGTGAACGAATCGGCAGCAGTAGACCAAAGAGCCTTTGAGACGTAATATTCTAACACTAAATAGTACCAATACCAATACAAATGGCTGACCGACCGTTATAACGCGGAAGAAACCAATGTCTAGCAGTTTCTTTTCTTCTTCTGAGTTTCTTTCACATTGCAATTATTCAAATCAAAATATGCTTATTATGAACTTTCAATTTGAACATCTATGAATATAATCAACACGAGGCAGCTAGTGGTTTCATCTTTCAAGCTCGTGATCGTTCAAATGAGATGTGAGCCTTGAGTGGATGCTGACATTCCTCAGAGACACATCGACGTAAACGGATATCTGAGGAATAACTTACGGAACGGAAATGAGTAATACGAACTCGAAATAAGATAAATGAACAGTTTCTAACTTCAATTCCAAAGGGTTAAGGGTCATCCGCCCTTTGAGCAAAAATTCAGAGATAAGCAATTAATCTCTTCGCCGTGTTTCAAAGCTTTTTTCCTAGAAGTAATGGTAATCAAAGATTAAACTACGACGGTTAAGACAGAAAATTAAGTAGTCCAGTTTCCATCATCAAACCTTTTGTGGGCTGCCTAAAACCGAGAGATCTTACTAAACAAACGAGAATAGCTTTACAGTTGTCAATGTGTTTTTTTTTAATTTGACGTAAGTGGGAAATCTAGGGAGTTGCGAATTAGTATGCTAACGGCATAGCAACTTATAATAAATACTCGACTAGCATTCGTCAGTTCGCCTAGCGACTGGTAAAAAAACGACAAGACGCTGTAAAAACACGTAATATCAGATTACAACACTAAGATAACGCTAGGCGTAATATTGAGTGACGGGTTAACTTATAAGCGTGCAGCGATTGCACACAGCACATTTGCTAGTACGCGACTAAATTATTAACTAGACCTGCAATTTTTACGACTCCTTTGCGCAAACAAACTGTTACTATGCAACTTTCAACTGTAAAGATTTATAAAATAGACCTTGGAAGTTCGAATCCGTACTGGGCACGTATAGCCAGAACTATGTCAAAACATTACAAAACCAAAACAATTTTTTGATAATCGAAAATCGATTATAATAAAACCTGAAATTGGATTGGATTTATGCAAAGGACAAAGAATGGCAAAATAAAGAGTTGAATGTACAGTAAAATGTTCATGTGGAAACGATAATACTGACTTCATGGTAAACTCTGAGGACTGACTCATAAATAATCTACTTACTATAATGATACTTGGCTACCGAAGCGTCCAGAAAATATGCCAAAAATCAACTCGTTAAAAAATATATATTATCCAGTAAGATACCTTTTTTATAGAAGGTGACGATAGCAAGATCTTAAAGAATATATGATTATGGATAGACGCGCTTCAGGCGGAAGGTAGTTCAAATGGTACTCTTGTCACTCTAACATATTATCAGTTACGTCTGTAATGCTGGTTGTCTCACGATTTATTTGTCAGTTCTGGCATTACGCCACCTACCATACGTACTGCATCTTCCGTCATGTGTATCCACCCTATAAGGTTCGTAGAATCCGCTTGTAATTTTGAGGGCGTGGCTATTAGCTACGGCGCGTCATCGTAGCATCAAGGACGACCTGCCTCGCGCGATCGCGCGCCCCGTAGCGTAGCGTTCGCACTGGCTTTGTACATACTAACATTGTAGCAATTATAATTACATAATGTAACTATATTACCACGCCTCTATCCCCGAAGGACTAGGCAGAGCTGAGCTCGTGTATAACCCACAATCCACGCAAAATTTAATCTCGGAGCTGCTACTGAGTTCATAGAAAACCCATTACACTGTTCGCCTACAGAATTGTACCCAGAACTTTACGTTCAGCTTAAGAGAACTAGTTCAATGAAGCAGTTTTTATTAATCCGTAATCGGAATTGGATACACAAATTAAAAATGTATTATAACCGGTTTCTTATTTTCAAAAATATTATAAGAACACATGATTCTAGTTTATGGCCTAGGTACGCAAACGGACGAGGCAAATGCAATTTCAAAACGCGTTAATGATTTATTTAGATAGTAAATTACGCAGGTGGACATACCTAAGGCGGAGTAAAGGATGTAATTATAATTTTTGTTACCAAACTGGCAACACCGTAAGTGGGAATGATGCCATGTACGTGGAATAAACAAGACAGAAACCGCCAACAGTTAAATTAATTGCCGTAATAATATACACTGATAGCAATAATTGCATAAATTGTTACAGTCACTGAAGATGGTGGCCAGTATGAAAAAAAAAAGGAATATTCCAAATAAAAAAAACAAACATCACCAGTGAAAACGCACGAAGCGATATGGTCGACGAATAATTTACGTAATTGCTTGTTACTATGGCGGTGAACACCAGTACAGTGTAACATTTGATCTAACGCAGCGTAACATTTGTACAGAATATGCGCATTACACGTACACGCACAGTTAAGAATTTCACAAAAAGAAATCCCCCTTTCAATAAGCTTCTACTATTGAGCCGGCTTAGAGAGCAATAACCTAAAGCAATCCAATTACACAAAGGAGCTCAACGCTGACACATGTGAAAAAAGATTATCAACCATTTGCAGACTGCACACTGAATTATGCATGCAAGTTACGATGGATGGTGTGTGCATATGAATCAACCCAGGTGACCTAGATATATACAGCTCAATAAATGTTAAAATAATGCATTTGAAGACGTTCTGCTTGTCGTCAAATGCGGATATTTCAATCGATCGCTTGCTAGCAACACAACTGCTTCAAAAGCCTTTGTCTTTCAAATTATTTAAGCTATATTTAAAGCGAAATACTCCACTGTAAATTCCCTTTCAAACTGTTTGTTCTCTGTTGGGAAACAATACAGAAAATGTATATTGAAATAAATAAAAGGAAAACATAGCTTCCTATTAGATATGTAATGGTTTAAAAACTCATATATAACTGTAACAAATTGTAGCTGGAATTGGATCAAGACGTTAACTGCCGCTACGTTATCCAAAAACATCAGAATTTTGTGTCATTAGGTAGTCGAAACACGAGTCAGTCCTTTGGGACCAGAAGAGAATTTGGGCCACACACAACTTCGACCGAGGTTGATGGAGAATCATGGGTACATATCTATCGCTGACCATATAGCGACCAAAACTCATAATGAGATTTTAATTAAGTCATTAGATCATGCCACGGGACTATTGGGACCCAAAGGGGTGAGAGTTGACTCGACAGAATAATAAAATAAGGTTAGACAAAGTGACAAACATTACAAATCGAGTTAAACGAAAGTAGACAAACACAGATGTGTGCTTACGTTTAATATTCTTAATTTGTACTCCTAGATAGCTAAGACTTAGTGCTAGATTTGTAAGAGCAGGTTGTGAAATAATAAACAATGCTAAATATTTAATTGATTAACAGATCACGCGAAATTTAATTAAATTACTATAAAAAGATATACTTCGTTGTCTCAGCGATTGATTTATTCTTGGTATAAAATCAAAACATAAAAATACTATGAAAGAGATGGCATGATTATTTAGTCAAGAGTATATCGACTCTCAAATCGACATCAAGCATTTGTCTAGCCCAGTGAACTATCACCGCCCAATCATCAGCATTCCTTATCCAGCCCGTTCCAGAACTTTGTTAGGTCATCCTAAACATCGATTGCCAGTTTTATTATGTATAGTAAAATTACGTTTATGACAAATTTTCCGTCGATATAATACATCCTTTGTCTTCTTTGTTTTCGTTGGCTACGTTATACGTTTATCACGAGAAGTTTATAGAATACCGAATTCGAAAAATTTTAATGAATAGTCAGTATTTATTAAAATTTTATTTAACAATCTTGGTTATTAACTAATATTGTCGTAGTTTGAATTTTTCCATTAAATCTTGTACAGAATACTCTATCTCTCTATCTATATTATATTTATTGTTTTTCATAAAAATCCCGCAAAAAATGTTGACGAAAAGTTAAAGAATTTATAAGAGGCTAGAAAATTAATAATTTTAAATCCAACGACCTATATAAATTAATTCATTCAAAGAAACTATATAATTTAATTCATTAGGTTTCACTGTAAAATTTAGTCAATATTTTTAAATCCAACGTCGAGTACCGATCTAGCTAAAAGCTAGGACCATTTCTATTACTATTACTTAGATCTTTTTTGTGTGTTGCCAGGCAAGTTTTTTCTAATGACAAAATCGAGAAATCTCATCGATATTAAGTAGGTAAGTTATTTAATCACGTCTAGTCAATCTGCATTTGGAATAATTTCCGTAAAATTTTTGACTTTGGAACGAAATGTTTTAACATCTTAGCATCATTATCAACTTTGACCCGCTATCACCTCAATTCCTGGCTTCAATTACGTAAATCAGCACACGATTCAGCCGAGTAGATAATCTTGTTAGAAGCAATTATCGTCATTGCATGTAGCCAATAGAGTTAAAATAAGTACACGTATTTCAGATGGTCGTTATTATGCACGTTTTATAGTTCTCCAAGTCTATTAGTCGATGTGTCTTGTTGAAGGAAAACTGGGTGTTAATGTGCTGTCAGGTAGTTAGACATCACTATTTATGGAATTGTTTGACTTTACCTCTTACGAACAGATAAACGCAAATTGAATATCAGCTTTAAGCGAGATCGGTTCCTAGTTAAAGTTTACAACAATTCGTGTTCTCTCAAAAGGAATAATCGGATTTTCTATGGGATGACTTCAGTGGTTCTCTGCGATTGTCGAATCAATCATGACTCTATACTTATTAAAGTGTTTAGAATTGATATCAAACACTGAAATATGACGAAAGTATAATAAATACAAAGATTTAATTCAACGCAATCAAACGATACGTTTACATATAGATAGGAGACACCTATATGTAAACAAAAATGTGTATTGCTCGTTGACTTAGAATCATTAAATTGGGCAAAAAGTAAGGTCTTACAGCTCAATAAAATAGACAAGTCAAAATCATGGATCCGTGGTCATGGGCAGCATGTATGCTCGTTTGATGTCCTATGCGTTACCTACCCTATAAAATATAGAGAGTAGGGAAGGTACGGAACCATCGGTTAAATCCTACACTCACTTTACATAAGCGATTACATTATTTTGTCTCGTAAGAAGACACTATTTACTTTTTATAGGTCCTATAAATCTTTATCGGGAGTACTATTTCAAGGCCATGGGAACGCGATGCGTGACGTTACTATCTCATTTAAAAAACAAAAAGCTTAAGAAATCCCTATCTATAGTAGGCAAACGACATACGTGCCTAAAGGAAGGAACAAAAATTGCCCAAGAAATACAATTTGGCGCGCAAGAACTCCACCAACATGTTCGTCAAATCCGTTTTAAAAAAAATCACGTACTTACTGTAAAAAAAAGGCAGGCAGTCTACAGTTTAAAAGTTAATTAAAAAGATGTTCAGCGCCCAGTTATGGTAATGGAGCCTTGTTGCTATGCACGCTTCAATCGTAATATAATTTCACTGGCAATTCTTTTGAGTGACGACCTTGGTTTTAACAAGTTAAACAATGCTTGATATGGAAACGAACCGGAAGAATTGCATTTTTTTACATTACTGGGAGAAGGGACGGCAGGATCAGCCATGTTAACGCTTGCGGAATATCAAACTTTTTTTTACGACCACAGCAAATCTTTGCAAGGATTTTCATTGTATCAAGTGACGCTGTAACGTCACTGTGCCTTAAATTGAAAATAGAAAATATTAAATTGTACATTTCGTATTTTGTAGAAGCGTACGACTTTATATTACACACTGAGGTTCCGTCTGAATAAAGAATATAATTATATTAAATATCAAGTATTCAATAATATTAACTTACATAAAATAAATCGGTGTTATTTAAATCAAAAATGTCAGGTATTATTATTTATAGGCTGCGTTTCAAGACTACTCCTCAAAAAAAGGTTATAATAAAACAAATATACTTTTATTCCTAAATACACCCAATAAAGTAGCAATCGTATATATGAGTCCCTGAGTTCATTTGAGAGAATATATTTATACAGTAGGAGATAGGAGACCAATAAACTTAGCAATACCCTACAGTGCTCCCACCTTACTCTTCTATATTCTTCCTCTGTGCTCTTAGTATTGTGTATCAGCTAAAAGGATCATGTGCACAGTGAAATTCTTAAATAAATGAGGCCTAATATCTTGGTCTCAGGTTGGCTTCGCGAGAGCAATACTATTCGTGTTTTTGGCGTCTCTAAGAAGTAATTGTCGGTTGCCGTTTACCATCAGGCGAGATGTACGATCATTATCATTATTATCACCTTAATGACATTTATATACAATAGAAACATTGATCATTACGCGCAAATGTTCGCGGTGTTGTCTATATCCACCCTTAAGAGTTTCATACTAGCACAATTTTTTTAGTCAAAAAAATACGATCTACATATTTTCTAGACCACGTTTACACGTGTAGAATATAAAGAACAGTTATTTTATTAGTTGTAGGTTTGTGTTCCTTCCCAAACTTGGCTCCGGTGACCAAACGAGAAGTTGTTTTAAAACTAAAACCTGAATATGGTTGGTATTTTTGGATGGCTTTGTTTTTGGATATAATATCACGGTTATTAACCGACTTCAAAAAGGAGGAGGTTCTCAATTCATCGGAATCTTTTTTTTTTTATGTATGTTCACGAATTACTTCAAAACGCCTAGACCGATTTGCAAAATTCTTTTTTTGTTTAAAAGGGTATACTTCACAGATGGTCCCATTGTAACCACATGAGGATCTGATGATGGGATCTGAGGGAAATCGAGGGCAACCCTCAAATTTTATAGGCAATTATCACGTTTTTAATATATTTACTAAAATTGTTCCAGTATTTGCGTCTGATAATCATCATTTGATGTTGATGAGCTGATGGTGGAAGGTAGAACTCCTCAACAGTTAAGAGTTAACAGAAAATTCTTTCAGTTATAGGCATTTATTACATTTACATGTATTCTCCAAAGCTGTTCAAGTATTTGCATTTGAAAATCACCATCTCATGTAATGTTCTGATGATGGAAGGTACAACTCCTCAACGGTTAGGAGTTGAAGGGAAAATCTTTCATAATTACAAGTATATATGGATCGATAATTGTATTCTTTCAGGCTATTAGATTAACCTGATATGAAAAGTTTAATATGTATGTATACAACACTAAAAAGAAAAAAATAAATTAACTTTAAAAAAAAAAACCAACTTCAAAAACTAAAAAGCAAAAAATAACCTCATACAGTTTTACCTTTTTTTTTGTTTTAAAGGTATGAAGTCGGTGCCAAGCCGAACGTAATAGTAAGTACACTCACGGCGAGTGACCTTGAGCGGGGTGGTTAAAACCACCACATCATCGGCACCGACTTCATACCTTTAAAACTAAAAAAAAGGTAAAACTGTATGAGGTTATTTTTTGCTTTTTAGTTTTTGAAGTTGGTTTTAGTATTTGTTTTAAATATAAATTTGGACTGCCTAGAATTTTTGAAATTCAAAACTGAATGTTTTTGTTTTCTAACAAGGATCTGAATAAAATAAAAAAAATATAATCAAATGAACCTACCTAAGGAATCCATATTGTCAATTTCTAAGGGTCCACGGACGTTATGTATCAGCCAGATAACTGAGAACCGCAATTACTATGCTCTTTAATGCACTGATAGAGGCATCTAGCGTATATTGAATTATTTTTTATATCATGATTGATATGGATGTACTCGCGTTCTTACAGAACTACAGACGTGATTTCATGATCTGCCTAGATGCATACATTTTGTACGAGCGAATGTGTATAATAATTGTCTTCGCGTCGGCGTCGACCAAATGGATTACAATAAATGTTATACCGAATTACAGAACGCAGTATTCTGGGCCCATTTTAGTGCATCAAATCACGTGCAATATTGTTTTTACGACGTGCTATTACTTATAATGTCAAGTACGAAACGCTGTTGAAACAATCGAGCGGTTAAAAACCTTTTTTATTGTTAGCAGCCATTGTTAATAATGCAGACCTTTGTTGTATGCAAACTCTTTGGGATTAGGTAGGAACGTTGATTATTTTTTAACAATTGCATATTATAGGTCAATGACCCGAAGACATAAGTCGCAGTCATTTTTGTAATTACAATATCTGCCTCGGTGATCATTAATGTCTGAATAAATTATGAAGTTCAATCATTTAATTTGCATCGTTATTCATAACTCATAACGTTGAATATGACTTTGCAGTTTCCATAAACGACAGTCGTAATTGTATTTTTGTACTCACTTAAATCAATCCTTAAAGCAACTGTACTTGCAAAGCGATACACTGGTGCACCGTGACTCTATATCGTTAATAAATAATAATAAATATTCATTCAGTATTTTAATTTGATTTAAAATTAATCAGTTATTATTAAACGTTTCTACATGATGTCACTTCAGGCCATTACAACTGTATTCTAGATACTGACAGAAGTATCAATGCGCAGCCTGAATGAAACTAGATCTATTAGAATAAATAATAATAAAATCCCAAGAACGAGAAAAGTATAAACAGCATATTGTGCGGTAAACCACATATCACGGTTTAGGCGCAAAAAGTCCCACGGTATAAAAACGTCCTAATCGTAGAAGTTCCCATTCGCATAATGTCCTAATCGCAGAACGTCCCATTTCTGAGTGTCCAAGAACTCTCAGAACGAAAACAACTATCTGTAGACCGTAAGAATATTTGTTCCGCAAAAACTCAAACTCGCGACCCGTAGCTCAGAAGCCTTCAGTTTTGCTCAGCTATAGAACTAATCGTACTATAACTTTTTATCACAAGAAACACGGGTCTTTTAAGTCACGTGAAGTTTATAAGAATATCTGTGGCCGTAATTGGTAATTATAGAGGCAAGTAGTAGCCACATGCAAACCACAATTGATAATAAATCAAACAGTAGTTCTTTACACAGAGATGTAAGCGCGGATCGCGTTAGTTTAATTCATCACCCTTATCTCGAACGACATAAGAGCTTTTTTATAACGCGCTATTCATTCACGTGGACCTATGTATGTATTTATGCAATACTAGAGGTAAAACGGTGTAGGTCATAAATAATTATGGGTAATTAAATAAATGCTGAAGCCTATATTTTTAATTGATATCGATTAATCTGTCTTGGATTTTGCGAATAATAAGTCATAACAAACGAAACATTGGTTTCTTTCAGTTCATTTGTAAACTGATTGATTTCATTACATACTATAGACAATGCTGACATTCAAAGAAATCTGTCTCCAAACTAAGTCTCCCAATATGCAACCTTATTCCTTAAAATAAATGCTTTTTTTTTAAAAGAAAGCGGAGGTCAACTCATTGCAACACGTGTTTATATTATGCCTTATAACTAAGTTCAACCATCATCATACATCAGATATATATAGTTACATCACGCTGGTTTAGTGTGGGTTGGCTGACTTAACACGCTATCGAGAAAATCTCTCAGGCATGCAGATTTCCTGAAGATGTTTTTCTTAACCGTTTGAGCATGTAATAAAAACGCATGTAACTTCAAAAAGTCAGCAGTGAATCCCCATGGGGAACTCGAAACAACTAGTCATAATATCGAGACATAATGCAACATTTCAGATTTGTTACAACTAAATTAGTAAGTGGTTACTTAGCTAATGTTTTGTTGTTAATTGTAACTAATTATGCGTTTAGCCTTGATTTCACTATTTAATTTTTAGGATTCCTTTGTAGCCATTGAATTTGTTATACGTAGGTTTATGCCCAATAGATAACAATCTTAATTGAGACCATTAAAAAACACGGTTAACGTAATTGTACTACACAATAAACTTAACATTACATTGTTTCATACAAACAATAAAAAGATATGTCTAATTTATTTTATTCCACAATCCTGTTCAATAAACTGGTTTCAAAAATGCATTCACGAACAAAAGCTGAGAATCGAAACTATCAAATTCTTACTACACATACAGATTTTTTCAATATCGAACGTTTTTTATACGGAACCCACATTATTATGAGCATAGATGCTTGTCAAGTTTTTTTATAAAGCTCAGCTCACAAGGTAACTTCTAAATTAAGAACGGTTTAATGATACCTTTTGGAATCAATTGAGGACTATGCTGTTGCCAAGCGAAGTGGCGACCGAAGGTCATTTATGAAGTGAGCTATAACTCTGCGGTTGGAGATATTTTTTGTTGAATATTATGATTCTTTTAAAGTATTAGTGTTCATATAATATTATATATGATTTGTGGATACAAATTAGATTGTTAAAATGATTTAGTGTGTATTTGTGAACGTGGAACGGAAACTTAGTAATTACTGTAATTAGGCGCGAAGTGATTTTCGTTTTGTTTCGTTTTTGAGTATTACTTGTAAACATACGTATATATATTTATATGATGTTGTGGATACCTAACCTAAACCTATCTTAAGGTTAGGTATATAATGGGAATACTCATTAAAACTGATGTGTCGTCGAAAATGTATTTTATAGTAGCATATTCAAATTTACTGATTACATTTTTATGGTCGAGAATCACTCGAATAATAAATACGTTGTACAAATCTTCTAAATACCTACTTATAATTCCCTCCGCTGTGCCATCCATGTTTAGAGTAAAAGATAGACTTAGTGTATACATACATAGATACTAAAACCATCAGTCAAGACCTAATGCGTCGCCACTTGCAGTTATCAAACTAGGCAGCGTAGAACACAGGTACTCTAGGTATTTAGCTAGACACAACATTGCATCTAGCCTTATAACCGGGACAATACAATGACGACACGGTTCCTAGAACGAACTTTATTGAATCAGGTCTAGTGGCGTCAATAATCCTGTCATCACGTGATGATACATCGATCTCCAAATAAGGCGCGAAAATGGTCATCATTTTTATCCAGAAATGGGTCGGGGACATTTCTTACCTGCAGATTCCAAGGAAAAAGCCGAGATAATAACCGATTTGATAACTATGTCTATATACCGTAGCATCCTTTACGATATAATTCCGGTAGTTATCAATCATAGTTTCATACAAAATTGCACAATAAAATCCTTGATTTCTCCTAAGAGATCCCTGGGGCGTGCCTAGGTCACGAACGCCAGAAATAAATACAATAACTCTTGGGAGACACAAGGATCTTCCACGAAACTCCTTTTCTGTACACATACCTCTGTGGTCATTACTACAGGATTGAGGTACTTGTCTTCGATCAAGGAGGGTACAGTATGTATTGTCCACCATTTCGAATTTAAGAAAATATTTACCGAGGCTTGTTTGTGGAGGATTTCGGGTTTAAACGAGATTCAATCCCCGAAGTTCCGCGAGATGAACGATAGATAGGTACATTACCGAAGTACGTGGGTTATGCATTCGATGGCAAGTAATATTCAAACGTTGGTATGCAGAACATAAATTCGCAGCAAAGGACTACACAACGACTGCACTTTTATGGACGAACCTTTTAAGGGGCGCATATTTTTCCACCTGATGAAGACTTTTCACCAATAACCCTATCAGTCAAAGAAGCACTCTCTCCTTTAACATTTCGGTCACTAATGTGTACAACATACCCAATACCCAAGTTAGTTGTAAGCCTACATCGAAGTATGTGATTTGTAATGCAAGCAAATTCAGATGGAGCACTAAATTCCCTTATGATAGTTACCAGAGATTTTTACAGAAAACCTACCTAGTTCTTATTAGGTAAGTAATTATTTTTATGGACAAAAACTTATCTTGTGCCTACCTACTTGAATTTCATGTGAAAATGATTATCATCATAATTATAGGTGTTGTTTCAAATATATTTATATTTAATTATAATTAATATTATGTTCTTAATTTATTTACTTACCTAATTTTAATTTTCAATGATAAGTACACCTTCATATTTTATAATACATTAAATGCTTTTATTTATATTATTTTCCATACCATAGCTTTTTTATGATGATGACAATTTGAGAGAAACATTTTAAAAGAGACTGATGATGATAGAGAGATTGATGATAATAAGCAGAATACAGGAACTAGATTTTTCAAATCACTAATATAAGAGAGAAATAATTAAGTCTTATGTTGATGCTTGTCCATTTGATCTAAATATAATGCATTGACACTAGATTAGGCAATAAAGAAACAGAATAGTACATGCAGTTACATTAAACGGTAATAAAACTAAGATTAGATAGACTATTATAAAATCTCAATTAAAACTATTGCCAATGAAACAACAAAACTTTTTATTACCATTGCAAGCAATGTCAGGGCCTAATAAAATTAATGCAATAATCACATCATAGGGGAGCTGACATAAAACCTATTTTAGCCATTTCTGGGTGAATAACCCGCTGAACATTGATATTAGCAGAACATATCAATCAGAATTATTATATTAAATTTTGTACTATCTTTGTCTATCAAATATAGAAATGGTGTAGTACAGAAAAGTCAATAAAGTCAGTTTTAACTATATTCAATGCTTAATTGTTGAGAATTATTTTATTGTTAAAATCACATAAGGTGTACCTATGTATAGTATAAGCTTTAGGTGGAAAAAATCATCCAGCCCTTGCAGTGAAAGCAAAGCTTACAATTTCAGAACCAATTTCTTGAAAGGAGTTAGTAGTCAAGGCTTATCCTGAAGTGGGACAATAAAAGCTAACAATACAAAAACCTACTGACTTTCAAACTGCCCTTACCCATTATAAAAAGCTACCTACCTATCCATGGTAACTGTAAATATTTAGCGAAATATTAATTTATAGATGACTCTGTAGAAGCCCCTTTGAACACGACTAAGGAGGCCGTTGCCAGTGTTTTACATACAGTTTTGCCACACCCTTACAGATACTGTAAAACAGAAATAACTTAGATGTATGCAATAGTTACCTAGTACAATTTCTTTTTTTACAAATTAGAAATGGTCAAATCTTTTACCAAAATGCTAAGATAAGTAATTTTGATTGTACAACTTTGATGTTGGCTGTATTCAGTTCTTCAATTTATAATAATTCATAATATAACAATCATTACACTGTATCCTCGAAATATAGGTCAACTCTGATAGAATATCTATCCAGTCAATTCTGATATTGTGTAGTTCAGATTTATGCCTGATTTATCGTGTTTAGTCTTGTCTCTGAAGCTGAAACATTTCAATGAATTGTACATGAGAACTCATTTGCTGAACTGGTGACACATTAATGACATTATGATCTGTCCGAGGACCTATTACTGAACATTAAAACATATCATACTCTTTCAGTCTAAGCTAAGTATAGGATAGAACTCGTAAGTAAGTAATGATAAAAAACATCATTTTTCATAAAGGTGACATAAAAAATTGCTATAATTTCCTATTCCTACGATCAACTTGACAAACACTATGTCTTGTTAAAAGGCCATTTAGACTATCAAGCAATAATGTACTAAGCCACCATTTAATTTAATGAACTTATAAAAATACAAACATTACTATCTGACCTTATATTTGCATATAAAGTTAATGTTCTACAATTTTTTCGAACACTAGTATTGAACTGTGCCTGAACAACAATATGACAAAAAAATATAACCAAGCACAGTAACAGAAAGTGTGAAAATATCTTAATGTAATCAGATTAATACCCATAGTTATTTTACTCCCTCACACTCTACACCACTCTACTATGATTATCAGATTGTTTCTATGTACACAGACATAATAGGCATGTTCTATAAGCCTATATATACCACGTTATAGGTTATATATCTTGTTGCCATGCGAGATTTCATTGCTCTCTCACTAGATAATTGTCGTGTTGCAAACAAAAATTAACTTTTGCTAGCATCCCTAATCACATTTCTGATATATTTATGTATTTGAAACGTTATAAAAATGTCTATTTTACGGTAAAAATCAGCGTATTGCGAGTACGTATAAGTACGAGACCTTGTAAAACGAATAGTACCTGTCAGATAGGTTTTAAAACATTTACGTATCGAAATTTGATTATAAATCACATATTTTCAATAATTACGTAGCCTAGAGCCAAAATAATAACGTAATTACTATCAACACAGCTTTATGAATGTAATTTATAGGTTAGAAAACGAGTGTCCTTGACAAATCTAAAAGGATGGTCAAGCCAGGTTATCACGCTTATTTGGAGTTAATTTCAAGGGACTAAACGGTGCCTTATTGGGATTGTCAGTGTAATGAAATCTCAAGGCCGGGAGTAGTGGGTTTAATCAGTTATAGGACTCACCAACACACACAACATCGATCTGAGTCGCTTACGGTACACAGCAACAACACTAGCACACATAATAAAAGGATACATGCTAAGTCCAGGTTGAATCCATCCTTGATGTAGCGCTTGCGGCGCCTACTAACGATTCCCTTGATAGGGTTTGTCATCTTGATATTGGACATGGAGTTGGCCATGGCTGTCAAACGGTTAACGCGGCGCGGCAGCAGCTCTGCTGCCGCAGTGCCCTTAGCGGGCCCGCCCGCTCCCGGCACCGACCGCTTCTCTGGTGCCTTCCGCTCGCGGCGCCGGCAGCTCACGCAAATACCCATAAAATAACCTCCGCCGCGCAGAACGTGCCCCGCTCATCGGGCCGGCGGCGGAGCGCGAGCGGCCTGACACCGGAGGCCGCGACCGGCGCTCAGCTCGCGCCCGCCATGCCTTGCGCTGCACGCGCCTCGCCTCGCTAGCTTGCCTCCAGCCGAGCCTCAGCTCCGACCAGCACAGAGCACTTCTACACCGCACCGCCAGACCGAACGCACCGTACACTTGATACACTAGAGCATAACTCCACGCCCGGTACCGAACGCGTTTAAATCTCGCTTGACGAGCGATGAAAAAATTATCTCGCGCGAATGGCGTCCATCCTGCGTTTGCACTAGTACACGGCCAAAGGGAAACAGTTCACAGTTGCACAAGAAAGAAAGATGGATATGATGGCCGAAAGTGTAATGCGTGTCTCTTTCTCACTAGCGCGGTCCTCGCTTGCGAGATAAAGATAAACAACTTTCTAGTGGTGGCTAGTCTAGCACTCTTTGTTCATTTTAGTTCCCGTTAAATCTCGCAAGGTGGCGCTGTAGGAGAGCAAGTTATGACAAGTAAGCGCAGTTTTAAAACAAAATATCTTGTAACCAAACTTGTTTTGTAATAATAATTTATGTAATATCTCAAAAACAAAGAATTAGTTGAGACATTAAAAAATAAATAAATTTTTAATTTTATTCATTTACGCGATATATTTCTTTGTAGTTCTTTGTACATACACTACGATAAATTGCGATTACACCATAGATATCAATGTTGCTTTGCTACATAGAGTATCTATCATAGACATTTAGAACGGTGACGGCGGCGCGGTAACTTTTGAAAATATAATAAAGTAGGTGTATAATAATTTTAATATTCTATAATTATGAACTAAATATTTAGTCTAACAAATTTTGTAATCGCATAGATTATGTGTATTAATAATCATTGTGTATGAAATACACCGCAATTATTGTTATCGTAATTGCAATGAATAATAAAGTGTATTATGGAATATTATTTCATACTCGATGGTAATAAAGTTACAGGTACTAGGTAGATAACATTACGAAAAGAAAGAACACAAAGAACCGCTACATTTAGAAAGTGACACAGGATATCATAAGCACGATAGTTTACAAAAAAGCACCTTGAAGTACTTCGTTCCCTTAATAAATATCCCTGACCCATTGACTTAAACATGTTTTACGAATTTTAGGGCGATATATTGATATTGTTTTAATCAATGCAAATTTCGTGAAAAAATTGTTTTTTTTTTTATTTTATATTTTATGGTGATAAGGCGGCAAACGAGTAGGCGGCTCACCTGATGGTTAGTGATGACCGCCGCCCATGGACATTTGCAACACCAGAGGCTTGCAAATGCGTTTCCAAACACCTTAGAAACCGTTCAGGTTTCTTAAAATAGGGAGTTACTGAACTGACAGCAAACAGAATTCCCATGCTGTCAGAATAGTCTAGTCACTCCCCCAATGAGCTCACTCGCAGAACGACAACTATTGTTAATTCACTGCGGTAAGTACTCTGTAAGGCGGAGGTACTTCCCCAGTCAGGCAGTTCAATTTGAGCGAGAAGTCTCGCTAAGCCCTACCTAGGGTTAAAGATGCACGTGACTTAATTTGAACCTTCCAAATCTTGCAATATATCCACACTAATATTCAGAAATAATGTACCTACGTATTATAAATCTTAGTCATACTAAAATCGGTAAGCAATATTTTATGTCTATTCTAACTAATTAAACGTAATATTAAAAAATATTTTATCTTATCTTCATAACGCATCATGGCTCAGTAGCTTTAAGTATCCCATTTAAATGGACAGATACATTAGATAAAATGCTTTGCTAATTAGGTGTCCAGCTTCCGTTAGCACCATTCAGTTTATTTATGGAAATAATATACATATATTTTTACGCGTCTAAGGAATTCCAATAGAAGCATAACTGGTGCACGCAGGTAAATTTGTGTATGTTAGTTTAGGATGCATTTCTAAGAAATCACGCTCAATTCGTAGACTTATGGAATTGTGGCTTAAGTCTAAGTTTCAGAACTTGCATTTGAATATTTTGGTGCTAATGATGTTTGAATAAGTAAATAAAGTTCGAATATCAGTGAAAATCGAATCGGATATTCGAATACTACCAAATATCGCCGAATATTCGCAAGTCTGTATCAGTTTGTATTAAAAACGGATATTTTATCACTTGATCATAGAAGAGCATTGCCATAATATAACTATATTTCAAATATTGATTGTTTTATTACCCACACCCATACAATAATATCAGTATGAATTTACTGTAGCTATTATAGTGGTATAGATAATTATTGGTGGCGAGTAGACAGCTTGTTGCCACCCGGCCGGCGCGCACGCAGCGCTCGGTGTTTATCGACGCATTAGGGCTGGCACGTACATACATACATAAAACTAAAATCATACAAATGTACGGCCCTGATAATTTAGACAGCTATAATAATACGTGAATTACAATGTATTCGGTGTCCATTTAGGATTTTGAGTTATGATATGCCGTGACAGTAATTTTAATGAGAGATCAAGAAAGTAGGTAAGCTATTAGGTTTTGTATTACATTTTGAATAAAATGTGGATTATTTGTTACTTTGTATGTTTATAATTAACATATATTAACGCTACTGTGTTAATTAGCTTTAGCAATAGGTCTTAATCAGTATCTGACTTCTTACGTTTTTAAAAAAATACATATTACTATTCATTCTTCGAGAGGTAGGACTTAGCGAATTCAAATAGAGCTACCCGAATGGGGAAGTACCTCCGCCTTACCGCAGTGAAATAACAATAGTTGTATTTCTGCGAGTGAGTAAGAGCTCGTTGGGAGAGTGACTATTCTAACAGTATGGGAATTCCGTTTGCTGTCAGTTTAGTAACTCCCTTATTTTAAGAAACCAAGACGGTTTCTACTGGGAAGGCAACGCGCGAGCGACACCTTTTGTGTTGCAATCGTCTATAGGCTACGGTAACCAATTACGATCAAGCATATGCTTGTCCCCGGCAAGGTGGACTGACGATCTGGTGAAGGTCGCTAGAATCCGCTGGATGCGGGCGGCGCATGACCGTTCGTCGAGGCGATCCTTGGGGAGACCTATGTCCAGCAGTGGACGTCTAACGGTTGATGTGATGATGATGATGATATGCTTGTTTGGCACCCTTATGACATAAAAAAAAATGCTTAGTCTATATAGCTATGGAATTATACAGTTTAAGATAAAAAAATTGGAATCATCCTGTGCCTTAGATTTTACTAGGTGCTACTAAAGATGCGAACAATAAAATGTGTGCGTGCGACACGTCAGTGAACTGTCTAAATCCATTTTGATAGAGATATAGATAAATTGCTCTAAATTTAAAACTGAATGCCCACAGCCGCGAATATCGGCGGTAGATATTCGCATCCGCATTCGAATTTGAGAAGTGATGTTACATCACTAATATAGAATACCTTTCACTAACTTACCTTTTGAATATTTGCATTGCAAGTTACAAATTAATTGGCTTCGATAATAATTTTTGTTATAGCAATAAGATAATAATGCAGTTTGGTGTGCAACGTACACAACTTAGATGAGCCGACCAGCCCAAACTGACAGCACTGGTTCACGAGCATGAGGTGTATATCTGAGTCGCTCTACTAAACCATGTTGTTGAAAATTAAAAGACTCGTTACACAACGCCACGAGATCGTTCTCGTTCGTCAAAATGAAGCTGTGGTAGCCTAGTGGTGTGACCAGTGGACTGAGATATCACAGGTCCGGAGGTGAAACCCAGGGCACGCACCACTGACTTTTCGGAAGTTATGTGCGTATTTATCACCTGCTCAAACGGTGAAGGAAAACATCGTGAGGAAACCTGCATGAGGCAACTTGAGAGATATTTTCAATAGCGTGTGAAGTCTGCCAACCCGCAGTAGGCTAGCGTGGTGGACTATAGCCTAATCTCTCGTGAATGAGAGGAGATCCGTGCCCAGTAGTGGGAAACTTCTACATATAATTAGACATGAACACTGCAAATTTTTATAAAAACTTAAATAATACCTAAAAGTTTATTTAAATCTTGCTGGCTCAATCTACAACGATCTTATCGTTCGTTGCAGAATGAATGTGACATACAGTAACGTCATTAGCCTGTTAAAATCTTGTAACACCTTAAGATTATCATCAGATAAAGCGATAAGTGAAAATTTTGGCAACCCTGCCCATTTGGGTCGCCACTCGCACATTGTCAATATCAATGTACAAATAAAGTATAGCCGGTCACCGATGATTCATATACCTAAGCAATTAATACCGACCTTGTGCGTAACGGAGCGGAATAATTCATCTTCTACTGTATGGTATTACAGTTTACAGTGTAATAATTGCGAAACTACAGGCTACTAACTACATATCAGGCTCCAAAAGTAGCTTTTCAGTAGAACCTATTCCCACAATTATTTTTTATTTCATAACCGTTTCCATCACAGGTGGATTTGAGTTTATGGAGTGACCGTTTTGGGAATTTGCCCGAGAGGAAGCGAAAAGGATACTATCCATAACCCGACAAGGAAATCATTATTGAGGGAACTAAAGGAAGTAATGATTCACCGGCCAGAGACCACAAACTAATAAAGCGCCATCTGGCTCCGAGCTAAGAACTGAGGTTGATGGCGAAATACTAGTTACAACACTACAATACCAGGTGACTGACAGCGGATGGATGCGAGCTGCTCAATACCGGGATGGTTGGCGCTCTTAGGGGGAAGCCTACGTTCATCAGTGGACGGCAATAGGCTGATAAGAATACGCTACAAAGATATATTTTCTGTAGTAAATATTGTATTTCATTAATTCGTTCGTGACTCAAATAGAAATGTATATCATCATATGCTCATCACACATCATTACCAGGATTCATACTGGGTGTCTTGCTACGGAAGTTAATACCACATTCAATGGGTCCACAAAATATAAATGTACAAGAATTGTCTCAGGAGTGAGAATTAATTTACCGGTACCGTGTAAGTCTACCGGTCTCCTACTCCTCTCCCTAATATAGCTTTTTTTTTTGTTCACCGTGTGGGAATGCATTTACGCACTTCCCGTCGCCCGGGAAGACGACGGCGACGGTGGTATGTCGTTCTCCACCCATAGTGGGTGACTATAACGACTACCACGGGGTCTTCTGTCTCAGTACCGAGTGCCGGGGTCACGGGTGTTGACATTCTTCTGCGATCCCGGCAGTGGCGGACCGCCCTTGCGGTCCCCAGACTTAGAGAGAGATCAGACCTCCCTTAATCCTACCGAGTGGGGCGCTAAATGCGCCTCCCACTCGGGGCTCCAACCTTCAGAGCCCTGTATTCGGCCGCAGAGGATAGGAATCATCGCGATACTAACACTTCTCCTCCCCTGCGGCCCCACCGCGACCACAGTTCAGCGGCTGTGGCCCCACCGAGGCTGCGGAAGGCAGGAAGGGCGGCGCCATCACTCACCGACAGTCCCTCCCACCGCGGCCCTGAAAACCCTCAGCCGCGGTACCTAATATACCTACCCCAAATTGAATTCCAAATTCCGAACTGTAAACCCAGGACCTCACACTCCGCAGTAAAGTACTTCGAACTAGAAGTACTATTGAACTTGAGACAATTATTATTGATTTCTATTCGTAGATCATCTTCATACGCGCATAATTATTAAAGACATCATTTATATTTGATTCTTTTGATTATTAGTTTTACGGAAACCCCTAAGGAGGTCGTAATGAAAGACGGTCATAGTATCACATAGTCTCAGATCATCGAACTACTCTACTTTCTTTCAATGAAACAAAAGTGTTCAATTAATCCAAATAAGTATCCAATGTACTTTATATTCGAGTATGTATTTTGACGCGCTTACACGTGTTGCACATTGTTTTGTGTGGTTCGTCATAAGATACCTACCTACCGCCATAAGTGCCGATTGTGTACGAACAACAGTTGTACAATTAAATTTAAAACTGAATAAACACAGTCATTATTTTTGATTGCCGCATTACCAGATGTGGGGGGAAATTCAATTGTGTCCGTTAATAAAGCTGGACAAAGAGAACCACCACCATAGCAAAATTAAAAAAATGAACAAGGCATCATTCTTTTCTTGGTGAAAAATCTTCTAGGAAATCCTACATTTTAGTTAGTTTAAGTCAGACTCTACTTAATCAGCATATTCAGCGAGAAGTAGAAATATCTGCTTAAAAAAATCCTCCTATAATTTAGTCATTCAACTGTTTACCTCACATACATGAGGTCAATTTAATTTAAATTCTAGCAGTAATACGCGCCGTCAGCTGGGACGGGTCAACACTAGCTAAGGGACCATGATTCTCTAAGTTTGCTTCGGGAGTTCTTCTTAGATGTCATCATTTAGGCTGCCCATCAAGATCCTAAAAAATCTTATATTATGTCTTATAAAAGTGTCCTCAAAACATGTATCTACAGAAATAAAAACAATTTATCATTTAATATCGAGTTGCCGAAGAGCTACTAATTTAGTAACATTATTAGTCCATTAGTTAATATATTTTTTTTACTATTCAGACGTTGTTTAGGCCATTGACACGATAAGAAGAAGTTAATAATGTCTGTAAAAAAAAATCATATCAGACATACAAAAGAATTTTTATTTACTTTGATTGGCACGGTTTTAACTAATTACAAAAATTAAGTACTTAATATCTAAATAATTATATAAGTATGTATAAACTTGATAAGTTGGTTTGTGTTTGCTCCAAAACCTGAAAAAATCTGCACCGAATTCAGCTCGAATTTGGATAGGACAATTTGAATGATCTGTTTCAAAGATTGCTTTTATCGTCATTTTTTGCCGCCACGAAACCACAGTGTGCCTCAGCTAGGCGTGGCAGGATTCCGCTAGTATAATAAGCTTAAATATTTAATTTCCTTATCAAAAGATCTGATCCAGAGCTGGTTAAGGATCTGCACTTATTTGAGAGGGAAACGCTGGCCACCACAGGTCCCTTGCGTGGTGTTAGTGCGTGACTGACTTTACACACGACATTAAATAAATATATCTGGCATGCAGATTTCCTCACGATGTGTCAGTAATATGGGCCTTGAGATCGAACTCGAGACCTAAGTAACGCCTTCTCAGTCGCGGCCACAACACCAGGCTACTGGGTAGGTACTTAAAATACTGAATTGTATACATTCGGACTTGTATTTAAGTAACATCCGAATAGATTGTAGTGCGACTTGTCTTGTTAGTTGACTCTGTTTGTCTCCTATAAAGAGATTTAGAGCTGCGATACCCCAGACCGATAGTTAAAACATATTCTATTATAGTAAAACCACATATGCATATTTCACTAAATACCTATAAAATTCTCAAATGGCGGTTTATCAGGCCTGCGAACTGTTTATCAATGCTTGCACGCTCATACTTCGATTTAAGTACACACAGCAACATGATAAAAATGATATTGCCAGTTACTCACATGGCTAAAGCATTATTTGATTTTGCTGGAAACCGTAAATTTGCCTTTTTTTAACCAGCTGCAAAACGTGAGAAGTTTCTGAATCTCGCTAATAAAATAATAATTGTAACATTCAGCGGTTACTCCATCGGCATAAGTACTCCTCAATAGACAGAAATCAATGGACTTTACGCCACTGCATATTACAATTACTCCTTACAGTTCAGTGTAATGCCGTGTGTACGGTGGCTAGAACATACAAGTAGTGTAGAGCCAGATCAGTTCAAGTAATGAGAATCTATAAAGTCCACTGTTCCATTTGGCGAAAAATGAGGCGGTGGCTTTAGAGATATTGCTAACTTTGACTTTACCTTAGCTCATGATTCGGCCGAAAACGCTGCTCGACCGCGTGTGAATCTGGAGACCCCGTTGTTCTCTGATTCGCACTTACCTATTGGTATACTGCAATGTTTTAAATCCCTTATAATCATAAATGCCTGTTCACACAGTACAAGATGGACCAATTGACACAGGAGAGGAAATAGGAGACTGTAAAGATGATACAACAAAACAAATATAACGTAGGTAACTTGCAATATAATTATACAAACAAACAATCTGCTTAACTATCGTAGAAGTTTTCGAAATTTACTCACGACACGTGAAACGCCACACTGGATATTGTTAACTATTGGTGATATTATTTGTGGCATCGAAGAACGATGGTGTGTAAAAGTAATGTTAAAACTGAAATTAAAACTATACCGCGCTCTCATGTCGCGAGACTTACGTATCCTGGTATTTCTTGTAACTGTGACTCTTTAATCTTCGCATCTTATTTCCTTTATTATCATTATGTGTTGTTTATTTAAGCTATAAGTAGCTGTTTGATGAGAAGGTATGTACATAGAGGCTTTTCTCAATAATTAAATTTCTGTTGCGTTCAGCCAAATTACGGTTTATTTCAGCCAGGAACCGAAGTGATAAAGAAGTTTCTGCTTTTGGAGGCATTTCGGTCAGAGAAGTTTCGGTAGCAAAGTAGAAAATTTATAAGCTTACAACTATTTTCTTGGTTTCAGGCTTGCAATTGGTCTCTCATGTCGTATGGAATAAGTTTCCAAATTCTCCATCTTCTTTGTAAAATCAACGAGGCAGAGGGTTAGTTAGGTTCAGATTACATCGCGTTATTGGCCCATCGGGCCTTTAGCGGTAAGCAGTCGTCAGATGTAATTCCACTCCTTAAAATATTGCGGAGGAGACGAATTCATTGTGATGTTTAATAATGACATTGTCATAATGAATACTTCCATAGGTAAGCATGATGAAGGTTCTGCATGAAAGAGATTTTATCACAAGGAAGCTTAGCATCCATAGACCAACACTACTTTCTACCCGACACCTTTCAGTGAACACGAACAGATTTGGCACTTTGATGCTTTGCCAATTTATCCGGTTGTATTCTAAAAACCCCTGGAGTTAATAACAGAAGTCCCTTCCGAATAAAAACAGATTTGGGATCTACCTGTGGTAGGTAGGTACAATGGGACTGTCAGTTGTCACACGTTATCATCGTCCCACAGCCTGGGCTCGGGTCACCTCTCTTTTGAGAACTGCATAACTGTCAACTGTCAGTCATATGTTCCTATCTGTGAGCTGCACGGCAATCATCATCATCATCATATCAACCGTTAGACGTCCACTGCTGGATATAGGTCATAATACATGGCAATACCTAGTCAAGATATCAACAATTAGCAACACATTAGTTAAGCTGAACGAAAAATACACAAGTTGATCGTTCCCGTTAACGCACAAGGTTGTGTTATGAAGGTTTCTTATACTGAAATGCAAGCATCTGTTGCGGCGTGTGCATATTATCACGCGTTATCAACAAGTGGTCACATTACCATGGCAATGATAAGCACCAGTTCCCAACGGACAGAAAGTCAGATAAGATACGGCGCGGCGTCTTCGTGACTGCGCGGTGCTGTGGGAAGAACTAGACAAAGTTTAGATAGGCGTATTATGGATATAGCCTTCTGGCAAGGAATCAGACTTGGGTTTGTGAGTCATAATTTACAGCGATAAGCGGGTTCTGTTAAATATCGGCGTCAAGACGTCTAGTTCTCATGATGGCGAAGTCATGAAGGGAAAAGGCGAAATAAAACCATTTCTTGTTTTCTTGTCATTACATATCATCACGCCTATATCCCTGAAGAGTAAGGCAAATGGGTCGTTGATTCAATCCCCAGTTCGCCGCTATGGTTTTAGTTACTTCCTTCGTTATAGGAGTGTTGCCAACTTGCCTTAAAAAGCTTTACCAGATATAGGTACCTACTTTGTAGTAGGTAATTGACCACTGACATCACACCTACCTATCTGAACGATATTAGCAGTGTTCGTGACTGTATCGCCGAAGTAAGAGTTGCATAATTGATAATAATCATAAATTAATAAAAGATAAGATTATATAGATACGACAAGCACATGACATGCATAGTCATACTCATCGATTCCAATCCAATGACGGCGACCCATTCAAATGATAGCGTATTTAGGTACTTTCTAACTTGTGTTCAGTTGTGACCAAACTTGGGAAGACATTTTTTTTATGGAAATAGGGGGCAAGCGGGCTGGAGGCTCACCTGATGGTAAGTGGTCACCGCCGCCCATGGACATCTGCAACACCAGAAGACGTGTAAATGCGTTGCCGGCCTTTCAGAAAAGACTTAGGTCTATCTTTATGTGCTTAGCATTACTCGACAAGAGTTTGAGTTTATTTACTTGAAATTCGTCGAGATATTTGTAAGATGATGATGTCTTTTGAGCGCGTATCTAAGTATTTAATATCATATGAGTACCTAATTGTATAGGAAATCAGTCATAACTTTCAAACAAATACGAGTAGATATTAGGTATGTTGGGATTTATGAAAACAATATAAATCTCCTAGAACAAAATTAATCCACAGAAAACTCTGGAATCATTTTGTTCTGGGGTACGTACCTATTCTTGATAAAAGTGCGTACATTTTTGTAGTAGGTCTTAGTCATAAACAGAACACAGAATTATTCACTGCTTTCTGGCGTCAGATTTCTGATTAACAAATACAAACTTCTTTTTAAAACAAAATTTTATTTTGATGTCTTAGATTCGTGTGAAGTGTAAGAAATCCGACAGTCGAATTATCTTACACGTGTCGCGTGTCGAACCACTAAGTACTGTATTACTGTACATTTTTATCAGCTGCTTGATTACCTTACCTTACCTATAATACATAATAATTGAATGTTGCAATCTTCGCAGTGGTAGGAACCTCCGTGCTGTGTAGGTAGTACGAGCTTTTATTCAGCTTTAATGTTTGTCTATGACTGTATATCCTATCACCTGGAACTAAAAACATACCAGTGAACTGTTGGTGTACATTAGTACACCTATACCTAACCCTTGGGGGACGACAAGGGATAACCCCCGCCCCAAATAAGGTGCATACTAAAGAGGCTTAAATAAAACACAACATAACACAATATATACAACATATTGTATTAAAACTTTAATTTAGATTCGTGTAACGTCAAAATCTTATCGACAGCTAAAGCTCGTTCCTTCAGTATCACCATTTCTTCTTCATTAAGGACTTCACTCTTCTTCCCCGCGTTCTTGATGAGGAAGTGCTGTATGAACAGCCGGATGCTCTCGCGGAACATGTGCAGCTTGGGAGGCTTGGAGATGCGCTGGAACACATCCAGGGAGGCTTGAAGGTCTGCGTTCATGATGATGGAGAGGAGGATCTGGCGCATGAAGCGCACAGAATGTTTGTTGAGCTCCGAGAACTGGATAACCTGGGAGAAATGATATTATGTTATTGCTGTTAGTGTTTAAATCCTACTAATATTATAAATGCGACATTTTGTATGGATGTTCGTTACTCCTTCACGCACAAATCACTTAACGGATTTGCATGAAATACTTAAATACACTTCATACAGATAGTTTCTTACCTGGATTAATACATAGCTACTTTTTATGTTTATAGCCGCGGGAGGCCGCTAAATATATAGCAGATAGCGCTAAGTGGGAACCGATATAGCGCGCTATGCGTTGTGTGTACAACAAAGCCTGTTGTGTTACTACGATATTTACCATCACTAAGTGTTAGTCGTTATTTTGTGGTATTTATTACCTTCAACACGGAGAGCGGCAGTCCTTTCTCCATGATGAGGTGTATCAGGAACTGTGCCATGTTGGTCATGCACTGCTTCGGTATACTGTCCAGCTCCTTTATCTTGTCCCACACTGAGAACTGGATTGATAGCTGCAGAAACAATAGTTTTTAGTACAGTCTTTTTTAATAAGTAGTGCGTTATTTTCTATCTAGTCTTTAAATGCCATGATATTTGACAAATTCTTACTGATTTCGTACTCTTACGCGAAAACTACTTTTTACGGATTTTATCGCCAATAATAATTAAAAATGTAGGGTAGCTGTTAGTAATTATAACTTCAAGACGACCAACACCTCAGTCTGCCCGTGACCATGGATGCTGTAAAGGATCCGAAACGTCGGGTTAAAATAATATCAATATACCGCGATAAAATCCGTAAAAAGTAGTTTTATTTAAAAATTTTGAGTGACGCGAGTCCAAGATCGGATCTAGCTGGCTTAAAGCCAGGGGGGAGGGGGTCACGTAGTTATAAGGTCTAATTACACAGGCTCCAATTCGACCTAGACCCACCCCAGAGGGGGTTGTGGTCCCATTGAAACAGTGTCAATCTACTCTGAGCCTTACTGACCTGGTATTTGCGGTCAGTATCGCACAGCTTCTGGGCGAGCACGGCGTAGTAAGGGTTGTAGGTGTTCTCCTGCAGACAACACGCCAACAACACGTGCACGATCTCCCTCTCCTGTTGGCCTTTCAGACCTAAGTGCTGGAGCTTCTCGAACGCGTCCATGTAGTCCTGGAAATATTAGACGACCCAATCAGTCCAGCGGTAGTTAACACTATCTTCTGTGCTAAGACCAATGTTTGTGTGATGAGCATAATCATTTGTATCCGAGTCATTAATGTATCTATGTATAATATGTATGTATTTACAAAAAAAAGTATATATGTAGTATATCAACCAACTAGTATCCGTAACATAAGCCTCGTTGCTTAGCTCGGAACTAGAAGGCGCTGTGTCATAATGTCCAGAAATATTCATAAGATGTATATCTAATATATAAAATTCTCGTGTCACAGTTTTCGTTGCCATACTCCTCCGAAACGGCTAGACCGATTTTGATGAAATTTTTTGTGCTTATCCGGTGTCTATGAGAATCGGCCATCATCTATTTTTCATCCCCCTAAAAGTTAGGGGTAGTCCACCAACCCCTATAATGTGGCAAAACAACGTTTGCTGGGTTATTATTATATTAAACTCATACATAAATGATTTATTTCAAGTATACCAATATTACAGGTTGGGCATAGCGAGATTCCTCGCTCAAATTGAGCTCTTTAGCTAGGGAAGTACCTTCGCAGAACAGAAGGCCATAGTGAAACAACCATAGTTGTGTTTCTGCTAATGAGTAAGGTTACTAGAAATCGCTGGGGGAGTGACTATTCTGACAGCATGAGAATTCCGTTTGCTGTCAGTTTAGTAGCCCCTATATTAGGAACCCTAAACGGTTTCTACAGAGTCGGCAACGCGCGAGCAACACCTCCGGTGTTGCAAACGTCGATAGGGTACGATAACCGCTTAACTTCAGGCGGGAACCTTAAATATAACTTAAACATATCTCTTTCTTCATACTATAAAATAAAAATATATTAATATATGGACATGTAACTGCCTCGAAATAATCAAATAAGGCAAACCACTGTAACTCGAGTTACAGTGTTTATGTATTTGCACGTCAAAGCTATCTTTCGGCGTTATTAATAAACAGCAAAGTGACAGACAGACAGACGGATAGAGGAGGTTTAGTAATAGGGTCCCGTTGGCACCCTTTGGGTACGGAACCCTAAAGAAAAAACCATTCACGAGAGAGACCTTTGTTCAGCAGTGTATTTATTAACTATTCTATATAACTGACCTCAGCCGACATGATGACACAAAAGATGCTTCTCCTGACGTCTGTGTTCATCCTCTGTTTCCGCGCCAGTTCGAGGAGCTTCTGGTCGGTGGAGGGCGGTGGAGGGGCGGAGGCCGGGGCTTCCGCGCGGGAGATGTTGCCCTCCCACGCCGACCCCACCACCCACCACTTGCCGCGCTCCTCCGCTGTCAAGTGAAGATTGGGTTATTAGATATCAGTCATTTACGAAATCATTTACTATGGCGATCGGCAACAATTTAGAACAAAATAAAATAAACATACAAATAAACAAAAAAACAAATATAAAAAAAACGACGACCTCTGTCGTCTAGTGGTTCGAGTACCGTACTGCTGATCACGAGGTCGTGGGTTTTCCCACTGGGCACAAATATTTATGTGATGAATATAAGTATTTGTGTTCGTCTGGGTGTTTCCTATGTATTATAAGTATGTATTTACAAAAAAAAAAGTATATAAGTATTATATCCATTGTCGTAAAATGTCGCAGAATATTTATTTATTTATAACATTAACAAATACATCCATACTTCGACACTAGTACTAGTAGTATACCAATCTAAATATATGTATATAAGTCAAAGATGACTGACTGACTGACAAAGTGATCTATCAACGCACAGCTCAAACCACTGTACGGATCGGGCTGAAATTTGGCATGCAGGTAGGTGTTATGATGTAGGCATCCGCTAAGAAAGGATTTTGATTAATTCTACCCCCCAAGGGGATAAAATAGAGGATGAAAGTTTGTATGAAAACTATATCTAATTAATAATAATACTCCTTAAGGCGAGCGAAGCCGCGGGCAAAAGCTATAATCATATAAATGCGAAAGTGTGTCTGTCTGTATGTTACCTCTTCACGCTATAACCGCTGAACCGATTTGGATGAAATTTGGTAAAATGTATATTACGTTACACCAGGTGCCCATACCTTTCAACAGGTCTTCAAGCCTGATGTTAAGCGGTGTGATGTAGTTTCCTTTCCTCACGACGCTTCTGGTCATCTTCTTGAGGTGCTCGGCGTACGTGGGCTCGTAGTTGGGTATTTTTGTCAGGTTGTTGTTCTTCACAGCCATTAAGACTTCTAAGAGGAACTTGATACGGGATCTGTGATGGAGATTATGAGAATAAATTGGAGTTATGATCATAAGAGGCTGCGAAACCAGGGACTTTTAGTGGTAATTTGCATTTCATTTTATCGATATGAAATTATATGAAATTTGAATTTGAATGATATGAAATTTTGTGGGTGTTGTAGTGGTAACTATTACAAAAACTCGAAGCTTGATGTGGTAACAGACCTACATACTTTCGCATTTATAATATTAATAAGTATAGATTTATTTAAAAAATAGTCAAATTGTAAATGTGTCATAAACTAAAAGAACAAACATACTATTCTCACAGGATCAGGGGGGATTCAAGAATCATAAATTGATTGGATTTTAAATGTATCCATGCAACAAACTCTAAAATGTGATTATAAAATATGTGCATGTAAAGACATACAAACTTTACATTTTAACTTTACTTTTTTTATCATGTATCGGTCAGTGTTTGGTAAGTGAGAATGTGATCTAAGATGAGGCTTACTAAGAAGATACCTATTCACTCGCGACTTGAAGACTCCCAAATTGTGCTCGTCGGGAAATACAGACACAGGCAACTTTCCAAATTCCATTACTACCAGTTAAAGTCTCTTACCCAGTCGCGGAGGCCTCAGTCAGCTCAGCCACTCGAGTCTGCGTATCGTGTATGAAGTTCTTCAGCGCCAGCGGTTCTTCCTTCCGCAGCACGCCGCCGACGCTGCGCAGCGCGACCAGGATGCACTCTATGTTCTTCTCCGATATTGTGTCCAGGAGACGGGTTAGGATGTCGTAGAGAAGCGACGCGTGGTAGATCTGGAACAAAATGTTGAGGAGAGGAATATTAACTAAAGTTATATAAACTGAACTGTAAAATAAAATCTGAAGGAATTTTATTTTACAGTAGTCTCAAATAAAAAAATATTATTATTATAAATTGAGATAGAAACTCTCGTTGGACAAACCTACACATTGCTGTCATTTCGTTTCATTTAAAATCGGTTCATTCGTTTTGAGGATAAATAACGTAATACAAAATCCATGTACATAAAGATTTAATTCAATATTTTTTTGATTAAACCTATAAAAAATATAAGTAAAGCTTTTTAACCAGTCATTCGTATTCATATAAGCTTCGAAGCAGACGAAAAAATATAGAAAGAGATATATTAAAAAAATCATCACAACTCATCTACTTTTGCTTCACGATTAAAGCAACGGTTGAAAAGAACGGTTAAAAACATAAACAAAAATTTTTTCAACATACTACGATATGTTGATAAGATCTCGTCAGATTGAATGGCCATATTTACTAAAATGTGGGTATTAAATTTGACGACATCCATGTTCCATCGACACGATGAAGAAGAAGAACATACTACGGTAGAAACATACTTTGAAGTTGTACAAATGCGCCAAGCAGGACACTAAGTTGTCGAGTGTCTTGTCCCCGACCGGCTGCGGCGCCTGCATCTTGTCGTCGAACCGCTTCGAGAGCTCCTGCAGGAAGTGAGCACCTGGAGAATAATGCCACGATCCTCATTATATCAACCAAAAGAATATCCACTGTCAGGCAACGTAATTAAGCGTAAACGTAATTATCTTATATACTTATATAAAAATGAATCTCTATTTCGCTTAGCGTAATCCCTCTCTATTGAAAGGAGACCTGTGCCCAGCAGTGGGACATTAATGGGTTGATGATGATTTCGCTTGGTCTTTGTCTAAACCTAAAACGTGGGCGGAGCCGTGGGCGGAAGTGTTCATATTAAACAAACAATATTAAACAATATCGTTTTCCACGACACGGCCAACCTGACGAGTTAACACAATAAATAAACTTAAAGTAGCTATATACCAGCTCGGCCAACCTGACCGTGATATGGGGTTACAGCGATAACTCGATAACGAAACTTCTTAACCTTTTTAATCATTCATAATAATAATAATAATAAATCTTTTTATTGTGCCAAAAATAACAAGTACAATTTAACAAATGAAGCCCTAGACCCCACACTAGGATTCCCTGTGTCGTGAGGTCTAGTCTCTTTCAGTCCAGTGTATAAATTGAATTTGACAATAAAGAGATAGTATATGAGTAGGTGTGTGTGTGTTGTGTGTGTGTGTGTGTGTGTGTGTGCGTGTGTGTTGTGTTGTGTATATGTGTATATTGTGTATGTGTTTGCGTGTGTGTGTATATGTATGTGTGTGTGCGTGTGTTTGTGTGTGTGTGAGATAGGGGCAATGTGTTTTTGTGTATCTGAGAATGTGTGTGTGTTCCGTTCCCTATTTTGGTATGCTTAGAATGGCCTCAGTGCGCATGTAGTCTAAACCTAATAACCATGATGAGACTATACGCTTACAAGACTTTTTTAGTAAGGTTGCTATTTTCAGCTGCGCATCCAACTTCCTGTAGATATACGGTCCCATAAAAAGGAAAGATTTTTGGCCGATCGACTTGTGACATTTAACCGTATCCCACTTGAGTAGGCGCCTCGAACGCGATGAGATAATGTTAGTGCAGCTACTCTTGTGAAAACGCAAGGTAACAGATAAAATGTACAATTGTCTAACCCTGAGTACTTGGGTCTCCTCATACAAAATGTCAGTTGAGTATTTGTATGGAAGGCCAAAGGCATATTTCAATAGCGCACGCTGTGCCCTCTCGACTTTAAGAAGATACGTCTTAGCGGCCGCTCCCCATGATACAATACAATACCCCAATATCGACTGGCAAAGTGCGTAATATATAGATTTAGTTATTGTGGAAGTGGCTATTTTTGCCAATCTTTTGAATATGTGTATGAGTTTCCTTACCCTGGTACGTAATGCCTCAACATGCTTGGACCACGTCAGATGGCTGTCTAGGTATACACCCAGGTATTTAATGCATGTTGTATTTTTTATCTCAGCACAGTCACAGCTGGTATGGTCCAAACAGGAGTGTAGTTTAATAGAAACTGGTACTTTAGGACTGGCACGTTTAGAAGTGCTGAAGCAGATGAATTTAGTTTTTTCGACGTTAAGGGTAAGGAGATTTTGCATCAGCCAGTTCGCAATAATTTCCAGACCAGCCTCCGCCCTTTCTTGAGTATCAGACCAGGAGTCACCATGGAAAACGATTGCAGTGTCATCAGCATATGTAAAAACTTTTGCTGCAGGCATTCTTAGCGAGCACAGGGCGTTGATATATATAATAAAAAGTGTAGGCCCGAGAACACTGCCCTGTGGTACGCCAAAATGCACTGTTGAGATGTCACTGCAATAGCTTCCAACGACAACCCTCTGTTTCCTGTCACTGAGGTATGACCCGAACCATTCCAGTGGACCACCACGGATACCAAGAGACAACATCTTTTCCAGTAATATTTTTCGGGACACCGTGTCAAAGGCTTTTGCGAGATCCAGGAAGACGCCAATACATGCCTTGCTGCTATCTAGTTTTGTTATATATATTGTTTACATTACTCTTTTTTTAATATTTATATGACATAGTGTGCAACACCAAAATAAAAAGTTTTCTTTCTTCTTTCTTTCTACATAATTTAACACATTTACTTTAAAACATTTTATTATAATTAAGTTATCTATGATTATACTTACTGTCTAAATGTTTGAACTTTACTGTACCCATAATACTGGGTCCATAATGCTACCTACTTATAAGTTTACCATCTAATTTATATTATTGAATGGCAAATAGAGGATACGAATAAATAACTCCACAATGAATACCAGAATCCAGATCTACGATTTTGTCGAACCTGGATGAAAACTCGATAGGGTCGTCTCTTTGAAATAAATTAGGTATTAAAAAATCACAAAAATAATGGTGAGCATTTTTCCTGAATGGAACAATAAGTAACCGTTAATAAATTAAAAAAAAATGTATTATTTATCTTCTACAACCTAAAAAAATTATTATCTGTATGCCTCCAATATTTCACACCTATAAATCTGTCTGTATAAACTCACCAATCTCTGATCCAACATTAGCGTGCAGAACAGACACGAGCGCGGCGTGCTCCGCCACCATCCGGTCGGGCGTGCTCGCCGCCGACACGGTCGCGTCCAGCCACAGCTGCGTCAGCGCAGTGTTGACGGAATTCCTGCTGTTCACCTGGTACAGGTTCTCTATTGAAGTGCAGGCCCAGTGCAGATTAGTACCGGCCAATTTGTTGAGGATACCTGGGGAATTTGTGAAGGAATAATGTTAAATTGTGTGGCTAATGAATAAACTGTGTATGGATTTTTTTAACTTATTTATGTATTTGTTTTACTTATTAAAATATTAACATTATTATTTTGAAAAATCTTTATATTAAGGTAGAAGCTCCACGCTAGCCCCCGATATTCAAATTTTCATACGTTTTTTGCAATTTGCCGGTATATGTCAGGCTGTACATTGAACAAAATATGATTCGCGCCTGTAATAGGTATTTCGTTACAGAATTATAATCATTAATATCATCAATACAACCCTCACATCGCATACAATTGGATTGAATGACTTTCATGATATAGACAATCAATACAGTAATTTGAATTTCGCGGGCTAGCGTGGAGCTTCCACCTTAAGTAGAACGAAAAAAAGGACATAACCACATAATGCAGTTTCGTCTTGAGTTTTGTTGTAGGTCCTTTCAAGATATTTAACTATAACAATTTTTTAGAGTGGCAATACTTTGATTACGTCACATGCACTCTCCATGAGGGCAAAGCCAACTTTTGTTTAATTATTATATTTAAAAAATTATAATTAATTGTATACATTATTAAATGTATAACATTAAATGAATGTTAATACTTGGTGGTACATACTTTTGATTTGACGTTTTAATTGCTCTAGCTGTTTGTCTGTACTTGAATCTTTATTTCTGAGGTGTGGTGGAATGTAGACACCTTTTTCTTCCTGTAATATTAAATTATATTTTAAAGGTAAATTAATCAATTGGTGTTGGATTTCAGTTGCTAAAACTGTTCATACAAGAACACTTAATTACATTACTCACGCCTTTTTCAATAGTTATCTCACATATCTCATTTCTATGCCCAGTAAATAGATTTTTGCAGGCATCTAAAATATATTCTTACGTGTAAAATCGAAGAAGAGTTATTGGTATACCCTGATAAAACATAAACTAACCACTATTAGCAAAAACATTGTTGTAATTGTTTGCTCCATGTAGGAGTCGAGAACACTTAAATGAACATTTAAATGCCCAGACCCTATACACTAAATAAAACATACCTCTTTTTTGTGTTTAGTGCTGTTTTGAGAGAAGAAGACACACTCACCTTAATAATATTTCCTTCCTTGTCCCTCTTTCTTCCATAAATATCTTCCCAGACATCAGGTTTCTCTTTCTTTTCTACAACATTACTTTCATCACCGTCTAGTGCTTCGTTATCATCATCATCATCACCAGACAGATGAGAGACTTCATCATCACTAAAAACCTTGCTTAAATCATCTTCAGATATGATAATCTCTTTCTTTGTTTTTGGTTCTGGCTGTTTGTCTACATTGTTTTTATTAAAATCTTTTTTATTTGTTTTCTGTTTGGCTTTTTGACTTTTTGTAGGTTTTTCTGCAAGAGTATAGTTATTGTTAATTTACATTAGAAATAAATAGTAGTCATTATTATTAACATAAATATAATTTTTTGCTAAGATTTAGGTGCAGATAGTTGCATTTTTATTTTACTAAGGGAAAATTCTATTTGTTTTATTGAAGGATCTTATTGTTTGTATCTGATATCCTATAAGCTGAAGTTGTTGTCAATAAGCTACATTATGAAAATTATATAATGTTAATAAAAAGATTTGAGTGCATGCAGATTTTTCCTGGAAGTGATTGTCACACATTATTCTACATTATATTACATGGGAATTAACGCGAATTTACCTTTATTCTGATTTGATGTTACTGTTTCATTTGCATTTACAATTATTGATCTTTAACCAAAATATGATAATGTCAGTTTATGTTAGAAAGTAAAAAAGATTTACCTTCTGGTGCATCACATGAAACATCATCACTGTAGTCACTATTTTCACTACTATATCCATCTCCCTCACTCACATTGCTATCTTCGTCACTTAAATTATCAACTTCATCGTCTTCATCAGCGCTTCTGCTAAATTCTCTATCTAATTCGTCATCCTCACTAATTTCTTCATCATCAACATCTTCACTTATTTCATCTTCAGATAAATCTTCACCAGGGTGAACTTTTTTAGCTGATACCTCTTTGCTTTTATGATCTTTTTCCTTTTTGTCTTTGATTTTCTTGCCAGTTACTGCTGCCAGATCCTGTTCAAAGTCAGAGTCACCTTCAACTTCAGCCAAATGCTTCTCGGCAGCTACTATTTGTTCTGTTGTAGACTTATCACATATTTCTAGTAGATCTGTTTTGAAGTTAAGAGTCAAATTAAATCAAAAGGTTTTTATTTAATATGAACTTTTTCAAGCATTAATATAACATTAAAACTCTAGTTGCACGGTTCCAAGAAGTTGATCTCATGAAGAAGAACCGGCTAGAAACTTCTTAGACACTCTTTTAAAAAGAAGGTATTGTAGTATGTTATTTTGGTAATAAGTATGTGTGATCAATGTAAAAAATGTCTTGAGATGTCAAAAGTCAAAGATAATAAAAAAAAAGGAAAAAGGTAATAGTAAATTTACAATTAAATTATAACAATTGATTGGGGGTGTGAAATACGCCATAATAATATACTACAAGCTATGTCTTTAAAAAGACAATGTTTTTGAGACAATTTTTATTCAATCAATCAAAAGTATAATTTGTTCAAATAAAATGATGCAGAATATTTTACTAGAGCATTCTAGTATCTAAGAAATAAAGCAAAATGGAGTCTGTAAATGTTGGAAACACAAACATGTGTCTGTAAAATTCAACATAATCAAGCATAATATATAGGAATCCAATGTCTTGGCTGATCAGGCAAGACTAGAGCCAAATAAATTCAGTGTACATTAAAAAAAGTTATTTCAAACATAGTTTTTAAGAAAGGAAGAAAAACTTGAAACTATTTGGCCTTTAGCCCTTTAGGTAATAATTTAGTTTAATTTTGTAAATAAATAAGGCTTTATTTTGCTGGTGGACTACCAATAGTCACTTGATGTGACAGCCCAAAGCTAAATAAAGTTGATTATAAAAAAATTAGGCTGTCAAAGTACTAATTAGTGATATGCTACTAATGATTTCAAAGGATACAGTCAAGTCCATCTTCAGAGAAGAAATTATTTTTGTTCTTAGTTTTGTTCAGCCCAAGTTGCTTCTCCAGTTTTTTAATAATTTTGTCTTCATCTTCATTTGCTTCTAGTAACATCTTCTTTCTCTGTTCCTCCATTTGATTTTTAAGCTTATTTGCTACATTCTTTTCTTTTAGCCGTTCTTTGTTAAGGATATCTAAGGGTGTTTCTATTTTTGCTTTCTTTTTCTGTAATATCAATAATACATTCATATTATTAATTATTATAATTGGGGGAGAATATTTGACCCTATTATGTCTAATAAAACAAGAGTTTCGAAACTTTGTTTATTAATACGTGTTAAGCACTAGGTAGTGCGTAATAATGACAATCACACATTTTTATGACAAAAGTAAGGTACTCCTAAATATATTATTGTACAATAAGATATGAGTGTACCCTCAATATTTAGACATAACATACCTTTCCCCCAAGTATGCATAAACATATAATAAAAAATAACCATATTTATGTTAAGTAAATAATAATTAAAACTAATTAAAAATACATACACTTTAAGCAATGTAATTATTTTCCTTGGGCCTAGCATACGGTGACTTCGGATAAACACATACTTTATTTTTAAGTTTACCCCCTGAATAACTAGCCTCTGCCTCCTTAGGTATTCCTAACATTTCTGCCCATTGTTCGGAACTAGGTATTTCAATTATTTCTTGATCTTCTTGGCTTGAAGGAATATCTTCAGATTGGTCTTGTTGTGTTTCTATAACTGTTGTTTCCTCAACTTCGTTTTCTATATTATTCCTTCCTTCCCCTGTCCTCAAGTCTGTTGACTTCTTTTTGATTAACTGGTCGATATGTCTGTTGACTACATATCCTTCATTTGCAATGACTTGATAGTTAGATGGACCTTCCCTACTTGTAATTGTGCCTGGTAGCCAACGTGGACCTCGTCCATAATTTCTATACATTACGCTTTGACCCACCTCTGTATCTCTATGTTTCTTAGCAGCGTTGTTTGTGATTTGTTGTTCCAATTTATTGTGTTCCCTATTCATTGGATGTATTGTGTCCAGTAGCGTTCGTAAGCGTCTATTCATTAGGAGTTCAGATGGACTTTTGCCTGTACCTGAACATGGTGTCACACGTAATCCTAACAACATATTAGGAATTTTAACATCCCATGATATTTCATCCATTTTTCGCAGTTTGTCTTTAACAGTTTGTACCATTCGCTCGGCCAAACCATTTGTAGCAGGATGATATGGTGCTGTAGTGATATGCTTAATTTTGTTAGAATTTAAGAATTGTTTCATTTCAGTTGAAACAAAAGCAGTGCCATTATCAGAGACCAGCGTCTCACATAGTCCGTGTGTAGCAAATAATTGTCTCAAGTGTCGAATAACAGTTTCCGTAGTCATATTGTTTACAATGAAGACTTCTGGCCATCTGGAGTAAGCGTCAACAATAATTAAAAATGTTTTGTTCTGGTATGGTCCTGCAAAGTCAATGTTTATTCTAGACCACTGTCTAGTAGGAACCACCCATTCATAAGTGGTCTTTGGAGGCATGTGCCGATTTTCTAGACACTTAGTACAATTACTCACTAAAGACTCAATATCATCATTTAACTGAGGCCACCACACGTAGCTTCTGGCCAAGGCTTTAGTTTGTACAATGCCACTATGCGCTTTGTGTAATGCGCGCAAAACATCTTGACGTAAAAGCGGCGGTACCACCACTCGACAACCTAGCAAGATACAGCCGTTATAAGAAGAAAGCTCGCCTCGATGTAACCAATATGGCCGTAGCTCTGCTTCCGTTACTTTGTTAGGCCATCCACTCAGAATAAAATGCATAACTCTTGTTAAGGTCTTATCTCTTATAGTGTGTAGCTCTATTTGTTGGACTTCAATAGGGAAATCTTCAGGTGTTTCAGCCATCAATAAAATATCACTAAGTTGTTGTTCGGGCTGCTCTGGCACCGGCTGTGGCCAGCGACTAAGACCATCTGCATTTCCTATTTGCTGCCCCGGCCTGTATATTATGTTGTAACTGTGTGAAGTTAATACTATAGCGATCCTTGTTAACCTTGGTGATAAAATGTTAGGTATAGGCTTTCTTGGATCAAAAATACTGATCAGTGGTTTATGATCCGTGACAATAGTGAAAGATCTTCCCATGAGGTAGTTATGAAATTTTTGTATTCCAAACATAATGGCTGTCGCTTCTTTATCTAATTGTGAGTATTTCCTTTCATGTGAATGTAATGTTCTTGATCCCATAGCAACAGGTCGCTCTTGACCGTCTTCCATAACATGAGATAATACGGCGCCTGCACCGTATTCTGAACTGTCGCACGTCAATATTAAGGGTTTATCTAAATCATAATGTACTAGCGTGGTGTCTGAAGATAATATTCTTTTCGCAATGTTGAAACTTTTTTGTTCTCGTTCTGTCCATTGCCATTCGTGAGATTTATCTAGTAACCTATGTAGGGGCTCTAGTATGGTTGCCTTCTGAGGTATGAACCTCTCGTAAAAATTATATAGACCTAAAAAGGCTTGGAGCTCTTGTACATTCTTTGGCTCAGGTGATTTCATTATAGACTCCACTTTGCTAGGAGCGGGATGAATGCCGTCAGCGTCAATAACAAAACCCAGAAACTCTACACGTTCCTTAGCAAATTTACATTTACTCGCATTAAGTCGCAGTCCCGCCTTCTGTATACGATCTAATACCATATCTAGTCGTGTATTCATGTCTGACAATGTACGACCGCTGACAATGATGTCATCTATGAGGACTGCAACACCTGGAATACCTGCCAGTAATGCCGTCATTAACCGTTGGAAAATTCCTGGACATGCTTTAACACCAAATGCTAATCTATGAACAGTGTAAAGACCTTTGCATGTATTTAAAGTCAGAAGTTTTGCTGTATCATCATCTACGACCACCTGTGTATATGCGCGCTCTAAATCTAATGTTGTGAAATACTTGCCTCCAGCAATAATCGCAAACACTTCATTGGCAGTAGGCATAGGGTATGTGTCGGACTCCGTAGCCAGATTAACTGTGCTGCGATAATCTCCACATAAACGAATCTCTCCCGTTTTTTTTACAATTGGTACGACAGGTGTCGCCCACTGTGAAAAAGATACAGGGCGAAGAACTTCCTCTGCCACCAAGCGATCAATTTCTTTCTCAACTCTATGTTTAATAGCAAAGGAACTGGGCGCGCTTTTAAAAATCTAGGAGTGGCATTAGGCTTTAAATGTATCGTAACGGGGTCACCACGGTAAGTACCTAAACCCTCTTTAAAAACTTCACCGTGTTTCCACAGCATTTCGTTAGTCGTCGAAATAATATTATCAGACACAGAATTAATACACACACTAATTTTAAGAGTTGGAAACCAATCTCGACCTATTAAATTCGGGCCAGTACCTCTAGCTACAATAACAGGTAAAACACACTTAATGTCATTAAATTGTACGTGCACCGTCGCCTGGCCGAGTACACAGACACGAGTCGCTGTCCAGGTACGTAGATTGCTAGGTGCGACTCGCAGGGCGGTGTGTGAGCGTGACGCACGTAACCTTCTCCATGAGCGTTCGTTCACGAGCGAGAAGCCAGCACCGGAGTCCACCTGCATTGTCATTGGTACGCCATCCAAATAGACGGTAACATCATAAGCTGGAACCCGAAGACTATCACTCCTGACACTATATATACCGTTTAATTGCGTGTCTGATTCTTCATAAGTACAGTTAACTTTGTTCATAGTTTTTTTCTTCTTAATACAGACTTTTTCTAGATGACCTATCTTTTTACAGTACCGACATGTAGATTTAGCAAAACGACAATCTCCACCATGGCGATCCCCGCAACGGTAACAGAATCGAATGTTTGCTTGAGTTTGTACTGCATTGATGTCCATGGGCTCGAATGTAGACATAGATGTCGTTGCAATGTTAGACGTTGTCGCTTCGGACGCGCCCGTGATGCTCCCAGTATATGTGTTAGAGCATTGTATCATGCGGATGTCTCTTCCTGCACTTTCTGCTGTTAACATAGCTTGAACAACCTGTTCATAGCTTAAGTTATCCTTTTTTAATAGGTCAAACTGTAATTTATGATCGTTCATACCACATACAAGTCTATCACGTAACATACGTTCCAAACATGGAAAATTGCAATCGGCACTTAATTTCCTGAGCTGAGCTATGTAGTCTGCAGCTGATTCACCTTTATTCTGATCGCGTTTATAGAATTTATACGACATCGATATCTCATTAGGTTTTGGGCTGTAATGTTTGGTTAGAATCGTCACTAGGTCACTAAAAGAAACATCACTGGATTTTTTTGGTGTAATTAACGCTAAAAGGGTGTCAAACACTTGCGGTCCACATATTGTATAAAAGTTTGCCCTTTTAGCTGCGTCCAACACAATACCGTATGCTTCAAAACAGTATTTTAGTCTATCAATGTAATTGTCCCATTTGTCCGTTTTGGGATCGAATTCTTTAAACTTCACTGCAATACTTTCCATTTTTATCACTTTTAGTCCTCGTCGCCACTATTATGTCTAATAAAACAAGAGTTTCGAAACTTTGTTTATTAATACGTGTTAAGCACTAGGTAGTGCGTAATAATGACAATCACACATTTTTATGACAAAAGTAAGGTACTCCTAAATATATTATTGTACAATAAGATATGAGTGTACCCTCAATATTTAGACATAACAGACCCTTTACAATCTAATCAGCAACCCATTATTGTCCCACTGCTGGGCACGGGTCTCCTATCATATGAGAGGGATTAGGCTATAGTCCACCATGCTAGCCTACTGCGGGTTGACGAACTTCACATGTCATCGAGAAGATCTCTCAAGCATGCAGGTTTCCTCACAATGTTTTCCTTCACCATTTGAGCATATGATAAATACGCACATAACTTTCGAAAGTTATTGGTACGTGCCTTGGGTTTGAACTCGAGACTTTTGACATTTCAGTCGAAAGGTCACACGACTAGGCCACCACAGCTTATAGTACAGGTCAATCTAATAGTAAAGGTGTACAATTATTGTATATGACCAAAGGCTTTAAAATTGTTGTAGAGTTAGAAATTAGTGTACAAAATGTATTCAATAAATAAATTATATTCTTCTTAAAAATAATATTCTTGACGTATACAGGCTCTAATCTTGCTTTAATCATAAATATAGACAGATAAGTATACCAAGGCGGTTGTTCTGACATCTTTATCCCAGATCAGTGGGTAATTTAGGTTTATATAAATTCATAACTTGAGACCCTAGAAATTTAGATGGCTAAGCCATTAAATGCGTCAATCCGGACGACGCTAGTTTATTTAAATGCGTAAAATAAGCGCTTAGAGGTAGAACTGCGGAAAACAGGCCGCAATAATTGTTTGAATCCAACTATAGATACATTTTTCTTTAATTACCTTCACCTCCACGTTAGGTTCTGGAGATTCAGCTGGTCTCTTAACGAACCTTCCTGCTGTATACACTGGCTGCTGCTTATCCACATTCTTTCTATCTTTCTTTAAATAATGCTCCTGACGATGCGCCTTCTTCTCCTGACGTTTTTGTTTGCGTAACGCTTTCCGCGTATTTTCGAATTTGGGTCGCGGAGCAGGTTTAGTTTTTTTCATGTTTTGTTTAGCTTGAATTTCAAATATATTGTGATTTTAATTTATCAACACTCCAAAATAAACATGTTTTTTTGAGGTTAGAATGTGAATGTCATTGTCAAAGTTCAAAACTTCAACCTGTCAATTTGTCAAATATACTAATTTTTAGCGCAACGGAACAAATTCCAGTCTTCCGTAATATACATAGATACATCCATACTTATCACACAAACATTTGTCCCTACCGGGATTCGAACCCGGGACCCATAGCACAGCTGGCAGTGTTAACTACCGCTGGACTAATTGATGGATGATGAATGATTTTTTCTAAGTTTGAGTAAATATGTTCGGAGACGGGTTACATCTTAGACTTTATTGTCAGCGTCACTTACCAAATTCCGTATAATAATTTCTTACACTGGAACCAATATCTTTAGGCCCGTAACGTTAGATCTAAAAATAAGAATAAAATAAACACATTCCCATGACTTTTATATCTTTTCATTTTTACAGTGTTTTGACCCTTGGAATTTGTATTAATTACAGTGCACAAAGATAACAGCCGAATATGTAAGGGTAATCATTTTTTATTTTTGGTATTTGTACAAAATGGTAAAATCCATCGGGAAATTCAGAAATTTGGCTCATTGCGACCGGTGGGAAATATATGCTGCAGAATTTGCTACTCATTATCTATGGTACAAATTAAAGGCTCTAAAGACGGGTATTCAATTCAAAGCCATTAGAAAATTTTAAAAAAACATGTGAATTCACACAGGCATGACGGACGGCAGTAACATATTAATTACGAAAGAATTTTAATATAAAAATAACAAAAAATTGTAGAGCACAAGAGTTTTAACAGCTGCTCGTAACTTTATTTGTGATAAGTCGTTTAATTCCCTTACGGCATGATGGTGGAAGGGCCAGCGTTTACGCGGAACGATGTGTTCCAAATAGCTATACGCGTTGCTTTTGTGTCTGCGGTAACTTATTTTTCAATCAAATGGCTCGTCAACCAGATAGATCCAACATCCAAGAGTCGGAAGAAGGCGGAGGAGCGGGCTCGTGAACAGTTACGCAAGTAAGTATCGATCGATTGTTTTACGTCATGACAGTATATTTATCAAATATTTGCTATTAGAACATGCTAGGAACGAATAATGCATCACTTCTTAACCTATTAGTCTTTAACCTTCTCATTGCAACTTTTTTCTGTACTCTAGGTGATGGCTAACCTATATCTTATATTCATTGTTTTTTTCTCATCTTATAATGTCAGTTTCCAACATCCTCAGATTCTGTTAACTCATCTCTATTTTTACTGTTAATCTTTTTGGAAATCATATTTATTACCACTTGCCACTGAGATTTTTCAAACAAACACCTTCTATTTATTTACAAAAAACTGTTACTTCTAAAATTATATTCTAGAAATAACCTAGAATCTTATTGAATTTTGTGAGTTAATTATCAGTTTTTGCCTGTGAATTTGCCTGCATGGCCAGTAATTCCATAAAAAGTTACTAGAGATCTGTGGAATTACATTTATTATTTAATTAATTCATTTTAATATTTATAATTACCATTAGATTTTGTGCTCCTTAAAATAACGGGAATTTGTTGAGTGTTCTGTTAATTTAATAAACCTTTAGAAAGTGCTGGCATATTATATTATATATTATACTATGGCCAGAGTTATGTTTGCAAATTGGTACGAAAATGAAAAGATTTTATAGTATTGAACAAAATCATTACTAGGCCTGTTATTAATATCATAATGTCCCTGTTGGAACCACCTGTCACTGAAGTAATTACAATAATTATAAGTAAAATAAGCATCTCTTGAAGACCTTTCAAAAAAACTTTGTGGCTTATAATATTCAGGGCTTGAAATCATCATGATTATATACCTAGTGTATTGCTTGAAAATTATTCTTGAACCAGAGATAACTTAAATATGTGCAGGTTTAGAAAAACCTATTTAAGTTGTATATTATACAAAATTTTGCCGTCCAAGTATTCTTTTATTATTATTTTGATGAGAGAACATGTATTTCGACATTCTTTGTATTTGTGAAAATAAACGAAGTTGTGGGGACTTCACATTATAGATGTGAAGTGGCAAACATCATAGTAGTTATATTAAAAGTTAAGTGTTAATTACATTGAAGCACTCATGTCTGTTGATAATCTCATGTTCATACTCTATATGTGGCTGTTTTTCTTAACTTATATGTGGCTTTAACTTCACCAGTTAAATGCAGATAATGCATACATTATACTTGAACGAATTTTTGATACAGATCAGAAAAGCTCTTACTAGGTTATAGAAACATATCTTAAATAAATTATCTGTGCCCCTAGTTAAAAATGAGTGTATGTCCGAAAACAAAAAAAAAACATTTTAATTGTAATATAAATGTGCTTTGGTGGGTAGCAAACTAAATTATTGCAAATTGTGGGATATGATTCTTATATGTAAATATATACTATGTTCTATAAATTTTAAATATTATATGTGAAAACCTACTATGCTCTATATTTATTACATTAATATATTGTATTTCTTCTTTTTCTATACACTTCTCTATTCTTAAAGACAGATTAAAGGAAGCTTAAAAGTAATTGGAAACATAGCACATTTGACTTTCTTTATTTTTAGAAACAAATGAAATCAGTTATGATCAGTGGACAGAGATTTTTGGTCTGAACTAATTGTGTGTACCTTTTTACTAGGGGCACATATGTACGTTAGTATATGATTTAAAGAAAAAATCTGTAAAAAGAACTGAATAATGCATATCTGCATTTAAAATTTTAATAATAATATATTAAGTTTAGTCATTGCATGTGTGTGCCGTCCACATATCTGTGTTTACATAAAGCAGCCACTGTATAGACCATGCATGTGTTAAGGATGTCTTGCAGAGCGGGGCTCGGCAACAAGCACTCCATCGCGCTGGACAAGCTCACTGACCATGAGATGATCATCGCGTCCCAGCTGGTTGTGCCTGATGAAATCAGTGTAAGTATATTTAACTCATTCTTATTATATTTGGAACCAGTGAATCGTGAAACAGATTCGTGCAATGTAGGTTTGGTAGACTTCACCATAAAGAGAAAAGATTTATATTTAATATAAATATATATCTTCAACTACTGCTAAAAAAACTTTGTTGCCAATATTCAAGATTTTCTGCATTGCATTTTTAAATTCTATAGGGTCTAGAACCCTATAGAATTTAAAAAACGTAGATAAATCCTTTACAGCATCCAAGGTTGCGGGCAGTTCATTTGTTGGCCCCTCCATGTATTTTGCATGTAAATTGTGTTAGTAAAAAAGATAAATCCTTGGACTTCTGCCATACCAAATTTATTACATTAACATTGTACATTAAAAGCAAATAGAAAATTGTTTATAAAACATAATGTACAATTGATAGATCATTATGAATGAATGGCTCATTGTTTAAACGTTTGATGCAGTGTTTTGAATTTGAAGAGATTGTTTTGTGAATCACAATTTAAATTATATATATAATAATATGACATCAAATGATAGAAATAATGATAGAAAAATATCATATCGTCTGGCAACGGAGTCGGCTGGAGTTGGCAGTTGCAGTTCTAGTTACTTAACTTTAGTAGTTATAGCCTACGGTTGTTTGCATTGGCAGAGGAGTTGCTCGGGTGTTGCCGTTCCGTTAAATAACCATAGTTCGGCTTAGGTTACTTAAGATAGGGTAATTACTACACTGCCAGTAAATGGAATAATGAACGGCAACCTTACTCACTCGCAGAAACAAGTAATGTTATTTCACTGTGGTATTATGTAACGCGGAGGTACTTCCCCAGCCGGGCAGCTCAATTTGAGTGAGTAATCACGCAATGCCCTACCTCCCAATACTCTCACCTATTTACTGTCCCATAGCTTAGAGGCAGTCCACCACATTGACCTAGCGCGGGACGGCATTCAATGTGAATGAAAAAAAACTGATGCTTAACTGTGGCCAAGATCACCCAATAAATTCATTCACTTATAATATTAAGTTTCTTTAAACAATCGTAACTTAAGTGGTAACTTTAGGTAAACTGGAAAGACATAGCCGGGTTGGACCATCTAATCCAAGAGCTTCGGGAGACGGTAATCCTGCCTATTCAAAAGCGCGAGCTGTTCGCTGACAGCAGGCTGACGCAGCCGCCCAAAGGTGTACTGCTGCATGGACCGCCAGGTACGTACACATACCGACACCTCTAGATGTGTGACTTATGTTTGGACCTTCCTTCAAAGCCGGAGGTGTATTTTGTGTCGACAGATTTGAGACAGAGAGAAATTTGTTATTAATTGAGCATGAGCATTTGTATCCGAGTCATGGATGGTTTAATATGTATAATATGTATGGATTTACAAAAAAAACAGTATCTATGTAGTATATCAACCTTCTAGTATCTGAAGCACAAGCCTCGCTGCTCACCACGGTTTAGATGGCGGTGTGCCATAATATCCGGAAATATAAAAAAAAATTAAAACGGATTTGAGACAATACCAATTTACGACACAATACAACGAATTATTAATTTTACAAACAATATCAAAAACCTGTAAATGATGATACGGTTTGCGTTCAGTTTGATAATTTGAATAATTTTTCTTTTCAAGGTTGCGGCAAGACCCTCATAGCTAAAGCGACAGCAAAGGAAGCCAACATGAGCTTCATCAACCTGGATGTATCTCTGCTGACGGACAAGTGGTACGGGGAGACGCAGAAACTGGCTGCTGCGGTGTTCAGCCTCGCTGTCAAGTTGCAGCCCTGCATCGTGTTCATAGGTACATAATATAAAGTAATCATTTGTGATATCGAGGTTTTGTTTGCTCATAAACCAGGCGCTATCTACATGTTATCTATAAGCTGTGGTAAACTCATGATTTGACCAAGAACTTCAGATTTCAATTTCTTTTTGGAAATTTAAAAAGTGCTCAAAACTTCTTACGGTCATAACTTCCGTAATTCTGTACAGAACTGCGTGAAATAAAGGCTAATAATTATAACCTACGTAATCTACTAAACTTTGCTCTTACGTACGTTTTAGTGCAATATTCCCATGTGTTAGTAACCCTAATTATATCGACGGCATGTGAAGGCTGCCAATACGCACTAAGCCTACGTTTTTGGATTATAACCCCTCTTAACCTCAGAGTGGGCGCGTGCCCAGCAGTGGGACAATTAACGGGCTGATAATTAACAAGTTTGTATCGGTTTCCAGACGAGATCGAGTCGTTCCTGCGCACGCGCACGCAACACGACCACGAAGCGACCGCCATGATGAAAACGCAGTTCATGTCTCTGTGGGACGGACTCATCACTGAGCCCACCTGCACCGTCATCATTATGGGTATGTTAACGTCTTAGCGTTAATGAATTATTACTTACATACACCCACGCCTTTTTCCCATGAGGGTAGGCAGAAACTATAGAATGCCATGTGCTCCGATCCCTGCATACCACTTTTGCCTCGTCCACATACATCTTGTCATGCATGCGCGCCGGTTACGAGTACTGCGCACCTGACTTATTAGAACTACGAACAAAAAACGTAGTTATTATGAAAAGTTTGACCTAATATTTTGATATAATACTAAATATGTATACCCGGAAACATAATACTATGCTATCTAGTTCAGAGCTGAGGAATAAGGCTTGTGTTACGGATACTAGATGGAAACCCCATGACTCAGGTCTATGCTCATCACACAAACATTTGTAATCAGTCTAATTATATTTAATACTCAAAACTTCTGGCTATATCTATTCCAGGTGCCACGAACCGTCCTCAAGACCTGGACAAGGCGATCCAGCGGCGGATGCCGGCCACGTTCCACGTGCCCATGCCCAGCGACACGCAGCGCGAGAGGATCCTGCAGCTCATACTGCGCTCCGAGCCCGTAGCACCAGACGTATGTTCTACCACACTTACATCAACACAACATGCAATGCAATCATGTGTCTGTGACTGAAATGTACTGGCCTAATTACTACTAAATAGTCTATCGTTATTGGTAACCTGTTCCATCCCGTGGTAGCCTAGTGGGCTGTGAAGTCAAAGGTGCCATATTCGATATCAGGGCATGCACCACTGACTTTACAAAGTTATTGCTTAAATGGTAATTTTTCGATGGCGTGTGAAGTCTGCCAACACGTACCAGGCTAGCGTTGTTGTCTATAGGCCATTCAAATAAGGGGTGCCCAGCAGTGATGCAGTAATGGATTGATAATGATGAATGAATGAACCTGTCCTAGAGAGGAAACTCGTTGGAGTACGATTTTTCTTCGAATGCAGGTTCTGTTAGACAGAAGTTTTTCTATTATTTTAGAGTAGTATGTGTAAATAAATTTTATTATCGTAAACAGATCGACTTCAAGCGCCTAGCGATGTCGACGGAAGGCTTCTCCGGGTCGGATCTGCACGAGCTGTGCCGTCAGGCGGCCGTGTACCGAGTGCGCGACCTCGCCAGGGACGAGATGGCGAAGGAAAGTAACGAGGTAACACATTACACTATTTAGGCGATCCACACACCGCCCCGCGTCATGCAGCGTGGCGCGGGAGTGCGCGATCTTACGTTGTTCGCAAGTACCTCCGTTTAAATATTCCTGGACATTATGGCACACAGCGCCATCTAGTTCCGTGCTAAGCAACGAGGCTTGTGTTACGGATACTAGTCGGTTGATATACTACATATATACTTTTTTTTTGTAAATACATACATATTATACATAGATACATCCATGACTCGGATACAAATGTTCATGCTCATCACACAAACATTTGACCCTACCGGGATTCGAACCCGGGACCCATAGCACAGAAAGCAGTGTTAACTACCGCTGGACTAACTGGGTCGTTTGTATAGAAAACACGCGTAGTACAACACACCAAAAACGCATTCACGCGCGGGGTTGCAGATCGCGCGCCTACATGCGGAGTAACACGCATCCAACTCGCAAAGTATGGTACACCGGATCCACAGTATTGTGCGTGGTTTTGACAGCGCCAGACGTACTATTTCGAAACGGATCTCGATGTCGCTCATTCAATATTCGAAATCGCACGTCGTGAAGCAATTTGGAATAATTGTGAACAATTCCTCGATCTTGTTCGTAAAAAAAGATGTACCCAATATCTTGTATAGACTCGATTTTTAATTTGATTATACAAAAATAAGCAGATAATATAACTCAGCATCCTGAATGAGTGCAATACTCTCAATGTAATGGAGAAATCTGCACGATGATGCAGATCTGCACTCCTGCACCCGCATGCGTGGCTCCGGGTTCGGTTTCTGGGGATTCTCCGAGAACGGAATTTTAATATAAAAAACGTATTTGTGCTCAAATAATGGTAATAGCTCTCCGGCGAAATGTTGGGAGTGTTGTACTCCGAACATTTATAGTCTCAATAATATTCTAACTTTCCCTCTAAGGATATAGGTGTGATACATGTATATTGCTAATATGAGTATAACTTTGACCGACATCGTCAGGCTCACATATTGTAGACAAAGATGTTTGGACCTTAAAAGAGACTAATTCTCTGAATTTATTTCTGTATTTCTTCTCAGAGGTCGTCAGTAAAATAATCTTATACGTGACTTGTAAAAGTGTCTTTTAACCTCTTAAACCTGTAGAAGCTTCACAATTACCGCTTACGGGCTAACCTTCGACACTGGGGTCGAGACTCGAGAGACGCAGACTCGGCTGCGCTGCATTAATCCACAATAGCTTTTCTAGCTATCTTATTGCTTCATTCAACCAGATAGGGATTTAGAACAGCTCCCCCTCTGACCACTGTCCTACTGTGTAGAAACGGACATCCTTTTTTTTTTAAATAGACCTATTTACAGAAATAAATATCATTTCACATACTTGTTTTCCCCAGACTAAAGTAACACAGAAATCAGGAACGGATTCAGACGAGGAGTACGTGGATGCTGTGCGGCCTATCACGATGGAGGACCTGCGCCTGTCGCTGAGCAAGCTGAAGGAAGCCAAGATCCAGTGCGGCACCCTCGCGCCCTCTATGCGGATAGAACTCGACTAGTTGGTACACGAGTCTAGCGATCTCTGGGATCATTGTAGTTCATATCACATCATTTGAATCTTGTCTGAACGTGTTTTTATATGGCTTATTTAGCGATGGCAATGACAATTAATTTTTGGGTTTAAATACTTATTTAATGGGTTGAGGTGATCATACTAATACATAGATAATGATCTTTATCATAAGTTACGCCCAATTTTTGCCAAAGTCAACTAAGTGATAGTTACTAACAACCAACTAAAATAACCTCTCTTTTGTCTTACTGAAGATTAATTAAAATATTTATTAGTAGGATGTACTAATAAATATTTTAATGAATTTTCGAGACTTCTATGCTATTAGTTCTTCACTTCTTCACTTCAGCTACAGGTACAACTATGTCTACCCTTTTGTATTACGTATTGCAGGCATGAGGTATCAAGAAATAATAAAAATTGCCATCGCTAAATAGGATTCACTATGAAGCATTTTAATTACCTTGAACTTGTAATAGTTCAAATTAATTGAAAAGTTGGTCGTAAATATGCTGGTATTGGTACTTAATGCGGTTCTTGTTGATGGGTCACCATTACCAATTAAATAATATGTTCATTTTTACTATATATTGGAGACAACGGATATCAACATTATTATGTCTTAACAAAGTCACGTAGATGTCTCTGTGACGTCAAGAATAATCGCCCATCTATGTTTAAACCGCGGAAGACGCAATCTCAGATAATAACTTCAAAGAGAGATCGATCTGTTAAGATGTAACTGGCATTAACCTAAAGAACAGACCAAAAACGGCTTTTAGATAAGAATCAAAGAAATATTTAATCAAACGTACCAAACGAACTTGCGTAGAAGCATAATATTTCGTACCTGATATTTCAAAATAAAGATATATTAGGTATTCATCTCTATAAATATTAATTTAGAATCTAAAATCGATTGACTCTAAGATCGCTAGACAACTTTAACACCATTAGTTTATATGTAGATGAGATCTGCCTAGGAATATGTTTGTGCCTAGGCTGATTCTAGTCTTATATAAGAGAGCTAATGCTGAGTTGCTAAATGGAGTGGACTGATAGAAAATACGAGGTGAAGTAAAAATATCGTCTAATATTTAGTGCGCTTACATTGCCGAGATAATTATGTCTCATTGTGATATAAAAACTTAATATAAAACAGTTCAATGTTTGTAACTGTAAATCTTCATACATATAATTATAATTACGTTTTAAAGTTGATAGTATATCCTCAAGATAATTCAGTAATAAGTATTTGTGATATATATGTAAAAGTAATTTATATATGATTGTTGATAAGTTACTAACGGGTCATTGATTTATAGCGGATAGGCCGTGTTTCAAGGAAAAAACTTGTAGGCTTTTTTTTTTTTGCTAACTATACATTTCAACATGCATTTGGCTACTAAATTTATATTGTACTTGCTGAATAATTGCCTTATATATATTAAATAGCATTATAATTATATCTATTCTTATTTGATTTATATAGTAAAGCTACCAGAGGCTTCCCATTTGGAAAACAGGTTGAAACAAATACATAAATATAATCGGGATAGTCAAATTTCCCTTCAATGAATCACCAGCAGTTCTACAACTGATCACTTAATTTTTCAGAGACTTGCAAGTTTGAAAGTCCAAGATTGAAGTCCTTTCAAATCGACTGAAACTATGGCAAGTTGCAATTAAATCCGTCTAGTAGATTATAAGTAATGACAGTATGTTGACTCAAACAAACAGTTAAATTGTTGTATATTTTTTTTATCGATTAGTAAATTTTCAGCAATATGTTGATAAAATAGAGTTGTTTGGAGACTTCATGCTTATTTTGGAATCTCAAATCTGAAGGTTACCATCATTATTATCAACTGAAAGATGTACTACTGAATGGTATACTCTGAAGCATCTACAGCATGCTCCTTTTTCGCGTCGTCCTTAAACCGTATTGTTGAAGGTCCTTAGAGGCTTTTTACCGGTACATGATCTTTAGCTCCAGCGGCCATCAGTTCTATAAGCAGTGTGATCGCTTCCACATTTACAGTATGTTCCATATTTACATTTACAGTGAGCATCGAATAGTCATTGTAGAACATTGATTATCGTAAACGTAGAACTTATTAAAATTGTGGTCAAAGCAGTAGATGGTCAAAATAATATAAAATTATGGCGTGTCTTATTAAATCATCAACAGCGGCGACGTATGAATTATGTACTATGTACAAGACCTCATCTCTTATCAATGTTTAAAACTTAATTAATTACCTCCATGTACTTACAACCCGTAAATAAATCTTCACTCTATTTAGTTACTGGCATGTAAATTGTATTTAAATTCCGTTACCATTGATGTTGTAAATTTTTATGTTGTATATATTCGGGTGTCCCTGTGACAGTTGAAAATCAACCCTATTTATTTGATATGAAGTTGATTTTGGACAAAACATTTATGTATTTGTTTTTAGACATAGATCTTATAATAGTTGCAACTTTTACTGACATATATAACACCTGGCAACCCGATTAGCACAGCGGTATTAAGGCTACCTTTCCTGTTAAAGGTCCAGTGTTTATGTTTGCGTGATGAGCATAAACATTTGTACCTGAGTCATCGATGTTACTTTATAAATCATCTTGTATTTGAAACATAAGCTTCGTTACTTAGCTCGGAACTAGATGGCGCCGTGTGTTTATAACATAAACCTAAATGTAATAGAAAATAATGCGATATGTATTTCACTGTTGCATTTGGTCGCAAATAAAATAATTTGTTAAAGAGAATAAATAGTTATTTTTGACAGGTATCACATATGTCGCCAAAACAAATACATAATTTATGTTTTGCTGTAGTATAGTGTAGTTTGTTAAAACCTTTACTGTGACCTATGGTGATTGGGGTGTGTTCGGAAACTGGTAAACGTGATGTGTATAGATTAATAAAAAAAAGCCTATTGTAAATGTACAGAATTGGGAACTATATATATTCGGGATAAAGTTGAGAATTGCTGAGCAGGTCTTAGCTTACCTAATAAATTTACTATTTTTTTTCGTCTATTGTTTTTAAAATAAATGTTTATTGTAAATTGATGAAATAGAGTTCCAAATTAGGTACATTTGAAAGGTGGCACGTTGTTAATTGTATAAATATGTTCTGTATGTGTGCGTTGGTGTTGTCTCTATCTTTCTGCGATAAGAGGGAAAGAGACAAAAGTGATTAAATATAAAATTAAAAGCTTGTTACTTAGATTCGTTGCTATTTGTGAACCAACAAAAAAATCCGTAGGCTAAGTTTATTTTGTCAAAATAATTCAAACGTATTCATACACAAAAAAAAAACACTACTAAATTAAAAAAAAAATATTTACCAATTTATCGAATAAAAATATTTATATTGGATGATAAGATTAATGTTTCCTAAAGGCGACACCTTGGTTAACGGATTAAAGAGAAAATACATTAAATTTTTAAAAGAGTTCTAATAAAATGTCGTATGGTATTACTATACGATATGATATGATGATTGCTGTTATTGCACACCTTCCAAAGATGTGCAGTGCAAAGGACTTGACGGATGCGCGAGAGTAAAGATGACGTAACACATTCAGATTATAGTAAGGAAAATATAACTTGATAAATGCTACAGCTGATGACTAACACTTTTACACAAAAAATAATGAACATTTCACCATCAGGACATTTTTCAGGGTGAGTCTGGCCCCTGACATGTTATGGCCAATGATGTTGTGTGATTTCCATCATAGAATTTCCAATCGATAATCCAACATCCTGGGGTTGGCTCTAGTTGGTTTGTCCTCACTCCAGATAGTCATGACCCAGCGTGACGGCCCAGCCGGCCTCCCCCCCCCTATATGCGCCTATACATTTCAGACGTCATAATATATATATATTATGATGTTGAAGGTGATGACTGTTGATGGTACTCGCCATATTGAATTTGATTCTCAGTTGAGGTGAAGGGTTTTTTAGAACATTAGGATCTTCGTACCTTTGAGTCTAAAATGTCTCTGTTGTCGGTAAATATCAAGTCTTATTTTACTAAAATTGAGTTGCAATATTTAACTTTAACGATAAAATCATTAATTTGAAGGTGGACAAATCTGTCAAATCACATATATTTTCGGTTTATAATACTTTAATGGAAATTAAATGTTTCAACTCAGTCGTAAGTATTGGAAATTTCAATATTGTGTCTCTATATATTTGTAAGAAGATATGAGAAACAGGACTCCCCTACGATCGAATTCTATGGAGGGTTATTAGCTCGCGTTAATTTGTTGAAAAGATCTCGAAGTGTTTGAAATTTGAAAATGAATTGTGTCTACTTCGCCGGCGAAGTCAGATAAAAATATGGCCGCTATAAAATCTCTATTAGATATTCCATTTCTTATATAGTTGGTTAAATTGACAGATTAAACTATAAATAATATTTATTGATCGTTGAAATGTAGATGTGCTTCTCGATTTTTTGTCGATGTCGATATAAAGGGCGGCTGGGAATATATAGGCTGTTCAGTTTTTAACACAAGATTGTGGAAAGCAGTGAGTAATGGCGACTTGTATTAAATCATCAATTGAGATAGATAAATAATTTTGTTAAATCTTATTTTAATTCTCATTAGTCGTGTTAATTTCTGGACACCCGTGTATATTTGGCTCGTTGTTTGTATTGAAAAAGGTCAGATGAAATTTGGTCATTATTCTTTAAACAGACAACGGTTACTGAATTGCTCTAACATATCGATATATCTGTCGGCATCGACTTTGAGTACTACGAAAGTATGAATGTATTATTACGTGTATTGTGAGGTTGGGGCAGCGGGGAACGATAGGAAACCTATATCATGGCACCTTTCCTTCCATGCCTTTTATAGATAGAAATTCGTGATTTTTTGTATTGAGTTTCTGTCAATAAGGTAATAAACAATCGAGAGATATAATGACTATTAACAGGTCTGCAGGACTAATGAAATACCATAGAACGTAAGCTACATGTGACTTTCGTTAAGACAGACTCCACGCAAACGATTGACACCCTTCTCGTCTCCTACTAAATATATGAAAAATGGTGTGACCTGTTCTTCGCCGGCCGCTGATGCTGCGGTCGGGTCACTTTCAAAGCCTCTTTGTCATGTAAAGGTGTCGCCCATTATCCCCGGTGTGCCCCGGTGTGCATTTTATTCGGCTTATCATAATAGTTTGTAGTTTTTGTATTGTGTTTAACAGGGTTAGTCTGGCTGTATCGATAAATTTTATTGATTTATCAAATGAGATATTTTATCGATATCGCTTTGAATAAAATGTTGTTAGAAAATCGTGATATTGTAACTAATACTAACAGATTAGAAAGAATGGTATACATATGTCTCTAAACCACATAATAATTATTGTACTTGTACCTAAAAAAGATAAATAAATATTTATTTCTGAGTAGTCCTATGAATTCCTATTTAATTCTCCGTCAAATTAGAAGAAATTCGAAACGATATGTTTCTGTGCAAATCTGTTAGTATTTATTTGCTAAAGTTGCAAAATTACGGTATTCATGTTTTTTAGATTTTGCACAAAAAGTATAGCAATAAAATCTGGTGATTTAACTAGTTTTAATGAAATGAACCGTGATTGATAATAAGTTATTTTTGATGATACAGAAGAAAGTCTCCTTATTATATTATTCTTATGTTATTTTGATCATACACTTTGTTTCATATTGTATATTATAACATATTTGTTGATGCGGTTTAACCGCTTTATGTTATTTAAAATTCAAAGTTAAAGACCGTAACGTGGATACAATTTCGACCCACGAGGAAAGCAACTCTGATCTAAAACAGATGGCGACACTTACGCTTGTCCCTAACACTGACCAATCACAATGTATAAAAGTGATATTGACAATTATGTTCAAAAGATTTCAGCCAATAGAATCTGTCGTTACAAGCGACAGTAGCGCCATTAGTTCCTCGGTTGCCAACCTCATTATATAGTTATGTTTTGTTTCAATGTGTGAATCAAATAACATTCTATTGGCGTCAACGTCATTTGGAGATTCCAAAAATGCATGCAACTGATTGCAGAAATTATAATTGCACATGTACTTGTTTTAATAAAACATTTTACGTCAATAAAATGTCAATGTCATTATATCGAAACTGGATACCATATTTTTGACACTAGTATTGTCATAAAAGCGATGGCGCTTGATTCGGTCATGAAAAGCAAAATGTTTTTAAATATATCTATGATTTTTTTGAAGTTTTTTTGCGCTTAACAGCTTGTTGTTTTTATTACCAAGGAAGAGTTAGTTACTTGAGCATTATTTATTGTGTAAATAAAAGCAATAAATTAAATAGAAAAATATCGTTTTATTATATGTTACAACTTATTGACTACCTACTACATTTGTTATACATTAATGTTCATATATTTTTAGATTATGTACAAATAATTCCGTGTAGAATTTATAGAACATAAAAACATTAAGTATATTAAGATAATTGTTCAGGTCATTAAGAAATTTACAGAGATTACAATTAACAGATTGAATAAGACGATTAGCGATACAATTGTCGTAATTAACTTATTAATTACTACAATTGTACCACTTATCAAATATCGTTTTGGCACGCAACATCTTCTCACTTTAATAAGAAAGAACTGGTGTGATTTGTTCTAGCGTCGGGAACAAACCCTGACGATACCTGGCTGCTTTACCTTATTATAAATTCATAGGAAGATAAGATGGCAGCGCTGCGTCCGCAGGCTTTTGTCTTATGCCAGTACCTTGCGCTTACCAAGAGGGAACCGATTCAATCGGGTTTTTTGAATATCAACCACGAATCGATATGGCTTTTTCGTGCTTCTAGTCGACTGATAGTAGAAAGAGCAAGGGGCAATAAACTCGTGGAGATCTGCTGCACACTCCGAATTATTCATCCGATAAAATACCGATTTATATACCTAAGCTGGCAACATTGCGGTATCGTTCCAATTTGTGAAGTTTAGCCGGGACAAGGGATTTGTTGCCAATATCATTGCCACGTTCCTCGACCGTTTTCAAAGCCTTGAACCCAATATATTACTATACTCTTTGCCTTGAACTGGTATTTTGCTGATCCCTCCAAAGGTGCGAACAATACTCCATTTTGACGACCGAATTGATACAATGAGAGAGTTTGCGTGAAGTAACGATGCACTTGCGCTATGTCCTATCTATATAAAAACTGCATCCACCAACGCTAGCCCCGATGATAACACTGGGGGCGGAGCTTGCGGGCTGAGGGATTCACAAGAACCTACACCGCGATCCTGATGGTACGTACACACCTGTCCAGCCGCCATACCTCAAACAGTTTATAAAAATTTACCCTACTACGAAAAAGCTACAAGTTAAAGTAAAATATGATAAAGTATACAGGTAATATGCTTTCAACTTGTTTTAGGATTACTTAAAATATTGAGCTCTTCAAATAACACGCATATAATTATAGTTTTCTTCGTCATCGGCGGTTTAAAAACTGAAACAATAAATATATTATTATTTAAGGCAAAAAGGTCGTTTAACAAATGGCCCGTGTAGCCGCTCTTAGAAATCTTATCATGGCAAAATGCTTTTTATTTATTATTTATCTAACCCAAATAAATATTTCAATCGTATCTATCTGCGATTGATTAATTTGATAATCAAAATTGAAAACACTAAAAATTAATTAGGTACCTACAGGTTTGGCTTCCGCTATCCTATCCTCTGAGACCGAAATGGCACTTAACATAATGACTTCGATAATATCATGTTCTTTTTATCATTAAAAACGTTTATACTAGTTCATGGTTTTCTTCATTACCTAATTGGTATGATGTTTTCCCATATGGCAACACTACTCATATCTCGGTCACCAACCTACCGAAGGGACATCGTTTACTCTGCTCTATGAACCAAATATTAGTCAATAGAGCCACTAAGTCTCATTATCATCATCAACTCATCTACTGCCTATGCTGGGGGATCAGGTTATAGCTTACCACGCTAGCCTAGTCCGGGTTGAAATACTTCACAAGCCGTCGGGAAGTTTACCCACGATGTTTTCCTTCACTGTCTGAGCATGTGATAAATACGCACGTAACTTCGAAAACTTGTGGCCTTTGGATAGAACTCAAGGCCCTGAATCCATAGTCCATTGATTATAGCACTAGGCTGTCACAGCTATTTCATCATGACGTCCACTGCTGGACATAGGCCTCCCCCAAGGATCGCCACGACGACCGGTCATATGCCGCCCGCATGCAGTGGATTCCAGCGACCTTTACCAAGTCGTCAGTCCACCTTGTCACAGCTATTTAACTCGTTCTAATCATTCCTTATTACTTATCTACGTGTCTTTACCTTCTTAAACTTTTTCCTCTTCGCCTTGCTAGTTTTCTTTCGTTTATGTCGGTTCATAAATTTCTTGCGCGATTTGTGACTGGATGTTGTTTCCGCTATCTCATTCGCCATCATCAGTACTCTCAGGAGATCTAGAAATTGGATGGAATACATTTATTTATGAAAAAATATTTCCTTTTTTACAAACAATATTTTACAGGCATGCGATCAATGGTAGTAGTTATTAGATATATGTTCTATCTACGTATATTTAAATGAATATTAGATGGCTTAATGTGACGCTCTCAATTAAAAATACATGGTTTACAGGATGTTAATTGCTCTAACCAGTAGCTGTAGTGCAAATATGTTATAGGTTTTTGCGTTGATCATGAGCACATCAAACAAGATACAAAGGTTGGAACCTTTATTGGTCACAAGTAGGACAGGGAATAAGGTATAAAATGGAAGACCAAACCTTCAGGCAAGGCCGGATCCAGGGGTCATGGCCCCTACATGGGGTGGGTTTAGGGTGACCAAAAAATACTGTTTTTGATTAGAATGACCGAATTGGAGTCTGGTATCACTAGACACGACAAATGTGATCTCCTTGACTTGAAAGCTCCGCCTTTGCTTCGAGGCTAGTAATGAATTCCTCTCTGGTTTATCTAACAGCTTTTAGTCTTCCCCACATAACAAGGCATATATGTGTCAAACAGTTTATTTAATATATTTGAAATCAAAATGCAATTACTTTATTTTTTTTTATTTCATTTCAAAATACAATGGTTTTCTTGGCATGCTTTTCTTTCAATAATTAGTTTATTGAAGAGAGGAAAAGGCTGATTAGCTACTAAGGAGTTCGGATTTGAAGTTCGCACTTAAATCATACGCGTCAATAGGTGCCTCCCTATCTAATCTGCAGGTGCTTCCCCAGTTTCCATTACTATCTTAATAGTTACGCTACGTTATTAATAGTTATAATAAATTAATAGGTTTCACTTTTAAAACAAAAAGAAAACACAAGACTATGTACATGTTTTATTTATTTACAAAAGGACTTGGCCATATCACAATAGGTCGTAAGATTCTTACGATCTAAATACTCTTTGATAAACTTAGGTAAAGCAGTCGTAACTGTCGTCAGAGATCAGAAGAAAATCTATCCAGAAATGCTAGTTTTAGACATAATTTAGGGACTGCAGGGCAGGGCAGTAAAGACTATACGTTAGAACTTTATGTCACATAAAACCAGCACTCACGGAACCGCTTCATCACACATTATTTAAGGTAATTATCCTCACCTCCGTTCAAATTGAGAATAGGTACTTCCACGGGGATATAATAGTTAGGGGGAGGTTTTGTTTCGTACGAGGGTCCGCCTTCAATGGTTATATCTGAACACGTGAAGAAGTTCTCCTGATTTCCGCAGCCAATACCTTCTGTACCGTTACCACACACTCCCCAATTGTTGCCAGCAGTATACTTCCACTGCAGGACACAGTGGTCGCAGACTAAGTTGGAAGGCAGACGGTACTTGACTTCGTAAGTTCCACTGCCTGTCAGAGGGTAGTATTTAGTGCCTCCATCTTCTAGTTCTAGGATAATTTTGTCGAAGCATTTTTGCTCGTTGTTGTTGGGATCGGTGCAGATCCTTAACTCCCAGAAGCCCATGTGGTAGGCGCTGATGTAGATGGTGGTGGTGATGATGTCACCGGAGGCGTAGGTAGCCACGATGTAGCCCTGCCCGTAGGTACCCCCAAGCTCGTGGTCTCTAGGCTTTGGGCTGTCGTAGGCGTCGCCGCAAATACCGCATCTGAGGAAATCATTTTATAATATATTGGTCGTGTGCCTGAATGAGTTTCCCATGGGTATATTTGTTTTGAATAATTAATTAACGAACTCTTATCTGAAATCTGTATGTTGTCTGACAGATAGTTTTGGGGAAATTACGCAAAAAATTATCATACATTTTAAGTATTTACCCATACTTTATGGATATTTAGTACATACCAATTTAATTATTTCATTAAAATATATATCTAAATCTATCCAGAATATAACATGTTAAAAAACTTTGGATGGACATAAATAGAAAATAATAAATTTACAAACTCTACCGCATATATTATATCTACCGATTGATCATTGTAATTTCGTTAGTATTTTGACATTATTAAAACGATTGATTGATCGATGAGGTGCTTAATCTTAATTTAGTGGCATTAGATCGGATTACGTGTTTAACTCACTTGCCATGATTGACAGACCACTGGCGGTAGAACCCGCCGCAGTTGAGGCCGTCGTCATCGTAGTTCGGGGGGGTGTCGTACCCGTGGCGCCACAGGGAGGCGCGGTTGGGGGGGTCCATCAGGCGCCCGTGACCCCTGGCGTACATCACCACGCACGATAGCGTGATCACTGCACCCCACAACATCTGAGAGAATAACTAAATATTTTTCATAGGAAAAGCCGTGCAGTGCAATCACAAAGTGCCCTGTCGATTATTCTAGACTTTCGTTAGAGTAAAGCACAGGCCAAAACTGTTCGCACAATTTAAGTATGTCAGGTAAGAAGTCTATCAATAATAGTATAGTAAACAGGCCACGCTTTATCAGTAAAATCAAACGGATTGACACTTAAGTGCTTTAATCAGATACTATTCATTTGTTGTGTAAATTTACCTTTCTATATAGAAAATATGAAGCAATACCTACTATAGAAACTGTTTTATAGTTCAGAATAAAAAAACATTGGTTTTGAGATTTTATAATTTAATTCTAACTGATGCTTGCAATTTTGCACGTCCCCGTTATTTCACCTTTTTATTTCCAAGTTGTAATTTCGATAACATCTTAAATTACATCTCTTACCTGTCAATTTGTCCTTTTCTTTCCTTAATAACGAGAAATAGACACACACAAGAATAAGTCAAACTTAATTCTTTTACACTAATCTCACAGAGTTGTTTGGGGTGCATCTGCTTATGTATTTATTCAATGTAACAACTGGCTATATGTGCAATTATAAGTTGATAAAAAGTAATCAATCGCAAAAAATACGTAATATCCACGTTAAAAACGTACGTGATAAAATAGTTACTTACATTAGAAATTATTTTACAGGGCTTTTCAGAAAAAGTAATATAACTCCTAATACCGTTTACCGACTGTATAAAAACCTCCCTGGCATCGTTTTATACAGTGGGAATAAGTCATCACCGGATAGCCTTATCAAATACAATCTGATAGGGAAATTGCAAGTGTTTTAACTATTAATCATAAAAACAACACAATAAACAGACGGCACTTTGAAGTTCAATCAGCTGTAAAGATTATTGAACGAGTTTTCTAACCGATTGTGTAAGTCAATTACCTGAACTGTATTGCATTATAGTGACATTCTATAAATACATATGCGTATTATTTGTTTCTCGCTTAACTATCGAGGAAAACAAAAAAAGCCTAAAAGCGTAAGCTTCAGAAAGTTTTTCTGGAGATCTTTTTTGACGGAATATGAAGTCTCATACCTACTGGGCCACTATGATAGTAGACCATTATGGTAAAGGGTTGTAACCCTTTCACAGGGTCTTCAAATAGTCTTGTCAATAAAAATATTATTGTAAACTAAAGAAAATATTGTCTAAGCTTATGGAGCGAATAGAATGGAGCATCGTTTATTTGCAAGATAATGATAGTGTGTGGATGCTGAGTTGCTGAGCGTGAAGTTCTCGCATCAGTATTCGGGTTGAGCAACGTCATCAACACGGTTCCAAGAAGTAAGTCTTAGACGAACTTTAAACCTAGTTAGTGGTATTCAGGTTCATATGGTGAGACAAAATACGTACCAGCAGCCTGCGGCCGCACTTCATTACACACCTGACTACTTCTTCCAGGATACAGGTATGCTGAATTAAAATTTATAGGCTGCCATAAGCGGATAACGGAATAAATTCGATTGAAAAATTCACCGTGAATTGAATTTTAGAGACTAAAATCTGCTGATTTGATTTGATTGTTAATCATTATAATATTAATATTTTAATAATATTGTCATCATTATTATATTTTTTTCAGTTCCTTTTGAACATTTATCTCCTTCATAGATTTTCGATAAACCTACCTACTTAATTCCAACTTCATTTTCCTTAGAATTATAGATCCGCTGATGACGTCAAATATTGAATAAAACTTTATGCTTCGATAACATTGATTGAGTTGTAAAATTATAAAACAAATTATTTATTATTATTGTTCTGTAATGTAATGAGTAAGCATTGGCACTTGAATATCCTCTTTCTAGCAATTTCTAATCATAAGTACCTATCTAAGATTCAGGTACTCTGACTATGACTCCCTTTTAAGACGTAGAATTTAAAAAAAAACACTCCACTATTACTAACAAATCTTCTCTCATACGCCGTCCAGACCCTAAGCCAGTAGGTACTTGAAGACTATGCAAATTTATTCCATGCAGGAATTGAACTCACAATCGATGCCGTTAAAATCGACCGTTAAAATATTAGATAGATAACTACAGATCCACGGCACATTTCTCATTAGATTAGATTATTTGTTTTGTTGTACCCAGAAACACATTATAAATACGGAATATACTGTGCCAGAAACTCGTACGCACAATGCTATACTAATTTAAAAAAATGTATTTTAATTTTTGGTTCGTCACAACATAGATATGCAGGCCATAGCGAGATCTCTCGCTCAAATTGAGTTCCCCTGACTGGGGAAGTAGCTTCCCACAGAAGATCGCATTGAAATAATAGTTGTGTTTCTGCGAGTAAGATCGCCAGAGCTTGTTAGGGAAGTGACTATTTTGACAGCATGGGTATTCCCTTTGCTGTCAGTGTAGTAAACTCTCCTATTTTGAGGAAGCAAGGAGTGAATAGGACACCTCTGTTGTTGCAAACGTATATAGGCTACGGTAACTGCTTACTATCGGGCGGGCCGTAAGATTTGCCACCCTCATCCCTCATGTTATAAAAATAAGATTACGTGACATTTATTTTCTAGTTTCAATGGTGTTTTTTTGGCATGTACGGGTGTAATTCATTGGAAAAAAAATCTAGAGGCATGTAACCACCGGCACAGAGTAAATTTGAGTACGTTTCTAAGAAAACAATAATACTGACGTAATTTAGTAACACTAAGGTCGATATTACAAGCATTTTATTATCACACAAAAACTACCTGCCTAAAAAAGTATACTGAATTTATAGTAGTTTTGTAAAAAATGGCTTTCACTAGCGCATAGTACCTATTGAATAAGGTGTAATGCTTACATTACATTACACTTATGTAATGATAGTTACAATAGAAAATAAGTAAATGAATAAAATAGAAAATAAACTATTTCTAACAGAATTTATCGCGGTATGTAATAAATTTATACATTGCATTACTGCATCTATGATCAAAATAATATTAATATACTACGATAAAATTCTTAAAAAAGTAATATTCAATTATTTATTAACATTATCCCAAATTATCCATTTATTTATTCTCTTGTAGGTACTACTTTTATTAAAGATAACGTTATTTTTCCTACCTAATGTTAATGTAAGGAAACAATAGAATAAAATAATAATAATAACAAGAAATTGTATTTGTTTATATTTTATCGTAACGACGGGCGATCCGTGTATCGTACAAATAGTGTCATGAAATTAATAAAGTAACGAACGTTTTATGAATGTGGCAATAAAATAGTCGCATTTCGTAGCTCATAAATACGGCAATGTGTTCTTATCTGATGTTGATTACTATCTAATCGCTTAACAGCACTTGTGATAACTTGCAAATTCATTTCTTGACTGATTACTGATTACATAAATGTTTATTAAGGGCTTGGTACGTAACACTTCCATGAACTCTCCCCATAAATCATTTCTTTATTTTTGGTGACACCAGTAAAATATATAATTATTCTTTTTGTCGTTCAAAATTTTTAACGCATATGATGATGATTTTTTCAATGAAAAAATAAGAGCAAAACCAACTTGTCGTATCGTAAAAAGGTATTTTGTGTATAATTCTTGCTATTTATATTTGTTTGCACAATTGTTTTGGCTATTAGATTTCGCAAAAATGTTATACAACGTTGTCGATTATCGTTGACATATGTTAATAATGATGAATCAATTACTACCTATAAGCTCAGGAATAACTTTTAAAAATCCTAATTTTAAAAAAACTATCTCTACGCATTCTTCCCGCGTAATAAATAGTTTTTTTGTTTACGCGGAAAGGCAAGCCACATAATTTTTTTTTGGGTTCAATCTACTTAATTAAGTATCTATACCATACAGGAATATCGACGGGTATATACGTGTATTTTTTACAATTAGGTACCACTTGAAAATCCGCTTATTTGAGCTATTCCCTGCTTTGTTTGTTTTTTTTTGTCAATCAAATTCAGTTCCCGCCAATTAAATACTAGTAAAAAATAAAATAGAATTGTCGATTGTATTTATAACAGATAAGTCTTGATTTAGCATTTGACTTGACAACGATTTCATTGGGGTAGTGGCCTAGTAGCAGAGCGATGGGGAATTCGCATCACGGGCACGAGTTCATTTTCCGCGGTTGTTTCAATTAGCAATTATTTTTGTACGACCTGTACTAGGTACCAGGTCTAGGCGTTGTGCATGTGAATGATTAATATTGTATATTAAAAAAACACTCGAGAACTACTACACTACTTGCGTCGATTAGAATCGTAATAGTTTACTCACCACTGTGTTATCAATTAGAACTTAAAAGGGAACACAACAATATTTTTTTGTCAAAATTGTTCTTAATTTTAAGATTTTAATCACTTTTTTCTATTTGATATTTTCTTTACACCGTAAAAATATAAAAAAAAACACTAGCACAGGAATTCGCGCCAACTACAGTATTTTTTTATGTCAAAATACGCGATAAAATTATTAAATTAAATTATTTTTAATTCATATAATTCGAACTAATGGCCGCACTTCACGTTGGCTGTGTTAAACTGAAGGAAAAATACCGGCAATTTTTAACGCTCTTTCGAATCAAATAGATTTGCTTTTACTTTCTCCTAAAATGGTTGTAACCGTGCTATAGGACGACAGGCGAAGTGCGCGGTAGAAATTGACATTACATTTTATAGTGGCGGGAAATGTACATAGGTATGTTTTATTATTTTTAGAGGGCTTGTGTCATTTGTGGATGAGTAAGGTCAAACTGTGGTTCGCCTTTGTTTTTTTGACAATACATATTGGTTCTGTGGTTTGGTGTCGTGAACTCGTGAGTCAGTTAACTTATCATTATGATAGAGAGTTTACCTAGTGTATAAAACTGAGCTCTTAAAATACTTTCTTTAATTATCTAACAATAAATTAAAAAGACTGTTAAAAAAAAGGAATTTAAACAATAATTTTAACAAATATTCCAATACGAATCCAAAATCCGAGCTGCTGCTGAAAATTTCATACAAAAACCCAATAACAGTTTGCTTGGCCTGGGAATTGAACCCAATAACCCAACAACTCTTGCTTAGCAGTCGCACTAACGTCCAATGCATCAGATTTATAATATACTTAGATATAAAACGCGAATCAAACTCAGGCCTCGTGCTCCAATGTCATGCTGACTGTCACACCTGTCAAAATTTATCGTAAGTTCATGCCTCTCAATTCGAATTAAGAACGTAGCAGCTGTAACCTGTAACTGTGCCATAGACGTCACTCGGTGACGTTTAGGGAAATCAGATTTGTTAGCACAGCGAATGCTTAGCTAAATATCTATGTTAAGTACAGTATAAATGTCAGAAAACAAACCGCGAGTTACTTATTTGTATTCCGAGGCGTCGCCGCTAGAAAACGGTTACGATCTCTATAATCAGGTGGTTACCCTGACAATCGAATATTTATATAAACGTGTGGGTACTTATTAGTCATAAAACATACTTAGTACCTACACTATAATGAGTTATGCTGCGAATGATTTTAATATTAATTTCATGGGCATTTTATTAACTAGGTCAGATGGCGCCGTATAATTCTATTTGCCCTTTGATTCGCGGTTTTGTGATCAGACTGTTTTATAAAATGTGGTGAAGAAATTGTACCATTTGTAAAAAAATAAGGCGGACTGGCTGAGAGATCGGCTTGTGCGTCACGGGTTGCGGGTTCGATCGGCGCACGGAGAAAGTATTTGTTCGATCTACAGTTGTTCAGGAGTTTGGCATGTGTATTAAAAAAAATTTTGACTGCAGGGTATAGTCTTTTCCGGAGATTCATCACAACATTGACCTCCTCCGCTTTCCGCAGAGTTACGTAAGTTTTAGTCCACCACGCTAGTTCGGGTTGGCAGACTTCTCACATCATCATCAACCCATTATTGTCCCACTGCTGGGCACGGGGTCTCCTCTCATTTGAGAGGGATTAGGCTATAGTCCACCAAGCTAGCCTACTGCAAGTTGGTAGACTTCACATGCTATCGAGAAAATTTCTCAAGCATGCAGGTTGCCTCACGATGTTTGTCTTTACCTATTGAAATAAATACACCCATAACATCCGAAAAATCAGTGGGTTCCTGTACCTGGGGTTCGAAGTCGAGACCTTTGACTTCATAGTCCATTAGTCATATCACTAGTTAGTAGTTATCCAGTGATAACTAATTAATTTTGATTATCCTTAAAATTTAAGCGGTTTTCAGGCTTAAGGATAATCAAAATTAAATTAATCGGAATAGTGGTCAAATACTCAGACCCTACTCAACATACGATGCAGTGACATGTTGCATCGAAAGTGCATGAAGACTGATGCATCATGCATAATAGAGTCATCGGCAGGGAATATTTTAACGGAACTTTCTGAGTATGTATCGATGTCATAAATATGTTAAGTATATGACATACCATCGACCCTCTATCATTATAGCGATAGGCACTCGAACCCACGGGTTTGTTTTTGGGCGTCACATAATGGAGGGCGAGACTATAGTCATTCCATCATCATCATCATATCAACCGTTAGACATCCACTGCAGGACAGGTGTCCCCCATCGCCACGACGACCGGTCATGCGCCGCCCGCATCCAGCGGATTCCAGCGACCTTTATCAGGTCGTCATTTACCGGGTATCTATAAATTCAAACTCTGAATTGCTACTGCAGATATCAATATCAAATTCAATAATACTGCTCAACCTGGGAATCAAAGTCTAGATCTTACGCTAGACTTGATGATGCAGTTTATTAAGTACCGTATAAACTTTGAGAGGCCTAAGGAGAGAAAATGATAGCGACATTATAATTATGTATACTAGGCATATTTTCATTGAACTAGTGGTCCCAAGTGCATCTACCGAGAGTGAAGTTCGTAATTCGATTCCCAGATCAGGCAAAGTATTATCGGGTTAGTCCTAAAATTCTCAGTTAATGGCAAATTAATTTTAATTAATTTAATGTTAATGGCGCTTACATATTTCGTACATGTGACATATGATAATAATAATAAATTCTTTATTTCTGACCAGAGATCAATACAAATGTGTTAGTAATAAAATATCCTAATGTTAGTAGAAAACAGTTACTTATAAGTATAAGTATTCAGATGAAATAGGAAAAATGAATACCTACACAAATGTCTTTCACCTATGAAAATACAAGCTTGATGGTATGTTTTGTTACTACCATCGAATGAACTGACATCTATATACTCAAATCTATTAGAACACATCATATCTAAACAGAAACCATATTTACAAAGAACGCCTTGAATCACCAGAGAGGTGTATCATAATTCATAATACAACCTGTCGTATAAGCAGAATATAGTGATGTACTTATTACCGAAAACAACAAATCCATTTTTTAGTGAATCAGATTGACAAGAAAGTGATTCAAATTTGTCTGATACCATTTTTGACTCACATGTGAGTAATATTAGGTAAAGTTACAAGACCCCTAGAGGCACGTTCCGTTGGTCGTGAAAGTGGCCAAATAAATCACTATACTAATACTAAATCACTATAGCAAACGTAGTGTAGGACGATCTGCAACACGATGGACCGACGATTTGAAGAAGGTGGCTGGCGGCGAATGGATGCCGGCTGCCCAACACCGGGATCGTTGGCGCTCTTTGGGGGAGGCCTACGTTCAGCGGTGGACGGCAATAGGCTGATAAGAATAGGTACTTAAGAAACGTAAAATTTTCCTTATTGTTGGGGTTCTTCAGAAAAGAAGTGAATGGGTTTTTACAGGGTCGGCAAGGGTCGAGTGACACCTCTGGTGTTACAAACGTCGATAGGAAACGATAACCGCATACCATCAGGTGTGGTCAGTTTTTCTAACTCGTGGTATATATGATAATATATATAAAAGCAGATGTTTGTGGAAACTCTGGGAAAGGACGCCTCAGATGAACATAATATCAACCTTATTGGTGAACTTCTTCAAATTAAAAAATAATAATTTTAGCTGTTCACGAACTGGGCTTTTTGAGTATTATCAACATTGTAAAAATGTTGCCATTTTTACAATGGATAGAATTTACCATCTACCAACGTCATGATTTGTGATATACTGCGGTATATAGTATGTAAGTATATATGTATAGTTCAAATAATATTTGAGTTGTAAGTGAGAACACTCCAAACAAACAAACACGTGTGTGGAGAGGCGATAAATGTATGTCAAGTGTTGCCACCGGTGTTGCCAGAATTTTAGAAAATGGAAAAATAAATAAACTCTGTCGGTATCTATGTATACTTTAATGAGAGGCCTGATAGTGAGTGAGTACTAGTTCTATGTAGAAAATGTCTACGAGAGGGGCCTATTATTCAAATGTTATATAGATCAACGATCATGTAAAACTATCAGATAAATTTGTACCCGTTCGCGGTTTAATACCTTTTTAATCGCGTTTAGGGAGAGCGCGAAATGTCTATAACAGCCGTGTATTAACCATTTAATTTTGTTAGATTCAGCGAAAGTGCCCCTTTGCAAACCTACGCACAAATAACTTTTTCATCTGTCTCAATATTATGTAAACAATGTTTCTGTGGCTATGTTAAATTGATACGTATATCCTATTAATATTATAAATGCGAAAGTTTGTATGGATGTTTGTTAATCCTTCACGCAAAAACCGCTTAACGGATTTGGATGAAATTTTGCATAAAGATAGTTTGTTATCTGGATGGATAAAAAGTAGCCTATGTAACACGTAGGCTACTATATATACCAAGTGGGCAAAGCCGCGGGAGGCAGCTAGTATGTTAATAGAACGGTGAGGAAACCAAAATGCCTTAGAGATTTTCTCGATAGCATGTTATATCGATCCGCGTTAGCATGGTGAACAAAGTGGGTAGGTCACCATATATAAGGACTGCAGGGCATGAAGGATAGGAATTGTAAGTGGTAAGTTGGGGTAGATGATGTAGGTAGTGATGTTAATAGAACAGTCTCTGCCACGGGTGACGGTAGTCAATCCCGCACAGAGTAAAAACTTAAGGTTTCAGTATGTGAATTTGTATTTGTGAACGCACCCGATCCAGGAATGAAAGAAATTAAAGGCAACAACGTTCTTTTGAACGCATTCACAAAAAATTGATCCTGTAACCTGTGTACTACAAAATTGCGCTGGTTGATCAGACACCAAAAAAGCTTGGAAGGAGGGAGAGACTATTTTCTCTACCATTTCGTTAGTACCTAATCATTTAGGTCACCTTATACATATAAATCTTTTATCAAAACACGAAATACCCACTGGTTCTATGGTACGTTGTTTGTTTGAAAATTTTGTCTGCATGTGTTCAGCCATATAATATGTTTAGCGACATCTATCAGGTACATGTGAAACTAAAACTCCGGTGACGTAAAAAGTTCTGCGTAATGCTAGCGAAATTTATATCGTACCTATCACTCCCACATAGTCTGAACAAGCTCACAAATTTAAACACCTGGTCTGAGGAAACCAACATAACTTCTATGGAGGGTTAACCTCCTTCATAGATAAGGTTTTTTTTTATTATATCGTTGTCCGTATAGTCTGTAGTGCTGACAAAATTTAAACGACCGAGTAAAAAATAACTCTTTTATTATCATAGGAGTTCCTTGCCATAATTTTAGGTAAATAAGTTAAATAATAAAATCACAACTTAATGAATACTTAAAATTAACTCAAACGTCGTCAAATTTAAAATTTTGAATTTAATCACAATCAACAACCTGTATTTGCAGCCGAACAAACCACCCAACATTGACGTCGTAAGCAATTCACTTATTTCTATGGCAGGTAAAATGGACTCAAAAATTATTTAAAAAATATTTAAATACCAATGTGGAACACCAAACGAACAAATTAGATAAAAAAATGTTGTTGCACGTACATATATATAAAGTGAGTACTAAGTTTTGAATCTAACGGCCGACAAGTAAGAAGTCCCATCCTAACTTTTCAAATAATACTTTTATTCATTACTATTTCTCCGCGCATCGAACTTCTCACGACTCGACGCGACACATTTGTTCAAAAATAATTTTACGCATTTTTTTTTTGTAAAAAATAATGTACAATTATTTATTAGTGAAACGGTGCAGGCCTTCCAAGACAACTTAAACTTTTAAGTTCAAATGTTTACACATCTACTCCTTTCTATTTACATGTTTCAAGAGAATCGTACAACTAGTAATTAAGCGTGAAAAACGATTCAAATTATCAACTTTTACCTAAACATACATCACAGATAGAGATATAAAAAAGAACTAATATCTATTCGACGTGTTGGTTGCATCGGGCATGGACAACATTGTAATCGCGTGTCTGGGCATCGTGGGACAAAGAAAACTCAATTACAACTGACGTCGCATCAAAACATAAATTTGTTTTTCTGCATTTAAAATCAATACGGATTATTATTATTATTATAATGAATTATTGGAAGAAATAGTTAAATCGAAATATACAAAACGAAATTACAAACTAATCGTGCAAGGAAAGAAGACGACAAAAACAATAGAGAACGAATCAGGCTTTGCCCCTCATTCGGAAGCTAATAAAGTCCATTCGAAAAAACTGGCAAGCACTTACATATTAAATTGATAATCTTATGTATTATAAGTTCTGATAACGTCACTGACATTTGTTTAAAAAATAATTTTCTATTTGACTAGAGGTTGCTTATTTTTAAACCTATTCATAGTATCGACCAGTTCCGGAATCGTACTAGACAGATGACAATCATCTTTGGACGACCAGGTGGTTGAAACAAATAAAATATAAATAAAAAATGTTTAAAACAAAAAAATTACACTCCAAAAATTTAAATGGTAGGATTGTTCCTAGTGACAGGAATATTTTTATCAGAGTCTGACCAAAAGAAATGTTTTAATATTGTGCCTATTCACTTTTTTTCATCTTCACTAGTTTTTAAATCGGTTTTTTTATTGTCCTCGTTTTTTACTGCAGCGCTGTCAGCAGCAGCATCTTTGTCATCCTTTTTGTTCGTGGTATCTTGGGATTCGACAACATCCTGGGGCTTTGATTTTGATTCCCATTTGTTTTGAAATTCTTCGTTTAACATTTTCTCAAAATCATTTGAGATTTTATTGACGTTCTTTTTCATTGCCTGGTCTGGATAGCTCTGAAAATTAGGGCTCCATTAAACTCTGATAAGCGGCAGTAGGTTCATCATCATCATCAACCCACTATGTCCCACTGCTGGGCACGGGTCTCCTCTCATTTGAGAGGGATTAGGCTATAGTCCACCAAGCTAGCCTATTGCGGGTTGGCAGACATTACATGCCATCGAGAAAATCTCTCAAGCAGGTTTCCTCACGATGATTGCCATCACCGTTTGAGCATTTGATAAATACGCACATAACTTCCGAAAAGTCAGTGGTGCGTGCCTTGGGTTCGAACTCGAGACCTCTGACATCTTAGTCCACTGGTCACACCGCTAAGCTACCACGGCTCATAGCATAACATAGTAGGTTCATAACAATATCGACTACATTTTCGCAATAATATTTGCCTACCTTTAGATAAAGTCGCACATTGTTGAAAATTCGTCTGAAATCTTGCACGACTTGATCAAATTCAGTATAAGAAGAATTCTTGAGTTTAGTTGATATGTCATGGAGGCACATTGGATATTTTACTACTTCGTAAAATCTGGGAGCCTAAAAAAATAAAATTATTTACAAGTATTTTTCAAATAAACATATCAAGACATAAACATATCAAGATCTTACAAATACATACCACTTTTATGTCCATATCATGTTGAATGAAAGCAGCTTCGTTAATTTGAGATAAATTTGCTAGTATTGCCTCAAACTTTTTAACGGTATTAATTGGCAGAGGCTTCTTCTTCTTAGGATGATACCACATTCCTGACACAGCAACCTTTGGTTTACCATTAGATTTCTTCTGATTATCATCTCGGACATAATTTCCCGATTGGTCAAAGTTAGGACAGCGAGTATTCTCCTTTTTTTCCTCATCATTTCTGCATTCAGGAACCTCTAAAGAATCATCAGCTTCAAGTAGTTTAGTATCAGAATCAAGCAGCTTCGATGTATCTTCAATGAAAATAGATTGGTCTTGACTTTTTGCCATCATATAATCATTTTTCACTGATTGTTGATTCCAGACAGTAGTAAGATCTTTCGTCATGAAATGGTTGGACAGTCCGGTAGACCACGCATCATTTTGCTCCATACTAAGCTTTGCTTGCTTCAAATCTTCAGAATACTCGTCAGTTGCGCTCAGACCCAAAGCGTCGTATAACCGGGCTGTGTCAGACTTAGACCCTTCATGAATAAAATCCATTAGTTTTGGTGCCGATTGTTTGGCTGCTTCCCATGCACGGTCCGAAGTCATCGAACTCAAAAGATCAAGCGAGTCTGCCGCTCTCATATCCAAGCATGGTATGCCATGTCTAGATATGATTTTTTGATCTTCTCCGAATATGTCGTCTGTACGTCGGGACATCAAACACGGCCACGATTCAAGATTGTACTTTGGTTGCGGTGCTAATGTGACAGGTGGAAATGGAACTTTCATTTTAAGAGCTATATCGTCACCGACCGTATTGTCGTACACCACATCCTGAGAGGTGCCTTGGACAAATGGAGAAATAGGATCTGCAGGCTTTATAGGCACCTTATAGCTGCCAGGCTTCATATATACTTTAGACATTTCATGAAACTCATCATTTTCCGGGTCGATGAATTGTACGGGGCCAGAGATATTACTAGAAATCGTCACAACATTTGAAGGAATTTGAATGTTGTGAATATGATGAGTTATAAAATCACTAGGTTCTTTTTGGACCATCTGACCCCATGCCGCAAAAAAATCAGCCTCTTCCTTTGTATCGCCACAGCTATTATTCTTCTGTACGTAACAGCCTCTCATCTCGGCAGCCGCAGCCATGCTCGGTATCAATGTCTTTTCAACATGGCTTAAAGGAATCATTTTGGCTTTCAATTCCATGTCTCTACGTTGCAATAAATCGCAAGGCATATTTCCTAGAAGCGGTTGACCAGGTGCTTTGCCGAGTTCCGCATCCATTTTATGCTTCAGTTGAGTGTATAATTCTCGTTGGTCTGCATGACACATGCCTTCAAGAGCGCGAAAATCTGGTACATTAGTAATAGTCCAAGATTGTCGAGGCTTGGTTTCGCGGACGTTGCAAGGATCACATTTGTACTGCGCCTTCTGATAACTGTCCATATCAGTTTGATCGCTCAAAGGGTAAAAATTATGAGAGTTTGGCGGAGGTACTACTGGGTACTTCTTATATGCAACCCCGGATCGTGCTGGCCATGGACCTTCGTTAAAGCTTTGGGATGCCGCTTGGCTTTGGTTTTGTACCCATGGGGGTTGAACTGCGTTAAACGGCTGCGGAGAAGCATTGACGGGCCGAGGAGTACTAGCATGTGGTTTGGCTGGTTGGAATTTGTTTTGATTTTGATTCCGTGGTGCCGAATTTGTGGCGTAGTAATTGTGTGTAAAACTCTTTTGTTCCATAGTAAATCCATGATCAAGGCATTTAAACGTTTTGTAAATGTGAGTTAACATTTCTTTTGTAACAGCTTGCCATTGCACGAAGCATTCTCTTATGTTAGGGCTATAGTATTTATTTTCGATTCTCGAAAACGTGTCGTGTTTCTCACTAAGCAGCTCCTTGACACCTTTCCAACCGTCTAAAATTCTTACAAAAGAGAAAATAAAGTTTTTGATTACCCATGGTATACCTTGAGAATGTAGATTAGCGACTGCACTGTCAGGTTTCTGTACGTTGGACCTGGTTTTTGCGCAAATTGAGTGTATATTCTTAAAACAAGGTCTATTATGATGAGCAATTGCTATATTTTCAGCATCAGTGCAGGCCTCTACAGCCAATTGTACAATTTGATTCGGAATTTGATCGTGTATAACAATCTTATCTAATGCAGTGAGCAGAACCTCAGATGAGACGGAAGGCTTATTCTTGTCTTCATCTTGATTGCATTGTTTCTGATTTTGATTTTGTTTTTGATTATTGGATTCCGTGCGCGAGTCCGGTATGTTGCAGAGTTCCGACACCATTCTCTCCCCTTCGACGAAAAAATCTAGACTAGAGGTGGACTCCGAGGTCAAGTTCCTCTCCTTCCGTTGACGGTCAACTTCGGTGCTGTTATCCTTGTATCTTTCATGATATCGAGGGTCAGCACTGTAAGCATTACGTTTATCATGACTCTTCACTATTTTCTTCTTCGCACCAGTTCCGATCGGCTCTTGGTTGGAAGTGGACCAGGAGTTTTGGGAACGTCGGTCAGCGTTGACGGACCGATCTCCTATCATTCCAGGGCCGCTGTAGTTGGGTGAAGATGGATCAAAAACAAGGCCAACGAGGGGTGAATTGGGCGGTGAACTAAAGGTCGGGGCCGATGGATTGTTATATCTGGAAATAATGGTGGAATTCAATTTATATTTTATGTGAATAGAACTCGGTTGACTGGACGCTTATACCTTGGGTTCTGGTACTGCTGGCTAGACGCGGTTGCTTCGTAAATGCCGGTCGCGACGCGGCAGTAGGTAGCCATGTTTGGGTCAGACAAATCTTTGCTGGAACATCCTAATTGCATAAAAGAATCACAAGTGAAAACGGACCATTTCAAGTTCCTATAGTGTCCACATTGTGTAAACAATTACATAAGTGTTTAATTATGTTATCCTTTAATTGTTCGCCAGCTAGGTGTATAGAATTTTAAAGATGTTAACAATAGGTAGGTTTTTAGAACTTAGTTACCTGTTAAGGCATTGCAATTCATATAATTTTAATTATATTTTAAAAAGTATGGAAGTTCCATTTGCTGTCAGTTTAGTAACTTCCCTATTTTAAGAGCGATTGACACCTCTGGTGTTGCAAACGTCTATAGACTACATAGACTACAGTAAACGCTTAACCAGTGGATTAAAAATAAATAAATAAATATTCTGGGACATTATGACACACAGCGCCATCTAGTTCCGTGTTAACGAGGCTTGTGTTACGGATACTAGTTGGTTTCTTTTGTAAATACTTACATATTATAGATAGATACATCCATGACTCGGATACAAATGTTCATGCTCATCACACAAACATTTGTCCCCACCGGGATTCGAACCCGGGACCCATAGCACAGAAGGCAGTTAGCTACCGCTGGACTAATTGGGTCGTCAAAAAAAAGATAGAAATGTATACAGGACTCAAAGTAAAATTCAATTCCAAAAAAAAACTGATTGATTGATGGTAATATCGTTTATTGTTAAAATTGAAGTAGTCTATGAACCGACGCATTTCCAATAATTCATTATATATATATAGAGGAGATCTATAGAAAAACCCAGGTCACTGACACAACTCGAAGATCAGTCAAATTCAAGTGGCAATAGGCAGGCCACATCGCTCGAAGAACTTGGTTTGAGGGTCCAAGGTTGGTTTCAAGACGCAGTTTGGGTAGGCCCCCGGCAAGGTGGATCGACGACCTAGTAAAGGTCGTTGGAATCCGCTGGATACGGGTGGCGCAGGACCGGTCGTCGTGGCGATCCTTGGGGGAGACTTATGTCAGTGGTCGTCTAACGGTTGATATGACGAATTATGTATACGTACCATAGTTCTTCTGCTGCATCACGGCGTACTGATGCTGGGCCTGATAGCTATCAGCCTGGTGGGGCATGCCCCGGTCTCGCCCCCCATCGGAACCCCCGTCCCGATACTCCCCCGGCTTGCTCGACACGCCCCCACCATACTCTTGCATTGGGCTCGCAAATGACTACAAAATTTAAACGATTTTAATGAAATTTGGTAACGAGGTTTTTGTCCCGAAAATATGACCTTAAAAGGGCGATAAAGGGGGGAGTTTGTATGCGGAATTGATCTGCCTCCGCCCCTAAAGCAAAACTCTCTGACCCTACTCAGACGAAGTTGCGGGTAAAATCTATTTATTATATAATTTTGGCTAAATATATTTTAAATAAAAAGAAATTATTATCTTCAAACAAAAAGTTGTTCAATGTTGGAACCAAATTGTATGTTCTTTGTATTGTCACGTTATATTAACACCTTAACTGCCGAACGTGGAAAATAAAAGCAGTGATTTTAACAAATACAAATAAACGCATTTATAGAATAGCTAAAAAAAAATAGGTTTGAAATGCAAACGCGGACATGTGCTCGTTTCTCTTTGCTTGCCTCTCGTCAAAGAATCCATGCCATACTTATAAAGTTTCCGTAGTATTTCAGATTCAACGGCAGTTTTTGTAATATAATATTTTTTTTATATAATTAAAACCGCCTCTAGTTTATTGATTGATAAAAATGCATTATCTAAAGCGATAAATTTAATCGAAAATCATTTCATTTCAACACACGGAATATTTTATGTGAAATTACGGCAATAGAATTTCATACGCGATCTCAAATCATGATCGAGTCATTTTGTCATCTTACGTATAACATTAACCGCACCTAACATATCCCATCAAAAGCTAATGGAAAATAAAGACTTCGATTATTTTTCCAAATGAAACTAGTTTGATTTTAGACGTTAAAAATAGGAATCGATTATGACGTAATGATATTAATCTGGACTGGATCTAGTAGGTCCGTCACCAGAGATAATTTTTGAAAAAATATGTGTTTTTGCAGTTTATTTCTTCTTTGGTCGTGTTTAATGCAAAAATACTATACTACTTTGCAGTTGCTACAGATCTTACGTCCAAATTATACTTTTTAGGTAACATGTCTTAGAAATCTCGGAAAAAATATTTTTTTTGCACTCACCGATTTATTTGCACCCGTACCTTCCCCAGAAGTTCTTCAATTCTCTGAATACATAATCCAATAAATAGTACCTATTTGTGATTGTCAAAGTATTCGTGTCTATGTTTTATAACAATTATGTTTTATTCTTACGTATAAACCAATATGATTTAACACGATTTGGATGATTCCAGGTTCAACAACTATTGCTTATTTTCTAGATTACTCAGTATAGAACATTTATAATGTTTAATAATTTTTAATATTTTATTCACTACCTTCGATGTGAGTTGGATAATGTATGACTTGCCAAATAATTGAAACCAACCATATGATTTCGTTCATTTGTTTCTTGACGTTTTCCATTTTTGCTTTTCAGAAGCGGGAACTAGCGGCCAAAAGGGGGGTATAGAAACTCCATGCAGTTTCCATCCTTTTATATAATTAGAAAAAGGTTTCAGAGCAGTGTGAATTATGTATAATCTGTGATGTAATTAAAACTGCATTGTTATTTTGTAACACTCGCCCGCAACTCCACTGAATACCTGACGAAGAATAGTATCTAAACTACCATCAGTATATAATGCTGTTTGCACATATAGGTTGGCCATTTTACTTACAGGCTTATGATCATTGCTTCAAATTGACCATAGCCATAGCTTCTGACTTACCATCATTTTAATAAATGATGTGGATTAAAATAGGGACATTCGAAGCCGATTTAGCGACCTGAGGATAGCGTGACGGTGACTGCAATTGTTTTTAGAAAGAAAGAATACTTAAATTAAATAAATAAATTAAAATCAAAAACGGCCATCGCTTAGCATATAAAACACTCTAATAAATGGATCTAATATAGACTTTATAATGAAACAAGCATTTAATTTTTTTTATTAAGTTTATTAACGGTGGCAATACGACGGCTGTCATTCGAATAAGTTGATGTATACTTAAAAACAACACAAATATATTGTTACAGAACAAGTATTATAAGAGCAAAAGTTGAAATTGGGCCAGATTTGGTTCTGGTTTCAGTATCTTCTTTTGTACTGTTTTATATTATTAAATTATTTTCCGGTTTAAAAAGTTAATATTATCAAAATAGTTTCACACTGTTTAGAAGACACTGTAATCATTAAGATACTTAAGTCTAAATCACCAGCATATGATTTTTTCAAAAACTACGATGGCAGTAGTAATGAGAAAGATTGCGGTAGATGTCATCTCTGGAGCACTGTTGCACAGGTCTGTGAGACAGGAGCACACTTCCTGCCTACCCCCGTAGCCGGCGCGATGGTAGCACTGACCCTGAAAAACCAAAAATGTAACCAACATTTGCAACATTTCTGCCGTTGACTCTCTAATCTGTTATGCCTTCGTCATAATAATTTCAGGTTTTCCTAGTACCTAGTTTCATTTGGCCAACTGTTGGACCTGAGTTCTAGTCTAGGTTCTAATTGACTACATATTATTAAAGCTACTGTCCCCCCCTCCAGCTCTCTAGTTTTCACATTGAGATCTTAAGGATGAACTGGTTGGTGGGCTTGGTTTTTTGCGTTTCTTATTACAATTAATAGGAGGCTTCGAGTTTCAATCACGATAAGTGGTCGGGGCATATCGTACATTTCGAAGCCCGTGGAACCCACCATATTATATCAATCGTCACAAATATAGTACTTAGTATAATTTACGCAGAACGAATGAGATGACCTACTAAGAATTATATTCAATAGCCTTTGATACCCGCGACTTCGTCTGCGTAAAATTAATAATTTAAATTAAACCGTTTTTCTCCCTTTTAAGAGAATTTCCGGGACAAAAATTTGCTATGTCCTATCCTATGTCCTTCCCCAGGGCTCATACTATATCTATCCCAAATTTCATCTAAATCGATTCAGCAGTTATAGCGTAAAGAGGTAACAGACAGACAGACACACCTTCGCATTTATAATATTAAAAGTATTAAGTATGGAATAGTATGGATAGAATCTATGGTGGTGTTCCTAGAAGTACCCAATCTTAGATTCAAGTTATGAACAATGCAGATGATTTACAACAATATTACCTTAAATTTGGTCTCATCCCAACCGCAGCTCCTGATGACCCTGCTTTCTGGCAATCTACCGTTCACTCCGTAGTCGACATGCTGCACGATCTTGCGGCACAGCGTGTGGGTGACGCCGCGGTCGTGGTCAGAGCAGTTCCTCTTGAGGTTGTCCGGCAACTTGGCTTCGAGGCACATCGTATTAGTGGCACTGTTGCATTCGTAACACATTATTGTTGACCCTGGAATTAGAATGTGGCGACAACAGGTATTGAAGTAATTATTTATTAACTAATTAAGTACCTACTAACTATATGAAAAGCAGATTTATTTAAGATTATAGAAAAAAGAAATCTTAACTAGAAGTACCTAGGTATAAATATATTATTAATTGATAATTGGTCCTTCCATCTATTTGATTATCAAAGGACCAATCTCTCATCTAACATAGATTTAAAAACTTTGTGTGTAAATAGATGGCCTTTTATTTCGTAAAATATTCTTCGATTATTTTCTTTCGTTTTGAGAGCTGTGATCGCCTAGTAGTATGACCAGTGAACTGCAGAGAAAAAAGTCTCGAGTTCATTTCTAAGTAACGCATCTCCGACTTTACGAAATTATGTGCGAATTTATCACTTGCTCAAACGCCGAAGAACATTGTGAGAATATAAGGACCGCCTAAGAAAATTTCACAATGGCGTCGGAAGTCTGCCAATCCGCAATAGGTTAGCGTGATAGAATATAGCCTAATCCCTCAAATGAGAAGAGACTTGTGCCCAGCGGTGGGATACCAATAACGTTGATGATAATGAACATTTTGCTAGTTATATTGTTTTGCTAACATTTATTAATCAGAGAAGAAATAGATGAAAATATGTAAAGTGAAGTAAAGCTAAGTTCTTTTTTAGTCAAACGATTTGACATGAACGAGCTGACGTAATGCTTGGACAAGCTCGTCACAATAATTGGGGTCGACCTTGAAAACCTTTTAGGTAATAAGGCTTTCGCAATATGCTGATGGTCGCTATCTCTTACAGCACCTACAGAAGTATAGGTCCTATTTTCCGTATATTTGGTAGAAAGTAAAACAATGGTAATGACGAATTTGGTTTTCTAAGTATCTAAGACGAAATTGTTGCCGAAAAATGATCGGAATTTTAATGTGTATTAAGTGGTTTAGTCATGGGAATGCGTGATTCGTGTGATTTCTCTGATGTAATTTTTTTATTTTTTTAGAATTATGTGTACCATCCCATTTGACGACCTGATTGGCGCAGTGGCTGAGCAATCGGCTTATACGTCATGGGTTGCGGGTTCAGACAAAGACGGGACAGAGCAAATATTTGTAACTACGATCTACAGGTAGTTGTTCTGGGTCTGGGTGTTGGTGTATGTGAAAATTTTAAATTGAAGGGGCTTAGGCTAGGGGCGTTTGGGCTAGGTTTGAAAATATTTTTTTTTAACGAAAAATGTTTCGCTAGATTTTCGTCTTATTTATCTAAAGATCGATTTGTATCGGTTACGTTCGAACGGAACGTAAAAAAAACCTTTTTGAGGGAACACAAAATTCAAATCGTTTTCGTTTAATAAAACGTTTTTAAACCGTTTTAATCCACATTTGCTAGTGTAATGGGGATGTTCGGATCGGGTGGGGCTCAGAATGGGTATTTATCCTGCAGAATTTCTTTGACGAAACATGTCGCAGATTTGTTTTAGAAGAGGCCTTTGACTTCATAATCCACTCAATAATTATGCTAGAACGGAATAAAGAAGGACGGCATACAATAAGAAACTTAAAACGTTACGTCTTTGGGCTAAAAATAGACATACAATCAACTAGGTACCTATGTTTATGAAACAGGATGTATTATTTTATCTATTAGACGCCCTAGTTATTCCAGGAACATTGCCTAACGTATACAGAGCAATTTAAAAATAAACCACTATCATAAAATTGCTTCCACTGTATCGTAACGGTAGCGCACCAATTTGTGGTCAGACGACTGAGAAATTTGCGAAAAATGGGAAATTGAACAGACTTTTAGGTACTTTCGACGACCCGTTTAGCTCAGCTGAAGTTAACGTTACCTGTTGTGCTATGGGCCCGGGTTCGAACCCCGGTAGGGACAATTGTTTGTGTGATGAGCATCAACATTTGTATCCGAGTCATGGATGTTTATATGTATAATTATTATGTATGTATTTACAAAAAAAAGTATATATGTAGTATATCAACCATGTAGTATCCGTAACGCAAGCCTCGTTGCTTACCACATAACAAGATGGCGCTGTGAAATAATGTCCAGAAATATTTATTTATTATTTAGTTACAAAGAAATTAGTGTAGGAAATGATTTTCTAGAATAAAATGGACCAAATTCTCGAAAACTTTTCTGGTGTTTCTATGCTTTTAGGCCACGCTATGCTTCTTTTTGTAAAACATACATATTGTATAATATAGTGTATCACCGTCTGGTACAAAAAGCCCATACACATCACACAATTGCTCCTACCAGGTTTTGAACCCAGTACCTTTATCGCAGAATAGTAAAGCAATAGCTCTGAGCTAATTGGGTCGTATATTATAATTTATGTACACTATAACATCCGTAAATTATTTCTAGAAAACTTGAATAATTCATAACAGCAAATTCTAGCTTAGCAAGCAATAATTGGTCATGATTCCTCGATTTATAAGAAAATTCTCTTTTTGGAAGCACATTTTAAATATCTTTTACAATTTAACCCTCTCTTAGTCTCCTTCTATTTCTATATTATTAGAATTCATATATGTATTTACGGAAATAAACATATTTTTTACGAGCTTTTATCGAGGTATGAGGGACAGATGACTGGATGACTTTGAAGTCGGACCAAACGTACTATTCGTATCGACAGTTTAGTTAGTGCGTACGTTGAAAATGAGGCGGGTTACCCAGTATGAGCCAGATAATACTTAGTCAACGATTTATCATCAATCGTAATTTGAATTTTTGACAAGTTTAGAAAAAAAATCTTGTAATGTTAACATCGATTTCTTATGCATAATATAACTACTATAAAAGTTCATGAACCGGGACAGATAAGAAATTATTAATATACCGCGATAAAATTCATGATAATTTGTTTTATATCTGAGAAATATTTTTCAAATAAAAAGTAGAGTTTTTTTGCGGCGTTAAGGGTTTTTCCCTAAAAGGGGAATTAAAATATGAAAAGGAATAAAACATATGGCACAACAAGGAAGTGCTCACCCGCCTAACCACGTTTTTCCGTAATCGATTCAGAGGTTAAGGGAAAATAGGTACAATAACCTTAACCGCTTAGTAATCATTTTGCGGCTCTTCGCGTAAAACACTGTTACTATATTTATCTATTTCTAACCATAGATACTGACGTAACAACAGAAACCACTTTCAATATAAACCATCAAAATGTACTTAACCATAAAACTTTAAACAGTATTATAGTTCTATGTCGAATAAAATTGCTTTGATGGCACCAGTGACCAAACACCAATTTTCCACTTCCTCGCCATCATACCCTCACATATTCACATCAACTTAACGAAATTATTTAATAAAATGAAGGATGTAATAAAAATCAATGAACTAACCGTATTGAAAAAGTCCACAGAGAACTATAAAACCGATAGAAAAACACGCCATGACAACGGTCCTGGTTGGCAACCACAGCTTTCTATCAGGTACACGCCACTTCTGACTTTTGCAGCAATCATGAAAGGGGCAAGGTTAAATCCAGTGCAACCCGCCTCACTTCTTACAAAGGATGTGGCTCATTGAACTCACCAACGGAACACGGCAATTTAGATCGTTAGGTGATTATATTAGGTCATAGCAGATTACAAAAACGAGTCAATTGTCGTCACAAATCTGATAGAATTGACTATTGTAGATATTCAGATTGTGTAACAGAAGTCCGATTGACTAACAACAAAGGTACCAGTGAAAAGGAAGAAGTAACAAATAAAAATCAAGGTCATGAAAAACTTTTAATAAATACATTCGCTAATTACAAACACAACAATGAAGCTTCACTAAACAAAATATACAATGATGGTGGCATTGGTAACTCCATCAATGCTATCTACATTGTAGGTACATAAACTCAGTTCCTCTGTAAATAAAGCTCAAAATCGTACGTGTGCCTTGTAAGTGTGAATCGTATGTGATTATCGCCTATTTACATAGATTTGCTTATTCCATTAACGTGTTAACGCTACACATATTCATCTATAGCAACACGTATTCATACAAATAAATTACAAACATCTATACATATATACTTGCTATATCTATTTTAACCTCTATTACTAACAGCTCATTGATTTCGCCAACTATATTAGCACTCCCAATGTAATTCGCCTCAATAGTTCACGAAACAATAAAAGTTTCTTTGGTACATACGAGTATTTATTTTCTAATATCTATAGGAAACATTTTACTTCTAAAAGTAATTTCCTAAAGTTTTCGTGAAACATTTTGATATAAAAATTCATGTATTGGCAGTGTGTGTTTAAGACAAGCTTAATGCTCAATGTTACTTTTCAGAAAACTAGTTGTGTCTGCTCTGATTTTAATGGTCTTACATTCAATCTACATGATATGTTGTTCTCTGAAGTGGTCCTAAATGATGTAACTCATGCTAATGGGCAGTTGGCGAAGTAGTGTCAACTAGAACCTCAGTAGTGCGAAGGTTAGAAGCATGAGGGCGGTGGCTCCGACAGGGATGGAAGCAGAGTTACAGCCGTCTTCCAAGCACGAGCATACTTCTTGTCTGCCACCGAACCCAGAGCGCTGGTAACAACGACCCTGAAGCGAAATAATGACATATAAGAATTCGTTGAAAAAGGACGATCGTACCGTTTCACATACCAGACAAGATACGTTATTCAATCAACATTTCGTGTTTATTTTAGCTCATAACATTCCCACTATAAGAATTACCTTCACCCGCGCTAGACGAGCATTTTCTTCATCCAGAATATATATTTAAATATTCTTTCCTATAGTACATTCAAAATTAACAGAAGGTTGTTAATGGAGTATACCACGAATATATATTTTATTGAGTACGTCACTTCAAGTAATTTGCATGTCGTTAGAGCCAATAAACGAAACAGAATTAAATATAACTACAATGTGTTCATTGTTCATGAATTTTTGTGCCCAACTTACGCTAATTAAGTAGCGCCACGAAGGTTTGGCATATTTAGAACATTGATTATAATCATATCGTATGATGCTAATTGCTTTTACAGTATAGAAATAATATTTCTCAATATAAAATTGTAGTTTCACATAATTTGTGATATAATTTCAATCAGATTCGCCAATGTTTGTTTAACTTGGTTGCAATCAATTTCCTTTTCTGCAATGATTACCATGAGAACAAAGAGAGCGTAGGGAAAGAAAGAGAGAGATAAAGGAATGCATATATATATACCTTTTTATAATGCTAATTTTAGTGGTTTTAATTTTACATTACGAAAGAAATCCTCCACGTAGAAACGTGAATTTACGTTCAGTATTATTTAACATTTATTTTTTATGAATAAGTTCTCTGGACTTCGATATTAGCTTGAGGTCAAACCTAGCTACCCAAAATATAGCCGGTAGTTTTTGTATGATATAGAAGCAGAAGAATTGAAGAACAGGGACTGTAAATCAGACTCCAAGGAAAAAGCCACCGTCCGGGGCTTTTGGAGTTAAATAGTAAAAGATCTCTCATAACTTGCTCACCTTATAACTGGTCTCATCCCAGCCGCATCCTCTGATCACCCGGCTGTCTGGGGGCATGCCGTTCATCTCGAATTCTACCACCTGCGAGATCTTCCTGCACATGGTGTCCTTGGGTCCGCACGGCAGCCGCAGCGAGTCCGGTAGCTTCGTCATCAGACACCGCGAGTCATTGTGGCTGTTGCATTGGTAACATGTGATTGCGAATCCTGAGGGTCGGAGAAAGAGGAATTAGTTAATGGTTCAGGATTACTGTAAAACATTATGTTTCATGTAGGGTGCGTTCTGTAGTGATTTAGTTAATGGAGAAGAATAAACATATGATCAAAGTCAAACTCCAAATGCTTTCAATTAAATCATTATGAAAGGTAGGATCAAGAATTTGTTACATAGTTCTAGATATGGGTATGTATATTCTTAATAAGAAAGACCGGCAAGAAAATCCATTAGCAATATTCTGATTGATACTCGAATAAATAATAACGACGGTACAGAAAATCCAGCCACATATGAGCTTTCCGAAAAAGCAGTTTCCGTTGTTTCTGTAGCTAATATGTAAGATATTATAATAATAGCAAAATTAAATGGCTTATAAAAAATCTGAAGAGACTGAAAATAATATTAGGTCGATGGCCTAAAATATTGATTTGTACCTAAAAGTATCATCAAAAGATCTATTTTACTGTAACAAAATATCATTGATCATATCAGGACCCATCCTACATGAAAAATACAATAGTAATGTCATTAGACCTGATTTTGAGGTCGCCGTTCCTCCTGCCGTGCCTCTACGGGGGTCAGCGTGACCTTTTTGGATGAAAATGGACTTCAACAATTAACTGCTTTAGGTAAAGTTACTATAATGCCTATTATGGGTATCCTATAAGAAGTCAGAAGAGATTAGTAATGGGTATTTGTAACTCATATTATATCTTGCTGTGATAGCCTAGTGGTGTGACCTGTGGATTGTGAAGTCTAAGGTATTGAGTTTGACCTCAGGACACGCACCATGGACTTTTCAAAGTTACGTTCGTATTTATCACATGCTCAAGCAGTGAAGAAAAAAATCATTCTGAGGAATTCCTCAATCTGTATGCCTGAGAGATTTCTCAATGGTTTTTGAAGTCTGCCAACTTGCACTAGGCTAATAGCGTAATATCTCGTACATGAAAGGTATGCCCAGCAGTGGGACAGTAAATGAGTTGATGTCATCAATCAATTATGTCTAACTTACCTAATTATATAAAACACTATTGTCACTCTGAAATATGTTCCTAGCTACAAAATGCAATGCAAGATTTGTGAAGATTTATACATTAGGATTAGCAAGCTGAAGTGGCAATGGGCCGGTCACATCTCTCGGAGAACCGACAACCGTTGGAGCAAACGAGTTCTTGAGTGGAGACCGCGTCTCGGCAAACGTAGTGTAGGACGGCCGCCGGCCAGGTGGAGCGACGACTTGCGCAAGATAGCTGGCAATGACTGGAGGAAAAGAGCCGAAGATCGAGCTCTGTGGCGTTCACTAGGGGAGGCCTACGTCCAGCAGTGGACGAATATAGGCTGATGATGATGATGATGATACATACACACAAACTTATCTGTAACCACTGTACTTAACTCCTATTGGGAAACCAGGATGATCAATTCGGTACCTAGTTCCGTACAGCTTGTATATTTCAAGCGCAGTCATGGAAAACAGTTCTGTTGCTTTCTCTAAGTTTGTCTTGACTTGTTAAAACGTCATTTAACGGCGAAGTCTGTGGCCTATACCCCTTACCAATTCCAAAATTGTTTTAGCCGTAATTCAATTCAGTTAATTGAAAAGGTATGTACCAAATTTAAGCGAAGCAAAAGGTGCCTATTATTTAATTACTTAAAGTATCTTAAGTTTCATCAACTAACTAAACTGGTTTCTATTTTGTTTGTGGACCAAAAGCACAATAGACCACTGTGTTTTATTTTTTGTAATCGATTCAAGCAAGGCAAGACCAATAATAAACTTGAAACCTCTTTTTTAAGTGAACGATGTCATACATTAAAAAATAAGTTTAAACTTTAAAGAAGATTAATAGAAATTTAAGAAGCATGCGACAACACATACAATAGAAGATCCAGGAAAGGAAATGAGCGATTTTCGAATTCAAAAGTCCACGTTACTTCAATTTATCCCCCCTACACCGGGTTGACCTACCTATTCCTGTATGATCAAATTGTTATTCTATTAAAGGCAAATTAGGTTAGATTATGGTCTCAAAATAGGTGTTCCAGTATCAAAATAGATTACCCTATTCGTTTCTGTTGCTGTTAAGCTAATTCAGCTTCGAATACTACGTTAGGACCAACTGCTTCTTCAAAAGGCCATACAGGACTTGTTCTGCATTGTGAAAAGTAGAGATTAGGATTTACATTACATTACTGCTTGCTTTAATTATTTGTACAAGTGTCTATAAAGGTTTGTTTTTGCAAAAATATGTCTAGCGCTGGAAATTTCTGCTGTTTAGATTATTGTACAATAAAAAAAATCATATATTAAAACACCCAAGTGCCGAATCATCTACCAGGAGGTCACACAAGTATTCATTTCGTACGAGATAAACCCCACTGCGGGCGGCGCATGACCGGTCGTCGTGGCGATCCCTGGGGAGCCCTATGTCCAGCAGTGGACGTCTAACGGTTGATGTGATGATGATGAAAGCCCACTCTCTCAAAACTCAACTCAGACGACAAGTCGGTGACTATTATTCCGCGGAAGACGTTTCATGAATCTATCATGCAATACTAATAGATAAAGTTCGTACAATAAGATAAACAGGACATATTAACTCTTTTCTAATTAAACTACGCAATAATGGTATATTTGGCAGTTGTTGCAGTACTGCTTTTTTCGTAAACGTTTATCTTGTATTATGTTATAGGTACAGAGAAAAAAAAAAGAAACAAGTTGGGACTAACCTAGCGTTTCATTCGGTTGTATACCATATAACTTATATACCTAGTATGTGTGTAAATTTAATATTGTTGATTAGCAAGCGTGTACATGAATATATCTATAATATCTACGTATCGCTGATCATACGCGCCCCGTTTCCCAGTGGCCCACTTTTTCCATCGATTATTAAATGAAATACAGCTCGTTCCTGTTTACAAAGTATCTATAATATTACTATACGGAAATACATGTTACTATTCATGAAATTGTTCCTGAAATACTAAACTCATGTTGAACTGTTTGATTGAATCTTTCCTAGATCTATATTATTAATAAAGAAAGGGTATCGTTTTCAAGTATCGATACATGACAAAAAGTTATAAGTATTGATACTTTCAACCTCACACCTCCAATATTTCATAAGAACCTATTGCATTCTTATACATAATACCTAACTACATCTGGTCCTAAAGTAACAGTAAGTACTTTTGCATCGTGTTTTGGTCTTTTGGTACACAAACACTGAAACAAACTCATACCTTGTACTGTTAGTTGTTTAAGGCTAAGCATATGTTTATTTATTTTATACTGCTCACACATCAATATTCGGATATATTTATATGTATGTATAAACATTTTCAATGTTAATATCTGTGCCTGTTGGAGAGAATATCGTAAATTTATCTCAAAAACATCCGTTTGACAAATAGGTTATTCCAATGTGTCATGATTAATCATTTTCGGAAGAATATTTGTTGTATAAAACAGTTTTCATTAAACTGCAAAGTGGCTAGAATCTAATTCACGTAAAAATACTATTTGATCTAATAATATTAGAGCTATTTCAAAGACGTCGTTACATGAAGCAGCTGATTATTATCACCCCACGCGAGCTCTAGACAATAAAGTGAATAGAGGTAGTTAAAGCTATTGTATTACTCGTGTGAGATAGACTGACGTCTAGGTAAGACGATAATCTGAAAACTACACTAAAATATTGAGATTAGTGATGTTTTCGGTTATAATCGCGAGTATTGGTGATTACTATAGTAAAGGAAGTTAATATCATTCCATTTTATGCAGGGTTTTTAGCTCAATCAATGCTTCAGAGCCCAACAGGGCCTTGAGTACAAAAGGACCATTTATTATATGAACACTTCAATACTCATTGACAATTTTGAATGTATTGTTAGACTTCCTATACGTAAATAGACCGATTGACATTGAAGTATAGTACAGTATGAACTGGGAAAGGAAATGAGGTATGTATACAACTATACTATAGTAAAGTTAGTACGTAAAAAGCTTTATAAACACGTGAGCTTTGAAATATCACAAGACCACAAAAAACGACCGCCAAATATGGATACTAGTGAAGTATGACTTAATTCAATAAAGTACAAACCTTGTTGAAGTAAACTGCATATTACCGCCAAAAAGCAAATTAAAACGAGCGCCATTTTGTTAAGTTCGGGTACGGTAACCGCCGGTTCTGGTCGCTCTGCACCGCTCGCGCTTGCGATCGCCGGCCCACTGACTATTCACACTACGTTAGAAGCCATATCTACCTCTAAATGTGCACCGCTTATTCAATTGCTCTAATATCTTTATAAATTGACTGCTATATATTGTTGAGTATCGGCAATTCCTCGTTTAGGACAGATTACCGTACGAATAGGGGCTGGAATTTCGATGTGGCAACGAGTTTTTACTGGTTGTGATTGGAGTCAATTTGTGCGGACTGTCAAGGTCAGCGATTACTTACATGATAGTGGAGGAAGATGGCGTGATTACCTGTACTTTTGTAGTTTATGCCCCAAGACATGTATATGCTCAATAAAGTATTGGATTACTGGTATCTAGAGTACTTCGAGCAAAAGATTGATACCTTCCTTCATCGATGTAAAAGACGAAATAGCGAAAGCTGTAAACTTTTGTTTTATTTTAGGGCAACTTTATTCAAATTAAAAACTTAAATAAATTATGAGTTTTTATATTACATGGCTACATCAAAACCAAATATTGATGCAGAAAATCATGATATTTGGTGGTTTATCATTAGCCAAATGACCATTGACTTTAGGCCAAATTCAAGGTCTCTCCCAACATTTCCGTAGATCAGAAGAAGTTACTGCTACAACTATTCTTATAACTATTACAACTCCTTTCATGTGTTATATAACATAGAAAACCCCAACTAAGTACATGTCGCTTGACCTGAAAAATCGAAACTAGGACCTAACACTATAGAAATAAAACAATAGTGTCGTTTACGACATTCGTAAACTGCAGAAAAGAAACTACAACAGACCATTCTGATTTACAGATAAATAAGAATTATATTATTTTAAACCAGTAACATACATACATACCACCACGCCTGGTTACGAAGGGTTAGGATAAAGTGTACTTATTAACCCACGTTTTGCCGGTATGTTTTAGGCCCCATGTGATATGGGGCAAGCTTATTGCCATTAACCGGGCATAAATCCAAACTCCGAGCTGCTGCTGAGAATTTCATAGAAAAATCCAATAACACTGCTTGACCTGGGAATCGAACCCAAGACCTCTTGCTCGGCAGTCGCACTGTAAGACCACTAGACTAATGAGGCAGTCCACCAGTATATACTCCGAATAGTATGTACAATGAGTACCAAGGTCGAGGTAACAGTGGATGGAGTATAAACTCAGCTTATTTATTAACAAAGGTGGGTTACTGTACTCAGTAGGATTTTCTTCTTTTCCGTGGATGCATTTTCAAATATGAAAAAAGAAAAGAAAGACATTTTTTTGGTCTCAAACACACGATCTATGACGTTACCTGTCGTCTATATAGTAAACCTCCAACGCATTGTTGTATATTACCTATATTTTAACCGGCATTCCCTTAATTTGATATTAAATTTGTAAAACTATAAAAAAAATATCTTTTACGTTTTTAAGTTTATTTTGAATGTTTTCCATCTTGTGTGTGTAGTTGTAATAGCCTAGTGGCGTGACCAATCAATCTGTGAAAGTCAAAGGTCTCGAGTTCGAACCCAAGGCACGCTCCACTGAATTTCGGAAGTTATGTACGTATTTATAATATGCTCAAACGGTGAAGAGGAAAATCGTGAGGAAACCTGCATGTTGAAAGATTTTCTCGATGGCGTGTGAAGTTTACCAATCCGTGCTAGGAAGATGGAGAAGACCTGTGCCCATTAGTGGGACAATAATTGCGTTGTTGATGATCATCTTGTGACTTTTTTACCTCTTGATCTCCTCCAATCGTTCACATTCCTCGCTTTCCTTCTATCTATGATTTATGCTCTCTACATACATCTTAAAGTGGATTAACTAACTAGTATGTTACATAAGATGGCAACACAGAGGTGTAACTACACTACAGACACAGATAATACGTGTCGTGTCTATTAGAGGCCTCCTCCGTGTCGCCCGCGCTTCTCGCTTAACATTGATCGTATCCTGCGCACACGCACACGACATACTGGCTAACGGCGTTTTATTATCTGCCGATAAAATTATTATCTATCTACCTGTCTTTTCAGCCGATGACATCCACTGCTAAGTAAAGGCCTTTTCTCTATTACGTCACTGTTGCCGATATTGTGCAAGTTGCACCAACTGATTCCCCACTGCCCTCACAATAACATATGACCATCTGACTGTCTTAGGATTATAATACCGAGAAAAAATCTTACGATATAGTTCGCTAGAGCAATCATAAGTATATTATTATTTATTTCAATAACATCAGGTATTATATTTTTAAAATATAAATTCAATCCAAATACCGCTAAATACCCTGATGATATAATATTATTAAAAGTTAAAACTAGTTCAGGATTGAATAATCCATTGATGTTTTTTTTTTACTTTTTTTTAATCTACTTCAAAAAGGAGGCAGTTTTATGTTCTACTGTTTATTCTATTTATAATACTTCTTCCACAAACTCCTTCTTAAAGAACTGGACCGATATTGATGCTCTGTATGTGTTGAGGATAGTTTAAATTCAAAATTGGACTGGTTAATATGATTGCGAAAGAGTTCTAGAGTTTTTTCTAGTGCTTTCGCTGGTTATGAAAATGATTACACGTTATCGTAAGAGGTGTTACCACATAACAACATATACGCTTATGACAGACGTCGTATGTCTATCTCCCTTATTGATGTTGACACGTATCCTCGCCCCCTCGTTAAGCCAAAAGTTATGAACAAACCACATGTATATGTATATAGATACTTATCGTATACCCAGAAGCGTTTACGTTTTATACATATATAGGTTAGGTAGTCGTATTAATCACGAGTTAGGTTTTTTTAGTGATAAGGGGGCAAACGAGCAGGCGGCTCATCTGATAGTAAGTGATCACCGCCGCCCATGGACATTTGCAACACCCGAAGGCTTGCAAATGCGTTTCACACCCCTGCAGAAACCGTTTAGGTTTCTTAAATAAACTGACAGCTAATGGAATGCCCATACTGTCAGAATAGTCAGTCCCCAACAAGCTCTGGTAACCTTACTCACACGCAGAAAGACAACTATTGTTGATTCACTGCGGTATTCTGTAAGGCGGAGGTACTTCCCCAGTCGGGCAGCTCAATTTGAGCGAGGAATCTCGCTATGTCCTACCTCCTCAAATATTACATTAGGCGAGTGATTGCACTAGGCTCGTACGGTAACCTGTAGGATAAAGTTGAGCAATCAGCTCTGTCCGTCATGGGTTGCGGGTTCGGCGCGGAGCAAATATTTGTATGATCTACACGCAGTTGTCCCTGGTCTGGGTTATTGTGCAAGTGAAATAAAATGTGTTTGTCCATGACACAGGAAGAAAATCCAAATGATTCTGTCGAAAAAAAAAAGCCGACTTCAATTGTCGGAACTGGACCAAATTGAAATGGGACCGTACGAGAAGCACCAGCTTTCAAATAAAAATGGAATCATCAAACTTAAAAAAATACCGTCGAATTGAGAACCTTCTCCTTTTTTGAAGTTAATTTTATATTGTGTAGTACAATATAGTATGTCCTGCAGGTGTACTTGAGCTCGGGAGCTCACACAGACGACACAATTAGGCGGACGGGCCGCATCCGCACTCCGCCCTCACCTCGCACATGCCTTCGCTTACACAATACCTCACCTATTTGCTGTGTCCTCACGACTCGTAGAGGAGGGCAGATGGGAGGAGCGCAGGACATACATGGTTACTGAACTTACTGTTTTACAATCAAGTTGTAAATATTGCTCCTGTACATATTAAGGCCTACGTCCAGCAGTGGACGAATATAGGCTGATGATGATGATGATGATGATGACATATTAACAAAAATCATAAAAGCAAATTTTTGAAATATCTCCAAACAAAAAACTATTCTTATTTTAATAATTAATTAAATCTGTTCGTCTATCTCTCTGTTCCCTCTTCACGCCTCAACCTTGGAGATAGTTAGAGTTCTGGGGCAGGACATAAGCTAGATTTTGGCCCGGAAATCGTCTCTTAAAAGGATGAAAAGCAGGGTGCAAAACCTGTATGCAGAATTGATCGATCTGTTAAAAGAGGGTATAATAAAATAACCTAACAGAAATAACATATAACATAACATAATAGCTGATTGATGAAAAGGCAGAGATGGCTTAAATTAAGAATTCTACGCTGACAAGGGAACTGGCAAAGGCCATAAAAATTTGACGAATTCTATTAAACTAAATGTTATAATATGCTTCCTACTGTCCGATCTCCGTATTAGGTATAAATGAGCATAAAGTGTAGATTATGTAACGAGCAAACGTCAGCGAAGATGCAAGATAACACGATACCAGACAGCGGTTGACATGCAGCCATTATCTTATAAAACGCAACTCATTAACTTGTTACGTAGAGAGAAATTATCTCACGCAATACATCATGTTCGTTTATTCCTGGAGTTTTCTTGTGGTCCAGTATAATGTTTAGGAAGAAATCTTCTCCTCTAGCCCTCCAGTCTCGATTCTTCTTCATCTCTGACTTTGCATTCAAATGTTCTATTGGAACTAATAAGCATTTCGATAAAATGTCGATAAATCTGTAGTTAAAGGTTTAACGGCCTAGTCAGTCTAATGGTTGTAAATGCGACTGCGGAACAAGCGGTCTTGGGTTCGATTACCAGTGTTATTGAGATTTTCCATGAAATTCCTTGTAGCCAGCTCGGACTTTAGAGTCGTGTACGGCTGATGGAAATAGCCTCCCCCGTTAGCAGTGAAAATACCACAAAAAAGAATACCTTTATTATTGTATAATGGTCTTAAACGCGACTGCTGCTGCTGGTTCGATTCTCAGACTGTGTTTAGTTGAATTTTTAATTATTATTTATTAACGCAATAGTTACTAAGTTAGTAAAATAACTTGTAAAATATGAGACTGATGTTGGCTTTGATGTTGTTTTTTTTTAAATGTGAATATGCCTACCGGTTGCCGGGCATTCTGGGCTTGTCATGCTCACTCAAATGTCCTGCTGATGGTGGCGTTGTGTGTCGGGTCTTTTTATTCCCTACAAAATGGTTGAGTAGACAGACGCCGATACACACGTCATGCTCGTGAACGGGTGCTATCAGTTGGGACTAGTCGGCTCATACCTACATGTTATGGCAACCTAAATTGGTTTTAGTTATTTCTTTTCACCATAAAACATACGTTTCATATCAAACTGCACCAGTCTCAAGAGTATCTATGGAGTTTCTTGTCGGTTCATCTCCATAAGACCTACCTTTTGGAACCGTGTAACTAAATTCAATTTAATTCGACAATTCAAAAGTACCTGTATTGGTCTAATTGAAATAAATGATTTGATTTGATTTGGAATTTTCAACAGGAAATTCACAGAAGCATGTCGGAGTTTAGGATTGTACACTGTAAATAGCAACAGGCTCTTTGGAGTAACTCTTCGTGAGTACGTAGTATGTATGTATGTAAAATCGATGCGTAATAATATTGTTGGCGACTGGCGAGTTGAAAACGTATTTTATGTTGAACCAGTAAAATGAATAAATCATAAAATCTATAAATATTCGCGCGGTTCGCGGCGAGCGACGCGCCGCGGTTATGTAAGCCACGGAGTTGTGAGGGTATTGCGGTATCAAGGAGAGACAGAACTTCGGAGGATGGTAACTGGCACGGTGAGGTACCGCTTCTGAACCAGGGTTTGAAGACTTCAATGTGATGTCAAAAGTTTTTATAGATTCGAAGTCCGTGTGTGTCGTATTTCGAGACTAGTCGTTATATTTTGTGTCAGAGAATTGGGTGGGCCGGTGTTAAACAATTTATCTATCAATATCCATACTGACCGATACTAATATTATAAATACTGAAGTATGTCTGTCTATCTGTTTGTCGGTCTGTATGTTCAAGCTTAAACTGCTGAACCGATTTAGATGAAATTTGGTATGGATATACTTTGAAGGGAAATCATCCCAATCCATGAAAAATTATGAAGCTTAGCCTGCTCAGATATTATTGAGGCACAAGGTTGCGGGTTGGCAGACTTCACACGCCCTCGAGAATATCTCTCAAGCATGCAGGTTTCCTCACGATGTTTTCCTTCACCGTTTGAGCACAGTACAAATATATTCTGTGCTGTTTGAGCATGTGATAAATACGCACATAACTTCCGAAAAGTCAGTGGTGCGCCGAGAGTTTGAACTTGAGACCTTTGACATCTGAGTCCACTGGTCACACCACTAAGCTACCACAGCTGATAATTGATGTACATGTATTTAATTCTGTGTAATCGTAAACTCTGCAAATAACATATAACAAGCTCCATTTCTTTCCGAATAGAAGAAAATCATCATAAAAGCGGCTACCTTGAACTTTTGTTTGGCATGATGGTAATTTTAGACTTTTACGCATACAAATTGCGGGCACAATAGCTAGTGTAAAATCTGTTTTATTATCTTCACAGGGCGTCAGAATATGGCGGCCTTCAGTACCTACTATATGCATAATACAGTATTTACATTAACTAATATTTTGCATGCCCGTAATGAGGGTGAAGTATGTCCTGCGCTGTAACTTAATTTAACATCTCTTGTATCCACCATATTTCAGGCAAATTATTATCTAAACTGACTTTTTAAAAGCAAAAAGCTTGGCTTTCTGGTGAAGGTGGGACGGTACTTCATGCCGGGGCAGTTGCTCAAAGTGTACCAAGCACAAGTCCGATCGTGCATGGAGTACTGCTCTCACCTTTGGAATGGTTCTGCGAAATACCAGCCAGAGGCGTTGGAGACTATTGAGAGGAGAGCCAGGAGGCTTATTGGCAATGATGTACTTCCCAGCAAAAGGCTTCAAAGCCTTGAACATCGTCGTAGGGTGGCTAGCTTGTCGGTCTTTTACCGGATACATTTCGGAGAGTGCGCGTCACAATTGCACGATCTGGTTTTGCCATCACCCTTTTACCACCGGACAACCAGGCTAACTGTTAAGCGGCACCGTTTCATGGTGGAAATTCCCGAAACCCGCACGAAGCGATTCGCTTCGTCGTTTTTTCACACACGTTTGTCACAGCCAGGGGATGGAATCAATTGCCTGAGTCTGTATTTCCCGATGAGTACAATTTGGGGGTCTTCAAGTCACGAGTGAATAGGTATCTTCTAGGTAAGCGTGCTTCATCTTAGACCACATCGTCACTTACCATCAGGTGAGATAGTGGTGAAACGCTGACCTATAAATGATTAAAAAAAATATAGTATGAAAGGATTTTTTTTGTGGATGATATATATAAATGTATCTAGACGTTATAATTACACCAGATGGTTGATACACTACACATTTCCTTTTTTTTTAAAATATGTATATCGTACATTTTATACCTAGATACCTACATCCAATTATATTGCATAGGTAGAACGCCCACACCATAAATTAAACGTACATATATTCAAGAGTTATTTCATCTGCTTTTAGGGCGTGGTGTTTAAGATTAACTGCAAGACTACTGCCCTACTTGACTACTGCTGAGGTTTCATATAATTAATTACTTGTGTGTTTCATATAAGTACCTACATGTATATAGCAATTTACGTATTACCATTGCTAAAGTCATCGCCTTAGGCAGAGGTAAACATTTTATTAAAAATGTTCACTGCTTTGTTTTAAATCCAGTAAATATCAAATATAATAATACCAGGAGATTTATTTTTATTTTCTTATAATTATGGAAAATATATTCATACTCCGTGCAACCATGCAGCTCTTTGTGGTAATTGTGCAATGTATAATGTAATAAATCATTAGATCTTTCTTCGATTTACCAGAAACGTTTACTAAAGAGCTACCGTTAGGATGCTTCATTTCTCTAGGTCTTGAGTTCAAATGCCTATAATTTAAAATTACTAGCAGGCATGTGAAGTTTGTAAACCTACTCTAGCGAGGAGAGATACGGGAGGAGACCCGTGCCCAGATGTAGGACAGGAAATAGGTTTATTATTATCTACTTTATTTAGTATTTAAGGTGCCGTACCCAATGGATAAAAATGGGACTAAGATTTCGATGTCTGTCTGTCACCAGGCTGTATCTCAAGAACCACGATAGCTAGACAGTTGAAATTTTCCCAAATTATTAGTTGTTATCGGTAAGTGATAGTCCCCGGAATAATACAAATTATATTTGTTAAGTAAAATATACGTTACATAAATGGAAGCCAAGACTGCATTGTTCATCTGTAAATGATTTTGCATTGGTAACGTAATTTTCCTTCTGTTTGGGAAAGTGGATTGATGTGTATTTTGTAAGGACCAGTTTACATAATCTCAGTATTTAATATTGAATATAATTATTATAATATCACATAGACTCATTAAATTCATTAAACAGAACGAAACGAACAGAAAACGTAGGTTGATTCTTCTTCCCAGCAAAAAAACTAAAAAAAGGTGAACAGTGGGTGTTTTTGGGGGTTGTCTTTATTATCGACATTCAAAAGGAGTCAATTTTTGGCCTTCTTAAAATAAATAATATTTAGTTTCAGTTTTGAGTTTAAGCAGGATGCGGGAATACAAAAATACCATGCATGCAAAAGTAACAATGTCTTGCACAAAAAATTGTTGAGGCTATTGAGTCCAGGAGCTAAGGATGCGGGCCATTTAGTCGCATGATCCGTTTCCTTCTCATGATATACAACACGGGATGACACATGTCGCAGGAATACTGTTTATTTTCCAAATCTTCTTCAAATTAATCTTTGTTGTTCTCATAATAAAACGTTGACCTATACTTTAATAGGTTGATTTACGTGTACAATTTTTGTACATGTTAATGAACTTATTAAGGCCTAAAACAGCTACATCTAGTCCAAACAATAATATTTTTTCCATGGGGATCGAACCTGATGCTTTGCACTGAGCTAATCTTGTCGTTATCAAGAAGAATTGAGGCTGTAATTCTGCTTGAATTATCTTCTTTACTGCCCTCTAATTTACGGTTACATCGAGATCTTACGTAAACACGCTGTTTCATTACTTTTGTTATCAGATTTTGTCGACTCAGTACGATGACCTTAAACGTAATGGAAGATTTGTCTTTAACTACGACTGTCCTTCTTGACTCATTTCAACTTAACAAAAAAGGCTAAGTAGACATTTCCCTTAAATTCACTTTTTTCAGTAACGCCACTCTTCTCCGGGCGTACATTGATTTATCTTACCCCACAAAGATGAGCTGTTTGATTTGCTATCAGAGACGGTTCGCTACGGGCTTAACATTTATTTTAGTAAAAGTAATTTTATACAAAATAATGAGTATAATCGCTTACTATTAACTCACTAAACAACTTAAAATCAACTTAGCTGCACAGCAAATAAGCTAAGCACAAAATTTCTTTTCGCAGAATTTAGTTTAAGTCTGTCAATATGAAGTATCAGCACCAACTAAATTGATTTAAAATTTATTTTAACGAAGAAATTTAAGGATACCGAGTTCCGTCAATTTTATTATTTTAAGAATAGAATAAGGTTATGAAAAAATTACTTAAACTACGGCCGGAACGCCGTATAATCTTTTTTTATTATTACATGTATGGAATTAAAAAAAAAATATAAGTTCACGTGACGTCTGTGACTTCTATTATTATAAGCATAAGGTCTATTAGTGTTCTACCACCAAATTTGTTGTTTGAACCTTCCACTACCTACACTGATTCCGAACGCATTACTCGTGCGTAGATGCATTCATTATTTATATTACTTACGTACCTACAGTACCTACGTGACCTAATACTTTCTTATGAACTCCTTGTTAATAAATCGTAGAAATTGTTTGCGAAACTTGTATTTAAAACTATCTTGACCGTGACTATACGTAATGATTAAATAAATGTCCAATACAAGTAAGCGAAGAAAAACTCGCGTGTTAAATCAGTTATTTCAAGAATTTACCACTGCCAGCCGTTATCTTTATTGGCGTTTCCTTGCAACCCTGGACACCTTTCTATGGCGAGGATTAGATCCGAACTTATCCAGTTGTACCCTTTGTGCGTCAACCACTCACAATCACTGACCGACTTATAAACTCAAGTTAAATGAACGAGTAGACAGTGTGTAAGAGATCCCAGTTGAAGTAGAACGAATAATTCTAAATAAAATTCTTTTTATTTAATTCAATTTCATAAAACACAGTGAATTTTAAGTTAGTAATTTAATATAGACAGTAAGCGCCGTCGCTTTAGCTATTAGCATAAAGTGTGGTTTGAAATTGGTTGCGTTTAATTTTCTGTCAGGCGTCAAGTAATTAAATCAATTATGGCTTTAACTCATATAAATCACATCATTCTTAGTATTATGCTGCCCATAATGTTCTCAAATTCATGTAAGTACACTTAAAATGTTAAAAGTATTGTATATCCAGAGGTCAATGACCTTTTAATAGACTAAGTGGGCTTGTGAATCCTTTCTTATCTGAGTCACGTCAGAAGTAATCCATTTGCAAATTAAAATTGTATCAGATATGCCACAATGGTTAGAATTGTGTTTGCGTGGGGTCCTAGATTTAATTCCCAGATCGAGCAAAGTGTTATTCATTTGAAATGCTCGGTTGAAGCTCAGAGTTCTGGTGAATGCGGATAGACTCGCCTCCCATTACATGGAACCTAAATATGCTACTTTTATATACTTACAACGTAAGACTTTTTAAGGTCCTTATGATTTGTTATATGTACTTATATGATGCTGTTTTTATGTACAGGTGAAGCGATTAAGTGCTTTGAGTGCAACAGCGCGAACAACTCTGCTTGCCTCTCCATGCACGTTCCTAAGATGCACGCCATCATACCCATTGTGGACTGCAAAGACACCCTCGCCAACACCATCACCAAGAAGGAATTCTTCTGCAGAAAGATCACACAGACGAGTGAGTATTGTTTATTTGGACATAACGAACTACAGTTTTGATAAAAAAGCCGTTGTGGGTTTTGAAAAATTAGGTGTATTATTGAAATGGAGAAAGACCGTTGGTATCTTTCTTTTTATTGAAATAAAACTACTTTTTACGGATTTTATCGCGGTATATTTGATATTATTTTAACCCGACGTTTCGGATCCTCTAGCATAGATAATAAAAGTCACCATACTTGGAAACGGATGTAGATAAAGGAATTCGTTTATGCACCATAGACAATAATTGGCTGGTTTTGAGAGTATCATGTCTATAGTGATGTGATGATTAAATAATGTCAGCGTGATTATCAGTGCGTGTAGATGTCCGTATTCTGGTAACTTACAGAGGCAAAATGGTGAATTATTTTTTACGAAATCATAAAACTGGATTGTAGCTTGACAGATTGTAAGGACAGGTCTCTTTGTCCCTACACATTCCTGGGGAGACTGTAAGAGGTCTCTTTTACAGTCTCCCCAGAAATGTCCCTTGTAGGCCTTTCACAGGGGGTTTTGGAATAGGTTTCTTAAGAGGACCCGAGATCCGGTCACCATCGGGGTAGTTTTAGTGAAGTAAAATCCTCGGTCTCTTTCCCAGACGGTGAACAAAAAAGCTAGAGAGCATGTGGTAGCCTAGTGGTGTGACCAGTGGACTGAGATGTCATAGGTCTCGAGTTCGAACCCAAGGCACGCACTAATGACTTCTCGATATTTATGTGCGTATTTATCACAAGCTCAAACGGTGAAGGAAAACATCGTGAGGAAACCTGCATGCTTGAGAGATTTGTCTCGATGACATGTGAAGTCTGCTAAATGGTAGTACCCTAGCGTGGTGGACTATAGCCTAATCACTCTCAAATGAGAGGAGACCCGTGCCCAGCACTGGGGCGTTAACGGGTGAACAAAAAAAGCGTGTTAAGGCTAAAAGTTCTATTTATTTTCTTGTTCAATGACACATGTACTAATTTCTGTATATTTTCCAGTCTTACATCCAGACCATACTCCTGAGGTGCGCATCACCCGCGGCTGTGGCTGGGTGCGTCACAAACGCGAATGCTACACGGCCGACAACATGGATCACTTGGAGACAGTCTGCCAGTGCTTCGGAGACATGTGCAATGCGGCAACGTCACTCGAATACGTCAAATTGACAGTTCTGACAACTGTTGCAACTCTTTTTGCCGCGTTTAAAACATGGCGGGGGAGAGTTTAAGCGAATTTGTAAATAAGAAAACGTTATTATACCTCTAATGTATATTTTTATAAGAAAAGGATGTTGGTTTTGTACTCTTGTCATTCTATACATTAAACTAACATGTTTTGCATACCTATGTGATGCATATCGCAACTTGTGTTGCAATGTATCGCATATGAATAATAATAATCATTCACATCGTATGGCTATCAGTGTATGATTTATTATCGAGTTTATTATTATTTCCTTATTGGGAAGCCAAAGGTTATGTCTCGGTGAACCTCAAGATACTTACAATAATATTATAGTAATAAGATTATTTGAATAAAATGTAATTAAATACATTGAATTGTTTGATTAAAAACAATTTTTAGACTCGTGTCTTCACATCGACTTTCAAAATATCCGATTTCCAACAACCTTCTCAAAGTTCTAAGGCCGTTCTAATCGCCCCTAATCTGCATCTTAAAGTCAAAGGCAAATATTTTATTGAAAGTAGACCACACACTTTAAAAATTGTCAATAACTAGTTCGTTACACAGTTTAAAAAAGAAAGCCTTACAAACTTACAAGAAAAGCCGGCAAGAATCTCAATTACTTAATGTGCAAGTAGTTTACAATATCAACAGGAGCCGCTTAAAATTTTTGTTAAACTGATATTCATCATCATCATCATATCAACCGTTAGACGTTCACTGCTGGACATAGGTCTCCCTAAAGGATTGCCACAACGATCGGTCATGTGCCACCCGCATCCAGCGATTCCAGTGAGCTTTACCTGGTCGTCGGTCTACCTTGCCGGGGGCCTTCCCCCTCTGCGTCTTCCAGTACATGATCGCCACTCGAGAACCTTCAATCCCCATTGGCCATCCGTTCTTCGAGCGATATGCCCTGCCCATTGCCACTTAAGTTTGGCAATTCTTCGGGCTATGTCAGTGACCCGTAATCTTCTACGGATCTCCTCATTTCTGATTCGATCACGTAGTGAAACTCAATATCGCCCTCTTCATCGCTCCCTGAGTGACAATAGGCTTCCATATAAGGCAGCTAGTATTAACTAATAGCATGTGTTTCCATTTCCAAAGAGAAAAAATAAGAACTAGCATGGTACGAATTGCCATGTGCCATATTAATATGTGTTGAGCAGTCTCAACTGACAGCACCCTCAAGAGAGTTGTCGACTGCTCATAACGAGTATCAACGTCGCTCTACTCAACCATATTTGAGGAAATAAAATGATCTGATTCCAAACACCACCATTAGCTTTAAGAGGTACATATTATATTCAAGCAGTTTTAATATATTCGTATATTCTAATTGATATACTGTCGGGCCGCTCGCTGCATCATTCGAGGACCTTTATTTTATGCCAGAGAGTTTCAGTTCTAAAAGCGTTTATACCGCTCTGTGCTGCCACCTACCACTGCTTAACCGCAACTCTGAACTATCATAGTACCATAAAGCTATTGGTTAAATGTCCTGCTAGCATAATTGTAGAGTTACACCGTGGTTGACACTTCTTCCCAGCAATACAACAAAGAAGCGGTGAAGATTCAAAAAGAGCCAATTAAATTATAATATGTACTTTTAATAAATTATATTTAAGTTTTAATTTGACACTGTTAACGTCGCGGAGGAATGTAGCCTCTGGTAAAGCATCCGCAATTAATGGTATGGTGGAAACACTGTGTCGATAGGTCATCCACTTAGGGTCCGACTCCCCTTCCTGAAGTACTTTAAAGATATCCACACATTTCTGAATACTAAAATATCTAGACTTTAAGAAAGGTTTAAAGACGTATTTTGATTTATGATTTGGTGTTACTTCAGTTATTCAGTTAATTTACTGGTAAAAAACATTTAATTCAAATTCAAATTCTTTATTGCACTCCACAAAAACATGTTAGATATTGTTTTTTACATAATTATACTTAGTTCACTAGCTGATTCCCGCAACTTCGTCCGCGTGGAATTTAACTAGAAAAATAAAAGTTTCAAATTAACTTTGCACCCTGTTTTACCCCCTTAGGGGCTAAATTTTCAAAAATCCTTTCTTAGCGGATGCCTACGTAATAACATCTACCTGCATGCCAAATTTCAGCCCGATCCGTCCAGTGGTTTGGGCTGTGCGTTGATAGTTCACTATGTCAGTCAGTCAGTTAGTCACCTTTGAGTTATATATATTTACATTATGGACCCTGCAGGGCACGAACATTTAAAAGAGAGGAGGATGCTATGACTATTACGTTATCGCGCATAATGTATCAATGTATTTTTATATAAAAAGATATAGAAGATATATTATGTATGTAATATAATATAATATTTATGTCATGATGATTTATTAAATTATTATTTCGATGGCAGCAATCGTATCGTTCGCATAAAATCCCGATACAACAGAATAAGCCAGCGCTTCACGACTTTATAATTGTAGTGTATGTAAACAGTTGCACCGTAGCTCTCCGAGATCGAACTCGTTTATATAAACACATTAATTGCTTCCGAAAAGTTGCTAACAAAATGTTAAAGGATTATATGAAAGCCCTGTTTGTTTTAGCAGTCTGCTTTAAAGATGGTATGTTTTTTAAAATGGTCTTTATATACGGGAGTTTGAATTTTGTATTTATTTAACAGGTGCAATTTCACTTTTCTATTTTGAAAAAAAAAAACAGAAATATATTAACATGATGATCCCTTTAAAAATAATGTTTGTGAAAATAACAGAAATTAAATTATTCTCTCGTATCGTGTTCATGCCCGGTTTCGTATACCGGACGCTTTAATCCGTTAAGCTACTGTCATTCCTACCGATAGAGTTAAATTTCTTCCATATTCTTCCAAAATATTGATGTTAAAGTGACGATAGCGATAGCCGAATGTATTGAAGTTACCTTAATACGTTCTTTCTTAACTATGTTTTGAATTAAGGGTGAGGGTTAACATACAATCAACAAGCTTAGGTTTAAAGAAATTATTCTCATAAAAACATAAAGTTCACTTACAATGAGATATATAGTAATAACAAATAAAAAAGTAGAAAGCCTCTGAGTCACTGGGCTCACTGTATTGTCACGTTATGGTAGATAAGTGTTTCTTCAGTTTCCGTTTATATATATTAATATTATCACATTTCTTAATGTCATTCGGCATGTAGCTTCACGCCAGTGTCCTCAAAGGATTAACCAGAGTAACAGGTGATTACTGCGTACAGTGCTGTTCACCGGTATGTTTTTACACCTCACGCTTATCGTGAATACTGAACGTGAGTCGTGTGGATCAGTTTTTGATTCCTAAAACGAGCTAATGTTATTAGATTATCTGTGAAGTTGTATGCAGTCGCTCGGAGATTGGGTACGTGTCTGTTAGGCTTGCCACATAGGTAGCTAGGTAGCTTGTACATAGGTATTAGGGTTTTAGATCCCATTTAATAGTAAATGGGATCTAAGACCCAAATTCTGCAAACCGGAATTCTGGATGGCTACCAGTCCAGCTGGCTTTATCACATACTCAAACGGTGAACGGTAGGGATGGACATTTAAAATATACATCGATGTTTTTTCCGATGTCATACATCGATTGGTTACATCGATGTTAATGCGATGTATTGAGAAATACATCGATGTTTCTAAAACATCGATTGTTTTAGCAATGACATGTTTAGGCCTTAAAGAAAATTACGTAAGTACAAGGAAAAATGTATAATATATAAGTATAATGTATAATATATAAGTATGTATAATATATACGCAATAGACATTTACACAGCAGAAACTTGGTAGGCCATATTATTGTTTTGGTTTTAATTTTGCTCTGCGCCACTGCGATTTCAAATATTAATCGAGTGATATCGAGATCTATTTCGAAATATTACGGCGAGCGATCTGCAACACCGCGCGTGAATGCGTTTTGGTGTGTGTGTGTTTTCTATACAAACACAGGTACTTGCGAACCACGTAAAATCACGCAATCCCGCGCTACACTGCATGATGCGGAGCAGTGTGTGGATCGCCTAAATTATAGATGCGTTATATTGGCAGCACTGATTATAACGTTTCGTTTCACGAAACGTCGTGAAGTCACTGCAGTCGTCATTTAGTGTTTTCTGTTCGAGTGTTCGATGCATCGAATGCAAAAACATCGATATATATTCGATTCTGAAGTATTAACGATACATCGGTTCAATACGATGCATCGTTACTATACATCGAGTGTTTAAAATACATCGATGTATATCGTCCATCCCTAGTGAACGGTGATCCACATCTTGAGGAAACCTGCATACATAAGAAATTTTCATAGTGGTGCGTAAAGCCTGCTAATTTGCACTAGGCTAGCGTGGTGGACGAATCCCTCTTAAATGCGAGGCTGGCTATCTCTCAATGAGATAATAATTGGGTTTTTAATGACCAGTTCAGCTCTACATTCACCTTATAAAATATAAGCGTAACGGTATCTACTAAAAAAAGGGTATGCTATCCTTTCTTATTTGTTTCCTGATTACGATATAAAGTTCTAATTATCTTCTCCACCCCAGCCGCCGGCATCCGATGCTTCGACTGCAACAGCGTGAACAACTCCATGTGCCTGGACCCCACAATCTATGACAAGGAAACGCTGAACAACTTCTTGCCGGTCATCGAGTGCGGACAAGGAGTGCAGTCTGGAAACAACGACTTCTTCTGCAGGAAAATAGTGCAAACGAGTAAGTTTTGTAAACGGTAGGACATTTTTGAACCTTTTAATTCTTAATCCCCTTCTTATAAGCCACAATAAGCCAAAATCTTATACCCTATCTCCCACTCTTATGTTTTCGTAAGCATTCATATATTTTCTAAATATTTTTTCTTTATTGTTAACGAACGTGGGCGAAGTTGTTAAGATCATTGGCAGGTACTCAACATTCATCTCCCATCAAACCATATACTATACTAATGCTGGACACAATCCTCCACTCTTATGAGAGGGATTAGGCTGTAGTACACAACGCTGACTTACTGCAGGTTGGCAGGCTTCACTCGCCACCCAATAACCTCTCATGCATCAGCAGCCACGAAGCAGGCTACTTTAGAAATTGTTCCGTTCATCACTTGAGCGATTTTTACAGTGTCGGCAACGCACCAGCGACACCTTACCATCAAGTGTGCTGTTAGCTTGCTTTCCACCCTTGTGGAATAAAAGAAATGTAGGCAAGGTTTAGAATTATACAATAGCAGTAACTTCACTTGCTCAAACGATGATGAAATACATCGCATAGAAACCCGCATACCTGAAATATTTTCCCAATGAGTTGTGAAGTCCACCAATGTGCATTAGTTTAGCATGGTGGACTATAGCTTTATGTCTCTCAAAAGAGAGCCTATTATATTACCCGTACCTAACGGTGGGTCAGTAAATGAGTTGATGATGATGATGATGAATAATAATACATTAAATATTAAGTGTGATTTCATCATCAACCTATTATTGTCCCCGCTGGGCACGGGTCTCCTCTCATTTGAGAGAGATTAGGCTATAGTCTACCACGCCAGTACGCCTTGAACTCAAGACCTTTCACATCTCAGTCCACTGGTCACACCACTAGGCTTTACTGATAGTTAACTTATTCTGGTACCCCCACAGTAAGTCAATATGCATACACAAAGTATGTATATTTGTTTAATCTTATTGTCATGAAGTAGTATTAATATGTAGTTACGCCCTTTGAACAAGGTACTATCAATAAAAGAGACCAGTTAAAGACCATATAGAAAAACATTATCCACTTGAAGGCAATTAAACTTTAAAAGGCTGCACGCACTTAAATTGTCCCACAGCTATAAAATACTCGAACAATTAGTGGAAATTAACAAGTGTTCCTAGGTCCTTAGCGTGACCATTTTCATTGAGACGTTTATTATTTCGAGACTTGATTAAATAAGAGTTAACTAACAAAAAAGATAAAAAACAGACTTCAAAAAACCCCAATCAAGATGTATCCTTTAAGTTCAAGGTCCAAAACCAGTGAAATTATAATTATAGGACCTGCTTAACGGTACGCGGAACTTAAAGTAAAAGATTGTATCTAGACTTTTCCTTCAGAGGGGCTTGGCCCTTCCTGGGCACCTAGGATGGGCACAGTCCACCGTATGAGAATTTCTAATCGGGAATTTCCAACCACAGGGTGGCAAACAGGGTGGGCACGACCCACCCAGCTTAGGGGGAGCCCCCTAAGCTAGCACTATAAAGGTCTCGCATACTAAACACCTGCGCACATTCTATTTAATCCTGACGTTTCGGATCCTGTACAGCATCATACATTGCATATTCGGGCAATCTGCCCGTGACCATAGTTTTATTTCAATTTGTAGTATTTACGTATCTGTATGAAATCCCCCAATAAAATTTAACTGAAAATCGAGTTCACGAGATTGTATGCTATATTTTTTTTATGAGCTAAACTTAACTAAACAGCTTGCTGGCGAAGTATCTAGCGATCTTAAGTGCGACTGCTGAGCAAGGTAGTCTTGGGTTCGATTCTCAGATTAGGTTTTTCTTCGAAATTCTCAGTAGCAGTTCGGAGTATGGATTTGTGCGGTTGATAGCAATAGGTTAGAACCCTGTTACATAACATTAAAAAATAACGCCGTAATATGTGTGTACATCAGTACACCTCTGTGTAACCCTTCGGAGACGATAGGAGTGATGGTATGTAATGTTTTAATAAGCCTTTAATCTTTGATCGCAGTACTTCACAAACACTACGAGCCTGAGGTCCGCGTGACCCGCAGTTGCGGCTGGATCCGTCACCACCGCGAATGTTACAAGGCTGACAATGAGGACCACCTGGAGACCGTGTGCCAGTGCTTCAAGGACACCTGCAACGCTGCCAGTGGGCTGGCAAGCGCAGCGGCGGTTGTTGCAGCTGTGATTGGATTGAAGACGTTCTTGTAACATTGTAATTAAATGCCGTAGTATTTTGGCAGTTTTTTTGTAGTTTTCTTTTGCCCGCGACTTCACTTGCATATAAGCATCGACCCACATTTCGCTGTCTTAAAGCATATTCTTTTTTATGGTCATCAGGGGGCAAACGGGCAAAAAGCTCACCTGATGGTAAGTGATCGCGTCCGCTCGTTGTGAAACCCTGCAGAAACCTACTAAGCTGACAGCGAACGGAATGCCCATGCTGTCAAAAATAGTAACTCTCCAACGGGCTCTGGTAAACTTACTCACAGTCTTCTGTAAGGCGAAGGTATTTCCCCAGTGGGGCAGCTCAATCTGACCAAGAAAACTCGTTATACCCTGCCTCTCATAAAATGTCCAATAATTTCCGAGATATAAAATATCCTACTTTCCCTGGGACTTGCGTAAAGAGGTAACGGACAGACAGACATACTTTTGCATTTATGTTACGTATAGATTTAACTTTCAACTGACAATACAAACCATCAGTTTAATGATACACGCTACATTGTCCCACCGACCTGACAACGACGTGCGTCGGTTCGTTCAGCTCTTAAAATAATGGTAGAGCTACACGGTAGCTGTTGTTTCCGTGTCGTCAACAGGGATAGGTCAACTCCAAGCTGCAATGGTACTATCTCCAAGGCAAAGGTCATTTCAGATGTAGACCAATATTGTTGGATTCACACGTTGTAGGTACCCCAAAATGTCTGCACTGTAAAAGAGGCCATGATTCTCCGAGTTGGTTTCGGCATTTCTCCTCAGAAGAAATACCTTGTAACAATGTATTTAAAATATATAGGCGTTTACATAAATAAATATTTTATTTACGTTTCTCGTCCATGTCTGGGTCATAGAAAGATATATGTACCATTGGTCTGGTAGATTAGGAGCAATTTTACTGTGACATTCAAATTAACAGGAGTGATTCCACAATGGATCCGTTTTCTTCATACGGACGTTCAGGACCCTAAGGGGCTGTCCATTAATCACGTGAGGTTGGAAGGGGGGGGGGCAAAAATCACGAAATATCACAATGGGGAGGGGGGGTATAGTAAGATATCACTTTATCGTCAAACGCGTGATTTCTAAACCAAAAAAGCGGCGTGTAGCAAGCTACACGCCGCAAGCTGTACGCCTTAAGGAATTAGCAACTTTTGCGATTACTCTCCTAATACTGCCTCATTCCAATGCAGTTGTTGAGAGACTATTTAGCAGCATGAATTTAATAAAAACAAAGCAGCGAAATCGAATGAATTTATAACTTTTGACTTTAATCGGTAGGTACTTAAAAATATTATTACAAAAAAAATTAGTTTCTTTGTAGGTACTAAAAATACACGTGATTTTTTGTGGGGGGTGGAGGTGTAGTCTTAAACCTCACCACGTATCACTATGGGGGAGGGAGGGGTAAATTTTTTTTAATAAAACATCACGTAATTAATGGACAGCCCCTAAACTTAAAAACCTGTTATCTCTCCAGTACGCCTAAAACCAGCCAGATGATAAGCAGTTACCGTACCATATGGACGTTTTACACGTCAGAGCTGTCGCTCGAGCTTATTACTCTTTATTTGAAGAATCACAAAAAATAGGGATCTTTTTAGGTTTCTGATAATACCCCTATTTTAAGAAACCTAATAACCTCCCTATTTTTAGTAAAACAGGCAGCTAACGAAATTCCGAAATTCTGCTACAATAGTAACGTATTAGGAATAGTTACGTTTTGATTTTTGTATCGAATCGAGTAAAGGGTAATGGACTACTCTATGAAATTTTCAGTAGCATTTCATAATTTGAATTTATCGCTACCTAAATGTGCTCGTAATTCCAAAACATGTACCTAGCAGGAAAGCAGGAATTTGCGAGTGAAAATGAATATGATGTGCTTCTGCCTAACTGTTTGTTGCTACGAGCATAATAGTATGCATGCGCGTTCTTTGCTGGCCACTCCAAAATCCACTTAAACTATACGCTAACCTAAACAGATAACTGATAAGAGAAGAATGCGAAAAGATATAAAAACTATTTGTACATAACATTCATAATTATATTCGCAGGGAAACAATGTATTTCTGACCTTTAAACAAGCTAGTACCTCGGTGACGACAAAGCCTAAACAATCATTATGTGGTTGTGACAAAAAACCGGAACTTTATACAGCCTACCGTGTTTCCTGTCACTCACCACATTGTAGTAGAGTACCTATATGCGTAATGTAATTACTGGTCTACCCTCAAATGACATTGGCCCGTCTGGTCAAGTATATGAACTGATAAACATTGGATCATACTAGTTATTTCTAGTGAGACGTTCCTGGACCAATGTCAATGAAGTAGGTTAACTACGTTGAGTCAGACTCCTTACACTGTAGTTTTTCTAAAGGAAGTCGCTTACTGCAATTCGATTTTATGTAGTTTTTGTGTGCGTCCTTTGAAATATAAAGAATACAATAATTTTAATACAGCGCCATCTATGTTGTGAGGAGTATATTATGGAGTAAAGAACTATAATGAAAGGCACACGAAGGTAAGTTCTTCTAGTCTTGTATAGGTGGCGCTAAACGTGATTTGTCGTTCTGGCATATCGCTATTATTACTATAACAGGGACTTTCCCAAACTTACTACAGGTTAAGGATAGGTATTATTTATACTTATAACTCATTAAGATATTATATTTCTACGATATTAACTCAATAGCTGGACTAAGTCCCTCCGAAATAACGCCACTTGCTACTAAAGCACGACCACTGTATGAAAGCACCCGTTGTAAATTTAAAATATTAATATACACCATACCTATAAGGTATGTAGGTGAGAAAGTAAATTAACTTATGTAGGGCAGTGACATAGATACATATTTTGAGTTAATGGCGGCATTTCTTAGTGACGGAATTCAAGCTGAATAATGACTATGATTGACTTGGCTTGGTTAGCTTAAACTTAGCCGGTTATTTTATATGTAGGTATGTAGGTATTACTAAAGTGACAATTAAGATAATGGCCTGCTTTGGGGCAATAGGCAAAGGTAAAAACTTAAAATATGATTTATTCAAAGTAAGCCAAACTTAATTGGTTCTTTTTATTCGTCGACATTAAAGCCTGTCACCAAAAACGCCCGACCTTCACCGCTTCCTAGTGTTCTTGTTGGGAAAAAGATACTGCGCAAAATTCTCCCCAGAAAAACTTTTCTGCCTGTCTACTGTCTAAGGTACCTATAGACTACATACATACTGTATATATACACGCCTCACGCCATTTTCCCATGGGGGTAGGCAGAAACTACAGAATGCCACGTTAATATTATCTCCACAGCTGTTACAAATTAGTCTGCCGAAAGTTCCTTTAACATCTAAGACCTTGAACTAAATATTACCCGTTAATGCCATCTAATAAACAGATATACGCGCCATTCACAACTGCGCAGTTTGTTCCTACAATGTTATGTAAACAAACTCTTCGGAAAAGTACTCGAATACCCTGGATCACTGCTTATCTCTCACACTTACCCAATATCAAGCCAAAGTCAGCCCTAAATCGTCATATCCTAAGTTTATTTCAGTCTAACAGATCGCTGGATTATTTTTACAAACACACAGTAAACTGCCATTTGATTCAATATTTACACACACAAAGACACTGTTTAGTGTGTGTGTTTTAGATTGGTGTGTGTGTATATCATAAAAAGAGAATAATTGAGTCAATGTATTGTGAAAAAACATTGATATTTAATTATAATAACAATAAAGAGTACTTATATAAACAACATATAAATAGTGGGTATATAAATAAAAGCAATATTGTAGTTAATCACGATGACCTGTTCGGAATTGGTTCAGTGTCTTAGCAATCGGTTTCTGAGGACGTGGATTCGATTCATGCTCGGAACATCAAGTGGTTAGCGAGCTAGATACTTAGGGCCCCATGACACGTACACGTGCCCCAATGTCTTTTGCATGACAGTCCACGAAAGTGATTATTAACTCATCAGAACTCCTCTTTCTTTAGAATCCCCCGTTTATTTTTGAAAGTTCTATATTACTTACTCTACAGATATAACCTTGCATAACAATTAGCGATTATGAAAGGCTCGTTTAAAAAGAAATTACGAAATACTTAATGAGTAACATACAACATATCATTATCAGCACTTGATCAGAAATTATAGATAATAAAAATACATTCACTGACGTAGCTTGAGGTCCACTTATGCGAATACCAGACATTGAAATAAAACTACCTCTTGGATCTTTTACAGCATCCAAGGTTAAGGCGAATGAGAGTGTGCTCGTAACCATGGATGCTGTAGTATCTAAGGTAGCATACAAGCCCTAGGATTATCATCGGCAACCGTAGCCTATGGATTTTATTAAAATCAGGCTATTCCTCGCAGGTGAAACCCAGGACTATCGACTTGTTGGGGTCCTCGATATTGTGGGTTCAGAAATGAAATTTCAGAGACAAGGCATAGCGAGATCTTTCGTTCGAACAAAGCAGCTGCCTGACTGGGGAAGCGTCTCCGCCTTACAGACGACCGCAGTGAAACAACAATAGTGGGGTTTCTGCGAATGAGTAAGAAAAGAACAAAATGACTGAAAAACTGGGATTCAGTATTTCTTTCTTAGATCGAGTCATACATGACCTTCATACTTAGACGATCCGATTAGCTCAGCGGTACCTATTAAGGCTGAGTCCTGCGGACTGTGGTAAGGTTCGATGTTCTCAGTAAGGGCAAATGTCTGTGTGAGTAATTGGACATTTATACCTGAGTCATTGATCTTACTAAGCATAATACATGCATTTACAAAGAAAAAAATACCTATTTAGCACAAGCCTCGTTGCTGTCCAGTCGCCACTAGATGGCGCTGTGTATAAAAATCCGCATAGTATATTTATTTACATAAACTTTCGAGAATCAGCTGATCGCGCGCGATCTATTGGTCGGGTTTTCACGACACTTGCATTATAGGTTACATATTATTATTATTAAGTATCAACGATAATAAAACACATGTTGAATGCACGCTGTAGATTGTCAGCGTATCAGCTCACGTTTTTACCAATGTTGCCGACGATTGGAAAAATATAAATAAATACAAATATCTTATCGTACATAGGTAGAAGTACTGAATTAGATCATTGAATTCAGAATCACGTATGCCGCTCTCTCGTGGTATCTGCTTGACAGTTTATTTAGAATTATGATAAATCACATTTATCTGATCTTAGGAAATACCCTGTCGAATGGAAAGAAATGGGAAAATGATATTTATTAACGTGTCTCAATATTGTTGTCACTCTCTTATCGACTTGTAATTCTCTAGACTGAATCCCGATGTACATACATACATAGGTGTTGCATTTATTAGAGTTCCGTTAATCCGTAGCGAAGTTAGGAACCTTTCAAGTTTTACGTTGTCTTGTCCGTCTGTATATTTGCAAGAGCATCGAACGAAACAAACGAAATCATGTACCTATGTCGTGTTGCAATTGTTCTGTCCCAAGTTATCCGACCAATCAAATAGATTGAATATATGGTGTACGTGGTACATACGTACGCATTTATAACTCCCAATTTTAGAGTCATTGCACTCTACTGGGTTAAGAGCTGTGATAGGCTAGTTAGTTGTGTATCCAGTGGATTACGATTATGAAATCAAAAGTCTCAAATTCAATCCCAAGACGTGCGTCACTAACTTTTCAAACACATAATCGAACGATGAAGGAAAACATTGTAAATAAACCTGCAGTCTAAAAAAACCGACTTCAAAACTAAAAAGTTAAAAATAACTTAATACAGTTTTAACTTCTTTTTGGCTTTAAAGGTATGAGCAGCTTTCATATAAAAAATCATCGAAATCGATTCACTAAGTCGAAAGTTATGAGATAACAAACATACAAAATAAAAAAAATACAGTCGAATTGATAACCTCCTTTTGGAAGTCGGCTAAAAATTCTAAGAGACTATTGACATAAACTTTAAAATAAAACAGATGAGACATTTGTCTTGTTTATGAGAGTTCATTTGTTTTGTTTATACTAAACATAGATGTTCATACAAACATGATAAATACCTATGTACAATGTTATATTGAAGGTCATGTTCGCCATAGCGTATAAATATTGATCCCAGTTATTTTTAGACATGACTCATATATTCTACCTGGGGTTGTAGCTCTATTCTACATGGGGTCGTAGCTGAACTTCTACGTATAAACTATTACGCCTATATGTCTAAAAGGCAAGGTCAGGATGATAAGTCCATTGTCCCTACCATAGACTAATTTCCTAGATTTAGGGGTTTCATTGCGTTCGTATTTTCGTATTTTTTTAATAAATTAGATAGAGCTGTGCTACCCTAGTGGTGTGACCAGTGGACTGAAATGTCAAAGGTCTCGAATTCAAACCCAAGGCCACTGACTTTTCGGAAGTTATGTGTGTATTTATGATGTGCTCAAACGATGAAGGAAATTGTGAGGAAACCTGCATGCTTGAGGCACTTTATCTTTCTCGATGGTATTTGAAGCCAACCCGCAGTAGGCTAGCGTGGTGGACTATAGCCTAATCCCTCTCAAATTGGAGGAGACCTGTACCGTACCGTCTTTGTATGATCTACGGGTAGTTGTTCCAGGTCTGGATGTTTGTGGAAGTGAAAACTTGTGTTTGTAAACGCGCCCACGATACAGGAAAAAATCCGAGTGGGCCTACGTTTTTTAGCAACAGTTTTGTTATAAGTATTTTACTAGGTACGTTCAATGTCTTATCTTCGCGTTTTATTTCGGAGTCGGGGTCAACAGAAATGCGTGTATATACATATACAGTATAATAGGCATGTAGTAGAAACGTGAGAAGGAGATAGGCTGAAAACGTGACCATCACGTACATAATATGTAGTTGGATAAGAACTATTTACAATAGTAATTTTGATCGAAACTTGTCCAACTACTCAAATTCTATGACCTGTTTATATTTCAACAAATACTAGAAGTTCAGAAATACTTTGTGTTCTTTGTTTTCTATTGTAATCCATTTTAAACTGTCTGTAAATCAACCAAGCACAAACCAAAACCATGAACTGCTACTGAACTTTTCTCTACCTGGGAATTGAACCTTCACTCAGCTAGGCCGTTGAAATTACTCCGTACTGTAGACTAGGGGATAATTTAAGTACCTACTATAAATGTAAAAAAAATATTGACAGATTGACTCTTCCAAGTTCAAATAGAAAAAATACCGTTTGTTTTAATCGATCGAGTGCCCCACTAGTAACTTTTTTTTATTTTTTTTGGAATTGTCCTCCACCCGAATCCTACTACTGCAACTCCTGTAAACCAGTATCAACAATAGTAACTATCCAGAAAATCGTCGAGACAATGAAGTCCGACGTGCCCCAGGGGAATGATGTTAACTGTCTCGGAACCCGTAACGAATTTAATCATGAAGTTATATAGGAGGAGTAAGAAAAAACCTAGTAGCTCAATAGCTTTCTAGACTTAGTTTTGCCTGTGCTTTTATAGTCAGTCAGGACAAACGAATTTATAAGTAAAGATCACCAGTATACCCGCTATATAGGTAAAGATTATATTCAAAACTTGCTTAATATAATATGTAAGTAGGGTAAATACTTTTTGCGTCTTATTTCTTGACATTGATTTTTTATCTAATAATGGCAATGCTCTGCATCGGATATTCATGGGACGATTATAATAAATGATTCTTTATTTTTGTAGTCTCTTTATTCGTACCTTATTAATGGTCATTATCTTACTTAGGTTGTCGCTTGCTGGATAATAGATCTAAAATAATGAGCAGCTGTAGGATTTTGAAGATTAAATTTTGATTTTCGAAGTCTTTTGTCGTAGGTATATTGTTTCGTCAAAGCTGAGTGTGCTAACATTCTTGAGTTTAATTTGAAGACCTCAAGGTTCTCGTCAAGGCAAGAGAGAAGAGCCAAAGATCGAGGTCTGTGGCGTTAACTGGGTCGCCTATGTCCAGCAATGGACCAATATAGGCTGATGATGATGAAGAAGGCTCTCATCGCCCAGCACCTTATAAATCAATTCATGGTTGTCGTTGGTTGGACCTATTTCCTACATGGCGACACTATTATACTAGTATTAAATAACTAGACTTTAGAAGAGACCATGATTATCTGACTTTGTTTGGGTGCTTCTTCTCAGAGGTCGTCAGATAGGAAACTCCAGTGACATCTAGTAATTAAAATATTGATATGCAAAAGTGTCCGAATGGTCCATTATAGATATAAAATACATAATTAACTACTACATACATACTCTTAACGTGAACTTGCATTGTATGTATGTGAGCAAGGTATAGACTTACAGAACGCCACGCGCTATCCCTACACACCACTTTTGTTTCATTCCATTGTTCTCTTATTAGTATAATAAACGTTGTAAATTAAGTTAATTTATTTTGTTATATCTCTAGATTTACTGCCTCTATTGTCTAATTGTCGTACATGCGACTGCTGAGCAATGAGGTCTTGGGTTTGATTCCCAGGTCGAGCAAAGTGTTATTGGGTTTTTCTATGAATTTCTCAGTAGCGGCCCGGAGCTAGGATTCGTGACCGGTTGGTGGCAATAGTCTCGCCCTATTACAAAAACCTAAAACATGCCGAAATGTGAGTGTCCAGTAGTAAACCTCTATCTAATGATGATAATTGTATGTTATGTTCCATGGAGTAAGTCTTGAACCGTGGAGCTAGTTTTGACAATTCAAGTATCTATAATGTTCATCATCATCCTCAGCCTATCTGATCCCATTGCCGGGTATAGGCCTCTCTCAATGCGACTGTAATATTGATTTAATTGAAATCAAACATTTGCCTTTCTACATACAGAAACCTAATATAACTATATATGCACCTAACTGCGACATTATCTTTAACAAATCGACAAAGGGATGCCTAAGATCACGAGGGGGTTAATTTTACAAACACGTTATTCTAATTTATGCAATAAGTAAATATAATAATTGCTTACTTCGCCAATGTCGTATCGTGTGTATCGATTTTATATTCACGTGACCAAATTCAACTCAGCAAATCGATTTTCCATCTATAGACGACAGAGAATTGTCATGTATGTTTGTCTATGGTACGCCTAAATTTTTTTTGCAATAAATCTTGTTAAATTGGCAATCTACAATTCAAAATACTTATAATCATAATCTCTATTCTATAATATTATTTAGAATCTTTTTTTTATCAGACATAAATGTGTTGCTGGGGAGTTTGTTGCACCGCTTCTTCTTCCCAGCAAAACACTAAGCGGTGAAGGGCGGGCGTTTTTGGGCTGTCTTTATTTCTTTATTCAAAGTCGTCCTATTTTGAATAAATGATATTCTATCTTTGGACGACGACTATATCGCTAGGTTTAACATAACGAAATTCTAAATGATTCTCAGTTTGAATTAATCAGACTTGAAGAAATTTATTTTAGTACGTATTTATTTTTTATTAAGTGGGGCATCAACCGAAGTTGCGTGCGTATTTATCATATGCCCAAACGGTAAAGGAAAACATCGTCAGGAAATCTACAAGTCTGAGAGAGATTCTCCAACTCCACACTAGGCCTTATCACTTTAAAACAAGTGGAAACCCATGCCCAGCTGTGGGAAATAGGTTGCTCACCAAATTTGATCACGTTCTTATCACCTGAGACTCAGTCTGTGACTCAGTTTGGCATACCTACATGTTCTATCAAATTCCAGGTAACCAAAGCCGGGGGCCAAACATCATGTTTACACTATCCATGGGAATACCCACACACAAACAACCACTGTAGAAACACAAACACTCATCAATGTGTGAGTTTTGTTTTGACGCGTTCGGCTCGCACACTAGCGAAAATAACGCACACATATAAAGTTAACCTACAAATAAACACACTGTAGACACGTGCGCGTTTTCCGTTGTGTCGGTATGACGCACGTGCGAGGGGAGCGGGCGGAGGGAGTGGGGGTCGAGGCAGAACCGAATGGACGGTTTATATAGAACGAGTGTACTCAGATCTAACCAGTTTGATTCGCGAAGTAAACAAACAAACACCTCGAAAAGGTATCACAACTTCTTACACCGGCTGATAGCCAATTATGGGTACGTTCACCTCACATAATTAATCATTGATAAAATTTCATTCATCATCTTTGTGACCCATTATTTTATCAGAAATTCTGTGATTTTCTTTTCTCTTGTTTCATCTGTAAATGTGTCGATTTGTCTCACTTTCGATTTGCTGTCATCTCTATTTCCTGTGTTCAGTTTCCTGCCATTTCAAGGACCTTCAGCCATTAATCAAATTAGCCTTACCATTGCATCTGCAACTCAATGACGCATTATCTGCACAACCATAAATCCAATTATAATATACATAACTATCCATAAAAGTCCATTATGTATTGCAAATATATCTATAGGTATTATAATTGAATGCATTCAATGCATCTTTATCAATCAGTTATATTTGTATACCCAAATATAGTGTTATTTCGTTTACAAATCAACTTTAATATTTTACTCGTATTTTCATTTGCAAAACAAAGCATACGCCATACTAATTACATTTAAATATAGCTCATTTTATCTCCATAATGTATCTAAGGAACAGCTTAATATATTTAAATATAAATGATGTTGAATCTATATATGACGTAACGAAAGTTCCTTGTAATAGAAACATACATTGCTAAAACCATTGAAATACTCTTAATGTGTAAGTTAATTTGACGATATACTACATATATACCTGTTCCACAAAATATTGTACCATCAAATGGGCCACGCGCCATTTAATGGCTAGGTGACGTGCCCGCGGTCTGGGCTAAATGGATTAACTCCGGCCTTTTATTCTAGAACACACAATCTTTTTCTCTCTATCTATTTTGTAGATAAAACAGGCTATGTATAGAGAGTTTACTGTGCCATTATTGAATTCCAAAACATTACGAAAGTAATGGTAATGAGCTAATTATATATAGGTATGTACCATTAAAAACCTCATTTCTAATCTAAGCAAAATATGTGGGCATGTTGTGTAAGAATCTAATTTGTCTTTGAACCTGAAAAATAATAAGACAATCCAACATACACCGTGCCGTGAAAATCTGCAAAAAAGTATAAATAACTCCAAAAAAACTGTCTGCCACATCAAATATACACGTGTACGCGTGTCTGTTTATCGTTTCGAAGTTTCGTGGAAAATCTGTCACGTTTGATCTTCCCGAAAATTTAATGCAGAAGGTCAAACACCCGCCAAATGCGCACTGACGTAAACCATTTCTGGCTTTTAGCCATTTTCGATATTAGCGTTGTGGAAACCTTTTAGCGATGGCGTGATGTCGTGAGTCATTTACCTTCCTATTATGGGCTCGTCGGTGTTCGTCACCAAGTCCCATTAACTCGGGTATTTGTAATTATCGGAACACGACCTCCATGACGTATTTAATGCAAGTTACTTGTGTAATAATACAGTGTGTATAGACACTCGGTATTTTTATATATGTATATAAGAGTAAGGATATTGTGTTTGGCAGATAAACTTTGCATAGTAACCGCATTGAACTGTTTTATATTTCATAATGTTAGGTTATTAGGCGATGCATTGTTTTCATAAATGTTCATGTCACGATTCGATACTTTGGCAAATTCGAAATCTATATTTAGAAGCGTAGCAATGTGCCGTCATGTCTAACAATATTTTTGTTTATTCCAGATACGTTAAATATAAAACCGTTAAGTAAGGACTTAGAGTGGTCTCTGGGAGCGTCCGCTGGCGCGGGCATGGAGGCCACTGGCGCGGGCGAGGCCGCCGCGCCGCTAGCATGCACGTCCAGCGAGGAGCGCGCCCTGCGCCGCGTCGTGGGCCGCTGGGGCGCCGAGTGGTTGAGCTGACTCGGCTCTGATGCCCGCGCCGCCGGCAGCTGGCCTGCCGACCACCCCCTCCCGCCCCCGCGGTGGGGGGCCCCCCGCCCCGCCCTGCGACTCACCCTCCAAAAGTACGAGGAGCTGGTCGCTAAGGCGGAGGCGCTGTTGAGCCGTCTCGTTGTCTCGGAAAATTATGACTCCATCAATAACTTTATTTCCTTGTACGAGGCCTACATGGCCGCCCCTGACGCGACTCTTCAGGAGTACTTCCCGAAGTACAACCCGCCAATCCGCCCTCACAAGCACACTTGTGTAGGTCTAGCTATGGAAGTTGAGAAACTGCTGAAAGGATTGGAGAAGGACTTCCCTGGCATCACGAAGTCCATGATGATTGTATCCTGTGACGAGAACATACAGGATTTAGTCGACTATACGACGTCAAGCCCTGGACCTCAAGGGTTCTTGATAGAAAATGAGAAGGACCACGTGATGCTCGCGATCAACGTGAAGGTAGACGGCAGACCGGGCATGTTCCTGTCAGATCTGGGTTACCACATCGCTCGAGTCGTCACTGTGATGGCTGATCGTTGCTACCCTCACACTGGTAAGTTTAACAAGAGCCCAATACAGATTACTATTTACAATACAGACTAAGATCCTTCCAAAATAACAAATATGTAGGCACTTCGTAAACCCACTTAACCGGTTCCGAACCTGACTCAGTTCAATAGAGCAACGTGACTAACATAGCAGGGACAATTACTAAACTTTGTTACCGTGTCCACAGGTTGGTTCACTCAATCAGACGAGCCCCACTGCCGCAAGGAGTACAACTACCAGTTCAACCTGCAGAACAGCAACTACATCGAGTGGCACGAGCGGGAGACCAGGGCGGGTGTGGTGAAGGAGCGTCTGTCCCTCATCTACGTCGCCAAGGCTTACCTCACGGCCGTCAGTGTCACTGAGAAGAGGAACATCGTTTGGGACTTGAGGTTTGTACCAATACGATTATACCTAATATTCTTAATATTCTTAGTAGGTGTCAAAATTGCTGCCAAATATTTTGCAAATAGCTTCTCAAATTGACTAGATGAAGATGGATTTCAAACTACGTAGAAATACTCCAGCTACAAACTGTGATAGCCTAGTGGTGTGACCAGTGGAATGGGCAATCGAAGATTTCGAGTTTCATTTCAAGGCACGTAGTACTGACTTTTCAAAGTTACGTGCGAATATATCACATGCTCAAACGGTAAAGGAAAACATCGAGTGGAAACCTGCATGAGAACCACTTCACTAGTCAGTTTCTAGTCAAGTACGTGTATACGTACATTGACACCATTAATGACGTAAAATGTACATAATTATCTAGCCCATCCTTGTAATAAATGTTATCTATGATAACAGATAGATTGATTTAATCCTGTTGATATCAAATGACATCATATATTTTGTAATGCTATTTCATTTGTCAAACAAGACTAATGATTTGCGGCGTTATTTGTTTTGTATCGCGTGTTGACATTAACGTGTCAGTTTGTAGGGACTGTCAAAATAGAAGAATGTAGAGCCATTAAGGACATACTTCACACACCAATTCTGCGTGTCAATGAGGTTCTTGAAAAGTAAAAAAAGTGACATTAGTCGTGTTAAAATCGCAACGATCATAATAAAGTTAGACACGTTACATAAATAGCACTTGATAAATATAATTAACACAATTACTACACTAGTTGAACTTGGCGAGCAAATTAACATTCACACTAGGAAATTAGAACTAAGAAATAGGCCTATTGAGTTCATGACGTTTTAGTGTTGGTCGTGTATGACCAATTATTCTTATCTGCTGCAAACTAGAATTCAGATGTGAAATATTTGTACATTGTTATAATAGAAGTGAGTCATGATTTGTCCTTCTATTACAAGATAAGACTAATACAATAAAAATCATAACACAAATAACGTTAATCGCGAGATCCTAGATAATGTTGGATGCAAAGTTTTACTTTTCAATACCAAATATATGAAAATGAAAGATATACGTAATAATAATGAATATTAATTAGTTCTTATATCTTTCATTTTCATATATTTGGTATTGAAAAGAAAATAAGTACTAATTATGAGCACTTCAGTTCAATTATTCATCATTCAGTTGGTTGTTAAATACGCTTGCAAGGTTTCTTTCAAAAAAAGAAATAAATTAGCTCTATGGATGGGCGAAACTAAATAAGTTTTTGTAGAGAATCAAGATTAAAAAGAAAGAACTACAACGCGAGACCGCTAATATTAAATAAATTGTAACTATAGAGTATGAGGAAATGTGATATGAATATGTATGATAATTTCCGCTCGGAGTGACGTCATTGAATACAATTATTAATACACTCGTTTCATTTTCAATACGTTATGCCAAAATCTTTTTAAAGAACTGAAATCTGATATATTCCAGTCAACGAACTCGACAAATTTTAAATTTCGGAATCTTGAATTAGCCAGTTAGCCATTATTCAAAAAGTTCTTATTTTAAATTCCATAGTGACAACTATAATGACATATTACTTTTTTTATTTGCAGGAGTCTTTTGGCGAGGGATCCTAAGGGTCTTCTCACTGCCGGTATCTACTTCCCTGTTAAGAAGAAGGACCAGCAATTCACCATGTTCTTCGATTCCACCAACGGCAAACAGAGGAAGAAACTCAAGTTCGAAACGTTCTTGGAGTTGCAAAAGGTAAATATCAGATTAGATTCCAAACTCTTTTTTTACAGAAAAAATTGCAATGAGCTTTTGAACAAATGCTATGCATATTATGCCTTGTCTAGGTATATGAGAATTTATTATTTGCAACATACTGACAGGATTTAAAATCTATTTCTATGCTCATAGAATATCTAAATAGCTCATATTTAAATATAGCTATGTATAAAACCTACAACAGATTGGGTTTCGTTAGTAACAAGATTTTATTAATACCATCAAAGTTTACTAATGTATACCTAAACACATACGACAAAAAAGGCAAAACAGTTTATGAAAATATTTTATAATATTTTTATAGCCACAATTTTTTTCCCTATTATCTAGATCAAACCAGTTACAGACATCACTAGTCTGGCAGTGTTCCAGAATCAAAATACTTTGAATGGAAATTCTATTCTCCATATTTACCTAAGACTACCACAGTTACAAGAAGCTATACTCCTTGACAGCGCGTGTACTCTAACCCATTCAATACCTTTGCACTGGAACAATGATGATAATTTTATTATTAACCTCTTTTCTAGATTCCTGATCAGGTCGTAGACGAAGTAGAACAGTGTAACGACCAGCTTCGTCTGCGTGATGGCGAACTACTGTCCATCCTGAACAAGCTGGCCACCATCATGGCAGACGAGGAGTATATGGTGGAACTGCAGGAGATCAACGACAAGATTGTGCAGCTGTCTGCTGGAAACTAAATTTGAGAGGACTAGAGCTTCCTTGTAACAAAAAATCCAAGCCGCTCTAATGTTACACGTTGTACGATTCGGATGATGAAAATATAAGGAGGTTACATGCAAATACTAGAAAAATTTAAAGTCTACACTCTCAAAACTTTAGGCCATTTTGATCAAAATAAGCTTCTTGGAGTTGTATTTTTGTATCATTTTGTCGAAATAATGTTTCTCTTAATAATTAAGTATCATCATATTATATTGACATTAATCTTGTAAGAGAATCTAATCGGTGTTTGAATAGTATAGCTATTTCATAGAAGGATTTACTAAGACGGGTTAATTTTTTAATGATTATCAAAGTCATGTAACATGCTTTCTTGAAATGTAATACCAAAAATATATTTTCAATTTTTTTTAAATACTAAATATGAATTAATCGTCATCAAATCATAGCATGAAGTTTTGTAGTGCATTATTGTAATTTCTGTTCTATGTAATTCACATAAAATTCATTTTAGAATAGTTTTATCTTCATTCTCACAGTAGATGTAGATTGCAATGTATTTTACCTAATGGGTTGTTAGTTTTCATACAATTCAGTTAACTTTAGCTGCTTTAGATCTTATTGTGGCATAAATTTAAATAATAAGGCGTATGACGAGACTCGACTCAACAACGGGAAAATAAAAAATATTAAAAGACAACTCTTTTGTTTTATTTGGTATATAATATGCCAATAAATTTATTGAACGAACCAATACCTAAATTTCTAAATTATTTCTAAATTAACATGCAAATTAGCATGGAAGGTATGGTGATGAATTCGCTGCCGATGGCAAGAGGTACGATGGTTGAAAGTGGCCGTGGATACCATGGCACACAATTCCTCAGAACACAGCCCATTGTACAGGCTGTAGAACACACACAGGGAGGCAAAGTCTTCTCCTGAGCCTCAAGGGCTCGATACCTCCTTACAGCGCGTCTGTGGACAGAGATTTATCAGATACAAATAGCCCAATTTGGTACTTTGGTGTACGGCGGGTACAGATAGCAATACTTTAAGTTAAAAATTATATACTTCCATATAATATACTATTTATATAATATACAAAAACAATGTAAATGTGTGTACTACACGTACGTTTAGAATTTTGTAATGTCTATCAGCTTTGGGATTTTCAAAAGGCCTACGCGAGTATCTCAACAAACCTAGCACTGAAGTTATTGAGCGGCTATGACGCTTTCTTCAATAGGCCATTTCAGATAGTAATATAATACGAATAATATAAATATACCCGGACATTATGACACAGCGCTATCTAGTTCCGTGGTAAGCAGCGAGGTTTGTGTTACGGATACTAGAAGGTTGATTTGTGAATATATACTTACTATACATAGATATATCCATGACTCGGATACAAATGTTTATGGTTATGCTCATCAAGCAATCATTCGACCATACAGGGATTTGAACCCGGAACCCGTAGCACAGAAGGCAGCGATAACTACCGCTGGACTAATCAGGTCGTCAAGCTTGACTGATTAAAAATCGTTAGAAGATCTATTTACAGAAATAAATTATCAATTATCATAATTAAATTAGAATAATAAGATACTTATTGTATACCAAACTCAAACCTACCGACTACAACGATTTTTTATTTTTTTTATTTTAGACTATAAATACTCAAGATTTTGTTATATATACAAAACTAACAAATTCTTATTTCACGAAAAATCCGCAAAAAAATTTACTATTGTACTTTAACATGGCATGAAAGCACTAGGAAGAAAAAGGCCGTCCTACAAATCCGTGCGGGCTACGTCAAGAATCGCGTAGCATAGATACGCTACAAGATTTATGCTACGTGTCCCGTAGCACATAGCCTGGGTCCAGTACACGATTTGTTCTGCGTTCTACGCTCGTTGCGTAATAACACTATAGGGTTTTCTTTAATTATTTTTTTATTTATTATATTTAATGCCGCTTATCTTGTATTAGGCATTAAAGGAAAGCTAGAAGGTTAGCTCCACTTATAGAATAGGATACCTAAATCAATTTACAATATCAATAGGCCGACATTAACAAATGCAGAATTACTTATACATCATTAGAGACTAACCAGTCCTACTAAAATGTTCAGGGCCTGTTTCTAACCATAAATTCTACTGATTATTTTTCGTGGGCAAATAATATCTTCAAGGTCATGCCATGGAAGGAATGCTTGAAAACTCCTTGGGACATAAACATCTCATCCACTATAGGTATAATACCTAACTAACTGTGAAGAACAAGCATTTTTGGTCGGTAGAACACCGTAGAACCGTCTACCTTGCTAAAAACGACATCTATGTTTTGTTCAACTAAATAACAGGACATAATCTGAAGTGCCGTTGCAAATAATATGGGTTTAGGTAAACAGATGGCTCTCATCGCGTTTTATTAAGTAAATACTATCAAGCGTTAAGATAAAATCCCTTTTGGTCCGAGAGCTGATAGACATTTTTTGATAGGTATTTGAGGCATTCTGATTTTTTTTTCAGATAACTCTTCCATATTATCCTAATACAGTAATGCAGACCTGCCTGGCAGGAAGCGGTCATTTAACAACCCCTGAATTATACAAATAGTATTTGTTTAATTAATTTAAATACCGACCGACCGACCTGGTAAAGGTCGCTGGAATCCGCTGGATGTGGGCGGCGCATGACCGGTCGTCGTAGCGATCTTTGGGAGAGACTTTTGTCCTGCAGTGGACGTCTAACGGTTGATGTAATGATGATGATGATGATATTTAGCTATTCAAAATAAAGAAAATAAACAAGCCAGATCATTTTCGAGCGATTTTAACCCTGCAAGACGCGATAGATAGCTGGTAGACACATCTATTTGCAAAAGATTCTGCATTACTGTATTAAGATAATATGGAAGAGTTATCTGACAAACTTTCAAACTGCCTCAAATATCTACCCAAAAATATCTACTAGCTCTCGTATCTATTTTAACGTGGGTATATTATAGACACATGCTCAAACGGTGAAGGAAAACATCGTGAGGAAACCTCATTGCTTGAGAAATTTTCTCGATAGCATGTGAAGTCTACCAACCCGCAGCAGGCTAGCGTGGTGGACTATAGCCTAATCCCCCACAAATAAGAGGAGACCCGTGCCCAACAGTGGGACAGTAATGGATAGATGATGATAATGATATTAAAGACACGGTATTTTGACGACCCGCTGAGCGAAGCGTTTTTAAGGTTGCCTTTTGTAGTTCGAATCCCGGGTGGAGCTATTTTTCTGTGTTGAGCATGAGCACTCATACCTCAGTCATGGATGGATGTGTATCTATTTCCAAAAAAAATATGTAATGTATCAACCATATTATAGTATCCGTAACATAAGTTTCGTTTCCGAGGTCTAGATGGCGCTGTGTCATAATTTCAGGATAAATCAATAAAATATTGAGATTTTTTAATACCAACGATAATATAGGACATAGGTAATTTAAATGCCATTTTCTTTAAGATAATAATTTTTTAAATCGTCGATACAGCAAGGGTTGCCAACTTTTTGTATATACAAGAAATACATTTTTTCAAATCTAAGTAAATGAAAATATGTATTACTACATACTTTACTTAGCGTAAAGTATGTAGTAATACATATTTTACTACAATACCAGTGGTATGAAAACAGTATCTTTTATACTTTTTTTTCATTGAAGAGTAAAAAGTACAAACGAGCGAAAAACAGTATGATACCTTTTTTAACAGTAGGTATGGTTCTTTTTTATATACTTCTATTTTATACAGCCTTGGGTAATATTTATACAAATACAAGACAGGGTCGGCGTCGTGCTTTTTACCCGACTGCGTCAGAAGGAGGGTTATGTTTTTTCTGTTACTTTTTTATATCCAAAGTGAGCCCTTGTTAAAATTGCTTACAAAAGAAAGAGACAAGTTGAGGCATCTGAATCTTTTGAATTCTTGGTCTAGCTACTAAGGTACTGAACAACTGTACTTTGCAATTGGTGAACTTAGGAGTCTAGAAGCGATTGACGATATTATTCTATGGTTTAACTTTTATGGTGTAGGTCAGTGACCTCAAACTCGAATGTTTTATTTCAATTAGACCAGTATTATATGTATGTACTTTTTAATAAAATTGTCAAAACTAGATACAGTATGGAGAAGTGTCGGCAAGAAACTCCATAGATAGGCACTCTTTTAAATGAATGTCTGAATGAATGTTTATTTACATAAAAAAAACCGGCCGAGTGCGAGTCGACTCGCGCACATAGGGTTCCGTACAAAATTAGGCATAAAATTGCGTTTTTTGTATGAGAGCCCGTAAATATTTATTTTATTTGGTTTTTAGTATCCGTTGTTATAGCACCAACAGAAATACATGATTTGTGAAAATTTCAACTGTCTAGCTATCTGTCAGTCTTAGAAATAGGGTCCCGTTTTTACCCTTTGGTTACGGAACCCTAAAAATGAAGGGAAATATTGTGAAGAAATATGCATGCTCTCTTAAACATTCATTTATTAACTATTATTATTAGTTAATATATTATTAGTTAAACGGTAAAGGAAAACTTCGTGGAAATGTGCTTGCTTGAGGGGTTTTCTCGTGATGGACCGTAGCTTAATATGTAAATACATATTATGTACCTTAGATATTTGTTCGCGGTAAAAGGTTACTCAGAAATCTTTCTTTAGGTTAGCGGTATCATCAATTGCATTTATTAATTAAGCAACTCATACATTGCCTTGCAACGGTGAGGTGGCCATAGTTTTTTGGTAATGTATTATATAGATATAAAAGAACCTTGCAATTTATAAAAAAAAATTACACTGAAACTTTTGACCTTTTTTTTTGAGAGATAATCCGCCATACTAAGACCCCACTACTAGAACTTCTGTAAGCCAGAATCAACAATAAAGCTAAACTATCTTGCAACCCGCTACGAAATTATAGATAGTTATAAAAATATAGATAGATAGCTTCCTAGAAACTAATTCATGTATGTCTGTGTATGAGTATATTACCATACACGTGCGCTTCATATTATCAACTCTTGCGCAACCGCGACACACGCTATATTGTTAAGTAACAACGCTGTCAGTGACGTCATGCAATACATGACTGTACCACAGTATAAATTTCATATTTATACTGTGACTGTACGGTACATTAACATGCTGCGCTGATAAAAATTACGAGTTCGAGGAAACTGACATGCCACGGTGGTTTGGAAATCATGACGTAAATTATAAGTAAACTCAGTCCTTTATAGAAATGTCATAAATTCATTGACGGCACGGTTAAATGCCGCATGTCGCGGTAATGATCCCGATGAACAAATATATGTATGGCCTATGTACATACATAGGTAGTTGTTCCGAGTCTGGATGTTTGTGCATTGTGAATGTTTGTATTTGTAAACGCAACCGCGACCCAGGAGAATTCCTAACGAAAAAATATGCGTTAATAATTAATTAACCATTTACTAGTAACCCTAAGCCCTAGTAGGCTTTAGGAGGCTCTAGTAGGTGCCTAACGTGAAATGAAATTAAATATATGACATTTTTTAGCCCTGGGCCGACACTCACTTGGTCAGTTTTATTTTATTTGTGTATACCGTCTAGTTTAATCAGTTTAGTTACAGATTACGATACAAGACTTTATATTGACAGCAGAGTTCACACGGTGACTGAACTTTACGTAAAAGTCAATGTTCCCAAAGTCATTTTTTTGCAAACATAACATAGCCTCTACAATTGTTTCAGAAGATAAGTGGCAGTTATAGATAAATATTATTATGAATGTTTAATGTTTTCACGATAGAAAAGATCATCATACTTATATTATAAAAATAAGCGGTGTGACAGTGGTGTGACAAGCGGACTGTGACGTCAAAGGTTTCGAGTTCAATCCGCATTTCATAAAGTTATGTGCGTATTTATCACTTGCTCGAATGGTGAAGGAAAATGAGGAAAACTGCATGCGTCCAAGATTTCTCAATGGCGTTTGGAATCTGCCAACTTGCACTAGAGTAGCATGGTGGTACTACAGCCTAATCCCTCTCAAATGGGAGAAGATCCGTGCCCAGCAGCATTGGCGTATCTAGGCTGATTGAGGGCGCTAGGGCTAAAAACACACCCACACCCTTGATCCCCTTCGGATCGGAATCAGTGGCGTAGCTTGGGATAGCCAAGTTAGATAGCCATATTAATCCAAGATCCTGGGACAGGCACGGCCAACCCGCCTCCACCTGCCCCCTTTGATACGCCAATACCCTGTAGAGGGACAATAATATATATTATATGCGTTGATTTTGATGAATATTGTATTGTATTTTTGTTGCTCAATCACGCAAAACACGTTAAGTTTTAAGATTTTGAGATAACACACTGCGACCGAAATCGTTAGCCGTTAGGACAAAGTTAGGAGAGGATAATTATTGGTAATTTCTGACGACTTTCTCGGTCTAAAAAATGTATTATTGTGCATGACGTAAATGAGGTTTCTACGGTTCTTTGTTTAGTGTAATTATTTCTTCAAGTTCATTTGTATATTATACGAAATACCTATTATATTATTTATCAGTTTCTGCGCATGAATATCGCTTTGTCTGTTACAAATTTGTAAATATTATGGCTTCTCTAATTAATACTAACCTTTATTATCTTATATTTTAAAAATTGAAAGGTACTTACGTACTTACAATGCAATATACTCTTTGTTGTTATAGAAATAGGATATATTATCCCGCTATAATCGTCGTATCCTAGAAGTTTAACGACTTTAGGAATCTTTTTACATATACTAGACAACAGCAATATCCATAGTCACTTCCCAAAATAGTGCACTGTCTACGTGTATTGATCAGGCTTTCATGAATGGGACCTCCCCTAATGCCGGTCGCTGCATCTGTTGGGGTTGTAAATAATTCAGTAGGGGGGAGCTAACAGAGGGGCGCAATAGTATTCATGTGTGTGTTTCTATAGAGCTCTTGTTCTGTCTGCCACATATTACTATCGTATTATGGTGTTTCTGTTTCAAGCCAGTTGGTTGGTAGGTTATTAGCCTCAATAGGCTACAGTTCCTTCTTATGCTTACGATCTTAGAGATGTAATTTTTTTTATTAAATACCACGTTCTATCAATACTATAGTCCACAAAAATAACTCTAATCACGAATTCAAATTAAAAGCGCATGCTTTTTATCAACCAACTGTTGACATACAAAACGCGGAAAAATAAAACTTCTAATTAAACTACGCCACCCGGCCTAAACAATAGCTGTCACGTTGTGCACGAACGTGATAACGATACACGAGGCACGACGAAATGTTACGATCGAACCATATGTTTAGGGTAAACCCAGTGTTTTAGTTTATCTTGTCAGAGAATACGGCGTCTCGGTATCGCATGCATAGTTTTGTTAATGAGTTGTGGTGTACACAGCGGCGACGCGTGGCCGGAGCGGGCAGCCAGCAAATCAGCTGGCGGCATGGAGGGGCGCGCCGCGCATGCGCGCCTGTCATGACGCCACGAGCCATCTCGTTGTGACCAAAAACGACATGTCAATAACAGTTATTAAGCTCTAGTTACAGAAACTGATATTTGTTGAACGCATCTGTTGCTTGTTGAAAATGCATTTATGTTGTAAAGTCCATTTAAATGAGTTTTTTTGTAAATACCTGCAGAAATGTAGTTGAGAATACTCAAAATAGTTACAAAATGTGAAATAACTCTAGCATTCATGAGATTTTGAAACAAAACTTATACTAAGTTGTAAAGTTTCAATAATAGTCATAGTTATGTAATTAATAATTATATTATTTAGAAACTGTCAATTAATATGATTTCTTAAAAAATATTCATAAATATATCGTTGACGTCTCAATGCCTTAGATAACTAGCGATAAAATAACGCTAAGAGAAAATAACTGCTATCGCACTACACTACACCTGTTAACGCAAATATAATAACGAGGGCACAGCGCTATTCAACGATCAGTTTGTCTGTTGAGTTTGCGGGGGAGAGGCGGTTGGATAGAGCGCGCCTAGAGGCAGCGAACTGTTTTCGTTTTTTTATTTGGCTTCTAGCCGTTGTATGGGTAAGTTTGCACAATAAAGCCTTTATACCCTCTGTAAATTAAAGCTTTTGTGTTAACTATTTGTATAATGGAGTATTTTGAGACAAAGAGCGTGTTCATGCATAGCGATCTTGTGTAAAATGTCAGTCGGGGCCTGTGTATACAAACATAAACAAAGCAATGTATGGTGATGCTTTTTTTCGAGGCAGAATACCATTACCAATACAATGCACTTTAAAAAACTATTAGTTAGTAACGGAACTGTGATATTGGTTTTTAGATTAGACGTTTCATTGTTTTATTATTTAATAATCCGTAAAATATTGTGACGTGTCAAGTAATCTATTCCATTGTAGAGTCTTGAAAAGACGAATATGGGCAAGCTATTTATAATTTTTTTTTTAAATTCTGATATTATTATAATCTTTTTTCACTTTCTTTTTTTTTCGCTGTTTCTGGGCAGGCTAAGGTCTTAAGCCATACCGTCTACATTTAGTATCATTCTTCTTTTGTTATCTTCATTATGTACTTAATTGTTTGACATTAGCTCTAGCTAGTAATATTAAAATGCCATACCGTTAAATAGCCTTTCACAATGGACACGTGACTTCAATGTAGATGGTCCTATTGTTACCTATTGTCTTACTTCCCATTATTTAATGGACTTTCCCTTCACCAATATTACGAATACAGATGCGTCAGTCTTTTGTTGCTTTCATAATTATAATATGTATATCTGAGACAAATAACTGTTTAGCTGGAATTTACAGTGATTTATTATTTGATGGAATAATAAAATTACCTTTCGTGAGTTCAGGGCCAAATTCTCCAGACATTGAAGGGCTACACACTTTATTGCGCTTCCAGTATCAATGTGAGAATTGATTAATGTATTACGTATTGAATTTTCAAGGCAAAAATAATTTAATATTATATATTTTTTGCATTTAAGCACTGATAGATTGACTTGACGACACAAGCATTTGCCTTCTGGAACTCTAAAAGGAAACTCAAAAGGAGCTCTAAAATATATGCATATAGGTAACTACGTAGATATTTAAAAAAACGTTACCTAAAAATATTTAAATACCTTTTAAAAAAATGGTTACCTACCCCATATCAATATTTTTTCCTGAGTCGTAGATCTATTTATGGAGTGAGGAATTACTTTAACAGAATACAGGTATAATTTATTTACTACTAAAATAGTTTTAGCAGTAAATAAATATAATTATATAGTCCGTTAAAGATAAACTAACTAACTAAGCTAAAAATAGGAAAGTACCTATAAAGTTGGATATATCTACGTTTTGCAATAAAATAAATGGCTATAATAATTACCAATGGTATGGGAATACATTTAATACTTCAATATAACGCAGATGACGCACCGCTAACGCGTGTAGTCCAAAAGGTCATAAAACGCCCACACTGTTCTGTCCCTCCCCCGGGAGCTACAAGCTGGCATAAAGTTACCTTCAACATTCTAAAAAGCCCACGCTCAATAGTACATTTATAATAACGTTGATTTATTTTTTTAATTTAAAAAGAACATTTTGTCTGTAAATCTCCTGATTTAAAAAAAAAATAAGATAATTATTCTAGTATTTCAACAAATTTTAAAATTAGATTTGTTTACTTTTATCTAAGTAGGTACGGTATAATTTCACCTTGACAGTGGTAGAAAGTTTTTTAATAAAATATACTTAGTTATTTAATCCCTCTAGAAAGCCGTCCGTACCTAAAGTAAATATTAAACAAATTTTCAATAAAATCTCATTTAGCTAAAACATGAGTGATTTATGATGTAAGTACACAGAGATATTGCACCTTTATCGAGATTTTAGGCTCCATCTTCGTAATATAAATTATCCCGCACTTCCTCATTGATTCAATATTTGACTTAAACAGCTGATAAAGGCCCTTACATTTTCAACAATTAAAACCATTAGCCAGTCAATAGAATTTAAATTATTACAACATTGCAGTACTTATAGTGTTGAGCCGCGTTCGGCGCGATCACGTGAACCAAGAAGGTCGTGTGACGGACACGTGCGGCCGAAACTAGCACAATGCAGTCGTTCGCGGCCTAACACGGCCTCCTATCACTTCCTACTGGTTTTCGTAACTGGGGTGCAAGTTTACAGATAAAACTAACGTATAATTACGTCCAGTTTTTTACCTACGCATGTCATTAGAAATAGATAACTTGTTTTTGTGCGTATTGATTATGTTAATATTAGTATACTTTTTTTATTTGTTGTGGCAATGGAATCGAGGTCGATTATTCTACTTATGTCATATTGTGTTGGGAAAGCAATCAATATACTAGATAATTTTAAATTAAGTAGTTATATTTGAATGCTTACTCGTTGTCATTTTGACTGGAGGCATAATATATGTAGATGTGATGATTTTGGTTAGATGATGTTAATTATTGAAATATTCTAATTTAAAAGAATACTAAGAAAATTCTAGGTTTAGACACTGATATAGTCTGACCATGAACTTGGATGATATAAAGGATCTAAATCAGGTTTAAAACAATATCAATAGACAGTTGTATGTCAATGTAAACATTTTTTTAATGTCGAATATCAATAATATTGTGACCAAATCGTAATTTATTGCAAATAGTCATGAAATTGTGCTAATTTGGTAGACAACATTAAAGAGCTTGCCACTACTTTCTGTGAGATTATAATAAATTATATTTATTATTTGTAATACCTATTAGTAATACTGTTAACTAATTAAACTAGCGAGTACATACCGCTTAGCTTGTAACCTATATATTCAAGGCTCATCCTTTCAAATTTCGCAATTATGTGATTACATTGGGCGTCCTTGCTCGTTAGATATGGCAACATTGGAACATGTTTAACACCATTTCAGTGCTTAAGCAAGATCGATATATTTCGGCCTATATCTGTCTGAGACTATCTAAAAAATCATAACGTCTGCCAGAAAACTGTTGGTATAGTTTTCTTTTATTTTCCTATATTTTCAATAATATTTATTTATTATGACTATATAAACAAGTCCTTCATGTTCGATTGTCACCGTTTTTCTTTCAAACTCCACCATTCCGGATTTGAAACCTAATATGGATGTATATTAGATACCTTTGCCTACGTTGAGTACTTGTATATACAAGGTTTAAAAATACTGTTTATGTTCTCTTTCTTGTGGCAATTATGTCGATGACAATAAACTGTTCTGCCTATGTAATGTTGTGAAAATATAATATTTATACTACACATTACGTAATTTATGAGAAATAAGACGCAATTTCAACAAATTACGTCAAGTTTGAATTACATATCTGGACAATAAAAAAATAAATGACGTTTTGTTTCGCCGTATGTAATTGTAAATTTTGGTGATACGGTCATTTTACTGTAAAAAAATTAAGATATAAAGAGTTTTACTGAATTTTAGTTCAATTAATTACTTTCAGCAAATTAATTTCAGCGAGTCATTGTTAATTTATCATATGAATATATGTAGAGGTCTGTGTCCTCAGTGCTTATCTTTTTTTTCGCAATCTATAAAACATTTACAACGTAAAATAAATTAATTTATCAATAGTTTAACAAAAGTCGCTTTATTGTTGGGGATTTATTCATTCTATTACGATTTAAGATAAGATTTGTCGATAAAGATAACTTTATCAAATACATATTTAATTAAAATTTACTTATTGTTAAATCTGACGTCAAATAGAGTTGGGTAAATTATTAAAAGGGACACAAAATAGTTGGGTTTTCTAAGAAATTCTCAGTAGCAGCTCGGAGTTTGAATTCGGGTCCAGTTAATGACAATAGGCTCCCCCAATCTGGGTGTACATTCGTGCACCTCTGCCTAACCCTTCGGGGAAGACAGGCGTGATGGTATGTTATAAACATTGATAGCTTTATTACATAAGGCAATCGGTATTCATTCTTACAATAGATACAAATGAATCATTGTACCTACATAGGTCGATATTTTCTGCGCAGGAGCATATTAAAACATAACATATTTCAAACGTTAACGTAACCACAACTTATGACACTCATGAGTTGTGACTCACCGTATTTTCTGTGTAAACTATTAAATTAGGTAAGTATTTTAGACTATGTACACATACCGATAACGAAAAGTAAACATTACTTACTCTACTTGAGACAAGACTAAACTCTCGACTTTCTTATAATATTTAATGACTCAATATTATTGTAATATATCGGATTATCGGCATTCTAAAATGGCGCTTACTCAGAAAACCCGACTTCAAACGTCAGAACTGGGTTCACCAACTTTTTTATTTTTTATTTTATTTGTTAGGGACAAAAAACAGTTACATGCCAAACTTAACTTAAATTTTTTAAATTAGCACCAGACTTATAAATACAATACACAATCTATTCCATATTTGTGTTATTACACATGTAACCCACACTATTGTCCACAAATTACAAAAAAAAATTAAAAAAGAAACAGACATACTGTGTGCATCCAGTCTCTAAATTGAAACATCCAAATATATATATATATATATATATATATACTTAAGAAGTTAGTAACTCTATTGCTCTCGACCTGAAACGATGTTTGGAAAGAGCAAATATGTCAAGCTCCACAAAGTGAGTGTTATATGCATCGACAAGGCGACGAAGGGGCACGCGTACCCCAGCGTTAGTCCTGCACGAGTTTGTGTGGAGTAGTCAAGGCACACGTACCCCACGAAGCATGTTCTAGGTACTGTATAATGTATACAATTTGATAAAGAAATACAATCGAGTCTATTATTACATATACCATGCAGTGTCATTACACCCAGAAGTAATCGTCTAGATTCTAAGCTAAGAACATTATAACGCTTTAGTAATTCTAAAGTCGTGTATAATATAATCATAGTTTGCTTTATAAAAATTATACCTGCGAACCGGTTTGTATCTCATCAATTTGAAATGTACATCTAGGTGAGTTAATAAAGAGAAAGGCGGGTGTAAACTATCGGGATTGACCAGGATATTGCAAAGCACCATTTGAGGGTCTGCGTTAGAGATAATCAAGTCCAGCACACGACCTGAGCAATTTTTTGTGTAATGATATTGTAAACCATTTATTATATATATTTTTATTTTTTTTAAAACGTTGCCCCACTCTAGGATTTTCTCCTGTGTCGTGGGTGCGTTTACGAACACACATTTTCACATACACAAACGCCCAGACCCGAAACAACTACTTGCAGAACGTACAAATATTTGCTCCGTGCGGGGATCAAACCCGCAACCCGTGACGCACAAGCCGATCGTTCAGCCACTGCGCCACCGAGTCGTCATTTATTATATTTATAAAATTAAGAAGTATACGTCCTGTAGAGTCTGTGTGACGCGCAGTGGCATGGTTGCCTTGTTGCACCCAGTCAATTTTAGGTAAGTTATAGTCACCAAAGAAATGATATGAATTGCATTTCGGATTATTAGCTAAGCCTTGCAGCATGTCTAAGTATTGCTCATATACCTCTGCTCACACGACACCAATAATATGACGTGCGTGTTGCTGCGTGGCAGGCATCTGTACTAACACTTGTTCAATTTCTGACTCAAATAATGGAGTTGTCAATATTGTCGCCCGCAATTCACGAAGCACAGCAATCAGAACACCACCTCCTTCTTTTTTGTTCGTCGCAACACGGTCACGGTCACACCGAAAGACAATATATCGATCATCAATAAATTCACTATCTCGGATATCAGGAATTAGCCATGTTTCGGTCAACACTATAACGTCATAAGAGTTACTCAATATGTTCATATAAATAGTTTGTAACTTTGTACGAGTACCTCTACAATTCTGGTAGTAAAACGTAATGTTGTTAGTAGCCATTAATAATAGTAATATAATAAATTTGTATTATAACTAATTGTAACTAGGTCGTTGTATGTCCTTCTACATCATCCCGTCTGAGGGTTTCCACTGACGTCCGCCATATGAATTATATGTCAAATGAATAAATCTTTTTTGACTGGTCCACCAAAACCAACTTTATTTAAGCTAGGCTCGAAATGAATGTCTGTATGCAATTAGATATACAGACTTAAATAATAATAATAATAATCATTTATTTTCAGACTAAATTGTCCATCGAGTGTTAGTAATACATTAAAACTTAAGAACTATGTTAGTAACATTCATTTATATTCTATTACGCCCCCGTGTCATGAAGGCGTATCCAATGTCTGAGTATGGGGCTGTCCCACCTATCGGCTATAGTTTTCAGGATGCTGTTGGGGCTGACGCGTACTCTGCGCATGATGGAAGCGCAACGCTTGTGCATAATAGCTTGAAAACTATCTATTCTTGCCTCCGCGAACATGCCAGAAGCACTGCAGTAGCGCGGCAACCCCATCAATACCCTGAAAGCATTATTGTATTGTACGCGTGTATTGTATTAAAGCACCAGTAGGTAGCAGAAACTTCTAGTAAAGCAATGCGTGTAATCTAGACTTTAAAATCACTAGCGTTTGCCTGCTACTTTCTCTGCTTAGAAACTTTGACATCCTTTTCGCCCCTTGGAATGATTTCTGGCATAAAATCAACTCTATGTCCTTTCCGGACTCAAACTATGTCCATACCAATTTTCATCTAAATCGGTTCAGCGGTTTAAGCGTGAAGAGGTAACAGACAGACATACTTTCGCATTTGTAGTACATATTAGTATGTATATACGTATTTGTAGTATAGTATTTGTAGTGCATATGATATTTTATGTCCTGACTGACTAAACTATCAACACACAGACGTATATATGCTTCGTTGAAAAGAAAGGAATTTTTGGAAACCTCATCTCTATACGGCTGAAATGAATACGACTTCAAGTGTGTAAGCCGCGGGCTATAAAATGTGGAATCCAGGGTGTCTTAAAAGAATCCTTTATTACTCGAACCATTCAATACAAAGGCGTTAATGTATGAGTACAAAGCGTATAGACGGAAAACAAAGACTGATGTGTGACGACCAGTGACACTGACACACGTCATCATACCATTACGTCGATGCCTGTTGTTACAAGCGAATTGAACATTTATAACGATAAACATTTCAACGCGGCTTTTTACACCCCAAAGGAGACTGACATGTCAAAGGTCTCGAGTTCAAACCCAGGCACCACTGACTTTTCTGAAGTTATGTGCGTATTTATCACAAGCTCAAACGGTGAAGGAAAACATCGTGAGGAAACCTGCATGCTTGAGAGATTTTCTCGATGGCATGTGAAGTCTGCCAACCAGCAGTAGGCTAGCGTGGTGGACTATAGCCTAATTCCTCTCAAAATGAGAGAAGACCCGTGCCCAGCAGTGGAACAATAATGGGTTGATGATGATACCACAAAGGAGGCAAGCAATCTTACGACTGACGGTAAAAATTGTCGTAGCCTATAGGCATTTGCAACATCAGAGTTGTCGCTCGCGCGCGTCGTTTTTGAAGGACCCCATAGACTATGGGAAAACCTTGGCAGGTAGCTCATTCTACAGCCTGATAATTCGTGGTGTGAAGAGTGAAGACCATGTACACAGTACGCGATTGATATTAATTCCAAGCTGGTATAACAATATAACAAAATATTGTTTTATAGATTATTTTTGCACAAAGCATCTAATAATGGAATAAATACGATGTATTTGTGCTTCAGAACCCACTAACGAACTTGAAATGTTTTAGATTGTTAGGATTCTGCAGCCGAATAAGTGAATTCCAGTTGATTGTTACAGTATTTTGTTACGTTTTGAAGGGTCGGGTCAGTAGGCCACAATAGCCAGCAAAATTATTGGGCAAATGAGGCTTGAACTGACGTCTCAAGGTGACAATTTGCGAGTAATAACCTTATTGGTGTTATGCGGTAACAATAACAAGACTCATTTCGAAGTCACCTTCGCTTTGACAGACACTTTCAAAATTCTGTATACCGTAACAAAATACAAAGAAGCGTCTCGATAGATATCATCAAATTAAAAAGCTGAACAACTGCCTCGTTGGCCTCGCTGGTCGTAAGTGCGACTGCAGAACAAGAAGTCTTGAGGTTCGATTCCTAAGCCGAGCAAAGTTTTATTTGGTTTTTTCTATGAAATTCTCAGTAGCGGCTCGGAGTTTGGATTCGTGCCCGGAAAATGGCAATAGGAGCGCCATAAAACATACCGACGAGATGTGGGTGGAGGTACATTAGTTCACCTCTGCCTAACCCTTCGAAGATGAATGACATATTACAAAACTTAAAGGATGCAAAGAGCAGAAGTGAGTTTGGTAGCGAACTCGTATAGATGAGCAGACCGGGGCCGTAAGCTTGTAGGTCATCTCACATGCTATACAAAAATATACCTTATCATCATATACACTTGGAGTTTTACCCAAAATTATCACAGTTTTCGGCTTTGTTGATAAAACTTAGTGATTATAATAACATTGCAGAGCATTGAATGTCTCCTCACACAAATGACACGTGCTTTTGATTACAAATGAAATAATAATTCGTAACCTCAAAACATCCAGATTATTTTAGATGGACAAACATTTAGATTAAAAGCCTTATTGGTCCAAGGCCACTCTAGCACGAGAGCTTGAGATCTTGGGTTCAAATACTTACCAGGTCGAGCAAAGTGTGGGTTTTGTATGAAATTCTGAGTAGAGCAAGTACCTAGTTGGTTATGTGCCCGGTCCAGGTGAATGCTCTAAATTCTAACTCGATACTGAAGACATGACATGGCATGACATTAGTACAGTCTAACAACCTAATTGGTATACATGCAACTATCGACCAATCCATGTGTGGATGGAAACCAATTAGCTTGTTAGAGTGTACCTAGTAGATGATTTAAGTAGATAATCATCACTGGTAGGTAGTTAGGTACTTATTAGTATTGCAAAAATAGACCCAGTTTTAAATGTAAGTCTTTTTAACAAAAGTTTTTAAACATTCTTACTGTCTGACTAATGTTAAATCAGAACCACTGACGTCACACATTGTTAGAATTTTCGCCAGAAACGTTATGACTCATTTATGAGTTACAGATAACAAACATGAAACGCACCCGAACTGGGCCAAACCGCTGAACATACTCGTTTCCGAGTATTCCCGAACGGCATGCGGCATGCTGAATTGCCGACTGTTAATGACCGGCTCGGACCGGAACAAGGCACTTTGTTGTCGGGCCGCGGATTACTCGTGAACTCAGGCGCATGGCGGTGACGTCACGTTAGTGTTCTATATTTAAAACCATTGTTACTGGTCAGTTATAGACGATGCTAATAGATTTGAAAGGTAACTATGAAAGACCCGTATAGCAGTTATATCTATAAGCTTGAACGTCCGTTGTACAGAATTCAGATGCAACACATATGAATAGATATCTAAAAAATAATCACATGGTCTCATTGATCTATCAATACCAAACTAAAATCTATTTAAGCTAATTAGGTAAATAGAATCATTACATTGTTTACGTTTTTTACAATGTAAGTTTTTATAATATTCATGTTGTTATGTTAAAAAGGTATTTTTATTTCTTTAAGAGACGAAATATTACATTACGTAGGTTGGAAAACACATACCTTGTCCACTAGGCAGACGTTTGTCTAAAAGGTTATTGAAAACGATACCAAGATCGTTTTCGAGATTGACACGTACAGAATGACACACGCTCGCCAATGTATGCTGGCCGGAATGTATTAATGTAGTATAATAATACACACGCATTGTATATGAAAACTAATAGACGCATGACAATGACATGTAATGTAACAATATTGACGTTTTTAATGTTCGTAATCGATGTCATAATAGAATCGCCATTCTCTCTCAATCTCATCCATCAACTTACCTAATAAACTATCCCACTGCTGGGCGGACTAGGCTATCTCAAATAACAGGAGACCAGTTCCTGTTATTTGAGATAGCCTAGTCCGAATTCTGATAGAGTTCATGTCACTTCATATACAATAAAGAAAATATATCAGAGAGAAAATTTATCTACGATGTTTTCCTTCACGATTTAATCATGTGATGAATCGTGTGTGAGTCAGTCGTGTGTGTTTTGAGATCGAAGTCTAACAAGACCTTTAAATTCAGAGTGGTCACATCACTAGGCTATCATACACTCTTGGTAATATATAACAACATTATTTCTAGTATTTTATCCATAAACAAGGTTTGTATTATGGCGAGAACTGATGACGCCAAAATTGGTCACATAAAAGGAGTATTCGGAGGGTGTCTGCTCATCTACAATAGCTAGAATTGGTGAAATTTATGTTTAAGCCAACCGGTAATCTAGTCATCGAAAAACCCTACAAGTACTTGAGCAGTATGGTTTAATATCCAATATCTAAATATCTCTTTCGAATTACGAAAAATAACTGTACTTAGTACTTAAAGTTTCCTGAAAAGCCTCAAGGCTGCCGCCGCAGCTAAAAAGTTTATGATAGGTAAATAATCCTTATCATCTTTCAACCCTGTCATGGGTATATCAGTCATCTCGTAGTACTATGATGGATGATACAGTTACTCTACCGATAAGCCGAGTATGTAGATTAGACTATTTTTAAACAACACTTGTAAATCTGTCACTCACTGCCTCGTATACGTTCGGAGGTCAAATGTCTGCGGCCCGCGTAAATCATGTGGTGGTAAATATAGCCGCATCTCATAAGACCGAAATTGGATCTCAATATTCGGAAAAAGGTTAAGATGTCTATCATCTGTCTGTCTTGTACCTACTGAAAATCGGAAACTAGTATACAATTTGACACATCGTACGTTTTGGTAACTACGCTTATAAGATGTAATGAGAGGATTTTGATGGAAGATAACATTATTTATACTAGATAAATGCGTTGCTAAAGACCATCTGGTAAAATTCGAAATTAAAAGGAAAGATTGGTAATATATAAGTGTAGGTACGATGATTATTTGGAAATGCTCATGACGACGTTACGATCGAAAACCTTGGTTGTGTTTAATGGCATCACAATATCGAAGCATGTACACGCATCTATATAAAATGATAATAACGCTATTTCGTTGCCAGTCGATGATCTTGATAGTGATACAGTACCAACAGCAACTTAAATGTCTGTATGTATATAACTAAATCGATTAAGGTTTAAAATTACAACCCTAGCTAAACGTTGTTTATACTATTGCAGAGCGGGAAAAACCATCATCAGTGTTGTTAGAGAAGCAGCGTGAGGCGCTCGTCAAGAGCGTCGAGGTCGCTACGGATCGAGGCCGGGATGAAGGCCTGTACGAGACGGGGGCGGAGGCCGAGCCGGCCGGGCCCGGCGTGGGCCGCTGGGGCGCCGAGTGGCCGAGTTGACTCAGCTCGGGGGCGACGCCCGAGCCCGACGCCGGCGAGCCGACGGAAGGGCCGGAGCCCGATGTGACCAGACCGGGCCTCGGCCTGACCCGGCAGCCGCTGCCGCGCGCGCGCTGGGCGGCGGCGCGGCGCCCGCTCGAGCTGTCGGTGCCGCGCCACGAGGAGCTCGCCACGCGCGCCGAGGCCGCGCTGCGCCGCCTGCTCCTCACCGACAACTACGACTCCGTCAGCAACTTCATCTCGCTGTACGAGGCGTTCGAGCGCGCCGGCGACCCGCTGTACGACGTGTACGAGCGGTACGCGCCGCCCATCCGCGCGCGCCAGCACACCTGCGTGGGGCTGGGGCTCGAGCTCATGCGGCGCTGGCGGCCGCTGGAGCGGGAGTTCGCCGGCGTCGGCCGCGCCACCGCGCTGCTGTCGTGCGAGGAGGCGGTGGTGGACGTTCACGAGTACGTGACGTGCGGCGACGGCCCGGCCGCCGTGCTGGCCGCCGAGAAGGAGCACGTCATGGTGGGCATACACATCCGCGTGGACGGCAGGCTCGGCGTCATGCTGGCTGACCCCGGCTACCACGTGCCCAGGATCGTGACCGTCATGCAAGATCGAAATTATCCGCACACTGGTAAGTTGACATACTGAAAAGGCTCTAGAATCTAAAACTCAAATTAGTTTGAAAAATAAGTGTTGGTACGTAAAAAATAGGGTAAGAAAATATGAGACGAAGTCTTTTTTGTTCCTTCAGTCTTTGGAAGGAACATCGAGGATTAAACATTTAACTAATAATACATACCTATATTTCAAACCCAAATATATAATAAATATTAGTAATACAGGATAATTAATAAAATTGAATTGTCCCATGTTAATAATATTTATGACAATAATAAGGATAAATTATTAATTACTTAGAATTAGGATAAATTTATTATTTTCTTATTATTATTATTTATTAGGATCCTACTCGCTATTTTATGAACGTGAAACAAATTCTATGTTTGTGTGTTATATTTATCCTCTAAAAGGCTGAACCAAACTCCATAAATTCACATATAGAGATCAATTTGTTCCTTCTCTATAAATCTATAGATGTATGTGGTTCCCAGTTCATTGATCTAATTAGAATTCATAATCCCAAATTCGTAATCATTTTGGTTATATTGTCAGAAAATCTTGCAAGCAAATTATGTCTTCAGTATAAAATAACCTCAATTATACCAAATCTTTGTTCTGTCAGGTTGGTTCGTGCAGTCGGACGAGCCTCACTGCCGCAAGGAGTACAGCTACACCTTCAACATGCTGAACCCGGGGTACATCGAGTGGCACGAGCGGGAGACGCGCGGGGAGGCCGTCAAATGTCAGACATCGCTGGTGTACGCCGCCAGGCCATACCTGGACGGTGTCAATGTCACTGAGAGGAGGAACCTCGTCTACAACTTCAGGTAACACATACTACGAATTGCTCTATACATTTTTGGCGCAGGTATTTTTATCGCTGCCTTAAGACCGTAGTCATCACATTGTCCCACTGCTGGGCATGAGTCTTCTCTCATTTGAGAGGGATTAGGCTAGTCCAACACGCTAGCCTACTGCGGTTTGGTAGACTTAACATGCCATCGAGGAAATCTCTCTAGCGTGCAGGTTTCCTCACGATGTTTTTCTTCACCGTTTGAGCATGTGATAAATACGCAAATACCTAACTTCCGAAAAGCAAGTGATGCGTGCCCGGGTTTCAACTTGAGATCTTTGACATGTCAGTCCACTGGTCACGCCACTAGGCTACCACAGCTCGGCCGTAAGACCGTAGTATTCGTCAGAATTTCTTAGATTTCCCTGCATCCAGAAATATTCTTTGATATTCCGGAATATCAGACACCTACTCTAGAGACCTCTCTCTTTAGACTATTTACAGCTCTAAATATTTTAACTAAAAGAAATTTGTTAATTACGAATTTGTATGACATCAGCATAGGTTAATTCCCTATTTTCTTTTTAGGAGTCTTCTATCCCGCGACCAAAAAGGCCACCTCACAGCCGGCCTTTACTTCCCGGTTGGTTCTCGCGGCAAGGACGCCCAATTCACGCTCTTCCTGAACAACGGACCCGACAAACGCAAGACCAAGTACAAGTTCAGCACCTTCGCGGACCCAAACAACGTAAGTACACGCGTCACACAATATTCTTTCGAACTTAACCTCCTGAACATAACAACTGAGCACAAAGCTATCTTCAAAATCTCTATTTTGTAATATCGTGCACCGTATTTTTGTCACGTATTTGTGTCGTTGGCCGACAAAGGACACTTTCTTTAGTCACGTATAGATATATGATAATGGCGTTCAAAAGGTTAAGTAGATTAATACTAGACACGACTCAGTACAGTATTCCCTATACCGTATTCTATTTCGCCATCCATGCGCAATAAATCTCGAACAAAAAGTCTAAGATCACTAGCTCGAATTTAGATCTCGATTGTAAAAAGATCTATAATCGATACCGCTCTACAAAATAACAGTTTCCGGTCACAATCGACCGCCACACGATCTCGAGTGTAAGCATACCAACAACAATGTAAAAACAATGAAAACTGACCGACTTTGGCGTGTAAACATGGGTTACCATTTAAATATATCGTTTACTGGCATTGTATTCACATGGTCTGGATGTTTTGCTAATGTTTCAAATATTTGTGTCAAGGGCTACTGAAAACCTACTACTGAGTAAGGTACCTACCTGAACAACAATTGATATAATCAAGTTTTAGAATAACCAGCTCAATGTCATAAATGACAAAGTTTACATTCAATAATTATATAAATTTGTTACATAAGTATCTGCGACAAGTCAAGCGAAGCGCAAGAGCACTACCTACCTTTTCTCGAAGCGCTTCGTCGTTTTTTTTAACCTCATAACTTGGCCCTATTCTTTTATCCAAGTAGTCATCTATATTATCATCAACCCATTATTGTCCCACTACTGGGCACGGGTTTCCTCTCATCTTGAGAGGAGCGGCTTTAGTCCGCTTTAGTAGCCTACTGCGGGTTGGCAGACTTCACATGCCGTCGAGAAAATCTCTCAAGCGTTCAGGTTTCCTCACGATGTTTTCCTTCACCGTTTGAGCATGTGATAAATACGCACATAACTTCCCAAAAGACTGCGTGCCTGGGTTTGAACTCGAGACCTTTGACAAGTCCACTAGGCACAGCTCTTTTTGATAGAACCTATCGTTACGAGTTCTGATACCGTGTTATTGAGTTACTTATTTAGCATTTATTTAGTATTATTCTTCAACAAATTTACATTTGTGTCGAACATTGGTTTTAACAATAACAAAAATACATTTTAAATTAAACAATCATAGTTAATCCAGAAACATATTCAAACACATTCTTTGAAGAAATGAAGAAACATGTCACTAAAAATTAAATCTCGTCATGATGAAATGTTGAATATTATGTTATCGATACTAAGTATTTAAACTGAGGTAGTACCTACCTAGCTACTGCCTCGTATCAGTTCAAATAAATTATTCCGCAAGGGTAGGTACATCAGATACTTATCTGAAAGAACGTCAAACCGCTTAAATATTCATTGACAACTGTGTCATTTCCCTCAAAGACCTATAATCACGTAGGTACACATTAAGTTTCACAAGAAGCCAACAGTGGATTAGAGGCTAAGCATAGAAAATTACTGGTTTTAGAATGTATTTACTGGTATATCAACATTTGAATTTGTGAAAGGCTATATTTAAGTAATTGGTTGTTTGTAAATATTGAAGTAAAGTAGGTACACACAAAAGGTACCTACCTACTGCGGATTTTTGGTTCAATACTAACAGCCAATAGCCAGAGAAGACTTATTTTTTTTAGTACACACGTTCAATTATACCTTATGATTCTATAATAATAATAATGTGTTAAAATCCATAATGTCATGATCTATCTTTGCTCACAGATTCCAGAACCAATATCAGAAGAAATTGGGCTTTGCAACGCCAAAATGAATTACAAGCCGGGCGAGTTACTTTCCATCATCTGCAAGCTATCCCAACTGATGGCCAACCAGGCCTTCATAGACCAGATGCTCGAGATCAACGAAGACATCTGCCGCATGTGTCTCTGACAACAAGATGGCGTCCAGAACAAAATGGCGGACGCCAGTGACGCAGGCACTAAAGCCGATACATCTACAGAAAAATCTTAAAAATATTTTATCCATATAATTCGTAATTCATGTATTCTGTATGTTATTATTCGTTTTTGCATTATGTATTATTGGGGTAAAGGGTTTTTTTTTATTTCGTCGTAGTTGCTAAGATTACGTTAAAAATTGATAATATTTAATTTGGGATTGGGTTATTGGATTTTTATTAATTACTTAACTGTCTTAATAAAGTCTTATTGGTTTACACAAAATGGTTTTTATCGTCAAGCCGTGTTATGCCGTAATTATGTATATCATAAAATAAAAAGATCCAAATTAGAGATTTCACTACTTTATTATCTCACACCATTGATAAATTGGTTCTTTACGTCTAACATCAATATTATATCTAAAAATATGTTGAAAAGTAAAAACGGACGTAAACGAAACAGGAAAAAATGAAACAATAAAAATAAATAAAATAGTTACTTTATTTGAAAGGAATGAGCGATTTATAGCGTCCAGCACCGTCGTAATTTTGTGCAGAACAATATCATGATAATCAAACAAAAATGGAAAAGGAACGGAGGTAAAAATTACAACCATTGTCCACTAAGACCTGTCATATATGACACATGACAGTTGACATCAGACAGAATCTGTCAATAACTTCATACTGATATTTTTTTATTTTTGTTAGCTGCAAAGGACATGTATTTTGCAAGCCTTACTGGCCAATGGAACTTATACAACTAAACATTATTATATTTGTGAACTTGCCTACAGTAATCAAAATATAGTTTTGATCTGCTTAAGCGAACTTCTAAGATTTAAATAATTATTTATTTTTTCTATTTAAGGCGACGAATAAATTAATGAAACTCTTTTCAGAAATGTATTCACCGCCTTCTATAGATATTTTACACTTGAACAATTTCGCCGAAAAAACCTTATAAGTACGATACTTACGAAAACTAATGAGTTTATAATTATAACTTATTTACGATATTAGGGACTATGATTAGCTGTTCGGGTGTGAGAGGGATAGCGATTCATAACCTGTATTATCACTATCCTCGTCTTACATCAAAACAGCGACAACTCTAAAAAGATGTGTAAAGACCCGCTAGAACAAAATTTTCTATATATCTAATGCTATTATTTTAACTGTAACTATGTATTACGTACGATTTAAAAGAATAACTGGTATTTTCTAGACATCACGTCTCGACGTATGATAAAGTTTAATGAATTTCAAAGTCGAAAAATCTAAGAATTATTCTATTTATTACATAATACTAAGTTTTGTGTGCACAGTGACGTTATTAGATGGCACGTCTTGTCATATTTACCATCGCAAACGAAAAGCAATGGTACAATAGACAACGTTAGCCGACTACTTTTCAACCTTATTATTCAGACATTAAAGTCCAAAAGTGGTCAGCGGATTCATGTTTACTATAACTTGTTTTTAAATTGGGGCAATAATCAACATGTTTTATAACAATAACGTCACTTGTGTGAAGTATAAAGTGATTTAATTATCAGAATATTTGTTAAATACGAATTGATGGTCAGGTTTGAGTGGCAGGAATGATTGACCAAACACATACAGCCATGATCTCTGAAACCAAAATTATTGACATCTTTGTATTGGAAGACGCAACGAGGGTAGGCCCCGGCAAGGTGCGAGCGATGCCACGGCACCGGGCGCCATCAAGGGGGGAGACAACGAGATACAAACGACTAGGGCCGGCTTTAGAGTGGCCTAAGGGCGTCGGACCTTACAGAGGGCGCTTTTTATAGCCCCCAGAGGCAGCGCTCATACGCCAATTAAAAGAAGGCGTTTGATTTCAACAACTTTGACGTTGCGAACACTAAAATATGCCTAACCATACCTTATGAATGCGATACAAATGACATGACTCTATTTCTAACTTTCTGATATACGGCATGATTAAATTCATCCTGGCTGTATGCGAAAAGTCTAACCATAATCTAAAGGAGGTTTCACACAAAGTGGCACAGGTATGAAGTTGAGAACAATTAAATCCTACGTTTAAATACATTTAACTATAGAGTCTACGTCCCAAGTCATCAGACGACATAAAGTTCATAATACAAGGCGGTGTATCACGAAACGTGGAACAACGGTAGCGGCCTGCGAACGAATAAAACGGATCGATTTTTAAAATAATACTTTGGTGTTGCCAAATTTTGAACCTGCTTCTTCATTATCATGAGTCGACAACTCTAAGCATAATTACACTGGATTTGACTGGATCAATCAGGATCAGACTGGTTTAAAACATCAAACCCCATAAAAGCAATACATTTTGAAAATAAGTCTGTAAAAATCACAACTCCATGGTCTAATCAACCGTGGCTGCTGAGTGTGAAGATCTGGAATCAATTAAGAGGTTGATTTAGGAAAAGTCAACCTAGTGTTTTAACTCTATGGAAATATCGTCCTACATTTATACACCTCTATCTGATCTCTCGGCCAATACATGAGTGATAATAAATCACAATCACAAAGTTTTATTCGTTCGCCATTTATCGTTACACAGATATCACGAAAATATTTAAACAATATCAGCTATTCACAAATTAAAATAATCAAATAACTTAAAAATAATGAGAGAATGACAGAAATTGATATGTAAAATTAAAGGTTGCATATCTCATGCATGATTACAGTATGTCAACGTTGTGTTGCTAAATAAAACTTAAAACAGTGAAAACTCAAACATAATAAATTATTTTAAACACACTCCGATCACGTAAAACTGTTACAAAATGCTTCAATACATTGAGTCAAAAGGAACACCGTCACTTGTCATACAATTAGGAAAAAAGAAGCAAGAAAATGACAGCAATTATTACAATTAGAACACGGTAAGTATAGTCAAGAGCTTCTGAGGCAGAAATGAAATGTCATACAATTACTGGCTGTTTGAATAAATATAAGAATAGCCTCTGTTTTGTTTTATTCATACTCAAAGGTTGAGCAACAGTTTGAAATTGAAGAAAAATTGCCATAACGGTAAGAAATGATGCCATAACATGAGAGCACACATTTTTAAAACCGACTGGTCCATTCTCAGCTGCGTAAAGTACAGGCAACCTCAAAAGGATATATAATACATAGCCAAGAAAGTTCTAAATTAAATTTCATGTTTTTTGCCACGTGTTAGTTGAGAGTTAGAATCGGAGGGCTTTTTACAGCTGACAGTACTTGTAGACATAACTACAACATGTTGCCAAGCATGTTAATGTTTAACCGCGAAATGCGTTTAAAGTAACAGACACTCTTGTTGGGTGAATGAATGGATCATCCATGTGAATGGAATTGCTGTTGGCAAATTGTTGTAGCATGTCATAGAAGATATCTTACAGCTTTAGTCTTTGTCCCTTAAAACACGTCAGTACCAGACAATGTTCACTAACAAGATAAAATAATAGTGTCTGCCACACATCTTAAAGTCCATTTTTCAATAACCAACCAATTGTAAGGCGATGTGGTGGTAGTTTGATTCTGATGCGATTAATAGACAATGAACATAACTTATTTGGCCAGTAATTATAACATTAACATAAGATAGTAGTGTAACCGCGTACAGTCGAACAACCTAATTGGTTTTTACATCCTGGTTGTATTCCACTTCCGTTGTTATTGTGTCCATAAACTAATAAGACTTGAATTGTCAATGCTCGCTTGAACGTGCGCATAATACGCACTGTACGTATATACGGACACAATGAATATGTACTCCAGTTGCCTGTACCATCCGCTAGGGTTGCTAGTTGCATGTATACCAATTAGGTTGTTCGACTGTACCAGAGTCCGCTACCGCCGTGTTGTGTCGGGTGTGTCGGTGTCGGTGTGTCGGTGTGTCGGGTGTCGGTAGCCTACTCGTCCTGCGGCGCGTGTCGGTGCGCGGCCTTGTGGTGCTTGTGTCGGTGCCGCGCCGGGTGCGCGCTGCCGTACACCTCACGCACGCTCGGGCTGCAACAATACCGACCGTTTTGTTAACAACTGGCATAGTCAATCACCAAAAAGTCCCAAGGATTCTACAGGGTAGGCAACGCGCGTGCGACACTTTTGGTGTTGCAAACGTCTATACGCTACGGTAACCGCTTACCATCACGCATGTTTTCCACCCTTGTGACAAAAAAAAATCATTAGGAGTCATTTGCAGGAACAATACAGACTATTTTACTGAGCAAAAAGGATCCAATCCACATTGACTTAGAATATGAAACATTGAATTTTAAAGTTTAGAACGTATTGGTTCATTCTAATAATTCGTAAAAATATTCACAATTCTTTGGGAATCCCATCACCGCATGAATGAAGAATTACATTCTAAACTTACATATAATTCAATATTTTAAAACTAAGTTATTATGGCTCATTTTTGCTTAACTACGTCCTTACGATTTCTTGCTATGCATTCGCAATATTTGTTACAGAAAGAACTATTATAACTTTCAAGAGTTTTAAGATTTACAAGAATTTAAGAAACTTGCGAGATTTAAAATTACATTCAAAGGGTTGCAAATTGTGTTTACGAGCTTCTTTCGAATCGTCAAATAATCAAACATTGCTCAATTTTAATTTGTCTATAAACATAGGGCAAGGTCTTTCAAAAGTAAGTGCATTGGACAACATGACCCATTCTAATTAATAATAAGTGCATATCTACACAAGTACTAGTTTATTTTTTTTAAGTAAATAATAAAATGAATCCTAAGTTTTTTGCAAGAATATTAAAAACGTATTTCCTTAGGAACAATTGATTTTCAACATTTCTGCAAATTAATTACCAATATTTACTAACTCCATAAATATTATAAATTTAACTAAATATACTCTGCTACCGAATTCTATTCTATAAAAAATAACTTTACTCTGTAGAAAACATCTCATGCACACAACAATTTCAATCACGTAAAGTTTAAATAATAAAACCCAATGCCCCCCACTGTATATCCTTTAAATATTTACAAATTAAATTTAACATCCAAAAATAGGGGGTGGCAGTAAAAATATTTACAATAAACAATAATTCAAGCTGTCATGCACGAATATCGATTTATATTAAAAATATACATGCTGTTTTTTTTTTTAATAATAAAATATAAAATAATATTACGTTCATAGCAAAAGTTTATAGCGATAATAATAATAATAGCCACAAATATATTTAATATGCTTTACGCGTTTAATAGTAGTGACTCCTTCTCCTCAATCTGGAACTAATCGGAAAAATTTGGAATAAGTGTTTTTGGAAGCTCACAATTAAAACTTGGCTAGGCACTACTTTTATAAAATTTGCTAGCAAATTAAACTAAAAATGACTATAAAATTAAGATTTTATCAAAGTGTATTATTTTAAAACTGATGTTTCAGATCCTGTGCAAGTCAATTCTAATTTGCAGCCCATACATCTAAATATATCAAATTTTAAACTCGTTTTTTTATGTTTATTACTTTCAACTTTAGCCAGCATTACAATTCCGTTAGTTGATTAAACTGGCAAGAACTGGTGGGACTTCTAATAGTAATCTTTATCAAAAAGCCAAATACAATTTGTTCATCACAATCAATCATAAAAACGGAACGACAAACAATTCACAGACAACAATGGAAATAAAAAGTCACCAGTTTTATACTAGGGACTACGGGCTTATCTGAGATCAGCAGCTTTGGTACATATAACTACTGAAAATTCAAACTCAACTTATAATATTGCTAGATTTAACAAACTAGGTGAGGTTTATTCAACCCTGTGTAGTGCCCTAAGATTGTAAATGCCAAAAAGACTCGATTATCCAACGAAGAGAGCTTATATCTTCTACAGCAGAGGGCCTTCCAATTCTGAGGTTAATTGGTTTGGCCCATGTTTACATCGTGTGGAGAAGAATATAACGCTCTCCATGGCTCGGGTTCAGTGCAGATTAGGTCGGGAATCGGTAGAAAGTTATTTAATTTTAATACAATTCAGATCAGTTTAGTATTTTCTATTAACTGTAACGGTATACTAAATTCGATGTACGCCACTTTAAACTTTAATTGACTCAGATAAAGATAAATGTAAAGATTTTTACATTTTATCTTTTCCTCCTAAACTGCACTGACCCTTCAACGAGTACAATACGCGCGATTTTAGTTGACCGGACTGAAGTTAGTCACGGATAGGCGCAGTGTTGTTTTTAGAGAGTCTGTAATGTAGGTCCTCGTCTATGTACTATAAACATATCTATCTCGCGGTCCTGCATTTCATACTTTGTCAAATAACTTGACATTTATAAACTCATGTCAACTGTGCATTAACAACACTAAGTAGTGTGAAGTATGCCACAAAGGGACTAGATATTGACAAGAGTATGTGCGGTAACTGAAGTTACGGCGACTGTGCCTAATTTCAGAGCGGTCAACTTAAATCGCGAGTATTGTTTGAATTTAGATAAATTACCTGGAGGGCAACGTGAGAGGGGTGGCGGCCGTTCGAATGGGCCGGCGGGAGGACGGCCGCTGCGAGGAGCCATGCCGACGGCCCGACACCTCACTACTTGTACTGTAACGGATACCATGCGAGCTAACTACCCGAGCGAACAGGCGGGTACATTGACACTTTTGAAAATTCAACTGTTTATCCACATAACTTTTAAGTCGATTTTTGTATGGCACAAATTCAAACAGTACTGTGTTATATTTATTATAGCACAATGTTAATTTAAGACCTGCAGATTATTTGTTTTAACCAAGTGGCGATCACAATTACAGTTATATCATCGCCTCAGAATAAAAAAGCTTTAAAATTACTATTCATAAATTAGGGAAAAAAACTTCAGGATTTTTTTGTTCATAGTTTTTTTAAATTGGAGAATCTCGTTTGTTTTGTATACAAACTGATTATTATACCATCACTTGAAGACGTGTTCAAGAACTGAAGAACAACTGTATAAAAGAATTTCTTTGCAATTTATTACATGTATTGTGCATTACATGAGTGCAGTTTAAATGTTTTTTGCATTGAATCTCTTCTAACAAGTTAGTTTGTGCCAAATTTTATGATAATGTAGAAAATTACTAACACTATATGAACTCAGTGAGGTGCTTTTATGAAATTGTATCGATATTACGTGTCATCTATGTAACCGCCCCTTCCCAAATAAAAATAATAATGAAAAATAAATACAAAATATAGAGAAAGCTGAAGTGTAAAATAAATAGGCACACATACATGCTAGCGTCTACACGTACTTAATACATAAAGTGCTTTGAATTTGAATTATTGAAAGAATTTGATGTATTGAAATTGTTCATTTCATTTTAATTTTATAATAAACTTTTGCGCCTGGAATTAATAACTTATATAATATAATCATTTAGTTTTTAATCCGATTGAGGAACAGCGATAGGTTAATGAGAGTTCATATGATCTCGATAGCCAAGTCAAATGTGTCGAGTAATAATTTTAAGTATAAGATTTGGAGAATATTCTCGAAGGCGCGTGAAGTCTACCAAACCACGGTAGGTGGTGGTGGTGTGGTAGACTTATAGCCTAACCCCTCTGAACTTACGACAGTAGACTTAAGCCCAGTAGTGGGGTAATTAATGAGGATGAAGATATTCGAATTTGACAGTGCCAAATTCCATATACCTATGCAACTAATGTCATTAATTCTAGTGGTTTTAAAAACTAACTAAGATTTCGAATGAACAATTTCACTTAACGTTTTAAAGCAACTTTATGTAATTGTGAAGATAATCAGTCGTTTACTTATATCAACAGTGACTACATTTACACAGAAGCTAAGCCCTACTGAATATAAAAAGCATTTTTCTAAACAACTGTCTGTATTGCAAAAGTTTTTTTTAAGCGTTACCCATATATCTATTGCAAGTACATATTAGGCATCAAATTTACATTACATTACACAGGCGTTTTGTGGTTAATTTTTATGATTTATAGCCTCAAACACAATCTGTGAATAAATATTCTAATTTTGAAATAATTATTTTGTATATAAAAATCTGGGTAGTTTCCGTGCCAAAATGGAAAAAAATTGACGCACAACATTACCTCTACAAATCTTCATTTAGAGCCCTTCGAAATTATTTATTATCGTATTAAAAAAACCTTATTCAACAGATAGTATAAACTAAACCCAGACTAAAAAATATATCCATCAATTTCTACTACCATATAACAAAAAGGGATAGAAAGAACTATTTTAAAACCTTTCGATTTTCTCGAGTGTGCCATGAAAAATGCTATAATATCTACGTTTGTGCAATATTCGACTCTATATTTATATACGATAGGGTTGTGTTGTGTGTGTACTCACTTGGGCGCTTGGATGGCCAGGGGCGGCGCGGGCAGCGCGAGGCGGGGCGGCTCGCGGCGCGGCGCGGCGTGGATGGCGGGGCGCCCGCGCCCGGGGGCCGTGGACGCTTTGTACTGGAACTCCCTGCAACAAGGTAGTTTACAAGCCTCAAAACAAACACAAGATTGTTGTGCCCAAACAGGGTCATTTATGAAACATTTATATGTATATAACACCTTTATCTATATATACATAATCGTTTGTCTTAACTGATTATTCAATGCAGAGCCTAAACCACAGGGTTACAAACTTGAAATTTTGACAGATGATGCATTTTATGATGAAAACATCCGCTACGAAAGGAATTTTAAATATTCGACCCCCAAGGGGGTAAAATAAGGGATAAACGGTTATATGGAAATCCGTTATTTTCAATCCGTAATATTCAAGCTCCTCAGTAAAAACAAATGCGTGTTTCGTAGTTTTTGGAAATTCAACCCCTAAGGGACGAAAATGAGGAGGAGAAATAAGTATTAAATTGCGGGGGCGAAGTACTACATGAATACAATAAATATATGATTTTGATTATGATTACAGACGCAATACGGCACGTACTAGAAGACGCAGCTTGGGTAGGCCCCCGGCAAGACTGACGACCTGGTAAAGGTCGCTGAATGCGGTCGGTGTAGGACAAGTCGTTGTGGTAATCTTTGGGGGAGACCTATGTCCAGCAGTGGACTTCTAAAGGTCGTTATAACGATGATGAAGTTTGCGGCAAAAAGAAATGTATGAAGTCTGAACCTTGATTATAATCTACTCAAAATAAGACTTGTATTATTCTATAAGTGAAGTTTTAACATTTCTATGGAGTGTATTCATAAAGTTTAAAAGTACGATTAACATGAGATAGAAAGTACGCTATGACGAATTATTTAATTGTAAATGTTCATAATTGCGATGTGCGGAACTTCGTAAGCTTGCTGTAACGAATTACTGAAATTCGAACGTTTGATATCGATCTGCATCGATCAGAATAATTGAGCGAACGGTACTATTAATATGTAGTTGCATGACAGTATCTAATTTAAAATTATTACTAATAATTTTAAAACTTATAATAATTCGGCTCTAGTTAGATTCTGATCGATGTATGTAGTTGGCTTAGCTGGATTTGGTCTTGTCTTAAGCTACATAACATGACAGACCATCACGCTCCCCGAATCGCATCCCCGAAGGGTTAGGCAGAAGTGTACTAATGTACGCCCATATTTGGCCAATAAAATGTAGGTCCCATGTAATAGTGGGTGTGCCTATTGCCATCAACCGGACACGAATTCAAACTCCGAGCTGCTACTAAGAATGTTATAGAAAAAACGCAATAACACTTTGCTCGACCTTGAAATCGAACCTAAGACCTCTTGTTTAGCAGTCGTACTCACGACCACTAGACCAATGAGGCAGTTAGTCGGGTAATCTGAAGCTCCACATGAAAACCAAAGCCTCACCTGTCAAAGTCCTCGGCCTCCTCTTCCTCCAAGTTGATGAACTCCTGGTGCTCTTCGGCGTCGCCTGTGTAATAGTTCTGTTCGCGCTCAATCAGATGCGCTCTTTCGCCGATGTGGTGACCTGAGAAAAAATTGAATCGTTTTCATGTGATAAGGTTTTATGATTTTTCGCCCCATCCAGCTTTTGTTTAATTTTAAATAAGACCGAAGTTGTCATATTGTGTATTGTCAATGTGTTGTTATATTTTCAGAAATGAGCGCGGCCTCTTTAAGTGTCGCTTCATTCCGTTGTTGCCCGTTGTCCGATCAAAGTTCTATTACAAGCCTGCACTCACATCTATGTATATCAAACGAAACACTTACAATCAAAGTTCTTATTGCATATTCTAAAAGTTTATGTATTTAATGGTAAATTTATTCCTTAAATGTTGCGTCATGAACATTCGCTTGATAAAACAACTTTGTAACTTCAGAACTCTGATCTGGAGCGCTTATCAGCGAAAGCTAACTCCGGAGCTAATGATATATCAATAATTTCAAGCCCTTCAATTATCACATCGGCGTGATAGTTGAATCGTCTACACAATAATAGTTCATGCGATGTTAAAACGATTAGCTAGCCATTTATAGGGGACTGACTGCATGGGGGACCCCAACCTACCTATTATTTTATTTTCATCACAGACACGTTTATGTTCTGCAAAGTGTTTTTATTTTAAGCTTTCAGTATTCATTAATACGGAGTATTACAGTGTTACAGTATTAGTAAAGTACGATCACTTTAAAATCTCGCCAGCAACGTTTAAACAAAATTAGCTACCCTTTGATTCTGTCCACAATCGAACGATGCCCGTTTTCTCGTGCAAAACATTCCGACATTTCCGTTCCTATTTTGTCCCACATAGACAAACCCAGCATAAGCCGAACAGTTCAAACTAGGTTATCGGGTCCCAGGGACAAACAAAACTTGTCCCACTTGTTTTAGCTGTGTAGTACTTGCAGTACAGGCACGTGGTAGGGTTCCTCGTCGAGTGACAATGGGAACACGTACAATAAGCTACACTCTCAGCTACATAAACAGCAGACGTACTTGCGATTAAGCGATTTGCACCTTTATTATTATGCACTTAAAGTAGACAGTACGTAACATACGATTATACAACAAACAAATATGAATTTTATATATTTATATACATTTTATTTCTAGATTTTTAAATAATAATTAATGTTAACCTTTTTAGCGCCACGGACGTCAAATTAAGACGTGTTTACGACGCCACCGAAGACATGGTGCGTCAAAAATCGGCACGGCAAAATTATGAATCGATGGTTCATCGAAATATACTTGCCGTGACTATTATTATGTAGGTATGAAGGAATTAGTCGCTTGGTGAAGAGAACACAGATTTTAGTTATTGTTAAACATCAGGGTTTCATATTTAATCCCCGATATTTTTGTACAAATATAAAATATCATCAATGTTTAAATATCATTATAGCACTCTTGACTACATAGTTACATCATTACGATGTTGCTACAACAATTTGTCACATATGAAATAGCAACTCAAAATAAAAATAACGTCGACAATTCATCATAAGAATCTATCTTTAAGAAGAATCATACGTCACACTATGAAGGAACACATACGTGTTTAATAATAAAAGCGTCCGAATTAGTTGACAACCTCCTACAGACTGTCACACAAATGTCACTTACCTATGTAAAAATAAACACAGTCTATTTGTATGCTTATACCTCTTAAGAAGTGATTTAGTAAAATCAGTCTTAAACGTTTTTATTTACGTACCAGTTTTGTTGTATGCCATGCATTGCATAATACATATTTTTTGTATCAATAGATATCTTGAACAATTACGATAGGATTTCTCCTGACAGAAACCTTCGCGGGGGTAAACGTAACTCATTATAGATTCCTATAAGTCTTATAAATATGTAGTATAGGTCTGCTCAGACGGATAAATATACATCTTGTATAATGTGATATAATTCACAGACTGCATCAAGCAGAAAGTACTGAAGTATCATATCATGTTTATTGGTGAAGTTTACCAATTAATTGCGACAACACCTTATTTTTGTATTTGTGCAATGTAATTTTTTTTTAAACTGTAATTTCATGAAAATAAAATTTCACTGAAAAAATTAGAATTAAAATATATTTGACCTCGCCAGTTATAAAAAATATTAAATTTAAAAAAAATATCTACATGTTTATATGCAGTAATAAGATAGGTACTAAAACATCTGTTTCAGCCTATAGTATCAAAAAATGTTTGCTGAAGCGCTGGTTCTCTCAAAGGACTATTGTTCTAATCTAAAAATATATTGAAGACATTAAACGTAGGTATCACGTAGTTTTTACGTTAAAATGTACATAAATGCGGTGTGTGCTATTTATTAATTATCACTTAATTTTGATACAAAACATCCATTGCAATTATATAAGGACACCAATATACACTTTGTTTAAATAATAAATTAGTATTGTATCGTAAAATATAGCCAAACCCAAGTAAAACAATTTGTATTATTGGATGGATAGTTTTGTGAAATCACACTAACATATTTGCTAACATGCAAAAAGTTAGTTAAACTGAGAATTACGCACAATAAATTTATCAGAAACCACGTGCTCTGGTTTTATTGAATGAACAATTACATCAGTACATCTTATAAAAGACAGACTTTTGAAACGTTTGTCTCTCTGTCTGTACGTGATAAACTAAACAAAACTATTGAACGGAATTTCATACAACTTTCATACAAATTGATTCACGACAAAGATGCCAATTCTAGGAACCGGCCTCGGCTACGAATCGGTAGCAGAGCATTAATTATTTAAACACCTGAACCTTCCTAGATCGTGGTGTATCTGATCTGTCTCTCGTTGGGGTAGCCACAAAACTGAAACTAACAATAACATGACAGGAATACGATTCTATTTATCTCTTTTTATTTTTTCCCCACAGAGCTTCGAAATACGTTTTATTTATTGGGAAAAAAATGCTTCTAAATGATGATAGTTTCGTCAATATTAAATCCGACATCTCGGGTCTCAAACAATCATATAATACATACGTAACATTGTTGAAGTTTAAATATAGTCCAAATAGAATATCCGTCTAAGTATTTCAGTCAAATAAACACTAGAATAGTATTTACTTTGGCGCTCGCCGTATAGAACACATTTCAGAAGAAAGAGCTGAACATGTTCCATTAATGAATCGCTCACGTATTCGACTAATGACCGCAGATACTCCAAAAATATTTGCATTAAGCCGCATAGATAAACTAATATGACCTCTAGTCTGGAATATTATGTAAGTGCAAACACATTTATAAAACTATAAAACTATAAAACTGTTCTTATAGTGTAAATTTAAATTGTACTTATTAGAAATTCCGTGCCTAACACCGTATTCTATTTAGCATTTAAATAAAAGTAGACTGTGTATAATGAAAATAATTACGACGTGTCTAGAAGCCATTAATCAAGCTACCGAGGCTTGTTAATTGCCTAAAGCCATGTGATTTTTGAGCTGTTAGATACAAAATTTCTGAAACATCACGTAAATGTTTATAGAAACAATGTTTTGGAGATAATGCCGTATGCCTTACTCGTTTAGAATATGTGGCCCGAGGAAATAGTGTTATAATCCCATAATATTATCTTTGATTCCAACACTTCTATTAATTTGAAAAATTCTCGTGCTGACGACTGCCTGTTAATAAATTTGTTGACGCCATCGCGAGAGCGGGGGGCACAGAACATGATGGTAAATACGTAGTCTTTACCGAAACAATCGAATATGATTCAGACACGTACTCTATCATGTCATACGTAAATTTTGTTTCTGAAATAGTGTTTATAAAATTGGTATTTACATGGTTTAGGGCAGACAATACCAATCTAAATTTTCAGACTCTCACCATAACATAAATACACATCAGAAAAATTTTTAGATCGTTGCTACTCAGGTAGATCACTAGATTCTACCATCATCATCAATAATGCTGAGTTTTGGGGACAATTATAACAAAAATTTTCTTCAGCAACGTGTAAAGCGGAAGTTATGTATACTTAGACGTCCGCCCACGGCCAAAGTGATACTGAAAATATTCCAATAATATAACAACGCTCACGTTTATTTCTAGAACCTATAAAGCCCAAGAACAGAAGAACATTTATCTATCAACTACATAAACACATCAATAAAGATACAGATAAATAAAACGAACATCACTACATACATCATTTATACCCATATTAATATTTGCCTACCCCATACTCATCAAAAAGTTAATCAACGTTTAATTCAAGCTAGACACGCCAAATTCTCCAGACTTGCGTAAAAAAATCCGCCTACACTTATTTTAGTCGCGATCGAAGAATACACATTAGTTTACAGAATAAACAGATAAAAAACACTGGTTGCGTCATGTGTGTCTATTAATAATGGTATGAATGACTTGGAACGAGCGTGGGGAGGTGCAACTGTGGATTACAGGTGGTATTGATGCTTAGGCTACAGAAAATCCAGTCTGATAGGATATTGGAAACAGCGAACTGGAACCCAATATTTTTGTTTTTAATTTTGTGGATAGGTTTATCCTTGACTGCGCTTCACTAGAAGAGATGGACTTAAAGCGTTTCGTTCGAGTTTTTGCAATATCCATCATAAATCGATGTCGCTTTTTGTGCTTCTGGTCGTATGATAGCAGAAGGACAAGGGGGATAAGTTAGATCGACAGATGCATATTGTTTCGTATTGTCTATAAATTTTTATTCATCTGCCTTGGTCGTTTATTTGGAATCGATGAAATATGTCTTCTTTAGGCTCAATCTATCCACATTTAGTATACTCTAGGACCTTTTAAATAGCGTTGTCACTGTTCAATACGTGTACGATGTTTATATTATGAATAAGGACTGTTACGAATCACACCAACTCAAGCCGTTCGAAGGAATAGAAAACCCCATGATTAATGTAGTGGAACTTCTTTACATTTTCATGGTGCGTTACAGGTAATAACATTTGGCGCGAGGGAGATACTTCACGCGCCAGAATGCACGAAGTATTTTGTATTCAAGTGTTCTGGGATTCAACACTATTGATGATGCTACTGTATTACTCTATAGCCATGTTATTGGATTCAATTAATACTGGAATCACAATTGGAAATAATTATTATGTATCATAGAATATAAAACGTCTCAAACATGAGTGAAAGGCTAAAGAGAAAAATTAACGAAACTTATATAGATATTATTTCGGATTTTATTGATGTACGATCGTCTTACTTTATAAAAGCCCAATTTTTTGGGTGTATGCTTATAATAATAAGGATGTAATGTGGAATAACAGTTGAAGCTGATTGTAAAAGTTTCGAACAGTGATGAAAACTATTTTTTTATTTTTTTATTTCGCAATATGGGCAAGGCTAAATATATAAAAAATATTGAAAACGAAATTAAATTAGTATTAATTGGCAAAATTTCATAATAACTAGTAAAAATTAACGACATATCAATTAAAAAATAATGCCTTGGCCGCGAATACTTTATTCGATTTTTTATGTTTAATTTTATAACAATTTTTCATATTAGTCTCGACAAAATAAACATAAAAATATGTGCCATACCGTACGAATTTGTGAGCATAGATTAATTGAAGTCTAGTTATTCAGGAGGGCACTTTACATCTGTATTCCTGTTCTATGACGTCATGCTACGATCGATCCAACTGCGCGGGAATAATTTTTCCACGCGTCGACGCCTAACGACAATGTAATTGTGTGATGGAAAAATCGTATCAGTATAATGCTTACCTATTATTTATTAACCGTAATAAGACTTTATGATTAACGAAATATGATTGATAATACAAATTCCCTGGTAATTACAGAATATTCTAATATAAATTAGACAGTCTTTCACCCCTGCACTTAATAACGTTAAAACTAAAGCTTAAAAGCATAATATTTCTGAATCGATAGATTAATTTCGCACACCCGTAATATTTTTAAGGACCTATCTGACGACGTCGCGCGTCGCACAAAATGGGATAAACGAGAAATACAAATCAATTTTACGTGTTTGGAGAGGTAGCCTGAATACATTTAAGATACATTTAACAGTACATGTAAATATATTTATGATTTCATTTTACCATTTTTCCAGAGTGATTCAAATGTACACACATACTAAATTTTACAAAAGCTAATGAGCTAAGCTGCGCACATACAAACGGACAGACATACGAACGTGGCGAAAATATAAGGGTTCCTTGTTGACCACTGAGCCCTAAAAAGGGTCAATTGGCAGACGAACATACTTATGTTAATATTGTAAGCACACAATACGCATCTGAACATAAAAAAGCAGCTTTACTTGTTTACTCACACATTGCACGTGTTCTTAACACAATCTTGCTTATGTAGTTGTGCAGTAAATAACACTGGACAATTACGCACAAATCGGTCACATCCCGCCTCTCTGTTATGTCAAAAACGTAACGACCCCTGCAGTTCGCTGCGTGAATACGTAGTAATCGTACAGACATACGATTGTTCCAAACGTCAACTTGATTAGACATAAGTACTTATCGAAAATTTTCTATAAAGTGTCCAGGCTGTTCCTGTATGTCATGGCCAAAACCAGTAGAGAAGAGTGGGGGTGGGCAAAGGGGGCCATGGCCCCGGGCGGCATATGAAAGGGGGCGGCATCAAGTACCACGTTGTTTTTAAACTACTAGAAAAGGGGGCGACAAATTACCAGACGGCCCCGGGCGGCAAATGCCCACGCTACGCCACTGGCCAAAACTATAGATTTACAATCTGCACAGATACCATAACAATAGCTTATATGTCAGATATAAATACTCCGTAGATGAGCTCATGTTTAAAAATTAGACACTCCCACTGAATGGCCTAGGAATTAGCGACTTAGTGTTCAACTACTTATAGGATATTCGCTGACAAAAATATTTTGAACATTGTTTCTTTCAAACGATTGTTAACTTTTCAAGTATAATTATTTTGTTTTTGTTTCTGCTTAAACTTCCCATTTTGTCCTTTAGGCCATATTTAAATTAACATTGTGTTTAAAAATGAGACAAATTTGAGCAAAAATCAAATATAATCTGCTTTCAGCATGTAATTTAAAATAATGGTGACATTTTGTTTTTTGTTTACCAAAGGACTTTTGTCTTAGTATCGGTAATCTTGTGTGTATGCACCCGATTATTGTTTTAAATAGTTTCAAATCTGTGCACATTAGAGATTGTTTTTTTTGAAGTGCATGCTTTGTAAAATGAGCCAGGAATGAATATTTCCAATACACTGGTCTTATAGAAAGAGGAGTGGGGGCATAATAGGCATATCTCACCACTCACTCACCTGCTTTTATAGGTGTAATTGAGATGACATCACAAACTATTATGCACCAAGAAAATAGAAAGGTTTCTAATTTACTTCCTTGTGTCTATATTAAATTCTAAATTAGTTAAAACAACTTTTTGCACTTTAGTAACATAAATCATAACACAAAAGGTTATTTACTATACACCTTGGAACACGCTTATTAGCACAACTAAATATATACCTATATATTGGTGTAAATACTTTTGAACAAAGCTCATTCAACTGATAATTAGCCCAAACAAGACAGCAAAGTCGATGTACAAACTGCAGAGGCCAGAGGCATTGAAGTATGTGCCATCAAGGAAGGGCGCCGAGTAGCCATTTAGTATGTAGTACAGGCATAGTTTTAGTGTGTTGGTGCTCATTACCGTGTAACATGTAACAATAGAAACTCACCTATAGCCATTTTCTTAGTGCCAGTCCGTGAGTCCTGCACTGTCTTGCATGTCTCCTTGATGCCATGCGGTCCAATTTTTGTGCTGCTGCTTGAGCTGTAAACCTATAAAATAACAATAACTATATATAGGATATAATTAACCAGAAAGTATGACATGCCACTCCCTACAACTCTTAGAAAATGCAATTTGTTTTTGTAAGTCCTGCTGTTTATTTAAACACATACATTGATTTTCTTTTTAGAGTGAATTAGCACTATGGTCATACTATATTATACTAACAGTATTTTTAGGCTATTTTGTAATTTTTTTAATCCAGTTATGTTTGAATAAATAAATAAATGCTATACTTTAATGTCAACAGTAACATGCCATAAAAACTCAGTCAGTTGTAGTAAAATCATATTTACTGAGGGATGGTGTAAAGCCAATAATGTAGGATCATCCTTAACTTAATGGTTTAATATTATTTAATAAATTATGGACACACTGACAAATAAAAGAGGATATAATAATGGCACAAAGGCCAAGGAGCCATGCCATAAAAATTTACAAAAAAAAAAAAAAAGAGGATATAATAAAAAAAAACTAAAGGTACTCTTTCTAATGAAATCTCTTCCAGCAGACCCATAAAAATAAAAATTGTTTTTTTTTACTTTTTAAATGAATCATTCACCAATTTATATGTTTAAAAAAATACATATTAGCATGATCATTTTTGATGTCCCTTTTCTTTACCAGATCCTTGCAGTATGTAGATGTTCATGTAAACATTCAAATTCCCTCTACTTTTAACTCAAAAATATTTTTTTCTTGATAATAATTATTATAGTAGGCTGCAAGTATAGCTAAAGGAGCAAATAGGTGAAAGAAGTATATCATCCTCATCTAATACAGTAATTATCAAGTAAAATACATTATCTTGCAAATCAGTACTAGGTGGATAATAGACAAATAATTTTTCAAATTCAACGTAACAATTGAACAACATCTTTGACTGCATTCACCGTTGGTCAAATGTGCTTGCTTTTCTTATACATATAAAAAAGTATCTGTGGGCCATGTACAGTAACAAATCATGATATAAACCCTATCACAATTTCATGATATATGCAGCATCATGGGATTATGGTATGTATCCTGGTTACAAAAAAGTTTAAGCCATCCTACCATTACATTGAGTTTGCTTCACAAACCTGTGGCTTGCCGCCCGGTCCGCTGGACATAACAACAGTGCTGCTACTGAAGGAGCTGCCGGGAACATGCATGTTGCTTCCATCCATATCTATAGAACAAATAAGTGTTACTTCTATGCATTTATTTCCAGACACAATCTGTTTCATATGGATTGATAGACCCCATTATTTATCAAAAGATTTATTATTGAGACTCAATTACCTAGCCCTTGGTTATACACAATTATCTGGACTACCAACCGAAATAGAATAACGAATAAACAAATGTAAACAATGTCCTAATCATATCATAATCAATTCAATTTGCAAAAAAGCTGCAAAAATTAACAAATAATTTTAGTTGAACAATGAATTGAATTGATAATTGAATGTATGAAGAAAATCGATTATTTTAATACTAAAACTGATCATGTAGGGGATCAAGCGAATATCAAGACAACAAAATTCTCCTGTGATTTTATACTCCTACCTACATTTGCATTTCTCAATGTCAGCTAATGAAGAAAGTCAAGTACTCACCAGTGAAAAGTCTGTTGAGTGCTGGCATTTGAGGCATGAAAGGCATCATGGCGTTGCCGTGGCGCGGTCCCATCATAGCAAGGGGGCCCTCGCCCCCGAGCATGCCGAACGGGTCCGCAAACATCGAGCTCATCATGTTGTTCATCTGCCGCATGTGCCTCATGTGGGACCTACAAAATTATGTATAAATGTTGCATCTAGCAAAGTCATTGTCACAAATTCTAAACGAAATCTCGCAATGTTTTCATAGCGCATCTGACCTCGTGGCAATTCTCGTATGTGTAATATAGCTCATGTAATCGGCTCAAAATTCATACAACCAAGTATGAATGAAAAATACGAAAACTTACCCAAAAAACGGATCATCCTCCACGTCGCCCATCAATGATCCGAAAAGAGACATTTTTCTGTACTCACAAATTCAAATCACTGGTAATTACAACTGCACAATATCACAAGCAAAATAAACAGCTGCGACTAATCACTACCACCAGTAGTATTACAGATTAACTCGTAGACCGTTACAGAAAATCACATCGAAATCTCTAGCAATTACAGACACTGCACAATTCCGACAATTTCTCTACACAGTACACAACAGAGACACAGTGCTGCCAACTCCGATTTTTATATAATCCGAATAAAGACTTAAACAGCCCGGATCCCGCATAAAACTTGTCTAAATCGGGTAATTTTAATAATTTTTGTGAATAAATCGCAAAATAAGGAGAATTATTTTAATCTACAACTGCTTAATAAATATAATACCTACATAAATATTTTTATACATTTTATATTTTATTTTTTGTTCTCCTAGTTGAATCCATAATAGTCCTGAATTAAGGGGAAAATCTATTTACGTACAAAACAGAGAAAATTGGCAACACACCAATACTACGAACCATAGACTAAATATTTACTTAACCATAGATTCACTTTAACACAAATTAAGAATACTCCGAATAAGGATTTCAAATTGTTTGGGTGCGGCAAAATTAAATCCAGTCATATACCAGTACACTTCAGTACAGTAAAATCTATCAATTTCAAATTAAAATCAGAGTAGCTTGCAAGCGGGCCAAGCGGCCAAGCGAGTAAAACCGCGGTCTTATAGATCGTCGGTGTAGCCAGTATATCATTGCAATATGGGATTAAAACCAACGTTCTTTAAAACCGCCTAAGGCTCTTTAGTTCTCATATTATGACATGTGGATGGTTCTCAGATAAAGTATTGTTAGCGAGCACAGGACGTTGATCGCCGTCACCGCGCCGACGCCGCCGCCGCGCCGCGCCTTTTCCTCACGCGTTCCCTCTGTTCGATTACCGGCCGCGTTCGAACGTACAGGTGCGTAACTTTTTAAGAAATTACCATAGAAAGTTTTGATTACGAAACGTTTATAAGTTTAGTGGAGGACAGAGAAGTGTTATGGGACAAAACTTTGGAAATATATAAAGACAAGCGTAAAAGTTTAAAAGCTTGGTTTGAGATCTGCCATATTATAATGAATGTGAACTTTGCAGAACTACCAGATACGTAGAAAAATAAATACGGTAACGGTACGGTTTGCAGTGGCGGATTAGCCACTTAGCAGGAGTAGCAAAAACTACGGGTCCCGCGCCTTTGGGGGCCCCGCGCTTTGACACCGTGAAAAAAGTTTTTGAGTTGGTATTAGAATGTTTAGTCCAACTAACTATAATGTATATAAAATTTTAGTACTTTTCTAAATGATATTTTATAACTATACCCCAAAATTAGGACGCGACTGTACGGGCGATAACTTAGGTTTAACATGTCCAATAAAGGTCATCGAATAAATATGTAGGCACGAATCGGTCGCTTTTTCGTAGTCATTCAAATTTGGTCATTAGCAGTTTTTTTATGTTTTCTTTTATATCTATTAAATGCGAAATATTGTATAATACAACTTTTCAGCTGGTTTTTCATCGGTTCAGCTGGTTGCTTGTTTTGCCATCGATATTACGAAACCGTTGTTTTAACTTTTAGCAATAAAAACGCATGCATGTTTGTGCACGTTTGGTTGGTCTGAATCGTATATAAGGCGCTCCACCCACTGCACTGCGCTCCGTGGCGTAGCGCGGGATGGCAGATTTTACCATTGTATGCAAGTATCTCAAATTATATAGAAATTACGCCTAGCACAACACACTGCCGACGCGGAAATGCGCGTGAAGGCGCGCCTACGCGGGGTAATTTGCGCCCCACAATTACACCGCTAAGTAAGGCAGATCTGCGCCTCCGTTGCCGCGCCGTTATCCGTCGCTCCGCGCACCGCGGTGGGACGCATCTTCAGTGGGTGAACCGCCTACTAGTCGAAATTCGATCATAATTAAATTAAATCATAAGTTTTATCATGGGCGGGTGAGCCGTGGTTTTATAAATGTACTTATCTCGCATTATAAAGCCACAATGGAGTTAGTAAAAAGAGAAAAATACTTCATATTTTATTTTATTTTCATTAAGTTATTTAAAACATGTAAGTCAAGTTCATTAACTATCGCTCAATTCACTTTACGCATTTCACTAATACGTTCACAACAATTTACAACACTATTTTTTATTTATAAACGATTTGGCTACAATTAATACATGCTTATCTTTGGAAAAGGTAGTAGTTATGTTTTATTTCGGTACCGATATCCAACATAATATGGTGAAGCTGGAGTGGCTCCATGAAAAGACCAAGCAGCCGACGATGTATATGCTGTGTAAGTCATATCTTGCAAACCGTTTCGAACCTTGGAATGATTGGAAGAACTCTGTAAAAATAAACATGGCATTCATAAAAAATAAAGGTTAAATTCCCAATAAATAATAAAGAAATAAAAATGATTACCTTAACAACATCACCAGGAGGTTTATTGGTAGGGGCAATATCCCCAATTTGGTCCGGCTTTTGTTCTGCAGCTTTGTTGACTACAGCGTTATTTATCGCGTTATTAGCAGCGGTATCACCGCCAACTTTTTCAATGGGTGCTTGGCGCAGCGTATTAGTTTGAGGAACATTTAGGTGACCCTCGGAATATGAAGCTCCATTATTCTGAGGCTTTACATTCTGCTGCGTATACGATTGGGAGCCTTTATATTGGTTATAAATTTGTTGCAGCTGACCTCTGCTAGGAGTTCTCCCAACAGGCCTATTTCCCATTAAAGAAGTCTTGCTAACAGTGGATTTAACATTGCTATATCTTGCCGGATCATTTTTGAGTTTAGTAGAGACTTGTTGAGGTGATAGGGTCTGGGGCAAGTCAGGTTCCTGAAAACGATAAATGTCTGCTGGCAACAACTCGACTGGTTGACCTAGCGTATTATAATGATAATACTTTTGAGGCTTCATGACTGTATGAGCTGGTGGCATATTTCTTGAAGTGTCAGCGGGAAATATAGGCTCCTTAATCATTTGCGGTGTTGTTTGAGGGGCTGACTGACTTGGTGGTGATCCTTCCTGTCCAGCGTTTGGATCTCCCGATCCCTCATAGACTGTTGGAAGATTACTATTGACAATTGCTCCCGTGTTTGGATCTATCATTTGTTGCTGTGGTTGTTTATAATGACCCTGGTACTGTTGATATTGTTTTTGTTGTTGCTGTTGTTGTGAGGGTATTTGATTTTGAGATACTTGCTGCTGATTTAATGTCGGCTCTCCAGTGACAGCAGTATATACTTGTTGTTGTGGTATCTGATTATTTTGAACAGGGGTAGCTGTAGCATTGGCTCCTGACTGCTGCATCTGCTGCTGAATTGGAACCATATTTTGTTGACTAGGAGCCTGGTTTACTGGCGACTGATTATTCTGAGCTATTGATGCTGCTGCTGCATTTGTAGCATTTATCACGGGCTGCATCATTGCCCCATTGACCCTACTAAGACCTTCACCATTGCTCATCATCATTTTTTGCATAGTATCCATTGCCGCCTTTTGTTGATTAGCTGGATTCATCTGAATAGCAATAGCCATTGGATCGAATCCTAAGTCTCCACCTTGCATTACACCAGGAAACATTTCATTAAATTTGGTAATACCTGCAGTATGCACGCCATAAGGATTACCAGCATTTATCTGTGGTTGCGCTGGACTAGCACTCATAGATCGCATTTGCTGGGTGCCAGGATTCATTTGACGCATATTACCATTCATTGGATTACCTTGCACGTTTGCATTGGCTCCGGAGTACATGTTTGGTTGTGGCATATATTGCATGGTTGGGTTCTGTAATGAAGCACCTTGATTTCCTTGCCCCATGCTATTCATTTGCATATTGCCTGTATTATACTGATTACTACCTGCCATGCCCATATTATACTGACCTTGACCATCACCAGCACGCATACTCGACGGTGGCCCTGTTCCCGGGGATTGTGGAGCATTGTCACGCATTATACCGGTTTGTGGGCCTCCTGGATTTGGTTGATTACCTGCTCTAGCAGCAGCATCACCCATCATCATATTTACTATATTAGGTCCCATTCCCGCCATCGGAGCCATGGGTTGGGCCATTTGTTGAGGGTTATTATTATTACCCATATTGGTATTGCCAAAGCGAACGTTCGGTGCATGACTATAATTGGACATGACGTTTTGGTTTCCCATTGCTCCTTCAGGTATTTGATTAGGAGCTACATTTCCTCCCATGGCACCTGCCCCTGGAGGATTTGAATTGTTTCCCTGTGATAGACCCATCTGAGCAGCCATCGGATTGTTCATCACAGTGTTAGTTGGAGTTATTGATTTTAGATCATCATACACTTCTTTAACTACTGGTTGCATCAGATTATGATTTAAATAATTGTAGGTATCAGCGTAGAGTTTAGGCGGGTTACAATGACCCATGCAATGTCTGTTACCAGAGAATGGTTCCCCTGCACCTGGTGCATTATGCCCATGGCAACCCTGGCCGTAGCTGTGTCCAGGTCCATGTCCATGGCAGTAGCCTTGCATGTAGCCATTATGCGGTTGGTTAGTCATAATATTTGGGTTAGATTGGTTGGTATTCGAGAACAGTTTGCCCATGCAGCCACTAAAAAATAAAATAGGGATTTCATTCGCTGCTTACGATGTTTAAGGTTTATTAAAACAGTTATAATCATATAATATAAATTCTATATTTTATCAAACTACAAAATAAGAGTACTAACCAATCAGCACTCTGTAGTTGATTTACGACATTCCCCAACTCGTTCAAAATTTTCTGCTTATCCAAAGCCATTTCAACACCACTTATTTGTTGTTATTTGTATACTTTTAATTTTGATATAATAAATAATTCATTAAACTTAAATTTTGGACATCATGAAAGCTATAATAATGACAAATAGTGTTTTGTTTTTTATAAAATGGAAATTTTATATCGAATTTTAAACTGCCTTCAAATATGCCAGTTACCAATCTTATGAAAGGAGACTTTTATATATTAGAGGTTCAATTACAAAATTAAATTATTACAAAATGTACAAAATAGACTCGTTTTGGTTTATGTATAACATTAAATTGGTTATAATATATTTTTGAGCTTATTGCCATTAACATTGTACAAATCCAAAGTCAAATTTGTTACTTAGAACTTCTTGTGAAACTATAATAATACCTACCTACAATAACTAAATGACCCAGGAATTTAACGTTATGATACCACTATTTCTTACGGTTAAAGTGACAGCTTAATAGTTAGAGTTACTCTGAAAAGTCTGAAATCCTCAATGGTTAGACTAGCCCTAAAATCTTTATTACCAATATTGATGCTGTCGCCTGTCATTTATTGATGTCAAATTCACGTCATCGACGTCATCGTCATCGTGGTCACGTGATGTTAATACGACGAGAACAGCTAGAGAATTGTTTTGAAGCTTGAAGCAAGTTGGTGATTGGACTTTGGCTTTGCCTTGTTGTGTCGACTACTCGTCCGTCCGCCTCCATCGGTACCGTGCTAATATTTTAGGATTATTTATTAGCTTTAATCAGTAGATACTACTATCAGTACTTGTGTAGTTTGTTATCGATATATCTACGAATAAGTTTTACCATTTCACTGTAAACTCAGCAGTCCGAGGTAGCTGTCGTCTTTGTCAAGAGGTAATTATAAACTTTCCAAAATGCCTAGAAAAGTGTTCGTTGTTGGCGTCGGTATGACGAAATTTATCAAACCGAGCACTGGCCCCGACTATCCTGAGCTAGGCAAGGAGGCGGTGCTAGCGGCCCTGGCTGACGCCCGCATCAAATACGACGATATCCAACAAGCCGTGTGCGGCTATGTGTTCGGCGACTCAACTTGCGGACAGCGAGTGTTGTACCAAGTTGGCATGACCGGCATCCCTATTTTCAACGTCAACAACAATTGCTCTACTGGTTCAAATGCATTGTACATGGCCAAAAAATTCATTGAAGGTGGTGTATCCGATGTCATGCTAGCAGTAGGCTTCGAGAAAATGGCGCCTGGCGCACTCGCCTCTGGCGTCTTCAGTGACAGAACCAATCCTTTAGATAGACACACACTTAAGATGGCAGAGATGGCTGAACTCACAGGCTCACCTATGACTGCTCAGTACTTTGGTAATGCTGCCACAGAGCACATGAAGAAGTACGGCACTACAGAGCTTCACCTTGCTAAAATTGCAGCAAAGAATCACCGTCATGGTGTGAAAAATCCACGTGCCCAGGGTAAGAGGGAGTACACTGTAGAGGAGGTCTTAAATTCTAGAAAGATCTATGGTCCCTTAACTAAGCTGGAGTGCTGCCCCACAAGTGATGGTGCAGGTGCGGCTGTTCTCATGTCAGAAGAGGCTGTCATCCGTTATGGTCTGCAGTCCAAGGCAGTTGAAATTATTGGTATGGAGATGGCTACTGATACCGCTGAAGTATTCACAGAAAACAGCTTGATGAAAGTTGCAGGCTATGACATGACTGCTTTGGCTGCCAAGCGCTTGTATCAGAATACAGGTGTGTCACCAAAGCAGGTTGATGTTGTTGAGTTGCATGACTGTTTTGCTGCCAATGAACTGATAACTTATGAAGGCCTGCAGTTGTGTGGAGAGGGTGAAGCTGGCAAGTTTGTTGATGCCGGTGACAACACATATGGTGGCAGAGTAGTAGTGAACCCCAGTGGAGGTTTGATTGCTAAGGGGCATCCTTTGGGAGCGACAGGGCTGGCCCAGTGTGCTGAACTAGTCTGGCAACTCCGTGGGGAAGCTGGTGACAGACAGGTTGGTTAAACAATAGGTTCTCATTGCTTGGGGTGTATGGCACATCAGGTATGTGTTTTTACATGTACTGGTTTGTTCCATTAAACTATTATTACATTCAACATTTGGCAGGTAATTTTATTATCAAATAAAATAATTAGCAATGTAAATGAAAGTTTATAATGTATCGAAATTCTACTCAGTGAATATTTATGGGAATTTCTCTAATATATCAAGTCTAAAAACTTTGTTGCATAACAAAATTAATTAATTATAGAAATGAGTTCTAATTTTGTTGCAAAGCAGACAAAATTTATTCAATAAAACTACTTTCACCTGTGAAGTAATCATTATTACCAACATCCAGAATCTTCTGCAACACTTACAACAAACAAATAACCAATTGTTTGTTGTAAGTGTTGCAGAAGATTCTGGATGTTGGTATTTTATTGTATGTCATAACAAAAAAAAACAGACAACTAATGCCTTTGTGTTTATGTTATTGTTAGTTTGTGTCTCCTCCTGTTTGTGTTTTAGGTTTTGTAGGATATTTTGACCATGCTAATGTATATTATTGTTCCTATTTATTTTCAAGTAAAACAAAGTCAACAAAAATCGCCTTGAATTCTGTGGGTTTCGGCTGAATTCCTTTTTGCTGTAGTTTCTTATAATATAGGTATAGTATCAGAATTCTTATCACAATCATTTCTATTGAATTGTTGATATTTAATGGTCATTGCTCTACATCTCTAAGTTACATGTAGATATACACTATATGACATATTCAAGTTTCAAATAGCGTGTTATATAGCTACCTACATGTTTACAACTCACACTATCATCTCCTGATAACAGAGTACAGGGTTCATTTACATTATCTTTGACATTTTATTGTTTCTCCTCATATGTATAAATACGTAGTGACATATATAGTCACGCCCGCGCCGTTTTCCCATTGGGCTAGGCAGAAACAACAATGCTACCTAGTCACTACAATCACTTTTGCTTTATCCAAGTTCATATATTATCTGGTAATACATGAGCACCGGTTGCGAGTACTTTGAACTTGACCTTTTTGAAGGAGTTCAAAGTACATAATCTAATAATTACATCCATAATGTATCTTTTCGTATAGTATTAGGATCTATATAACAATATAAAAATAATGTAGATTTTATTTTTATTGTTGAAATTTCAATCCAAACCTATTTCCTTTTATAAGAATAATTCGTTATTAAATGTTTTTTTAGGGATGCGTCCTGGATGTTTACATGTGTTGCCATCTGATACTGTATCCTATTCACTGCGTCGCCACCTCATCATCATAGTATAATTTTGCTCAGGCCCTACATTCCTTCTCGTCTCGTGGAGGAATCATTCACCAGGAGTTCTTACGACGATAGTTCCATTTTAGCTTTTTGGTTATTTAATAAACAGCCGGATGTTAGGCAGTTGGTTGAAATTCAAAAAGAGGCAATTCAATTTGGCCTATTTGAAGAATATTTTACGTTTGAGTTTAACTCACTAATCATCCGTTACTTTGTTAGCCTTAGGCTCGTAAGTACATCGCTGCATTTGATATTAATGCGCGTTTATTCGCAGTATTTTACTTACAAAGGTATTTTGATTGCTTCGGCGTCAAACAACATGGCAAGTACAGTCGGCTTTAAATAATCGATTATTCTATATAACCTCTTTGCGTATGGAAATATAGTTAAAGTTGTTGTACCCGGTCAGTAAACAGCTATCATTTGAGGTCAAATAAAATTATCTGTATTATAAACACGTATATTTCAAATATCTGATTCATATTTTTATACAATTTCGATTCATTAAAATTTCTCAATTTGTCTTTTATTCTATTGTGCTGTTTGTTAAATGTGCCCAATATAATATTTTTTTTCTTGTCGATGTTAGGTTTAGAAACATAAATTCTTATAATAAGTATTAAACATCAACCCTTTCTATAATTTTTCCAGGGTAGCGCATGAAATAGCGGTATATTTGATAGCCACTTAAAATTGAGTCGCGTTTGAGTAGGTGTTCGGCCTTACACAAAAATCTCGCAACCTGTAAGCCATACATTTATTGGTACAGGCCGGATCAAACTCTACGTTAATAGCATTAGCAATTTTTTTTTAATAAATATTTAAGTGTTTAAAATATGTAAATATAAAAACATTGACATTTGAAAAGGTTTAGTCAGTTTTATCTTAATAATTAATTATGATAACTTCAAAAATATATTTTCTAATCTACACAAGGCCTAGATTAAATTGAAAATATTTGATTTCTTAACTTAAGACATTCAGTTTCGTGTTAGCTCCTTTAGAAATTGGTTAAGTAGTTGAGTGCTCATTAAATAGTATTGTATGTTGATTTGTAAATTTATGTTCGTGTGAATCTTGGAACTGGTTTGACGAGAGCATCCGTGTCCGTTCATGGTCATTTTGTGTATTTGGCTGACGTTAGTCTTACTAGATCATTCCATAGTTACACATGCCAAATCACCTTAAGAAGATAAATAAAAAATACCTAAATCCTCCTGGTTTCCATAACATTGACAATTAAGTGTACCGTTTTTGTGAACGGTTTGAATCTGCGATTATGTTCTTATATGGAATGTGTAATGCATCTGTTTAATTTGCTCTAATACCAGTGATTTTGTTCTAAATCGTGTCTACATAGTTATTCTTACGAAAATACTTCTACCAGTCTTGTACTTTGATAGCTTCAGAACGGTATTTTAGGTAAGCTTAATGATCAACAATATTCCTTCATAAATTTTTTTAATGTTAGGGCAATGTAAACTCATTTGTTCATATTCAGTCCGCTAACAATATGGCGGCCCTGTAATCTTGGCGTGTTTATCACATAGGTATAATACGATAATAGCCGGTATTTTATTAGTTTATTCGATAACCTTTGAATCGTTTCGAAGTGTTTCTTTTGCCGTTCTGTTAAATAATTAACAGGTGGTTTCGTTGATTACCAAAGTTATCGTGTACCTATTGACCGCTACCATAGTATACAAATATGATATTTAGACTGTCAGTGCCGATACACAGCAGCCTCCAGAACATTTAATAAGAGCTAAATAAATAAAAATATCCATACATATTTATTACAACTAGGTACAAAATTTAAGTGCTAAGTAATTCTGTTGCAAATCCCACTAAATCAATTTTAGTATCATACTATCTCTTTCTTACGAATTGAAAAGGGATAGAATTATTGAGGGCTGTCAAATTAACCATACATTTTTTTTTCGAAACATGTTTTTCTTTTCATCTCGTATGATTAAACAATTTTAGAATAATATGTGTGGACACATATTATTTTAAACATTATTACATAGCCATATTTTAAAAGGCTTTTCATAACGCTAAGCGAACGTTTCTAGCTTCGAAGAAAATATAAAGATTTTGGTGACCAACTCGGAATCGTTATTCTCGAGTGTATGCACAAAAAAAAACTCTGAACTAATTGAGGCCGAGGTATTTATCTGGGCATTTACCTTTGCCACAGAGTATCTAAGTACTCCTTTACCATGAAACTATAAATGCGTCGTTTTTTTTAACTCTGTTTTAATACAATATTCCCATCATATTAGCACTTATTCTAAATCTTCAAGATTTTAGTCTGACGTTGCCTCACATACACGCGATTTCCTTGACCCAGCGCAGCGTGGAGCAATTTCAACTGCACCTTACTGGTTTTGCAACTCATTAGTTTCCGCTCCGTTTAAATACATCAGAAGACATTCATGCGTTTTAGCTACAGCAAAATATTTTACTATAACAATAATATTTTAAAAAAGTAATCTTTACGACTATGGACTTATATTTGTATGAAATTCCATTACTAACGCCTTCTGATTTCATTTTAATCAATGTAGCTAATGTAATGCTTGTAATGTCAAATTCAAATTTCAATAACATTTTGACTAGTTATGTGTATGTATGTGCAAAATACGTTAGGAAAGCTCCTTAAAGGTGATACAATCAAGACGGAAACGTATAAAATATTTTAAAAAGAAGAATATGTTCTAAAAGCTTGCGTTTTTGTAATTAGAGAAGAAGAAGAAATCATAGAATAATGATTTTTGCTGATTTGATCCACAGATCTTAGAGAATTAAAATAAAATAAATTGTGCACTGAAGAACTTTAAGTCTATATTGATAAGTTATTATAATTAAAAGACATTGGCATGTGTTTTAATTATAATACGTATCTAAAAATCATATCTAATCATTTTGGCAAACGATTCTTTTTTTGTATTCTTGAAACGTTGGTGGGTCGGTGTCGGTGACTCAAGTCCGGGCGTAGCTGAAATAAAAGTGATTACAGAAAAAAACCCGTATATTAACAATAAATATGATATTTCGTTAATAACGGCTCCGAACCAATTTTTGATTACCGTATATGATAATCTATTAAAATTTATCTATCACACACATAACTGGGGACTGTAATGTGGTAGAATTACTAGAATATTCTTGCAAAGCGTTTCATACTGCATTATACTTTATTTTCGTACTGGTTAAACCAGTTATACTTAATACATATGAGGTTAATTAATCAGACCTCTTTTTGTGACGTGATAGCCATCTTTTAAGTTCTTTTTGTTCTTTGGTAGTTCCCTCTACAGGCAAAGAAAGAGATGAGACCAGACGAGACAAAGACATATCGCAGATTTCTTCACACACAAAACATCTCTTTTCACAAACCATTTATTAATCAAATCCGCAATGACACATAATCCGGCGGGGACAAGACTTTGTGTAGAAATAAAATCGTGATTAATGCATTGTCTGATTTTACATACTTAATATAAATACTTAGTTTTAACAGTGACTTTACATTTCTGCGTGTTTAAATTAAAATACATTTAATGTATAAATGTAGTTATACGCAAAGGTCCAATGTTATCAATCAAAACTGGTGCCGCTAAGTTATTATTCGACTTGTAAATTGCTTTTGTAGAATATATTTTAGTTCATTTGGTTGAGACAACAGTTGGACTTATTCTAATCAATCAGGCTCTGCTGTATGGGCGAGACAGAAGACATTAATACATAGATAGAATACTTTTCTTAAGAAAAGTTGGTTCTAGTAAATTAATTATTCTTTTTATTTTTATAATGCTGCAACTGTGTTTAGAGCACCACTTATTTTTTAGTTCATCGTGTTGTTTATCCGCGATGGTATTCTAAAGAAAATAATTTTTTTTTCTTTTTACTCAATTTTAAAAACGCCCAGAACTTAGTTATAGCAACGTGTGGTCAGGCTCTAGTTTCTATATAAATAATACGATTGCAGGTTAATAGCCCCACTTTTCTTCTACCTTTATCAATTATTGCACTTCTTTGTACACATCTCCAATCTAGACTTGCGAACTCTCCATCCGCCAGTTTTGTAGATAAAAGGTAGCTTGGGCAATTCGAAATTCTTCTATAAATGAGATCGCGCAGTACTCAGGTACATTAGGTATGAGTAAGTTAAGGAGAATGCTCGGAAAATGTTTACTGAGGTAACGTTGCTACCATAATATCATTCTCATTTTTATGCTGATTGACAACGAAATTACAGCATTCTTTGTCGGTTGTGGTGATGAGAAAATGTATTGTGTTTGTCTCTTTTGGGTTGGATATAGAACTATTTGTGCGTATTTGTCTTTTGGGTACTTTTCAGTCCTGTGCAAGTCATTTTAAATGTTGTTACGTGAAAGTTTTGAAAAGGTGTAAGGTCGAATGCCTTGATGTCTTTAGTACTACTAATAGTAGCGCAAAACGTCACTTAAATAAAAACTATTTATTATCTACTTCATTCGCACTATCGACTCCGGTTTCTAGTGTTACATTAAATTTGAATATCAAATACCTAGTCAAGAATAAAGTAAAAATACAAATAATTAATTTACTTGTACCACACTATTTGTGCATGCATACAATTATTATTATGTTAATGATATTAATATTGAATGAGTATTACAAGTTATAATACCTAATATTATTAACAGATTTTTTTATTTACTCAACCTTTGCTCAGGTTCATTATAAGTATCTTGTATTCGAGCAAATGCGATTGTTATTTGCTATTTCCCAACCGTGACATTGAAAAGCGACTTAGCAATAGAAAGAAATACTGTGGGAATGTTTCATGATTCAGTATTGTTGTTTCCCTCACTGTAACCGCATGTCGGGCGTAAATAATAAATTATTAAAATTAAAAATAATTAAAATTATTTCAGGTGCCGCGCGCCAGAATCGCTCTACAACACAACCTTGGACTTGGAGGAGCAGTTGTCGTCACGATGTACCGCAAAGGATTCCCCGATGTTTCACCCAAGGCGGTTGCCGCCGCCGGCAACCCGGAGGACTTCAAAGTCTTCAAATATATGAAGATTCTCGAAGAGGCAATGGAAAATGATACCGAAAACCTTATCGAAAAAGTCAGAGGTATCTACGGGTTCAAAGTGAGGAATGGCCCCAACGGCGCTGAAGGTTACTGGGTCATCAACGCCAAGGAAGGCAAAGGCAAGGTATCATACAATGGCACGGAGAAACCCGACGTCACCTTCACTGTCAGCGACGAGGATGTAGTCGACCTGATCTCTGGAAAACTGAACCCGCAAAAGGCTTTCTTCCAAGGCAAGATCAAAATCCAAGGAAACATGGGCCTAGCCATGAAACTGACTGACTTGCAAAGACAGGCTGCCGGCAGAATCGAGGCGATTCGCTCGAAACTGTAAACGTAAACCGGTTACCAACTGGTATTAGTTCGTATTATTGTGGTTATGGACTTGAGGTAGGGGTATTTTTATACTTAACGGTCACTCACAAATTTTATACAAAGCGAGATGAGAGAAACTCAGTAATGTCGGTCAAATCACACTACTAGCTATAAAGGTGACATTGCCTTTAAGAATCGTTGTTATGTTGTTTAAGATATTATTTACGTGATCATTCCAAATGATATTTATAAATAAATGGCACTAATACTGTTATTAAATCAGATTTTTGTATATAAAATTGTTTTCTTTTTCATTGCTATAGCAGTCGCCACATCAGAGTAATCAAGTGTCTAGAATCTATCCTTAGGTGGTAATAAGCCTGTGCGGGTTGTCCTCGAGGACGAAGGGCAGCATACGCTAGAGGCTTGCCCTGCTTGTGCCGAACAAAGCAGTGACTTAATCGCGGCAGTCAGTGATGATCTCTTCCAATCGTGATACAATCCATGGTCCTGAACAGCAACTGATGCATCGGGCACTGGAGGGTACTGGCAGACCTCCGACCTCCATAAGCTCGCGCCCTGTGGCCTGATAACCCGATCAAAGAATGGCCCTTATGGTACATAGAGCTAGGCTCTCAACACCACTAACACCGACCAATTTTTCAGTATAACTACTAAAACCAAATCAAATTATACTTGCAGTAGCGACCAAATCAGTTTCTATTATAATATATTATGTAGATCCAAATTGGTACGTACGTACATAATTATGTTACGATTCCGAAGGTCAAAATATATATCATTTTAGTACAACAGTACAATATTAAATAACATCGTAAATAATAAAGGATTTATATTATTAGGTAGCTTAGTTATCGAATAATATTTCTGATAGTGACAAAGATAACATACCCCACTAAACTTATTTATTACCTGCTATTTACCTATCGTGAGTTCAACCAGCGCCATCTATGCAGCGGTTTATGATTGTTACGTTATGGAATATTGTTATGACACCAGTTACATTACGTACCATAGTACAATAAATTGGAATACTATTAATGATATAATCAAATAAACATATACATTTAAAGTAACTTACAAACACTATGTATTTATAGAATTCACGGCTAACCTAGTCAGTCAACAATCATGAATAATAATATGTTGTATGTATGCATCCCTGAATAACTTCGCGATTTGATATAGTTGAGACAATATACTGTGTATCTGCAACATCTGTACAATTTGCATGTAGTTGGTAGACCAGTAATCATCAGTAAAAAAAAGGTACAAGATTGAGCCTTGAGGTACACCAAAACAAGAATGTTAGGAACGGAATTCATAAATTGCTAGCCTTACATACTGCTGACGATCCCGGAGATAAAACAGCCAACAATAAACTAAAAACTATGGCGCTAAGCTTTGAAATCAAGATACCGACATCATCCATCAACACTAATCCCTCAAAGGCCTTTAGAAAATCAAAGTATAGCATAGCTTATCTTAATACTTGAGTGTATATTAGGTTGAATTTAAAATCAGGTGAGAATAATATTGTATTATTGGGTAAGCTCCATCTACTTTGTTATATGTTTTAGATATCGCTTATTCTTTAATATTTTACATGGAAGGGAAGGAAGGAATATTGAGAAATTTAATTGTTGCGAATATTTTTGCAGGTGTTTGAAAATCACGTGTACTACAAGTATAGCAGTGAAACAATCTACTATTTTAAAATTAATTAAAATAGTAGCTTGTCACGAAACTATAAGGCATGTTGCCTATAAACCCCTAATAAGTATAAAAACAAATACGAAATAAAACACTCATTTGGAAATCATTTCAATTTATTGCTCCACAAGGTAGGTACTTAAAAGCTTTTTTTTTTCAAGTAAAAACACACGAAACTGCATGTTACGAACATGTGTGTGCATAACAGAACTTTATTTATTTATTATAAATCTTAAAATTCTAATCTATCAGGTACTTACTTTACAATATACATTGATTCATTCACTGTTTAATATTAAGAAAAAATGTTTTTGCATAATCCAAAAAACATGCTTACTACAGGAATGTTTAGTTGGATTAGTGGTTTGAAGCCGCAACTTATACATTTTCTGATATAAACACACAATTCATAATCAAGCCGTTTCTCTAAGAGACGTCGCCTTATAATAATACAGTCGCAAATAATATAAATCTGTTACAAACAATATATCTACTTCGCATCCCTGTAAATAATGTTATAAAAGTATAATACATAATCTTACTGCGTGACGTTTGCTTAAACCACCAATATTGGGCATAAAATATATATAAATGGGCAAGACAATAAATCCAGGAGTTATATCGTTTGTAACTTCATTTCGATAGTAATCTTATGAAAGAGTTTAAACATCATAAGTCTATTGCTGTCGTGACACTGGTTAATGACGTAAACTCGAAAAAAAAAACATGGCGCCAACATAACCTCTCAAGGATGGAACTGAGATTTAATAGGATATTATCGATCAAGCTATCATTGGCAATCGTGAAGATTTATTGCAGATATAATTACAGCTTACAGAAAATTTTGCTAATGTTGAGAAATTAGATATTTTAATTGGCTTTTTAGTTAATATTTATTGCCATCCCCAATAACACACCACCGTGCATAAAACAGTTATTGGCACAAAACAAAACAGCATTCGTACTTTAAATTATTTATTATGAAGTTAATATATGTATTGTAGTCTCCTTTATTTTATATCCATCAAAATATCTCTCTTTAAATAGGAATGGCAGTAAATATCTACAATTATGTATAGATATTGATTGTGACTGATTTAAATTAATGGGTTTTGAGGGCAGCAATTCAACGCCATCTAGTGAAACAAATCAATATGCTTACAGAGCAATACATATATAATATATTTGATACTTAGATTTTGCGACTTTCACAATAACGTATTTATAAAGTGATGTATAACAATCATACATGAGATCACAGAGTACAGTAATACCCTGGCAAATCACCAATTACGAGAAACTTTGTCTCATTCCTCTGTCGATAAGCCAAAGCTGCCAAAGAAAAGGAGACATAGTTTACAGCGTCAAATTCAAGTATTTTATAGTTTACAACAGCCTGGCATTCATACATAGCTTCGTACCGTACAGTAAAACAAATATTTACATTATCAATACTCTCACTGCCTATAAATATGAGACGTACTAAAATAATAACAAGACTCTTTCGAAACGAAAAAGGATACAACCTACTGAGTGTGTCTTTGGAAATAAAATAATATATAGCCACGTTTAGTCCTTTAGCACCATTCATATATATAAGTTCTGCTTTATATATGACAGTGAGAGCCAATCTGAAACTTTTCCATCGATACAATACAATACCTACGCTAAGAATTAAAGCGTTATTTAAAGTTAAAAATGGCTTAGCCACGTTAATTTCTATCATTTTTTTTTAATATCGCAAAACCAAAATAGGTTTTTATTGATTTTTCTTTTAGAAAATTAATTTAAAAAATCAAAATATTCGCCAATAAATATTAAAATATATATAATTAATCAATAAGTTAGCCAAGCCAAAACATTGTAGCACCCAAATTATCCAATAACAGTACTGACAGAAAAGTTTCACAATACATATATATCGTATATATATATGAGGTACCTTATTATACAATATATAATGACATGCAGTCCATTTCTAATGTACACTATTAAATGTTTAAAACAATAAGTTATTCTTATTACACTCGCTTACGGTACCTATATTGAATAATATATATATTAATAAGTAAATGGTAATTTATTTTTTTCAGTGTCTCTGACTAGAGATATAAACCTATTCTAAAACTGAAAACTTACCCTAAAAAAACTAACTACGTAACATAGCACTCTTCGAAGGAAAAAAAATATCATCGAAAGGCGAAATCGTTACGATTTACCTCTCTACAATTTGAGCTTAGCCAAAGTCACTTAGTGAAATCATATTTCACAACTCGTTTCATTTCTTGTTTCTTTTTAATAATTTTTAGAATCGACCCCATATAACAGCGAACTGAAGAAATAGTTATACATTAGCTACAATAGTCGAGTAATTGAGTTTCTGTCGAGAAATTTTGGCTACAGAAAATGTTAACGGAAACAAGACAAAAATGATTTAGCGATTGTTAAAAAACAATTTGTACAGATTTTATCATGGTATTGTTTTAATCTAGAAGTTTTTCGGGCAGACTGAGTTGTTCGACTTCTTGATGTTATAATTAATTCATTTGATATACGCCTAACGAGCTTGCCCTGTCCGAATCTTAGTGTTTAGTAGGATTATTATAATCCATATATAAAAAAAATTAGATTAAGTTTTTATAATTAAAATAATCTTCATCGGTAGAAACCGAACCTTTGAATGTTTTATTTTTAATAATGTACCTGATTTTCACGATGCTTTATCAATAGACTGCCAATTTGCTTCATGAAATGAAGATATTATTATCATATCACATGATATAATCTACTTTCCCCAGTTCGCTAGATGATATTATGAAAGACAGATTAAATTAATTAAACTTCCTTTTTAAATAGTTGCCTCAAATCTGGTATGGAAATTAGAATCATTATTAGTACATCATTATAGAGAATTCAATAAATGAAATTATTGTTATAATTCAAATTCAAACCTTTTTAAACTATTAATTTAGTTAAAATTTTAAAAGTTACAAAAGGTTTTTCGGTTAGAAATCAATGGTTAAATTAAGTTAATCATTTGTATGAATCGCAATAATTAATAATTGGATAATTTTAATGTTCATACCAGACATCAAATAAATAACTCGAGGCGCCTATGAGGTCATAGCTAAAAATCACACATATCGAATATTCACAATTCGATATCAGCGTCCGCACACACAAGTTTAATACAATAATAATTGCTCAGTCACAAAATATATGCACTAAAGTAAAATGCACTGTTACTGGCAAAAGCTTAAACGCGTGGCTCAAATAATTACAAAACGTATATAAATTACATTTAACTTAAAAGTCCGACAGCCGGTTTTCTGTTATTGAAAATATTATCTACATATTTTAATATTTCATCACTCGTGAATATTTATCGACATAAAACAATTCACAAGTTCAAAATAAATTAAAATGCTACGAAAAGACTTAAGTCTTAGAAGAAAATTAAATATAATAATATAACAAAGCTTGTGATGACAACGTTAAATTATAATTATTATTATTTTTAGTTTCGACCGAATAAAATTAGGAATTTAATTCACTGTTCGTCGACCGAGTGTTGTAGATCGTTACAACACCGCGTGCAGTACAACGTCCATATAAACACCACTTGTTGGCAACCAATCAATTTCATTACAACAGTACCATTGATAAGAATTAGGCAGTGAATTTTCACAATTTAAAACAAAATTATTGCTCGATATAAAAAAAACAATTTGTTGAATCTAAATGAACTTCCGTGTCTTACACAATGGGCTTACATAGTTTTTCTTAATTTAGACCAATAAATTTTTATGTACAATGAGGTAGAATGCGGGATACACCCTTATAAAGATAATTTTGTTGGCCTAAATATTCTACTAAAGTAGCTAGAACTTATAAAAGTATGACAACTGTCCCACTAGCCGAATAGTATTTAAAATATTGGAAGAAACAGTGAAGAGTATGCGGTGATAGAAGAAACAGTGCGAGATTTAAAAAGTAAACAATAGCATTTGGCCAGTTGTTTTAATCACCTGTAAAACTTTCAAGCGCGTCATGAAATAATTTTGTCGTCTCGTATGTCAGACATTGGCTCTACAGGAGACAGTGAATAGAACGACAAAATAAATCGCAGTGCGCATGTCATCCCCTTTGCCGGTAATTGCAAAGATAAACCTCTTTAAGTCAACCTTTGTACGAATTGACAAATGTTTCTTAATGGCATGATGTTTTTATGTAACCATAAGACGATTTTGATGTTCTTAAAAAATCTGTAACAATGATGAGACAGAATTCATACGTTTCGTAAGACGCTTAAACGACGGTAAATTCCTTTTCGGTCATATGGACTTACGCTGATTTCCCTCAGGTGATTAAAACAAGCGACACAATGATCGTTTTAGCTGAAACTTGGAAGACCAGACCTATAAATTATTTGCATTATCAACACGATTCACGATATCGTTCAGTGGGACAGGTGAATTAGAACCTGTGTTCTCGTACATGTTACACAACAAATTTTGTTTACTACTTAACAATTAACATTACGAGTGCCTCTTTCTTTCAACATTGGCTTGTGTCTGTAAAATAACTTATGTCACATAACGGTTTTCATACAACCTTTAACATATAAGAGGTATGATGTATGTGTTTCAAATATTATTACTATTTGGTATGGCTGAGGTTTATACAGAGTTATTTATTGGAACGAAATTCAAAGTAGATGTGAAGCAAATTGTTGTTGGAGGCAGGTCGATATTACACCATCGGAAATGTCTAATGAATTACGTAATGATTGTATTATATTGTGTGTAGAATGAGTTTTATGAGTAGTAATATGATTTTCATCAATCAATTTTTTATCTTATGTGAGAGGGATTAGGCTATTGTCTACCATGCTGACCTAGTACGAGCTCCCGCGTGATGCTTTCCTTCACGGATTGAGAGTTCGATAAATACACATGAACCTTCAAAAAGTCAGTGATGACCTTGGGATTTAACTCGAGACCTTTAACGCCATAGTCCAGTGGTCACACCATTAGGCTACCACAGCTCATAACATGATTATGAAGTGATTTATAGTGTAACACCGCCCACAGATTGTATCTACTTCTTAGTATTCCGGATTATGTAATTTGTAATGTTTATGTGGTGTAGGTATAATATTCAAATACGTTAAGTTAACTAAAAACGCCGTTATTATTGCTTATGGTATGTACACAGATATTGCAAAAAAAACTTAAAAATAACCCTGTATAAATTATGCTTATGGTTGTAGTTTAATTACTATTTTACTATAATATTATATGTGAGTATTTTGTTAATAAGGTATTGAAAAGCAAAGAGTTGAGGTTATATGAAAAGGTATCAGACGTACCCTCAGAATGGCACACGTTGAAGAGATTACAAGAAAATCTGTATATTGTACAAAAACTAACTTCATAAAACTGTACTTGATATGATTATGTACAACTATATTTTATCTGCATCGTGCTACTGTATAATGTGGTAAAAATTGATACTCCCGCCGAGTCTGCACACTACGGCCACACAAATCGGTGTCGCCACAAAATTATTCAAAACAGTATAAATAGAAAGAAGTCTTAAAAGACTTGGTTTCAAAGATCAACAATATCCAAGTAGAGAAAAAATATTTACACGGTGCCGCGTACGGAAACATACATCATGATTGGTTCAGCACCTCGTGGTTTTGTACTGTGGAGACGCAATGTCACTGAGCGTTCATCGCGAGTCACTGTTAGCGTAACCGGGTGATGACGCGCGTAGGTCAACATGGCGGCGGCTCCGCTTCCTCCTGCTTGGGGGGCGAAGGGTTGGGCGAGGGCCTGTCGTCGCTAAGGCTCTGTTCCCGCCGCACGATGTCGGCCTCTCGCTGGTCGAGGCGTGCTTCTCGCTGCACCAGTTCTGCCTCGCGTTGGTCGAGGAGCCGCGCGCGCTCCGCGAGGCGTGCCTCGACATCGAGCAGGCGCGCCGCCAGCTCCGAGTCGCTGTGTGGCGGGGGCGACGTGGAGGACGTGACGTCGTCGATGGGCGGCGTGAGCGGTTTGAGGGCGACGTTTGGCTGGTAATCGCGCTCGAAGGAGGTGCAGTCGGCGACGCGCACCACCCGCTCCGGGTGCTGCAGCACCGGCTCTCGCTTGTCCCATGGTCGGAACGCTGATAGCGCCCGGTAGTGCAAAGCGTACGGATCTAGCAGCAGAGCGTATGTTGTGTAGTCCTCGTTTCTGACTTTCTTCGGAGGCGATTCTGGCGGCTCTGGTTTGCACACCACTGTCTCCACCACCTGGAATTGAGAGAAAGGCTTCATGAGAACACGTTTAATTATCACATTCCGTTAAAATGATACATAGGAATATGGCTTTATGCAGAAACTGATCGGATATTCGAACAATTGCACAAGCTAAAATTACACAGTTCTTAGTACCTATTTCATGTGCTTGTCTTGTGTATTTCCTTAACCTTAACTAGGTAAGATAAATAAGCTCCTATTTAGAAACGTCTAACCCTCATTCTACATTAAAAAAAGCCTGTCTAAAGTGAGTCAAAGAGGAATAAGTGCCCAAAACGACGCCGCATTATGGCACGAATCATAAATAGAAAACGGAACAGAGCAAGTACCTATTGCATCGAAGTGTTTCTGTCTACGGTACTTGGAAAGTACATGTAAACATTATTATAATGTCATAGGGTCACAGCACTGACGTCAATAGCTTATCTATATAACTGAGGAACTATGAGAAATGTGACATCAATCCACAACATTGCGGAAAATGATTCGAAGTACAATAGTTCTGCTCTCAAACAGTTGAAACTATGAATAGCATTCAGCTTCTTGGTTTTACCATACTTAATTATTACTGTGAATAAAAACATGGAATTTAGACTTTTAATTTCCTACGTTACATAAACAGGAGAAACACTTTTAGGTGTAGTTCGGTCTAGAAAATAAACATCATCGCTATCAAAAGGCTGGGTCTTTGCTGAATATGTACCTGCTTACTGAAGCACTTTAAGATCCATGTAATCTCGTGGGCCCTAGAGTAAAGCACGTCATCTCGCTGGAATGAGAACAGCTAACCACATCGCTATCAGCAAAACACATTCGTCTTACATAACGCAGGTGCGAGGGGAGGGGGCAGACGGCGCGCGTCATCACCGCCCACCCGCACCCCCTCGCAGGGGGATGAGCTGTGGATGTAGGTCGTGGCCAGGCCGCAGACGACCCCCAGACGCCAACCTCGCCCTGCCCTGACGCACCAAACACTCACACCCCACTAACGAATGCGTAAATGTTAAAGATTTTGTCTCTGCCACCAATTTAAAAAAAAAACTCGCCGAATAGACAATCCCGCTCACGTACATTTTTTTTAAAATAGCTCAGTCGTTCAACTAACTCTTCCTACATTTCGTAATCAAAGCGGTACGCCGCTAAAACTATGCCTCATTCTGTTGATAGTTCGTTATCGAATTCCTTGTACGAATAACAACACGAAAAATGTGGGAGAAATAACATGCCGATATGTTATCAACATACTCATCATTCAATCTACAACGTTGTATTGTTTATTTGACGCCCCGATTGAATTTAAACCTTATTGCGAAGAGATAAAGTACACATGTGTACTTAAAGGCCGCGTCAAAATGGCGTCGGGCGCGTTCAAAACACTAGCTCCAAAACAATGTACGTAATGAGAGAACGGCGGGGTTTCCGTCGAGACTCATCTGTGGGACGTGTGCCAAGATAACTGGTGTAGGTAGAGCTCCCGCGGCGCCCCTTACCTCGCACGTCTCCCGGCTGCAAGGGCCCCGGGTAGGTAGGTCAATGGGCTTTCTAGGCTCACACTATGTTGGCGTGAGGGCGCGGTCCAACTAACATATTTCGGTCTACTTGCAATTTAGCAACTGTTTTTCTGTCGGCACGTGCATACGGACGTCCTACGTTATGTGCTATTAATACTTTTTTCCTCGAATAACCCCCAAATCCTCATGTTTTAGTTAATCGTTATTATAACAGCGAACTTGGATAAATTGTCGGTAACAGGCTTACTACAACGAACAGCGATGCGGACTTTGAAGTAGAAGGCCACAGAGTAAGTTTAGCTACTATTACATTGATTAATAGTTCGTTGCCATGCAAAAAGCATATCAAGTTTAGTATTATATACTTTCAGTACTAGGAAACAAGCGTCATGGCTAAACGACACAGTATTGTACCTATCCTTAATTTACCTGACGTCATGTAAGAGGATCAATATAGAAGAAAATATTTATGGGCGCAAGTTCGAACCTTGTTAAATCAACATACTAGGATATAAAATCATTAAAGGTAGTTTTATAACTGTGTCATTTGATTTCTTGTAACTACGTCACCCAGCATACGAATTGCAGAGTTACGAGACTTATACGGTGTAAAATAACTATGTTATATGACTGTTTATGAACCTATTGAGAGCGAATAAGTTAGGTAAATAAATGTATTGATCGCTAGTGCATATGCACTTGGTATGTGTACTGAACTAATCTGAATGTAAACAAGTATTCATTGATTAAGTCGAGTAGGCCAGTAGACGCAACAACATGTATTTCTATACTGACATAATACAGATTATATCAAAAATAACAGATTATTTGTAGACGTGGAAGTAACAGAAAAACGAATGAACACGAAGAAACACGATATTTCTTTGAATTCGTAATTAATTAACCAAGTTACCGTCTCGCTGCTGGGCCCGGGTCTCCTCTCGTTTGAGAAGGATTTGGCTATAGAGTATCTGAGTATAGATCATTTCGCTAGCCTAGACTTCACACGCCGCCCTTCGAGAAAATCTCTCAGGCATGCAGGTTTCCTCACGATGATTTCATTCACCGTTTGAGGATGTGATAAATCCTCAGGATTTCACTCGTGACCTTTGACTTCACAGGCCACTGATCACACCAATAGGATTTAGGCAGACTTAAATTCAGGCTTTGTTACGTATAAGAGCTAATGCAAAAGAATATCTTTTTTCCATTTAACTGTAATCCATAGGTACTAATATTATAAATGCGAAAGTGTGTCTGTCTGTTACCTCTTCACGTTGCACCGATGATGAAATTTGGTATTATGAGATGTTTAGAGTATAGAGTTTGAGTCCCGGGGAAGGACACAGGATAGTTTTCATCCCGGAAATCCGGATAAATTTACTAATTTTACGCAGACGAAGTCGCGGGCTAAAGCTAGTAATGAGATAAAATAAAATTATTACATACAGTTAAGGTACATAACAGATATAATGTATATTTTAATATCTTATCTCTACGATGTTTATGCAGACATTATGCTACTATCTTAACACATATATACGGTTTGTTTGTGAATTTTCACGTAAATTACAATATTATCAAACTGTCTAACATTATTCTATAATAACATTTTACATGCGTAATTTATTTTGTTATCTGTAGACTGATCAAAACAACGTGGGACCTCGTTCTGTTTTTCATAAATAATAAATCAATAAATCAGAATATTCCCCGCCATCGCCTGGTTTTTCTCTGAGGTTGCCTTTTGCAATAGTATTGTGAGCTTAAATGTGACAGGTGGTTTCATAAGGGGCCACTGTGTAGACGTACGTATGTAACTCTATGATTTCAGTACGGAGCCCCATGGTACTGAAATCAACGCAACAAGAATCATTAAAATCGGTTCGCAATTGATCAAGACATCGCGTAACACATACCTACACAAAAAACTACAGATTGAGTAGGGAGATAAAAACTATTTTCAGATAGATAAATAGCCTCTTTTCCTCATGGGTATTAAAGGATGAATGGACAAATACTCCAACGCTGTTCAATTTAAAAAAGCCCTTAAATATAGGCAGTTCTACGTATCATTTAGACAGGATGACTTCTGTTAAGTTCGTGATATGAACTGTGTATTCATTATTTTATATTTTATTATTTAATTTGTGTATAATTTTAGTGAAACTCCAAATATATAAAATAAAATACATTATATTTATTTTCTTTCTATTTAGGCGATTTCAATTTTGACTTCGTACGCGGAGCAATATACAGAAGATAAAGTAGACTTCATACTTTGATGACTCGACTTGTCTTAAATTATGTGAGCCATTTGCGAGCGTAAGACAAACAAATGGATCCCAACTACGTTTAGTTTTTACGCTATTCACATAATAATAATTAAATCAGATTGTTTTACTACAAATTACTGGCGACAGACTGTTTACACTGGGAACTTGAATGAGCTTCCTTGTTTTATAGTTTGAGGTAACGTTGTAAAAAACATACTTTTAACTATTACTGGATTTTTTTACGTAGTGTTTGATGTTCAGTTTGTTAAAAACTATTTGGAAGGTATAGGCCAGATTATCATCATCATATCAACCGATAGACGTCCACTGTTGAACATAGGTTTCCCCCAAAGATTGCCACGAAGACCCGTCCAGCTGCTATACGACAAAACCAAGATTAAATTCTAGACTTTAAGGTCGAATGTACTGAATTGGACTGAGTTGAGAAGATGATTTTTATTTTTATTTATGTTTGAGGCATTTCTTCTATTCTAATATGTGTATTTCTGTGTGTGTCTATAAAAGTATGTCGTACAATAGTTAAGTATCATTTCTAAAATGTAATTAAAGCGTTTGTCCTAGTGGTTTTTGATTGATGGATAGTCAACTATATTTGCGTTCCATTCAGACAAAGCACTTGATTGAATGAAAATGTTTTGGGAAAAAAATAAAAGTAATTGAATCTTACGATATAAAAACGGGCATATTTCTTATTGAATTAAACAGCTATCGTTAATAAATGTCAATGCCATCGACCATCTAGCTATTTCTTTAAAACAACCGTCCACAGATGTAGCCAAACAAAGGCATTATAAAATGATTTCCTTCGCCAAAAGCCAGTCTCTGGCACAGATTATTAATCATAAATTTAAATTGAATTAAAAAGTACCGTTCAACTGGCATGCGACAAATACTTAGTTCGAAAATCCATAATAATTATTTAGTCCCAATAGATAGATACCAGTCTCAGGGTTGCCAGTTCTTTATGCGAATATTTACTGTTTCGACCTTTTTTAGTAGGTACATGTAATTTGAAGTATTTGAACTTATTGAATTATTATCCCAGGTTAATAAATTCTAATTCTAAAATCAATCTTAAAGCAAATATCTTTAATCCCTGTTCATGATCAATCAGATTCTTTAAATATGAAAATTGAAGTTTATAATGCCTAATTAATGTAAACTAACGTCCATAGCAAGACCCAGGTACAGTAGTCATAGACAATTTTTTTTTATTGATGATAGCCCTGGGCAAAGGGGAATAAGTCAACACGGCTCTATGCCAATGCCGAATGATTTATGGTATCAACATTTATCTAGACAATTTATCACTTTATAAAGTATTATTCGACTATCTACGACCTTCGCCTGTCATTGTTTCCTCGCAAATTTTATCTTATGGAAAAACCAGTTTGTGATATGTTTTCTATGGTATTATGAATACACTTAACAAAATAGTATAATGTAGTTTTACTATGTATGTATAATAAATAATTTATTAATCTTGTTTCAATCATAAACAGATGCAATGCATATTGTATATTGTGTAATTAATAATATGTATTAACAAAATTCTTAATGTTATTTTTATTCTATATAATTTTTTTAACTAAATATTTAACAGTTGCTACACGGTCATGAAATTTGCGAAAAGCAATGAAGAATAATGTAATGTAAATTATGTAGATAGATAGTATCAAGTCGATATCTGGAAAACGATATATTATTTATGAAAACTAAATTAATCTGTGATAACGGTTTTTATTGGTAAAAAATGTACATTCACATATTTTATATACCATCACGGCTTCAGAGGTGTACTAATGTACACCCACATTTTTATATCTTTTAGGTCCCATATAATAGGGGGTGAGCAAACCCAAGCTGCTTCTGACAATTTACGAACCCAAGACCTCTTGCTTCCAGCCACCAGACCAGTATTCCAACGAGGCAGATGTATTTGAGCTATTTGATGCACATTTGTTTTTGCGAGATGCCGTGGCCAGTGCGAGAAAGTCTGATAAGAATTACGCACTACAATAATATTGCTTTGTTATTGCAACTGTTTGAAATTATTGTATTAATTGTACCTAGGTACCTACTGAATTAACTTGTCGCATTGAATTACTTCTTTTATATAAACGATTACATAATGTATCAAATAAGTAATATTTTTGGGAATATTCGTATAAATGTAGGACTTTTTATGTAATGATTTACAGCCAGCCGATTTGCAATACTATTTTGCCTACTACTATCGTCGGTGTTGCCATGACAACTAAGCAAAATTTTTGGCAGAACATGTAGAAATATATTATATCCATTACGCAAGCCACCGACGCATCGCGCCCAGGGGGTGGAGGACCAGACGCCACCGTGGAACACCCCTCGACCGCCCAAGGTCAACCAGCAGACTACGAAACGTTTGCTAACCAAAATCCAACTATATTCCCTAAGCTTCTAGATTCCATTCCCAACGATACTAGAATACTGATTCAGTCCATTCCATTTTCACTTCTCTGACAGTACAGTGGAAGGTTGAATTTCGCTTATGTTACGCCAGGGCGTGATTGTAAAGGCTGTTGTACGTACTAGTATAGTTCAGTCCGACCGGACAATCAATGAGTTTCAGCCTTGTTGTATGAATTATGTATGGGAACGGGCGCTCTTACGTGACATTTTAGTTGAAAACAACCTCCGCGCCCCGTGTTGACAGAAACCGAGACACCCTGTGTTAGCGAACCTAGTTTAAAGCACTATGCACATTAACAAAGACAAAATAAAGCCTATATTCCCGTTAGTAGGTTCCCTGGTGACCATAATAATATTGACGTTTAGGAAATTCTATTCTATTGATATCCTGATTGTAACATTTAATATGACATTAAAACATATTAGATAGCCATTAATAAAATCAAAAGCCATTATTATTCAGATTGCGTTCATGACTAGTTTGATCCATCTACAATTAATATTATTCAATACCAATTACAATTCGCCACACACAGTGTATACGTTTATATGTTATTATTAATAATAAGTTATATTATTATTAATAATAAGTTCAATACGAGTTATTATTATTTAATCGCTCATTCTTTTATTCGACCTCAAGAAATAACGATCATAAAAAAATTAGCCTCTTCAATTAAATACGGATAGGCTGCCTTCTTGGTCTGGTGGTCTAAGTGCGACTGCTGACCAAGAGGTAGACCTCTTGATTTCCTGGGAAGGGAACCCTAGAGGATTCCCTTCCCAGATCGAGGAGTGTTATTGGGTTTTTCTATAATCATTTTGGTAGCAAATCGAAGTCTCGATTCGTGCCCGGTTGATAACAAAAGGCTCGCTCTTATTATATGGGACCGAAAATATACCGGCGAAACGTGAGTGTACATTAACACCTTCGCTATAAACCCTTCGGGGACGTCAGGCGTGAAATATAAAAATATTGAAATCAAAACTCAGAACTCACCCTTTTAACTTAGCTCAGAGACTTAATATTAGAAAAAATATTATTTTTTAATTAGTGTCACGTGTTCAGCTACGGTAAACTGTTACCTTTGGATACGAAAAAATTTCGCAACAGTAAATTTAACGAATAGGAAACCGATCAAAGTTAAGCAAGTTTTAAAACTTAACGGGTAACAACGAAGCCAGGAAAGAGTTTAAAACAACAAAGAGTATTTTTTAAATAAGCTCGTTCGTACATAACCGTCACGAATTGAGTAGGCATAAAAATTGTGATTGTTTATTCCAAATTTCTAATGAATCTGTGAGAAACAAGTTCGTTTACGGATAATTTTGATGGTCACCCTTCGGTTGTTATCTGCATCAGTGAGCATCGTGGACCATCGATCGCCGTGAGAGCTTTACCATTCCATCTGACCAGATTGCAAATGTACGCAGTCGCTGAACGATGGTGATGATGAAGCTTCTGTACTTCTATGGTCATATGTCCTATTCTTTTTTTCTTTGTCCTATTCGTTTCTTACACTTACTCGAATAGCAGATACTGAGAATATACGAATACACATACAGACATATAGAATAACTGTGACTTCGGTATTGAAAATTTGAACTGAAGTAGGTACTCGCGTCTACTTAGACCACCGGTATCGGTTTCCGTAATGTCCGAGTGGTCGAGAAATTAGAGCTCCTTCCGTTGCAATATTAATCGAAGTATCAATGTGACACGATTAAGAATTAATGCTCAGACTCAAATGTCAAGCCTTTCACATGGCCATAATGCATACTTTTTTAAATGGCATTCGTGCTGCGGCGCTGATATCGATCAAACTAATGGATTACAGGTTCAAAATGATTGCGAGCAAATAAAAAACAAAACAACCGAAGCAGTTACAACTACGTACTTCCCATCGCATTGTCTTTGCTCCATATTAATAGAAAAGTCCTTGAAAAAGATGAATGGTTCTATTTTTGAAACAGAACATGTCAGATGGGCGACCGTTGCAGTATCTATAAATAGAACGGATATGATAAAAGCTCCTTCTAGGAATTAAGGCGCAGATATTTATTTATATTGGTTTATTAACCCCTGCACGCGCCTACACACGTTTTAATGGCCATCTGTAAAGGATACTCGGTGAACCCAGCGATTGTTATGTAAAGCAGGCATTTGTCGTTTTGTTTGGCAAGTGTATTGCAAATGATGTACTTCTATAGATGAGGTACACCAATGTAACATACGTATAGTCATATAGCATCGTTTGATCAGGGCAAAATGAAATGAATACATACAAATTGCTCCGTCCTATCATTGCCAAGTGTGTGTTACACACAGCTGGCAGCCAACATTAAGAGGACCGAGGGCCCAATCGTTCCCAGAAACCGATTACCAACTCTCTATACCGGGGGCATCATCACGACACTTCTCGGAAAGGTAACGAGCAAATCATTGAGGAAACATCATGATTAGGGTTTCACTTGCTGGCGTAAATGAACTTTTTACACGACGTAAAATCATAAATGTCAGCGCGATTTGTTTCAGTTCTGTATAAGTAACCTATTTGTTGTCGGTGCTGATTCTTTGAAGTGGTTCATATTATAAAAGTTCATAAAAGACTAGCATTTCATCTATTCGTCGTAAGACGAATAACAAACATGAATCAATCATTTTTACTTCAAAATCATTAATATAACTTGCCAATGGACCATCGAGAAAATAACAAACATAAACAAATCATGAGTAGTTTTATTATTTTCAATCTTAAATGTCTTGGCCTCCCATATTACTCACGAGATGTGGAGACGGTCACCTCATTGAGAAAAGTTTATTTCTATCATAGAATTCGGTGAGTCAGCCAAACAAGAATTAGCAATAACAGTTACCGGAGCGGCAGGCGGCGCTGTGGTTGGTGGGAAAACGAAAACAAACATGGACACTGAGCCGTCCACGTGTCGGTTTAATTATCACCGTAAACAGAGTGTCACGCGGCGTATTTTTTTACAGGAGGTACTTTGAATACGAGTCCGTAGAATGTTAATCGTCTTGTTTTGATGCTCAGGTTGTACCATAAGCTGTCATGTATCGTGGTGTAATTTTGACGAATGTGTTCCTATTTTAAATAATTATGACGTTAGAATATTAAGTCCTTATTCTGAGGTATGACGATTTAATGACTGTCACATTTGACATTAGATGTGCAGTTGTTAACCTGATGGTCGATAACTCTTGCTTATTATTTATTTTAATTCTTTTGTATTCAGTAGGCCCATTGCAATATTTTAATGAGTAATCATTCATAATCAGTAAGTATAATCCATTACGGGAAGTTAGTTAAATGGAGAAGCATTGTATTCAAGTAGGAGTTAATATTAAATACAATATCTTTATATTCATGCCTTATGCCACGCTGTGGAATATTATTTCTAATCATACAAATACGTTTTGTAATTAAGTTGTCACAACACGATCAAACGACTCGTCAGTTATGCCTGATTAAAAGTGGACAATTCATAATTTATGTCCAATTAAAATCATCTTTTAATATAGTTAATTGAAAAAAAAAGCATTTTTATTTAAAAAAATATATATATTAATTTGATTTTGGTATTTCATCGGTGTTTCGTTTATGATGTACTGGTACTAATAGAGCGGGTGTCCATAAAGATCAAGTTCGTGAGCCCTCGCTATTAGAACTTGTGTGGTCATGGATCAAGTCGTAATCATAACATTCGCAAGGTTTCACACGTGAAGTAAAAAGCACGTGTAATTTTATCAAATAGTGTAGGTACTATTTGACACTTAAGTGAGTGACTTCATAGAGACAAGTAAATTTAAAAAAATATACGTTCATCTAAATTGTGGCAACATCAAAAAAATAAAAAGCTAAATGTATTCGTTTAAATCATAAACATAAGAATATGTAGATAAAGGCATAACCATTACCCAAGTAGCTTAGTTTTTCTCTGAGCGTTTTTTTTTAAGTCATTCATATGTATAAACTAATGCAAAAGGGCCCTGTATACACGGTATTAGCTCCGTATTCCTAGAATCACTTTTATCTTATGTCAGGTGAACGGCCGAAGCCAGCAACAACTGTGTAGGTACCTATTTTTATAAATCCCATTTGTCCTATAATATAATAATATAATATAATAATAAAACGTTTATTTTCAGGCTACTGTGGCCCATAGATATATACCTTACAGACTAACATATATATATCAAAAATACAAATCATGTTAGTAATAAAAGCTTAGGCCTATGTTAGTAAAAACACTGCACTACGTATTCGTGCGTTCTTGTGGCACTTGTCCGCGGAAGCGACGGAACACCACGTCTTGCGGCCAAAACTCCTCTTCCAAGACGAGGTGCAGCAAACACGTGGGTATTCGCACCACAAACGCCTTAAAGTTGACATTCCGGCGCGACTCCAACAACTGCACTCTCGGCGCGTACTTAAGTTTTTGGCGCACGTACTCCACGATGTCCTCCGCCTTAGTGGTGTAATGTAGGCGGGAGATGTACACCGGAGCGTTCGGCTTCGCGGCGCGAACAGTCACACTGGGCTCTGCAGGAGCCGCGCCACAGCGGTTCTTGTTGGTTCGTTGTCGGCGCTTCTTCTTTACCACCGTCTCGAAACCCTCCTCAGTCCGCATCGGTGCCTTTACAGGCATGGGCTGCTTTGTAGGAGCACTGAGAGTGCTCGCGACGACGCTAGCAAAATCTCTTCGAGCAAGTCGAGATTCTGACGCTGTAGACACAGACAGCGAGTCGGTTCGTCTTGCGGCGGCGAGTGCGGAACCCGCGGGGACGGGAGCGGGGCAGAGGGGCGAGCATGGCGCGCACTCTGCATGCTCTGCATTTTGTAGTGTCGGCGGCGATAGCAACACTGCTGACGCGAAGCCCGCTCCGCGACGCGTGTTGACGTTCGATGCACCCGATGGTGACCCAGTTACCGCTGCCGATTTACGCAACTCAGTGAGCTCATTGCGCAAATCGGCGACGGCATTTTGGGATGCATCAAACTTCTTCTGCATATCCGCTAAACTTGCCTTTAGAAAAACAATGTCCTTCAGCAGGCTTGTTACGTCGACGTGGTCAAAAGTGACGGGAGGGAGCTTGTGTAGGTCCTTCGCCACAAACGTCGGCACGTCGTCAGGGTCGGTCTCCTTTAGCAGCGTGATGATGTCTTGAATGCTCTTCTTGGTCCCGTCACGCCGGCGAGTCATCATCTGGTCGCTCTTGTTGAGCAACCGGAACAGAAGCAACTTGGAAGCGGCAATGTCCTCCTCGCTGAAGTTCGTGGCGCAGATCTGGACTGCGGACACCTCGTCCATCACGTCCAGCTTCTGCTGCAGGAACGCCAGCAGTTCATTCGCCACAAGTTGTTGACTCATGGCGATAAAAACTTACGAGCGATGGCTTGTGCCACCGCGTATTCAATTAAAACTAAGTTATAATACGCGTCAGCAATACGTCCGCATCGTAGCGCAGCTAGTATGTAATATAATGTATTATTCAGTATTTTGTTAGTAGTCACATTTTTTGTGTATTTGGTGCGTATATCCAAATTCTATTTAAATATCTTTGCCTGTTTGAACTAGTGTTGCTGAAAAAATGTAAATAATTTACATTTTTGTCCCATGACGATGATGATGATTATTTTCTTTACGAATGATTTTCCTGTTGTCTCCAATGATTTCCGAGAACCCATGAATACACCATTGAGAATTTGCGTAACCAATTAGTAAATATTTCGTTTCCCAACTTCCGATGGGCAGTTGGTGATAAATAATTATATTTTGGTCAGTTGCCAATGCTCATCAAATGTGACCAGCCTCAAAGAGTACTAGAAATCCGACCATGTCAATATGGCCGGATGTTTTTCTCGCATAAATCGTAACTAAAGATTTTGAGAATACAAATTCTTACAAAAAATATTTTCATTTCAACCTTTCCTTTTGATGTATTGTTTGAACTTATAATTAGTGTACACGTGAAGGGTAATTTCATTGCCAATAAAAAAAATATTAATGAACATCCGTATGTACTCGAAAATGCAAAAGTTAAGTGTCTTCAACAAAAATAATCTTTCTTACTTTGTGGGATAATGATGGTCATAAAATTTAAAAATGCTTATTTCTTTTCGAAATAATGCCATATCCTAAAATATTAATGTCCCCACCGCTGGTAACACCAGTTAACATTTTTTTTCTTCGCCCAATATACGACAGATCAAATTATATAAACAAGTATACATATATCACAAGAGTATATGTACCTACATTCCTCTCGTAAATATTTTTTAACTTAACAACATGAAATAAAACATATAAAAAAAATTAAAAGTGTGTAAATGACATATTTCAATAACATGGCGCTTCGGTGCCAAAGTGCCAGAATGATTCGTAACGAATTTCATGAATTTACAAAATTTAAACTATGTGTGGTATGCGAGTATGTCCAATTCATAGATATTGCCAAAATATTTATATTTCTGTACTATCGTATAAAATGCATGAAGCCGTGATAGCGTGGTGGTGTGACCAATGGACTAAGAAAAGGTCAATAGTCTTAAGTTCAAACCTATAGTAAGCACTATACGTGCACGTGCTTATTTATCACATGCTCAAACGGTGAAGGTACCTCACGATGTTTATTCTGAGGTAATCGGCACGTCTGATTTTTTCTATAGCGTATTAAGCTATAGTTCCCCACGCTAACCACTAAGTTGAACTATAGCTTAATCCCGAGAGGAGACCCGTGCCCAGCAGTGGGACTGTAAATGGGTGGATGATCTATTTCTGTATTATAATGGGGACAACATTGCTCAATAGATATGTGTGGTAAAGAGCCAGCCCAGGTCTATTAATGCATAACGATACTTAACATTTCAATCATTAATTTAATAAAAAATATACAATGATATCAGTAGGTACAGTCGAACAAGCTAATTGGTTTACATTCACAAATAGATCGGTCTATAGTTAGGTTGTACCAATTAGGTTGTTCGACTGTACCTAAAAAAAATACTCGGAGTATTTTTATTTTTTAGGCCTCGGAGGGCTTACTTACGTTACGTCTTCCATCGTGGTTGTCGAAGCCTGTTGCCTAAATAAAAATAGGCTATCATGATCTTTAGGAACAGTTATCTCATCGTATAATACAATTTCTACTTTCGGAAATTCCCTGCGGTTACGGTTACCCACCACTAGCCGATAAATTCTGCATAGTTTAATCATTCACGAAATGTTTCCAAGGAATTTGGTAATTAAATTCATAGAGTAGATTGAAATTTAATTTTAATATGTATGGTAAATCTGTTAATTAAACATTGTAAAACAAATTGTCGGTCGGTTCTTGAAATTTCAGTTTTGTCTCTTTTTTATTTTGCAAGGAGGTTCTTGTCAAATAGTTTTACAGTAATGGGGTTAAATATTTTTCTGATCGTTGTTGTTGGCTACGGCATGTGTCAAGGAGTACTCCTTAACATAATATAATATATATGTTATTATGAGTATAGAACAACATTGTCTGAAGTAAATTACAGTAACATTTATTAGTATTGTTATGGCATCCATAGGTTACGGTAATATGGTTGCTTAATACTCATCATAAGAGCCATATATTCTTTGGTATCTTAGTGATATTCAAACAATATTAAAGAGAAGATATTACACCATAACTTTATCAAAACTGGATACAAATTAAGAACTCATTATTTTATTAGATGGTAGCGTGATAGCCTAATGATGTGACCGGTGGATGGATATGTCAAAGATCTCGAGTTCGAACACCACGCGTGCGTGCGTGACTGACTTTTCGTACGTCATGTGCGTATTTATCACATACTCAAACGGTGAAGGGAATATATCGTGAGGAAACCTGCATGCTTGTGCGATTTTTTGACAGTATGTGAAGTCTAATCCATCTCAAATGAGAGGAGAACCGTGCCTAGCAGTGGGACAATAATAGGTTATTGGTGATTATTTTCATAGTGTACATTTTAAATTATCAGTTTTTTTTCCATACGAGTAAAATGTGTAGGTAAATCAAATGATGTTAAGACAAAAACTAAAGGCATAATAGTCTTGCCTTTAACCACGGTCTAGCCTAGTGCCTAGACTCACCGGTTTATTATCATAATTACTGCATTGTTTCACTGGCAAAGAACTTGGTTTTTAATACAAACGCATTATGTTTTTAGTACCGACACGAGCCGAGATATAAAGGCGATGATAGTTACTCTAGGTAGCTGTAAATACCAGGAATAGTCGAATGTTAAGTTTACGATCATTTAAAAACTTTATAGCTGTGTTTACTATGAAGAGTATCTAGTATGTTAATTTTCTATTACCTAGATACTTTAGTTCTTTGTGCGGACCCATTAGCGTCGCTCTACAATTATTTTCGCATCTACGTTTTCTAAATGCAAAATTAATCACCAAGATTTGTCATAAATTAAATTTCTTGAATGAAAGATAATAATTCAAGAAGTTATGACGTACTTCACTATTTAGCCCGCCAAATTATCGTTCAATTAAACATTTTGACAACTGTCAACTTGACAGCTCCGTAAGTTATATTAAAGTAACACTATACTAGGACTGTGACGCTAATGTCAGTTGCGCAACACTTGTGACACGTGCAGCGGGGACACTCAGTCTAGACGAACAATAGGTATGTTAGATAATGTGTTTTATAATTTATTGTTTATGTTCTAGATACTAACTGAGCTCGACGATGACGAGTTAACGAAAGAAAAACAAAGCTGCTTGCTTTTTATTTATATTCCGTAACTATAAAACAAATTGAAAAATTGTTGAAGAACTGTGGGTGTTTACTGTGTTTGGTACCAAAATTAAACGTAAATTCATTGATATCATTGAATGATTGAACAGAATAACGTTACGTTTAAGTCGTAGTGCACTAATTGAAACAGCCAACCAGTCAGGCATAATAAGCTTGATTTAATGCTTCGATATATACATTGTAAAGCTTATACATATGTTAAAACGTTTGCGAATCGTGATCGTGAATAGTTCAGTGCTCCGACTATAAATCCTTTCTTGGAAGAGCTCAGCTACGATTGACAGACAAATGCTAATCATGAAAATGGTAGGAAATCACTGTTGTTTCACGTTACAAATTCTTACAGTGATCACGACAAGATAATTTTGTTAGTTCCGTCGTATATCATATACCAATACTGAATACATTTTTAGTATAGGTAAGTACGTCAACTAGAATGTTATTGTTTGCTGCTTCAAACAGAAGATTATTTATTTCATTCTACTTAGGCAACAGTGACATATGTCAAGTGTTAAAAATGATCCATACTAGATCTAGTGAAATACGCCTAGCAGAATGTATCAGGCCAAACGGCCATCCTTATTTTTGCAGCATTGGTTTGCTTTGCATTGAATTGCCAAGCTCTGTTAGGTAGTCATTAGGCAATTACAGAAATATTACAGAAGACAATATTAAAATACTGTCTTCTGAAATATTCCACAGTCAAGTTTCTTTGCAAGTCAATCATAATACATCTCTGTATTCATTCAATTAGTAGTTCCCTATTACTTTTTATTAATTTGATTAAAACAGATTATTTATATTAAATTTAAGCATAGTATCACGCACGAACGTATCTGACATGACACCGGCTCATTGCCACAGTCGCCTTGCCAAAAAATAGGCGGACATTAATAGAAATTACCCGCGTAAACGCAATCTACGCAAACCTTTTGTCAGTGACAGCTTTCAAATGTCATAATGACAGCAAGTTGGCAACATACAGGAAAACATGTTATCAGCCAATTGTTAGACATGTCTTGTAATAACAGTAATATTGTATTTATTTGCGCAAAAAAATGGTATCCATAACAGCGTGATATTTTGTTCAATCGAATTCTCAATTTTTTTATTTCATTTTATACAATATTGCGTTATTATAAATCCTATATGTAATTTGTAACAAACTTACATTAAGTATATGAGATCATAATAATTATATGTATGAGTTAGGCTCAGGCTTGAAATAAGTCACCCAAAAAAATACAGGTTATGACAACCATAGTAACCAAATCCTCTGGTGGTTGAACTACGCACATAGTTACAGATTAAGCGTTTACTAAAATAACCTTGTACGGTGTATTAAATTAGCCGTAATCTGCATTTATATGGCCATTAAAACTGGAGTCCATTGTTCTATAAGCAAACAATAAAATTTTTGCTAATGCATGTCCGTGTAGTCTAAAATACAAATGAAACTAACCGTGAAATTGAATGTCTTCTTGATAACCTGAAATTGGTTAAAAATTGAAGTCCCAACTAACGAACAGCGACTTAAAAAAATCTTTAGAACTCACTAGCGGATCTAAGGTTTAAAGACAGACTGAGACATGTATTGAACGAAACATACGGCAAAACATCCAGCAAACGGCAAACCAAGTCCTTTTGAACGTAATTAAAGAAGCTGATGGATTCAGTTCTGTAGGATATTGAAAATTTTGGGCTCTTACTGATCACAATCATATTTATTACACTTTTATTTTGTCAATGAGATTACAACTCCTCAATTAGCAATAGAGAATTGAATTGAATATACAACATCTATGCTACGTAAAACACTACGTACTATAAAATAAGCAATAAGGAAAACTCTATTCCGGTTCTGTCGAATATTTTACAAGATCAAACAGCTGATAAACGATAATTGGCGCCTCTAGCACATAGTGCGGATTCCTCAGCACGAACTCATAGTAATATGGTACCATCAGATGAGATCAGGAGTAAGTTGAGTGAGCATATTGTTTACTATAAATATTTGGCAAGAGCACTTTCGTTTTAGTAATGAATCAGATTTTGTCGCGTGGCGTGTTGGGAATCTCTTCGGCTCCGGAATGTTGGCAGCGCTGCCAACGATACATTAAAACCTTTCAGTGTGAAAAGGAACGTCCAGCTCCAGAATACGCTGAGATTGCAACGGAATTTGGTCGAACACTCGTCTTTTGTCGCATAAGAATTTGGGACAGGGTTTTTTAATGTGTTTTTTTAAGTTACTTGCATTGGACTATTTTTGAGGTGGACTAAGGGAACTAAGAGAATACTTCCACTTCTGAGTGCAGGCAATATCAAAAGTATTGATTACTTTTCTATCATCATAATTTCAGCCGTAAGAAATCCGTTGGCCTCACCCAACAATTTCCACGGTGGCCTGTCCTGCGTCACCCGCATCCAGCCGATTCCAGCGACCTTCTCCAGATCGTCAGTCAACCTTGTTGGGGGCCTACCCACGCAGCGTCACTAATTAAATCCTACCTTAGGTAACAAAACCTATGAACTCGGCAATGACATGATTTGGTATTCCGCTGCCTGTCAATCATACGCCATGTATTCTGGCTCGATGATTTCAAAACGTATACAAGTGCATAGTTTGGTATTTGGAAGCTAAATGGGTAAGTAGTAGTTATTCCAGGAACTTGTCGTGTTGTCAGTCGCGTGCCACTTGACAGCATCGGGTAACGAACTGATGAACTGATACTGCGCATTTCGCATCCGAGCCAAATGTCGCACGCGCGTGCCTTCATTCCTCAAACATGATAAACATTTTTATACCGTTTTTTTTCGCAAAGGAATTTGCGTATTACAAATGTTGGATTAAGCTTGAGATTACTCAGGAGAAAAAAATGCATTGATATTCCTATTTCTATTGTTCTGTAACGCGTATGATATTTTAAATTTACAAGATTGATCATTATTATGTGGTTAATTTTGGTTGTTTGCAGGATTTTATGTATGCTTGCTGCTTCAGACAGATTTATGTAGCACATATACTCGCGGAAGATGAGACGAAATAATTAATATTATTGACACATATGAGTTATGACAGACAGTTCAAGATCATATAAAATTTAAGTTTGAATCAAAAATAAATAATAACGATAATAATAATATGACAACAATCTATGTTACTCCCATTGGGGCTTAATGTAGTATTTAGTTTGTCAAATGATCTGATTAATTTGTCTGTCTTATCTAAATAAGTTTGATACATGATATGAAGGACTTAAGGTCAAAAACCTTTGAACACGATAAGAATTTAATATTTGTATAATAAATTAGTTATTTGTATTCGGGAACACGTATACACTTCCATTTGCTTTTTTTTAATTACTTTCTTCACAATTAAAATAAGATAGAGATAATAAAAAATGAAGATTTAGTCAGTTATTTAAATTACATAAACTATTTAAATACCCATTCGAAATTTAAGTTCATAGTTACATATATTGCCAAGTTTATTGAAAATATATTAACCGTCAATCAAAAACTCATTCGAACCACTGAATTGTTTCTTTGTCCGTCATGGGATCATTATCATTACGGGAAACGACTCGAAGAATAACACCATTCATCGGTTCAACTATAAAAGATGTTGGCCGAAACATTCATCACTAAATAATTAGTCATGGGTCATCAACAACAATCGTAAAATAGGAACGTTCCCATTAGAACTGAAGATAATTCAGGTGGCAGAATGACTCAATGGCTTGCGTGTGCCAAGCCAAACAATTAAAAAAAACAAACACCATATTGCGTAAAACTGTTATAATTTTATTATTCTACTTTTTCGTGCGTATTACCTCATTTATAATGAGATGTTTTTTTTTATTTGTTTTATAATTACATAGCTAGTTTTTTTTAACTTATCTTTGATGTGACTATTTTGGCTTTTATTCCGCTGTGTACAAGTACTAGTACTAGTCTAGTAGGCAATAATAGTTGAAACAAGAGGTAGGAGGCTAGCAGATTTTAGCTAGTAAAGCTAAGTAGAATTTATTTCATAGCGTTTTTATTTGTTTTATAATTATAGACATCTGTTAAGAAAATATTTGAATATTTATCAAAGTTTGTGTAATAATACTATTTTTGTTTTTACAGAAAATCCAATTAGACTCGAGTTCGTAAACATTAATATAAGCCTACCTGTTATAAGTATACACTAAGTTAAGAATAACACAAACGTTACAAGTGCGGCAATTCACTTGACATTTCATATTTCACCATAATCGTCCACCTAACAAAACACCACACTTTGATCTAAAACAGTATACTTGCGAAACAAAACGACGAATGCGATCGCGAATATAACAAATGGTTTTATTTCAAATCACCTGCTGTTCATCCATTACCTTTCGCGTTGCCACGTCCGAGTTGGCGATTACGTGGAGAGGGACAGTCCTTATGTCCTGGTGATAGGGGTCACGGCACATGCATAGACGATGTGGTCGATGCGTGCATTTGTAATAATAGTTGGTTGAGCAGCTGGATGGGTGCCAACGCGGCGGGTAGCGACCCCGCGACCGGACCGCACACACCGACGCGTTATGTCACACAATTATAAAACCTATACGACTTTTATGACTACTGCCCGTGCACACCAATTAAACACGAATAAAAAAGGCTTAATTATTCGTTTTTGCATAATTAACGAAAGTGGTTAAAATCTGACGCAGATTATATTAGCAAAATGGTACAAATTTAAATAATTCTCATACAACAAATATTAGTTTATAATTGAGTATAGGTACGAATAACCTTAATTTTACGTAATTACGGTCACTTGTCGTTACGCTCTAGTTGATAAGATTCTTAATTGTAAAAATGTGACGCGACGTGACAACGCCGCGCGTAAATAAAAAAGTATTATTATTTATATTTAGTTTTTAAAACAACGTGCAGGTTGCGGTGTTGACGTTAACGAAACGGGTCCGTTTAAAACCCAAATTGTCACATAACACAATCGACCAGACCCGGAACAACCAGAGTACCACTACTATCTCATCATCGGAACAACTATCTACTACTGTAGATCTTACAAATGTATCGAACCCGCTAACGTCGACGCGCAAGCCGATCTCTTGAGCACTGCGTCAAAACTCAATATTACATTAACTGCCAACTTAAAACTTTAATCGTAACTTACTACAGATGTTGGGACCTTTTCTATGTTCTAATTACGTCTTAATGTAGTAACGTCTCCTGCAAAAAGGTAGAATAATTAATTCTTCGTAGGGATTTGCTCGGATTACCTTCAACTTGTGACGTCATTTAGTACGAACCTTAATCAAATCTACTGATTGCTTCGGAGAATTTCCTAACAAGATTTTTCATACAAGATATTACCCTTTTCTAATTGGTGTCTAATTTGAAAAAGATCTATATTATCTATAAACTCTTAATAAATGTAGAATAAAGACAATTTCTTTAAATTTTCGGAATAGTTATCAAAGAATTAGTTTAATTTACTAATAGGCATATTATATTGAGTGTGTTTTGAAAGATATTTTTCTTTATCTTACGAGGCTCAGGCATCATAATAAAAAACCTCATTTCTGAAATATGTAGGTACTATACCTACCTTAATTTGATTTGCTTTAAGTTAATGATGTTTACGAACTGGAACCTTTTCTTACTATGAAAACTATTAGATATTTTATATAGGTTTTTTTAAGTGGCGGAAAAACTTTCCTTTGCCAATATTTCATTAACTGTATTAAATCTATAGACAATGATAGTCACATAAAATACGCGTTATCTTCGCACATTTCCAGTTGCACAACTCAGTAAGAGCGAAAGCAATGCGCTATCGTTTATATAGTTCTAAATATTTGTGTGTTATTATTGCAGTCTGTAAAAATGTCTCAAGATGAAATAACATAGACAATTTGCGTTTGGTTTATGGTTGCACCGTTCGGAAAAGTTCGGCTGTAATCGATTATTATATCTGTTATCATGCATGTTTATGTTATAGTAGCGTTCACAATGGGAGGCCTAAGTCTAACAGTGGACGAATATAAGCTGATGATGAGGACGAACAGATGAGAACTAGTCTATATGTGTCAATTTCCCACTATAAAAAAAGCCAAGACGCGTTTAAACATCAAGACAACTAAGGTTCCTTGACTTCTAGAATGTATGAGGTTCAAAAATACTTTGCAAGGCAAAATAAAACGTAGTGACAAACGACGGTATTTGCGGCGAAGACGACGCCACACAAAGCGATGAAATAAGTATTTGCGGTTTGTAGGAGAAAAAATATAGGCACTGATTTTTTAAGCTTCATTTGTGTCGTGTGAATGTAGGTAGATAGATAGGTATGTAGAATATTTTAATGGAGACTTCTAACGTAAAGGCGCGATTGGCTAAGTAGCTGACCAAGGAACTACCACCACCGGTCTCAGTTTGAATTCAAATTGACGACTTCATTGGTGCAGTGGCTGAGTAAACGGCTTGTGAGCAATGGTTTGCGGGTTCGATCTGCACACGGTACAAATATTTGTACGATCTACAGGTAGCTGTTCCGACTCCGGTCTTGGCGTTTGTGTATGTGAAAAATTTGAAATTTGTATGTAAATGCACTCACAACACAGGAGAAACTGGTGGGGCAACGCTTTAAAAAAAACGAATTAAGATAATATTTACAAAGAAATAAAGTCTATTTTCTAGCTAACAGGAGTCTTATTATGTCTTATTACGAGTAGTAAACACGTGTCATATACAAAACTCCTAAGATATTTCCTAAGACGCGTTCGCAGCTTCACAAGAAAGCGTGGATGTGTGGATACGTATGCCTATATCTAAAATAGCCGGCGGCGGTATAGCCGGGGAGGAGAAATGTCAAGTGGAATGAAGGCTACTGCGAATAGATGGCAATAAGAAGAGGTACGGCGTGGTACGGATTTAACTCGACGAGTGTTGGCAAACTGCGAATTAAGCGAATTTGTACAAGTGATTTTGTATAACACCCGTTTCACGTAATCGCGATTGGATTTATGAGCTGTATTGACAGATATTGATGAGGGTTTGTGGACCCGGTTAACCCAGCAGCCAAGGCTGTCTTCTATGGATCCCGGTGGGGTCAAATGTCTGTGTGATGTACTTGGACGTTTGTAGTTGTACCTGAGTTATAGAAGTTGATATTTATAATACAGTATGTATATACAAAAAAATATCCATGTAATGTGTGCCATCTAGTATCTGAAACACAGGCCTCGTTGCTTAGCTCGGAACTAGATGGCGCTGTGTCATAATGTCAGGATATATTTATGTTAGGTATTAAGATGAGCTATGGGGTCACGCACCATCCTTGTTTTGTGTATGGGGAAGGGGGGAGGGAGGGAGGATACTGACGAAACGAGGCTATCGTACCTAAACTTGAATATAAACACTCGAGATGAAAAAAAAAGTAGACAGTTAATGTATAATTCAATTGTATAATTTCGTTGTATAATCAGTTGTGTAGAGCAAACACTACACATTATTGTAAAAAGTTGAATTATACATGAGTTTTAAGACTATTATTCTTCATCAAAACATGTAACGGTATCGGTATTTAGTCGATATTCAAATACTATCGTACAATATCCTCACGCCTGTCGGCCCCGAAGGGTTAGGCAGAGGTGTACTGTAGACCCACATTTCGACACATTGCGAGCCTATTGCCATCAACCGGGCACAAATCCAAACTTCGAGCTGCTACTCAGAATTTCATAGAAAAACCCAAAAACACTTTGCTCGACCAGGAAATCGAACCCAGGACCTCTTGCTTGGCAGTCGCACTGAACAAGGACTAGACCAATGAGGCAGTATAGTCTAGACTAGTGAGAATTTCATAGAACCCAATTAAACTTCTCGAACCTAAGACCGGTAGGTCGGTACTGGCACTCACGACCAAAAGACAAACGAGGCAACTAGTTACTGTATAGAAATGTAGGTATAAATATTTTATCTATTCATACATTGCACACTACATCTCGGGTATCGGGGTGTTATTGGGGCGAGATACGGGGGTCGTAGGTCGGCGCGCGCGTCGGCTATTGAACTCTGCGCATGTACCACAACACTAGTATTTATACGCACAGTAGAACAACTCTATGTTAAATGCGATAAAGGTGAAATTATGATGACGTTTAATATTTAAATTCGTTTATTATTTTCTAGGTTTTTGCCCGCGACTTCGTCTGCGTAAAATTAGTAATGTTATCCACATAACCCCCCCCCCCCCCCCCTTTCTCCCTGTTAAGGAATATTTCCGGGATTCTCCGGGACTCAAACTATCTCTATACCAAATTTCATCTAAATCGGTTCAGCGGTTATAGCGTGAAGAGGTAACAGACAGATAGACACACTTTCGCATTTATAATATTATAAATATAAATAAGGATTCCATATTGTGTATTCTAATGGAATGTAATTTAGATGATGATAATTATTAATACACGACAATGCAATTGATTAATAATTCAATAAGATAAGTACATATTCAATTATATCTACTAATAGCAAAGTTTATCAGAACAAAATGATTGATTAATAATTTACACAAACTACTGGGTCTCAGTAACGATTAATTAATATATCTGTAGTATTTCAACAAGAATCTGACATTTAAACGGCTAAGCCAATAAAATATGGATTTTGAAAATAGCTCAAGAAAATTCAAAGAAAAATAATTCATAGAGGCGAAGTAAAGCACGTTGTTTAGTGTGTATTTTTATGTATCGACGTGTGCGACGCTTGTCTGTAGCACAGTGCTTCTGAACGGGGAACCGACTTTGAATTCGTTCTTTTTTTATTTTTTTATCGATTTTCTGCGACATGTTGGCATTATTTTATTCCCAAGTGTCTTTTACATTGATTTTGCTAGTCTGAGAGCTGATAGACATTTTGGGTAGGTATTAGAGGCATTCTGAAAATTTTACTGATTGACAGATAACTCTTCCATATATTGTCCTAATACAGTAATACAGAGTGCAGACCTGGCTGGCGGGTAGCGGTCATTTAACAATCTGTCTATAAAACGAAAGAGTTATACTTATAATATTGACCGTAATGAGTATTAATTAATACCTAATTAAATTACAGATAAAATAGGTACACTATATTGTTATCAACTTCAAACAAAACTATGTTCAATAAATTTTCCCGCATCTAATTAATTAATACAGTTTGATTGTAAACAAGGTATGGAATTATTGTATGTCTGTTTAATGTACGCGATAAGTTCACAACAACTCGTGGCTATGTTATAACTAGATATATGTAATAAGGTGAAGCTGCACCAACCGAGGTCAGACTTTGGATGGGTGACTATTGGAGACACATATGTAATCCATACCCTTCCGTGCTTCAAAGAGCTCTCAGAGATTTTCCCAAACAACTACTAAAAGAGGAGTGAAATGGTTTTTACAGGGTCAGCGACGCGTGAGAGACGCCTCTGACGTTGCAAACGTCCATAACTCCATACGCTACAGTCACTGTATACCATCAGGCGGACAGTAAGTTTGTTTCCTATCATCGTGGTATAAAAAAAATGAAAACCTAAACAAACGTTAGTAGTAATCAGAAACCCGAAAACCGTGACAACGCAAAATTATTTTAGGGTATCGGTATTATCCAGTTATCTCATCTCATCTCTCTCTCTGATTGCAGTCATCATCATTGTCCTGCAGTGGCAGGGCACGGGTTTCTTCTCATTCGAGAGGCAATAGGCTATAGTCCACCACGCTAGCCTACTGCGGGTTGGCGGATTTCACACATCATCGAGAATATCTCAAGCATGCAGGTTTCCTCACGATGTTTTCGTACACCGTTTGAGTATGTGATAAATACGCACATAGCTTCCGAAAAGTCAGTGGCCCTTCAGTCTACTGGTCAGGTCACTAGGCTATCACAGCTTTTCTCTCATTCTCCTGATTGCAGTAACTTCTTGTAAAGTACTGGTATTCAGCAGCATTGAGGTGGACTAGTAGCCGACTTCCACATATCAGGGTATAACACTAGTTAGTGGCAGATAAGGAAGTTCACGAGACCTATATAATAATGTAAATCGATATCAGTATAAACACAGCGTGCTGATTTATTTCTCGTGTAGGTACCTACAGTGTAAATAACTGCAGATAAAACTGCGGAGTAATTAAAGCGTATATAACATATTTATGTAGGTAGTTGGAAGAAGCAGAAAAAAACTTGAAATATGCATTTTACTGCGGCAAATTGATATGATTTAATTTCGATGTTTCAAATCCTTTATAGAATGCAGTCTTGAGCAGCCAGCCGTTCAGATTATGGCGTAAAATAAAGCATATTCTATCTATCTATTATTGGAAATGAAAAACAAAACCGGTAAATCTTTCCCATAGCTTATTAATTAATATAATATTAATGTTGTTCGCCTAAAAGCCTAGCTTAGAATGTCAGCGAATATCAGCGTCTCGTAACAAATTCAATATATTACATCACAATGGATCATATTAATTGAATAAGTCTTTCATTTCTGGAAGAAGGAATCTAGAAAATTGAATTTAATTAACTTCGCTTTTGTAATACAATGTTGATGGAAAACTAGTAATGTTACGTGGCTCTCTCTGCTATTAATAGCAGGTACATGTAACCTATGTAGGTATATGCTCTAGGCGCTGTATCTATGTATCTATAAAGGCTTAATTCCGGATTTCCGGAAGGTTTCCAAGAGATTATGCCAGTTTCAAAACAAAAGCCAGCTATGACAATACACTCATAAAAGAGTCAGGAGCATAGAATCTATAGAAGGTTTGTTTGTTCGTATTTATAATTAAGTATACTATATCTATACGATATTCTTAAAAGCACTAAGTGAATGGTCGAATCAACGGTAATGCCATCCCTGCTCTAAAAGCATCTAATTTTAGAAAAGTTAAAAAAGTTAACTGCCTTATTAGGCAATTTTCATAAGACTTGAAGAAAAACATTAAACGCTTTGCCTTATATTGAATAAAGATTTCGAAAGACCCACCTCGTCTCATAGAATCTCATATCTTTTGACGGATGCGAAAAATCAAGCTTGAGCATTTAATCAAGTATACTTACATGGTTGACCGGCAAAATATTCTAGCTGAAAATCCTTGAAAGGCACAGAGTGCATATATTTAAGTAACCGCTCTTTTTTTAAAACAAAATTTTTTTTTTAGATCTGTTGTATGGTAATCGTGTCATCGACCTATGTAGAGGTATGCTCTGCTGTCACTTCCAGAATAATTTTGTTTCCAAGATGAGCATGAAACTTAAACGCTACATAAACAACTCTTGCTAAATATTCAGAATTTTGAGTGAACAATTGATATTCAAAAGTATCTCTCACGTCTGTTTATTTTCAAACAATGTCTTCACACGTATGCATACTGTTTGAAAATAAACAGAGTCAATCATCGATGCATGCATGCAGTAGTAGCTTGCAAACGCATCCTGCCGCCTAGCAATCAATATTCAGCTCGGCTACCCGGACACGGCGCGATCGCGTCTACACTTCAATAGAAACGCTATCTAGCAGCCGCCGGCGTATCGAATATAAATTACACAAAATTATAGTAGAAGCATAAAATCCGCGGTACGTGCCGCCATCATGTGTCGCCATTTTGATTTTCGAACGCTCTTCGGCTTCGGCGCGGCGCGGCGCGTGCGTTCTGAAACCCGGTGCGCCGACCCCGTGACCGCGCGCACATATTAATGCGTTGACCGCCCACGGTCACGCATTTACCGGCCGAGATTATTTTATTGTGGCGCGCGCGGCGGCCGACACCCGCCACCGGCCACCAGCCGTCGCGAGCCTCCGCCGCCGCCGCCCCATCCGACAGCGGCGGACGTCGGCCGCCGTGGCAGACACGTTTATTGTTTCCAATTTACATTTTTTTGGTGTTTACGAGTCGCAGCGAGGTCGCCGCGCGTCCGTTTTGGATTTCATTTCTTTTTATGACTTCATGCAAACCGACGTATCTATTCGCTCTTAATGGTCATTTCAAAATGTTAATGCCCTTAGATTAATGCAAATACTTGCCAAACACGTTTTGCTTCATTTGAATAAACAGAAATTCTATATCACTACAATCGTAAACATTACATTGGCTACAGATGGTATCGTTTTCGGCTTCTACTTTACGTATTTCTTCGTACTTTCTACTAGATAAAAATGAAGAAAGTCCCGGCTTGCACAGTTAGTAGAGACATGGCAGAGATAGTAAATTTCCAGAACCTGCCTATCATCAAACCGCGATCTTCGCGTAACGACAGCTATAACATAAAACGCGCGAGTGACATAAATCTACGCTAAATTATGGGCTTAGATTAAAAAGAGAAATAATGTTGCGTAGACCTCGCTAGACAGTAACTTGTTCAGTACGAGTCATTCGCTGAAACGTGAATGTCATACTCATAACGCGAGTTAGTCCCGTACCCTGAGTCTTCACTTATGTTTACAAGATTAAAGTAAAAGTTAATATGTAGAAACGTACAGAAACATTCACACACTACAACCATATCATTATTGTTTATAAGAACACAAAGCATTCAAGTTTCAAAATTGGAATGCCATCCGATTCGTCAGCAACAGACCTTCGTGGCGGCAAGGCAGTCGGCAAGAGCGGACCAAGGTCAATTTTACAACTGGGTCTGCGCCCATCATTGATTTCACGACGTGACGCAAGGCGACGGCGACGCGCCGCCGCCGCCGCCGCCTATCTCCGACACGAAACGTGCATTATACAACTTTTTGCTTCCCCATAGTCCGTAGGCGTTACAAGATTACAAGTATAACCACACGCGTGATTACATTTACGTCTACAAACGGATAATGATACGTTCCTACGTGAAAACAATACGATAATATGTGTGTAGTTCATATTACGAATGAATACGCAGTCTGTAATCTACTAAACTCACGGCAGGGAGAAAGTAGTTCAATATTTAAATGGATATGAAATTCGAAGACCGGTACTGTTTCTTAGGAACTATAGATTCAGCCAGTAAGTAATATTTCACCTGACATGTAATTTTGACGCTATGAAGAATTTCTGTTCTGTTTATAATTGTTATTCTTGAGAAAACATTTTATTTTGAGTTGGGTAGGTATCTACATAGGTACAGTTATTCTCTGTATACTATTATACCTTTGTAAATATAATTTACTTGATAGGAGGGTTAGAAGCCGGACTATCATCGATAAAAAATCATACAGCGTTTAACGACTAAGAACCGTACCCGTTAAGGCCACCAATGCTTTTTCCGGGGCCATGGGATTCGCGAAAGCATAAACAACGACCGACGGATACTACAAATGATGAAAAATATTTACAATAAAGTAGGTAACTTCATACAAATATTCACTGAATGTAACCATTAAATCGTCAAATAACATAAAATTCCACTAAAGTGTTTCAGCGTAAATTCATTCAAAATCTATGCTAATTTCTTAGAATACGAGATCTTTGATAAAGTCTAGAATATGTAAGTCTTGTAGCTAGACATTTCTAGTTTAGTTGAATCTATTCTAGCTAATTTGCATCGTTATGTGAGGTCAGTAGCTGAGCTTGCCACAAGAAGTCTGTGGTTGAGTGACTCTTTTATGCTTTGACCTCTCTTGATGATAATTGTGAGTCGCCTGGGGCCGTACCACTACACATTCTAGCAATCTTATTTAGGTTACATGAAAAGGATGGCGCTATCCAACCTATAACGCGCCATCCTTCTCTCACAACCTAAATAACATAGCCTGATAAATCCTATCAGACTAAAGACATTTAAGTTTTCGGAGGACAGGTGAAACTCTCTTCTTTAGCGTGTTCTAGTTAGATTGGAAGCAGAAAACACACTCCTGACTCATTTCAACTACGTCAGCATGATGACGTCTGTACACGCGCATGCGTAGGTGAAGTAAGAGAAGCTTGTTGGCGACATAATAAACGACACACGGAGGCGCAAGTAGTGGCCGTTCTGTATGTGATTGAGCTAGCTATGCATAGCTGCATGCTTAAAGTCTTGCAGTTGTGGTTTCTGGAATGATTGGGAAGAATTCTAAAAGAAAATACACCATTAGGCCGTCCACAGGAGCCTCGGGCGCTTCTAACATTAGAATATATCATACCAAACAAATTGTTACTATTGGGAACAACAAAATGAGACTGCAATTATGTCAAATGATTGCAGCAATTTTAGTATAACAACCTTATTTATTGCTATTGTTGTTTATATTGGCCAGGGTATTTCGAACGATGTAGTAAACGCAATATACAAGAGTACATGTATCATAATAAATCCATCAAATAAGTAACTACAAACGTTTATTTGCAAACTAGGGTGCTTATTTCAAGCACTGTAATAAGAGGGCAAAATTATTTGAGAAGTCTGTTTGACCCATCGCATGTCGGTACTTTATTAATTAATAATGTAATTATAAGGATGGGCCATAATCTATCATCACAACGTACAAACACGTCACGTATTTGATTTGATATTTTTTCTATACCAGTAAAGTAGAGATGTAATTTAGCACGTTAATAAAGTGTAACCTGTGTGCCTACGAACGTGTTGGCAGTCTTATTCAGGTTGAAGGAGAGAGATGGAACTCTTCAACATGTAGAGCGCCATCTCTGACTTACAACGTAAATAAGATTTTGCAAACACTTTTTGGTTCGTTCCCTGAGGATCGTTTTTTAAAATGTCATATTCTCTTTTGACTGATAAAAATTCTCTTCTGACTGAAACTCCTTTAGTTTTTCTGACCTCTGATGATCGAGGTCATAGGATCCTTGACCTGGGCATATAATCGACCCCAGAAGGAACCAAATGATCCCCTGTAAACGGGGCATTTATATGCTGGTAGAGTCTGTTCTAATTTAGTCACTAGGACCAATCATGTCGTTGGCTTGAGGCGTGCCGGATTAACACGTTTTGTTATGTATACCTTGTAGTATACATATGTATACATATATATCTATATATATACATACCTATGTATATTTACCCGCCAATTGAGTGAAATAATTTGAAAAAAAAATGAACATGTATATAAATTGCAAATTCATATTAGCACTTAACATATAATTATTTTTACTTACAAAATTTACTTGAAGATGTTTGTGTTACCTGAAATCAAAAGAAAAAATGCAACATTAAAATTATGTCACCATAAAAATGTACCACATCATTATAAAAATATTTATACATATTATTTAATGGCATGTACAAGTCATTCGTTTGTCGGCAGTAACAAACTATCACAGACAATCACCAATTTGTTTTTCTTGTTGTATTTGTGGAAACAATAGCAACATTAATTTCACACACGATTCTCACCGTGTTTTAAATAATAATTAGTGACACTTAAAACGATTTATTGTTGGATCTCATATTAGCGTTCAATTTGTAAAAGAAATTAAATAAGCATAATGAGAAATAAAAATGGGACGTGTAAGTTCTTGGCATGGCATGCTGCACCGTTGCCAAAAACAAAACGCGCTCGGTCCAGTTCTGTCAAACGTGTCTCTGAAAGTAATGGCCGCTTATTTTTGGCGGGAATACACAAATATCATTGGCTTTGGTATGAAGAAATTATGTTTGTGTGGAGTTAACCTCAGCGACCATCCGTATTTGATTTGATATATGTACAATTACTTAATTAATTAAGAAATTGTGAAGTAATACTATAAATAAAAAGGATTGTTCCTAAATGCAATATTTCAACCAGCAGTTGGGCTTTTTTGTCTGTTAGAATATTACTGTACTTGAAAATATGATGTCTTTTATTAATATTATCGTTAAAAAACCTACTGAATGCTTCGTCATTTGCATTAAAGCTGAGGATGTAGAAACAGAAATGTATATAAAGAAGTATCTCACATAAGAGGCGACAGAGGGAGCTAAAGTAACTAGAGGGAGATTTCAGGTAACTCCTCTTTTGTTCATTCACAAAGAAGAGTAACTTAAAACTTGCATGTAGAGCATAAAGATCGAGAAATTGCATAGACGCGACATTTTTTAATATACATATATTTACATACTTTACTATGGTTTGCGTGTCAGTTAGTAATAATTCAGTTTGACAATATTTTTCCAAACAACCTTTTCAAAATGGGCAACCAAGTTTTACTATATATATCGCTGATACACGCATTAAGGAAGAAAATATATAATAACTAACAATCTGAAATTAAGTATCATATTTTGCCATCTCTCTTCATTGGCATGATAGAGACGAAGACAGGTGTTTGTTGGTATATTTTATTTATAAAAAAAAAATCTAATATGGCTTGATTGATAGATGAATGATATTTTACTGAGGTTATATACTTTTCATTGATAAAACAAGCCTTAAATATGTACAATGCTAAAAATACCAAAACATGATGTCGCAAGCTCTTTGAATTATTCAGTATTTTATTTAAAACAGTTCTAGTATTCTGTTAAGTTTTATTCAGTGTCGCAAATGTTTGTCATGATGTCCGGAATTATATCGCCAAATATTTTAAATATTCCTGTTGAGTAAGATTTGTACGCCATTTTAGAACGTGTAATAATTTTTTTAAGGTGCAGATGATCCTTAAGGACCGTGCAATGGCGTGTGTGTACTCCACCCAGAGTGAGTGACCTAACGATAAAAACCACAACGTCCAACGCCAGCCCTATCGCCAGGGCCATGGGGTATTTCTGATTTCTGAAGATTTCTGGACACCGGCTAACAGGAGCCTCCCCTCCGTTTGAGGACCCAGGGCAAAGGGGACCCGGACGCCCCAAGACCGACATCCAGAGCCCTCTTATGGCCGTAGAGGATAACGTGTGTTAACCGTAAATATTTATCGTTCAACCACCTTTCATTGTAGTCGAATTTACAAGACATTTAAAAAAAAAATCTTCGTTTCGATCTTTACCATAACATGACCTAGTGCCTAGCACCGGATGTCGTTTTAATATTTTTTTATGAAGTCAAGGAAATGACATACATCCCACAATACATTATAATGCGCAAGCCAACCTTCGACAGATTCTTAAATGTTAAGTAAAAAAAATATAACACAGCATGAATACGATGGGTCTACCGCCTACACACGCCATAGTAACCCATATTTTAGTTGGCTTTACGATTAACGAAAGCGGATGACCGTCTGACATGTTAATTTTTCATTTCCTTTGTTGCAAAATCATTATTTTTAAATATAAGAGATTGACGTTTGTTAGTCTGTGGAAGTTTAGCCTGATGCGTTGGTACATCAGTAGTGAAATAATCATACAGCAGGGGAGACTTACATGAGGTTTGCGAACGCACCCTAAGCACATAGGGGTGCGTTCAGAATAGCAGCAGCAATTAACGCAGCGTACTTGAATGTTTTAACTTAGAAACCCGCTTGGGGGGGGGGGAGTAATTCATCCCTGGTAACTATAATTATAGGAGTACGACTGGGCTATCCGAATGTACATACCAATTACTGGGATAAAATGTAGGAAAACGTCAGACAGTAAAGATCAATTTATGGTGACTATTCCTAGAAATTTAAAATTAAAATGTTTTTTGTAATTCAACACACTACATAGTTATCTAACAGGAAAACACGCGCATAGTAAAAATAGTTACAAGAATAATAGCAAAAAAATATTTTGATACAACTTTAGATACGAACAGCGAGCGGTCTTGTCGCCGCCGTTACAAAAACCCCCACCATATTTTATAGACACATACATTGCTCCATTTAAAACACACTACCTACATTATCTGTAACGAACCCAGCAGTGGACGCAATTTATTTACATGAATTCATCGTTTACATGACTTTTGCCATTCGCTTCGGCAGTTAATGTGTGACTTGTGACCGTAGGAAGAAGTAAACAGGGCACTTGGAAAAGTACTTTGACAGACTATTTTAAGAAATACTTATATGTACTTGTAAAAATATAATTTTGACTTGGTACACTTGCACGGTTTGCCAAATTTGGTGAATCATGACTATAATATTTGTTACTATGTATACGCGAATAGTAGACATAGAAATAAAACTATATACATTTTACGGATTTGATCGCTGTATTAGTATTCCATCCCGACGTATCAAACCCTGTACAGCATCCATGGCCACAGTCAGACTGAGATACTGAGTGTTTTGATGTTATGATTACTAAAAGTTATCTTACTTAATCGGATTTACACAGAACGAGCTCACAATTTGGTCGTGCAGTTTTATACTTGGATTTAAACTTTATAGAATCTATTAGACGGTTCCAAGCAGGTGGCACTATGTATATGCCAATATCTGACAAATGACAAATTAAGGCTTCAAAAACACTGTAAATGTTTAGCAATTAACTCATCACGTGAACATGTAGCACGTTTTCAAATGTCAATGGTAAATTTTCATAGTATTCGTGAATCGTAAACCCAATGGAATATAACGATTAATCTGTGTATCACATATACCAATATATACTGAAATGATAATTGGTATGAGTTAGTGTTCGGTGTACCCGTTTTATAAGAATACTTTTTTTACGGGGTAACAAAGGTCAAAGCTTACTATGGAACACTTGTTAAAATAGGTTTTAAACCTGGTTTATAAATAATAAAAAGAAACTGCAGTGGGCTTGATAGTCATCTTATTTTAATGAAATGAAAAAAAAAAATAGAACTCAACCATTTCGGAACTCGCTCTAATATACACAAAATCAGTTCAGTGTTCAGTGACATACTCATCTTCAACAGAATGACATGACATTTGAATATGCTATAAAAACAGTATGTTTTTAGTTTGTTAGCTAGTGCCTTAGGTATTAAGTGCTGGACAGTAATCAAATTAAACTATTTGTAGCATTAAACTGTAAATGTTTTCCTAGTAATGTTTATGTATGCTAACGTCCAACCAAATTAGTGTGTCCGTACATAGTCTAGTCTAGTAATTTCTCAAATGGAAGTAACCGCCACCTAAGGCTTTATTTACGATACTATAGTTGCAAAAGATTTACGCATACGTATATGTTTATGTGACTAGTCTTGATTTGTTTAAAACATCAAAATCTGTGGTAGTTTCATTTTTTTTGCAAGTACATATGAGTTGAATTCGCGGCTTTAACAAGAGTAAAATGATTACCAAGAGGTCTAGGACATAGAGAAACAATAGTACCTAATCTTTGTCTACGGTGGAATGCTTTGTTCCTTACTATCTATAGGCGTAGTAACATTACACAGTAAACAGAACTATGTTAAATTAAATGATTGGTTAAGGTATTCTTGCCTACGGTGACATACTACGCTCTCAGCTACGAATGCTACGATTAACGATGCTCCAGGCCCAGTAGCATGACACCGTAAACATGAGCTTATGATGTCGACTATTCAGTAAACAATTTGAATACATATTGAATTACATTTCTGACAACATATTCGTTGATGTAATGTCAACGGAGATTATACTACACGGCTACGCATGCTGAGTAAAAGAATAACATATTTGGCATTTGATCTAATTCCGATTAAGACACTATGTAGTTTAAGTTCATTTTTGAGTGGCCATTAAAACAAAAATGTCTTAAATTAATGTTGAAAACGTTTTTTTGTAATGTCAATTTTATCACGTGTGACATAAGTTTCTAATTACATAACTTGATAAGTTACTATCAATGTTTTTGAATTCGACAGTAAGTATTGTTTACCTGACAGACATACGTCATGATAAGTCAAACCTAGTTACTTTTAATGTTATTTTTATCATTATACGAGTTATTTCGGTGTGAGTGGCGCATGCGAGGTCGGCTTGTGCAAATTCAAGCCATTCAAACCACACGTTTCGCATTTCAACGAAGTCAAAATAGATTGTGTTTTTAAGTTAAAATGGTTACCATTTTAATGGTCAACAAACCAGCGGAGCCTGAATCTTATTCTAACGTATTTTAAAAATATATACTCATTTTTATATTATAATTCTGATATTTATCAAAACAGCACCAGTTATTGTAAACGTGGTTATATGACTTCTACAAACCAGTTTATGAATTCGTTCGATAAATTGATGTTACAAAAGAAGGGGAGACACCAAAATAAGTACCAACCATTCGTGTTTTTTTCTTGTATTGATAAATAACAAAAAATATCAAAAGTTCCTTCTTCCTTCCATTGTAACCTTGGAATTAGGTTAGGTTTTTCGACATTGACCTAATCAATACGCATAATTTCCTTATACATATTGCATGCCAATTTAGTATAGTGATTACAGAATGAATTACTTATGGCGTTGTTCCTGATTCTACGCACCTGAGTCATAGCACGTACCTCATGAATTAGCCACTAATAAACTGGAATATAGTATTAATTCATTAATAGTAATTAATTAATTAATTTCAATATCCAATAACTTCAAAATTATGAGTTTAATAATAATTCGTAATGTCGCGATCACACGAAGTTAAGACAGGACATTGAACCAGTCAAGTATGGCCAACCTGTACGTTGACGTAAATGCAATTGTCAGTGTCAAATGTCAAACAAACTGCTTACACAGGTTTACACTGTGCCAACAATATACTGGCTGGCTTATAGGACTGCCTGAATATTTTTTTAACCATATAATTTTGGTCTCTAGGTTTAAAAAAAAAGAACCAGATAGTTTTATTTTTGTAGATCTGTAAATTTCTAATCGAAAGTTAGATCTTAATTCTAGGACACGCATTCACCGAAAGATGTTCGACAAGAGTGCGTTTTTATTTGTCAGATAAGAAGTACATATTATGTATATAGAAGTATATTACTAAGACAGCAGGATCAGGTCCTGATGGAGAGACTGGGATTGGTATATGTTAGGTAATAAACCCACACCCACCCCCGCCTTTCCTCATAACTAGCGCTTTTGAAGATTTCCCACGTTACAGATTTGCGGTGAAAAAAAATCAAATGGGTTCCCAATAGGTGAAACATCGCAAAACAAAAGTCGAATTAAAACCTCTTTATTGTAAAGTTGAATGAAAAATTAAAATTTGGAATAAGCAGCGTTCGCCGATTCAAAGATGGCACGGAAATCTGTTTGCACGAATACGACTTACACTTGACCGGTTTTGTGAAACGTATATCAAGTAGCGGCTTGACAACGCCAAGTTAAAAATAACATCGAACAATACTAAGGTCGTTGCACCAGACCCAGCTGAACTGACCGCCAGATATTATTATTATTATTGTAAACGTATTGAGGTGGAAATCGGCTCACCTGTCCATGGAATTTTGTTGGGTAATAATGAATATAGAAACTTGAACCGTGTATCCTCAAAGTACAAGGGAGTATTGATCGTTGACTCATGATCTGGAAGGCCAGCCTATTGCCACCACGTGACCACGTGACCAAATGACCACGTGATCAAGCAGAATTTCAGAGAAAAGCTTGGAATCGAATAAACTTTTCACAAGACTGACGTAGGCATGTTATTTTGGTATTTATAACAAATAAAAAAATACAATGTAACTATGGTTGCTCCGAAATAGTATGTGCCAATTATTTAATGCAGACAGATTTTATATTTCTTCGTTTTTAATGTCATATTTAAGTCATCTAATTTAAAAAAGGAACTCCAGGTCACACATGGTTCAAAAACATTAATCACCATCATATCTTGCAGCATTACGAATAAAAAAACTCTGTAACTGTACGAATCAAGGAGGTATTATAAAAGAAACAAAAAAAAAACATGTTCAAGTTACGAACGAAAACTGACAAGGTCAAACAAATGATGTGGTTTTAATTATTTATTTTTATAAGTCACAATGCACCGCAGTACACTGAACCGCACTTGTGGGTGTTGACGGGTTTTATTGTGTTTTATTATGCATTTAATGACCCCCGCTAATTAGTACGGCGACGAATTGTTATTAACAAATTATACAAAATAGCCTCTTTTTAGGTTTATGATGGCTTCACTAAATAGCTTCGAATTTTGTGACGCTTGTTGCAGCTTTCTGTTCCTTGTTTCGTGAGATTTGATTATAAAATTAGGAGAATGCATGAATCTTTTTAATAGATATTCGTAATTATGTATTAATTCCCTACACTAGTAGGGAATTAAAGTGTAGGTACATTATGAGACAATGTTGAAAATTGTCAACCATTTTTTAAAGAGAAAGAAATTATAAATAAATAATCTATATTTAAACTTCAACTGTATCGTCAACAACAAAAATATTATTGTAAATATTATCGTTCTATTTAAAACAATATTTATTTATTTTACTTCAATTACTGTGCAAAACCTCTTTTAATAATTACTATAAATCAGTCACTTGTTTAAGTAGGCCATGTAATCAATCATGACCCGTTTTACCGTTATATTTTAATTGTTATTCAAAGTCTAGTCTAGTCAGACGATGGTGCAGATAAACTAGGCAACGTTTCTTGTTCTGTTCGATTAGAAGTCTAGTATATTACAGTGTTTCATGATACCATTCTGCTTAGAGACATATTTAGTCGCCGTACTGCCGAATAAAAAACAGACACACGCGGCAGTACCAATTACTATTAAAAAAAGCCATATTGGAACTTAGTACGCCATTCCTGGTATATCCCACAACTTTATTGCAGCAATTAGACCTACTTGCTTAAAAGGTTTGACACCATTTTCGCGACAAAGGTGACGATGATCTTTTCTCGGTCACATCTCTCGTCCGCGTCAATACCTTTGCAGGTCCGTAAATATTTATTTATTTATTTATTTATCTTTTGATACCAAATTGGTATAATTGGACGATGTATTGTATCAATGTGGTATCTATGATCATTTGGTATAATTCGATAGAAAGCAAGAGGATCACAAAAAAAGGTCATGCCAAGAAGTTGTCCGGCTGCAAAGGATAATCGAACAATCGAGGGATTTGAGCTAAAAAAAAAGATCATCCGACATAGAATGGGCGAGTATGGTATAATACCATCACATTTGGTATAATTGCAGATACTAAATGGCATAGCCACGTCGTTGCTTACTGGCAGCCCTGGTGATTTGTTCCTTTTACAGTTACTTTGTAACGTTGCCCCATATTAGGATTTTCTCCTATGCTGTGGTTGCGTTTACCAAGTCAAGCAGAGTAGAGAGTACACATATTTGCTCCGTGCGGGGATCGAAACTGCATCCCGTGCCGCACAAGCCGATCGCTGATTTGATTTGCTCAGCCACTGTGCCAATCGCGTTGTCAAAAACACCAAAATTCTTTAATGCTCTATCTAACGTTCTTCAAGATAGGACGATCAATCATCATGATGAACATTACAATACGTTTGGCGCAACTGCTGGCGATTGAAAAGAGGGCATTGCAGTTTGATCGCTTTGTATCGCTGAAATTATTCAGTAATGGGCATGTAATGGCTCCGGAACACAATGTCCGATGCTGGAGGCACTTCGCGACAATTGGTGCAATATTAACTACTTTGTCGGACCACTTTTTTGTATGCGAATCAATCATGTTGCATGATGTATTGTTACAATTAGCCGTGTTGAAGAGAGGACATTAGGAGACCATTAAAAAAAGCAATGCATAATAAACCTGTCAAAATAAGTAACTATAGTCATACATCTCCACAGAGGCTAACGTTGGTCGTGTAAGTCCATTTGCATTCAGAAATATGAAGTTAATACAAGAACCTATTAATTTATCAATAGGTACTCAATCGTATCCTGAAAGAAACGTGTAGGATGCTACCTTCCACAGGATACGGTTCTGATTGAGTGAATACTTGCGCTGCAATCCAACCGCACCCAAATTGTGTAGAATCTTAGATTATGGTAACGTTTAATTTTAATAGCGAATTTAATTATTTATTTTAATTCTGAATAGCGAATTTAATGTGTCTTGTTAAACGGTTAAATTAATTTATGGATAACGTATATTTGCTATTTATCAATCGAACATAACAATGTATGTCCAGAGTTAGCCAATACTTAATATGTCCTTCAGAAGCCATAAACATAAGTACGATGCCATTCATAATAATAATAACTCTGTGTATGTAATGAATCCTGACGTCTCCTGTCCTCCCGTACAAATCCATCAGTGTGCGTACTCGAAGGTTTCGTCGGAGTCCCTCCCTAAGGTCGTCGCCCTCTTAACAGCTGACGGGAAAGAGGCACGCCCCACGGACAATGAACTTAGAGCCATATTATCTACAATGTATACATACATAAGGTTAGATACTCGAATTTGCTCTAATACATAAAAGGCCTTTTAGCGATGTAACTATATTAAAGATAATGGAGAATTTCGTTGGCGAAAGACGAAAATGGTCACAAGTGAGCTATTTAAATGGGAAACGTTAATTATTCTGTGTGATTTCTAATGCGTTTTTGTAAAACATCTATATTGTTTGTGAGATCAGTTTTGGTAGCGTGGCGTGCGCATTTGAAGTCAATACCCGCAAACGTGCCAAATTCTCTAGCAATTGTCCAAAAGAATTTGTAATTTCTGAACTATTTTAGCTTCTCAAAGATTGTTTGCGTGAAGAGAGTTCGACAAGAACGGTTTCAGAACGATCGTTAGTCACACGACATACACCTCCACGTTATACAGCGAGAACATTACATTATGAATCAGGAGCAAGCACTAATGCCGAGTGGGGACACATTTCATTCAACATAATCTAGGTGGGAAGAGCTGCTAGAGCTAAAGTTTCGCTCCGATAACAATAGATTCCAACAGCCAAGACACAAACAGCTCGCGAAAATGTTATCCGTACTCAATATTTATTATGCTATAACTATGCCAAAAATTATAACCAAATTTATTTTTCCATTACATGTTTGTTTATTATGTAGATGAGAGGAGAGACTGCGTGTAACGTGCGTGCCTATGTGTGTATTAACGACCCACATTCTGAACACTAAAAGAACTACAATTCAAGGTCATTACCCCTGCCACAACAACAAACGTCTCAACCACATTATTACATTACAAAGCGAATTTGAAAACATTTAAATAAATAAGAGAAGAAACCTTTCTTGCACAAACAACTTTGTTCCAATACCGGTTGGTGTGTTCGCGTCCCACTCGCGCCGCCGATGACTAATTGGTGCGAGCGAGACGGAACGACAAGGTCACTGGTCAGCCGTTCTCCGTCAGACAGCGGGACGCGCGGGGCGGGGGCGTGCGCGGGCGCAGACGGCGCAACGACATGGCGGTGGCGGCGGCGGCCGCGGTAGACGTGACGTCACTCACACCAGGTCACGAACGAACTTGCACCACACACGGAACCCCTCATGCGTAGGAAAACTGGATGTATTCACGACACGATAAAAACTATATCTAACTATCGAGCGTAAACGTTGCGGAAGAGAACGATGCACGGGAAGTTTCGTATTAGTATGCTTTAGTGGCGACTTGGCACCAGAGGCGAAACGTGACGGCTGATGTAGTGCTTATTAGCTTATTCTCTCATGATGGCAGTTGATTAGAGTACATTAGTATTACGAAAGCAAGTATGTACTTTTACTGCTGTAATCACATCAAAATGATTATTCAGATGTATTGCTGTAAAATGACTTGATGAGTCCATAATACACTTGGACATCAACATCGCTATTACCATTATAGAATCAGTTATATAAATACAATATGACCAAAATGAGAGCGATACAAATTTAATATTCGTTTTTTTATGCATAAGATATGAGAAACAATGATTTAGCGACTTCCATCTACACACTTGCAGAGTGTAAAAAATGCATGCGATCTTAAATAAGCCAGAGATTATTGATTATATTACAATATTAACTATTTTGAGACCAATAGTAAAATCTCTCTGGGATTAAATCTATATAAGCTCTCACTTATTGATTACGAAATCTCGAAAACTATGTGGCTTTAATTTGGTACGGAAGAGTTTATAGGTAAACTAGTCTCTTGATCCAGCTGAAAAGGTATTTGGAAACTTCAACTTTAAGGAGTGGGAGGAGGGCGCTTAAAGCCTCAGACAACAGCTAGTGTCTAACATAATACAATGCAACAGGGTCAAAGCAAAAACAACATTGACTACTTTCTAGAAATGCGAGCCTAAAACTTTTTCGCTGCACATAAACATAACGGGTATAGTCGCGAATTTTATGTGTCGAATAAAATCATGTCTCAATCAGGTGTGAACCTGATTGAGACCGACAAGGTTCAAACATTTAGTAAACTCCGGTCACTATAACAACTAAAAGAGATGGATGAAACAAGTTTTCTTGGATCCATTAGTTCGTTAATAGGTACTGAAAGATGTAGAAATTGGTGATATTCAGTACCAGTGTTGGTGTTTCACAAGTATCGCTTGGTCATTTTACACTGCCCACCGGTTTTCCGTTAGTTTATTTACGTATGCGAGTGGGGAGCTGTTTGTCACCGCGCCAAATTTTATAATTAGGCAGTTGTCAAACTCCACTTGCCTTCAACGCATTTCAATTGCATAACACTTCGTTTTAGGATTTATTTGCAAATCATTTATTTCAGACTCAATCAGCCGTTTAGTCAGACACAAACAATAATCATCGGGAGATTTGTGATGGCTACTGTAAACATCTTTTACGTGTGGTCTCAGAAGATGATAATGAAATTCGAGAGAGATCGCTTCACACGTGGCAAATCTGTTCAGCATCAACTGTCAAGTAATTAAATAATTACAGCTGAAGTGGTTTCAATTTATGGATACACAAGAACTGTTCATCAGAAACATTATAGTTTTAATGTGAAACGTGTTAGTGGTAAAACAACACTAACTGAAAAAATAACGTGGCTACAACGTGGTACACAACGAGTGTTGTGAAGTTGAAAACAACCATAATTAGCAAGTTTTTTTTTTCACGGCTGTTAACAGAATCTCGTCAACAACGGTGTGAGAGAAACGTGAAAAAACAGCCGTGCCCCAGTCTAGTTGACCCAAATATGTAGAACGTTTCATCTCGTCGTTCGTAGGCTCCAACGCGACAGTCATTTTCTCAATGTGCCCACAACTCACAAGCCACGAGAGATCATCAACTCGAGTCTTGAACCTTTTTGGTCATATTAATTATTGCTGTCATCTTACCTATGGTAGGTAAGAAAATAGTTTTTGATAATAATGTCTCTCAACCCCTCATAACTGAGCCACTGATAAGCTTGTTGAAATAGTAGTGTATCCAGTATATAACCAATACATAGCCGTTTTAATTATTTCAATTTACTTTTTTCTAACATCGTCAAATCATAAAATGTCGCTCGCCTAGCGTCTGGGCCACTTCTTTTTTTTTGTAAATCGTCAATTTTGCGCTTGCTGCGTGTTTTTTGCGGTTCCTTGTTCTTTTCGCCACAGACCAATTTAATAACTTCATGAATATTTAGAACGAACTGCAGAAAATTCACAATTTTATACGTAACAAAAAATGACAAGCCATTAATCTCGGCATAATGGATTATGTAACCTTTTTGTACTACAAAAGTTGAGTTTTGTATCTATGTAACAGCTTATTAACCTTAGTTCAGGATCGGTAGTGACGAACGCTGATGTAGGCCGAGCCTATTCGCTCGTCACTCGTATCCTGTGCCTCCCACCCCACTCCCATTTAAGAGAAACCGGGCCAGTGGGAGGAGGGGGCCGACCCGGGAATAATAATTTTAGCTCGGCGCGGTGGCATGGAAATGAAAAATGTCATACTGCTCCCGGCACACACCGTGTATAAATGCTTTCACCTGCGATAGGATAGCCCGATACGGTTGTGTGAAACTACCATAAAATAGCCTCGCGTGATGTATTAGAGTAGGTTTTTCGATGAATTATGGCGTTATATCACCGCCACGCTTTGTGTGGATTGTGTGTTTATTTATTGTATTCCATATCCTTTGGTCTGTTTGTTATGCCAGGTTAATTCCTTTGTGGGTTTAGGATTACTTATTTTGAAGTAGGATAAGGATCTCCTTGGACGTTTTGTATTGTGTTGTGTACTTGTGTGATTATTCGGAATCGTCAAAATAACAAAACATATTTCATACAGTAGGTACAATCGTTTCTTCGTATCTACCGCTTCAATCGAGTAAAAGCGCTCTATGCAAATATTACAATTCAAAAGCATTTTCTGTCAGTGCAAACACCATTACACAATTTTCCTATCTACATGAGTATTTGCATATCAGACATTATTTAAGCTGCCCATTGAGCATGAACACAAAGGGTTCAAACGACTTAGAATCACTTCGCATAAATTCACGCTCAATATCTCTAGCAAGATGGACTCTCAAGTAGTATGTACGCCATGCCAAAACCTTTAAAAAAAACCTTCAACGTTCACAAAGGTTTCGTCATTCATCCCTCCATTTGCTCCGAGACAAAGATTTCTCTTTTGAATGTACTTGGCAACTCATTAGACCAAAATTGCAGTAACTCCGTAATAGTATTGTTGGACTTATATGGAATAGTGTTGCGCTCGGCTCGGATATAAAATGGAGCACAGAAATTTTGTGCCGAAAGTTTTCACGTCTCTTAGACAAAGCTGTATGAGAATACATAGATACGTATCTAGCGAGACTTTTTTTTTAATTCGTAATGAGAAAGATGATAATATGTAATGTAAAGGGCAGTGGTGTTTTAACTAGTTACCATCAAGTTGTAGTTATTGATAAAATAAGACAAACGGGAGGTTCATATTATAAACTATTCGTAAAAATACTTTCTGTACTACCCTCACTTCCTGACCTACTTTTTGAATTCCGTGAATGCATACGTTATGGCATAATATCGGCCGTTAGGGTCCAAATATTGATATCAGCAAATTGAAACGAAACTCCACGACGTGGCAATAATCAATCGATTTGTATTCCAAGTACTGGAATAACAAAAGTAAAGGAGGTTTTACTGTGGCTATTTAAAGAAAAATGTGCGTAGGTACTTGAACAATACTTAGGAAGTTAAAAGTATAAATCTATTTTTGAAACACGTTTCCAGTTGTGCGAAGGGTTGACAATAAATAGGAATATGGCTTCTTTTTCCTGTTTATTTTAAACGATTGTGACACACAGACGTAAGATTTACCTTATGGGGCTTCAGTTATTTTTTAATCTTCCAAACTGAACGTGTTTCTGCAATATTATGGTACTTATGTATTGAATAGTACTACCTAAAGATTTTTAGTACTGGCATTTTATTATGCGAGAAGGGTGGCAAATAAGTTTTCGGCCCGCCTAATGACAAGCAGTTATCCTGGTAGCCTAGGAACGTTTGCAACACCAAAGATGACGCTCGCAAGTTGCCGACGCTGTAGAAACCGTTTCTTAGAATAGGGAGTTACTAAACTGATAGCAAACGGAATTCCCATGCTGTTAGAATAGTCACTCGTCTATCGAACTCTGGCAACCTTACCCACTCGTAAAATAACAAGTACTTCAATAAGGCGGAGGTACTTTGCTACTGGGAAAGCTAAACTTCAGCGAGAAATTTCGCTATGCTAGCTTTCAAATTTTAATCACTATTAAAGACTCGGTGATATTGATTTTCTTTCGAATGTTTGAAATATCTACTGCAGCTCTGCAACATGGCATTGTGATTTCTCGTCCATCCATCACTAATCATTTAAATTTAAAAAGCTCTATGTAACGAATAAAAGCGCATTCTTTTGTTTCGCTTTGAAAGCATACCATGTTGGGCGGCGAATTGGCGATACGAATGAGCGCCGAAACGCGACTCACTGAATGAACACGATTTTCCCATTAAATTTGTTATTTTTCACGTATGCCCGTCCCATTAGCTCGACATTTTCAATGTATAAAATAAAAATACCTTTACGTAGAACTCTGAACGTGATTCTTGTTTAAAAAGAAATGTACGTTTATACACTTCGAACAAAATTATAAGATAAACAGTGGACTAAATAAAGAAACAATTAAATTAAAACCGTGTGCAGAGCATATATAATATACTATATTAAATCGTTTTAACCATTTTATTTGTTCACCAAAACGACGACAAAAATATATATTTCACGTGGTTAGAATACAAATCGTATAAGGATGTATATATACAAGTAATACTAGGACCTAGATCTTTTACCTTTAGATCTAGAAGGCTTATTATGTGTCTTATAAAATCCTTCTACTTAAATAATATGTATGTCCATCATCTAGACATTTTTATTAACGTCAGGAAAACCCATACGAGCTTTGATTGTAATATGATAAGTACGTACTTTTATAAAACAAAGAATGATGTGCACGGACAATAAACTCATGTACCTACTTACTTAATAACTTTAATTTAATTATTCTTAATTAACGACTGTATCCAATTACTAAAGCTTTATTAATTAATCATTCTTAAGAATAAAACTTAGCGTATGAATTACTGTCTGAAAAAGCACGAAGTTTACAAATAGGTGTTCCGACCTCATCTAAGCAAGCCATAGTATGTATTACTTTAAAGTCATTAGAAATTTACACCATGGACTTTGCGAGATAGCGACTATAACATATAACCAACGATTGATGACGCTACCTGCACCACGCTGTAATTTGTCTGTGTAAACGGAATCTGCCTGTGCGTAAACCCCAATTTGTTCGTGCGTAAACTAGAACTGTCCATGTGTAAATTTAAATTTTCCGTGTATTTATTTAAAACTATATTTTTATTTTTAACAAGAAATTACTTTTTAATTATGTTATTATACTCATCTATATTACTAATAAATAAAACTTCAAAGGCAAATGAAACTGGCCGCCGCCGGAATTAATTATGCAGTTTTAGTTTTGTTATGAAAAAAATAATAGGTATATAATAACGCCACATTTCCAAAACAGATAACACAGACAAAATATGCTAAACGAAACATCACCCGGAAAGCAGCGTCTCATTATTTCGACAATAATTGTAACTTTATAAGACTCCGGCGCATACAGATAAGCATAAACAGTAAATACGTATTTATGTTAATATTTAACGTACGTAACATTGTGATAATTACGATCCTAATTAATTATTATAAACAACTGGTCTCTATCGCTGACAAAACTCTTTACAAACGCGGGTACTTTGTACAATTACCGGGCCATATATTTTTTTGATATTATATTTCAAATTAATTTACTTATTTAAATGAAAACGCCACGATGTGTATCTAATTATTTTTACTCAGTCAGGAATGTACATTTTATATCTAGTCTGTGTCAAAATAAATGGAGAGGATTTAAGTTTATGTTCGTTATTTCGTTCGTTTAATTAGACATCAGACCGCATGTTAAATACATTATTGTTGTTTTAGTAATATACATTAACGTAAGTATTATTGAGGCTAGCATTAGTCATAATGGCCGCAATCATAAAAACTGGAAACAATTAAATTAAAATACATATAGTGCTTTTGGCATAAAAACATATTTCAATCTGAATATCTACGTACCTATATTCGTTTTTATTTTTAGCATAGCAACAGGCTAAATCCTTTTTTTATCAGTGTCGTGTTATCATTGCTCTAGTGTATCACATTTGTTAAAACTTTGTCTTTAGATAAGTTTGTTGTGCACACAGTAAAACATGAGAGCAGCGTTGATGGCAAAAACAGTCTTATCGCCAAGCATATTGTACTGGAAACTTGATTAACAATATACTATCAGAATATCAAAATTATTTGTATCTGACAGTGCATTAAGGTCATATAAAGTATGATTTATGATCAAGTATTTCGTACACGCATAACGTTCGAATGTAGTTTTTTTTTCGTTTTTTATAAATATCATTATTTTTTCATCTAGAAGAACACGAATGAGAAAAGCTCTGGTTTCGCGCCTATTCACACCTATTTCCCATTCCTAGTCAGTTTTTCGCGCGTATTTGTGTGTGAATAGACGCAGTATACTGCCAGAAGACTCAATTCTTCTGCTGCTGCCGTTTCGTCTGTTATAAGTACGTGAAGATGACTGTAATTTTCGTGAAGACTATGGTAGAACCGCTGTGCCTCGCATGTTTGTCTGTTCTTGGTGTGAATCCTTTCTGTGACACCACGGGTTGAAACGAGCAAGTAACTAACTATCTCACGTGTCAACGTTGACACTTAAATCAATTTCCTAAATTTGTTTGTAGAGAAATTGACACTGACCATAAAAAAAAGTTAAACGGTACTTTATTTATTTGTGAGTTAGTACCTGCCTAATGGTAACACCGGTGACACGTGCCGAAAATTGGGTTTACACTTCACAATGTTATGTGCTAAACAATTGGCCACAGCACGCAATTAGGGAGCAATGAACTGCTAACAGCCTGGCTTCGCGCCTTTTTCAGAAAAGGAATAAGGATATGCATTCATTGATGTCAATTTTGACGATTTAATTTTTTTTTTCGATTCCAAGCGATCGTGAACGTATGAATGATATTAAAAAATATGTAGGTATTTTTTTATTATACAATCATAGAAATGCCTTAAAGCTAAACGAACTCTACGGGCTCTATCAATACTTATATAGCTCAATAGTTTGTTGTTTTCCGTATTATTTTATGATTGATGTTAATTATTCTCTTTGCGTTGAGTTCAGTGTACACATATTAATTTCATTCTTACCTATTGCACTATGGACTTCGATCATATATGTTGTTTTATGTTTTTTATGGACAGTTTGTTAAAAAGATCTATTGTACCTGTTCTTACTCCAAGCGATGTTAGAAGATTTCATTAATAACTACGTTTTAGCGCGACCCATCTCGGAGTTTTCACTGACATCTACCTTATATTTTGCTTTTATTATTCCATATTGATATAATTATATTCGTTTTAAAAGTCGCAGTGCTGTGTCGGGTGCAATAAAGGATGTATTTTGTTTCCAAGTAGACAAAAACAATGGTTTGTTGGCCGTTTTGTTTTGTGCATATTTTATTTTTGTAGTTAAAAATAATTTAGTTTTTCTTTTACTATCCAAGTAAAAGAAAAACTGAATTCTAGTACAAGTTTAACTACACAGCGTAGACGTTCGTTGTGGAGTATGACCGTTCCTGTGTCTAAGAGGCAAGTAGCAGTATTTTAACGTTAGACACTTTGAGGCAGATGGGGTATGTCTAGGGATGCATTAAGAACACTGGGCTGTAACGTTTCTTATAAAGATATATGGATACGTTAAGATGAACAAGGAAAATATATCGGCAGTAGCGATTTGAACTGCTTCAAAGCCAGGTTGGCAGAAGCAAGTACAATATGTCCCGATTGAGATTTTTCAGCGGATGCGGCCTACACTGTATAGTATTGTGCTAGGGACCTCATGGCTGCTCCAGCAAACGCCATAAGCATAGCAAAATGTTATACTGTGTAAAGCAATTATATCTTTCCTTTTTGGTTGCTGTCGACACGCTAAGAAAAAGAAGAAGAAAGCAATAGTAATCGCTACAGTAATTTTATGTACCCACACAATATTAGCCCTAATTTGCTTATTATGACTGTTCAAAATCACAGTAATTACGCCGTCAGATGAATGTGAGAAATATATTTAAAAAATATTTTCCGCCATGCATACGGACTGCTTGCCGCCCTCGCACGTCTGTAAACAAGCATTAGAAGCTACAAATTAATCCACACGAGGTAAAAAAAAACGTTAAGTCCACAGAGCGGCGGCGCGCAGCCGCGACTGTTGCCAACCACGCTACCCGGCAAAATCACGGAGTCACCTATTTTAAAACGCCAATAGCAATACTTGTAGCTACGAACCTCTCCTGACCGTGATACCTATCACGTTTAATCCGACTAAAAAATATCACAGTAATTAGTACGTCGATTGGTGCGTGGAAGGTGATCACTCGAACCGGTCGGGTTATGTAAAGTAAATGTGTTACCGCGCATTATGTTTCGCATGCAATTTGCATGCTTTGGAGTGTAGGGTTGGCATACTAAATAGAGACTATTTTTAACTTTAGATACAGATATAAATATAGATATATATTTGCGCTTTTGACCTCGGCCGTGTGGGAAACCACTCGCCACGTTACGTTATAAAATACTATTGTGTTATTTAGATAACAGATACACATATAAAGTCAGTGGCGCACGTGATGGTTTATATGTACAACCGCAAAATAAATGCGAGCATTTAATTCTTCACAATGTGACCACAAAAATATACTTTAGTTATCAATCAATACCCATTATAGTTGAATGTCAGATTGTTCAAATACGATTTTCTCCTCAGGAGCGAAAATTTACGCGATACAAATTGTTATAGAATTTCAAATCCTCGCCTCCTCGATGGAAAAGACCTTCAAAATTATTAAAAAAACAGTCAGCTGTAATTCAGTGCCATTAAATATTCATATTAGCGAGGTAGCTTACCGGTGAATAATTAATACCGAATACAAATAGTTTAGTATTAAAAGTAACAACATAGAATTAAAAAGTAACAGCTAGTATTTATTTCGATTAAATTGAAGGTACCGTGTATGTGGACTACCGGCGAGTCAGAACAGAAAATTGTAACAATTAATGGAGGAGAAAAATGTGAAGGGTTAAAAATATAGAAAAGAAAATATAATAAAAAAATATAAATTATGGTTTGGGCAAAGGGCCACCAAAGAAGAGAGAGACAGATGTATTATGCGAGAAATTATATTCATGTGTAGTACTCTTATACTAAGAAATAACTTTTAACTCACGACTGATGGTAAGATTTCCAGGTGGTACAAAAATATTATTGTTTTTTTTTTTTGAGTGTAGAAGAGGTTATATTAGGGTTCGATTAATGACAATAGACTCGCCCACTAGTACATATGGCACCATAGGTGGTGTTTGTTGTTATTTGGATTGGCTCTATGTATACGAGTGTGTGTGTTCGGAGCTAAATAGTTACTGTAAAGTTGGATATTGTTTTGTGTAGTGTTGATTTTGCTGTCTGTATGTTGGTCCCCCGCAGTGCCTACCTGCCAGCACACAGCACTCTAGCAGTCAAGGGCTGCGCGCAGGGTACGACAGTACCTAGTCACATATTCCCCTCTCTCGCAATAATTACGACCTAGTGCATATGCCACAGCTCTAGGAACTTTGAGATGGAAATCAAGGTCTCCATTTCATTTTAATTCGCAGTAGATGTCTCACTCTCGACTAGAACCGTTCCCCACGTAAGCAAAAAGTTTATGAAAGTCTGATAGTTACCTTCCAGTTTTGGTATCCATGAGAATTTTGGCATAGACAAAACAAAAAAGGCAAAACGATCTCGTTTGAACAAACCATTGTATTACATAGTAGAACAGTTTCGAAATAAGAACGAGGATTACTTATATTTACTAGCTTCTTGAATACGATTGAAATCAGAATACCGTATCGCGTGCCTACGGCCAAGCAAAACGCCTCAGGGAATAAAAGTCACTCGGTTCATGGTACTCAAGGTTTAAACCCTGAAACTTAATAAGGATCAATTTACGTAAGAACTTTATATCTTGAAGACTTGGAATTGAGTTCAAGACAGTTTACTACCTTCAGTGGAGACTGAAGCCCGGGCGGCTCGTCAATTCTTTGGGGGTAGGGGGGGGTGTAACGTCGATTACTTACACGCGCGCGTTTAAGGGACAAGAAAATACAGTAGCATTCGAAGCGCTAAGCAGCCGAACAAAGACCCATTCGAAGATTAGGCGACAATGTTATTTCGAGTAGAAAACTTTTAACAAATCACCCGTTTCCTCGTATGGTATAAGCTGCGTAGCTACAATTAGACATGTTGCTGAAACTACACGCGCACGCACATTCTGGCGTCTAAATAGTTCCTTTATTGCTTCCGTGGAACGATTAATTCTTGAGGAAATGTCGCAGTTTATTCTTATGGTAAGCTCAAGAGTTGAGAATGCGTTGTTTATTCAGCTTCATTGATTCTTTTACTTTTAAATTAACATTCTATCTCTACCTCATTACAAGAAATTCTCAATAAATGAGAAGGTCCTACAATTGAGAGAATTGCAGGCGTAATATGTAGAAGGCTGACTTCAAAACGCCTACGGGTTGATATTATGATAGCCCAACATAAACCTTGTGTGCAGGTTTCATTACGTTTTATTTTTATAAGCGATATAATTAATATTCCGTAAAAAAGTCAATGAACGATTAGGTAAGAGAAGCCTTCACTAGCTTGTTGAACATTTTAACATTTAAACATGGGATATACAGGGCGATAAGCGGGGAGATCAAGTGGTAGATTTCACGTCTCATCATAATTTGACTTCATCTACTATGATGCAAATATGCTTTGAATTGGATCACATTATTTGGCTAAACCATGACGCTATTAATCCCAACGTGCGCAATCGAAGTTTTCTATTACGAACCACGGGTAAAGTACAATAAATTCTTGAAGAACAACTAACAACCGTTCATCCAAGTCCCTAATTACAGAATGCAGATCGCGGTACATTGGTATTGGTACTAAGTAATGGTGGAAGCTTGGAAGGTGAGCCACACCAGCCCGCAGGCCGCGATTGGTGCTCGCGGCAGGCGCGGCTCCGTTCACTTCGAATGACATTCAGAATACATTGTAGCGACTAGCAACACAATATACAAATAATTAAGAAGATTAAGTATACATGCATCCTTTATTTAGATAAACAAATCGATCAGTACTTAGAGGTCATATAACAACAGCAAATGGTTGACCATTTCTTCCGGCTGCTACAAAATTGGGGCAAATATTTTTACTAATTGAATTAGAAGAAAAAACAACAATTATGAGAATAACGATTTTACTTATATGCAGTCATAATAAAAGGCAATGGTTCGATGTGATATTTCTATCTTTCTATTATATGTATGTACATATTAATAAAGGGCAGACGAAGCAAGAAGCGATTAGAGCAAGAATTTGTCAAAATTGTCATCAATGCATTTACTGTTACTACACAGGTCTCTTTTGAGAAAGAAAAGCATCTTTTGAGATTATAGTTTCATAGTTCACGACTCTATCACTGGGCTTTCTCTACTAATTATATTATAAAAGTGAACATAATATTTATTGCTGTTGATTACCTTTGCTCTTAACGAGTAAACCTTCTGACGCAGATCTTATTATTGACTTGTAAGGTTGAACTCACTATTTGTACTCGAATCACGGTACACGCGAACAAATCTACATTTATCATTTACTTAGAACTGTTCGAAACGTACTTTTCTACTTGCCACTAGTTGAAATATACAATACATTGTTTTTCAGGCTATTGTCAGATCTTTTCTCTTCGGAGACAATAACTTTCCCTCGAAGTGAACTACTTCAGTAGTTATGTTTATATTTTCATAAACTTACCGGTATCGTCTTATTCATACTACAGACTCTTCATTTGATGCCTAAATGTCATGTGACAAGATAATCGGCAATGAGAAAACCTTTAGGAATTCCGCGGTTACATCAGGCCATAGGTACTTACAGTAACAATCGTTACGGATTTCAAAAACTTTTTCTTGGACGTTAGGTACCTACTGTGGAGCACTATGTAGGTAGACACACATACGCTTAATAGCTTTTAATGTCTGGCGGCTTTGAGATTTTAAATTGGCCAACGCAAATGTCCCACTGATCTTGCATTGTCGTGCGTCGGGTCGTGGAGCTCCCTCAATAATGGTTGGAGCTACACGATGGCTGATGTATTTGTGCTGTCAGTATGGACAGGTCAACTCAAAGCTGCACTGGTGCTTTCTTCAAAAGGCCACCTCAGACTGACATACATCGTCAGGCTCACATATTGTAAACAAAGATGTTTGGACTTCGAAAGAGACCATGATTCTCTGAGTTTGTTTCGGCATTTCTTCTCAGAGGTCGTCAGTTAGGTTAGGTTATGCCGATGCCATCTAGTTCCAAAATATATCTTATACATGACTTGTAAAAGTGTCTTTAAAAGATCTATTTACAGAAATAAATATCATTTATTATTTACTTAATCATAAGAACTTGGTTTAGTGATTTTAGAGAAACGAGCGAGCGACTCCTTTGACGACTCTGTTGCAAACGCCGATAGGTTACAATAACCTTACTATCAATCGGGCCATAAGTCTATTTGCCTCGTAAAAAAAATATATACAAACTCCTTGCAGGAACTACTAGCAGGAAAAGTAAAAAAAAAACACACTGTTTATTCCTTATACAAGGCAGAGACAAAAGATTCCTCGGTAAATAACTAGGTACATGTATGTACGTATTAAGAGATGCCGCTACGTAGCATACTGGCTAATATTACTTAAAAGATAATGCGCTCATGCGTCGCTTACGAGCTGCGCATGACACGCTCGCGTAATTACACCCTGTGTCTGAGTGGACCAGTGTGTAAACGGAGTCGGCCATTGTTCTCCACGGCTCTTGACAATGTATTGTTAATCCCGAGGGGTGTGGTATGACCCCGGGGACGAGTATGCAATTAGTTTTGGTATAATGCACGTGTTTTAGGTTAGCACTATAATCAGTACGTGGCGTCCTTGGGGAGGTCTATGTCCAGCAATGGACGTGGTGTGTTTTGATGATGATTAATAAGAATAATAACAATAATAAAAATAATAATAATATGTTTAATTACTAATATGAAATAAAAGCGATTCCATTTAATATCGGGATCAGTAGAGCCATGCCAAGCTCAACACAAAAAGCAATTTAAAAAAGGCTTTACCGTTTTTTTTTTATTCTTAAATGTCGTCAAATTGGTCCTGCTTGACAGGTATTATTGCAGGTTTTACGCAAAACCCTATATTGTGGCATTACGCACCCGATTACGTATATCTGTAATGGTAATGCCGCCATGTCTGCCCATGTTACGTTCAAAACAGTAATAGCTACTTAAGATAACCGTAACTCGATTCTGTATCGCTGATGGAAGCCATCGAATCGTAATTTGTTACCGTAATATCAAAGGTATGAGCCTCGAAATTATAGGTTTTGTGTAAGCTGTATTTTTTTTTTTTAATAATAATAATACTCTTTATTTCGGAAAAAAATTATCCATATGTTGTTAGTAGAAAAAACTTATTACCTAGTGTTAGTACCAATTACCCTCTGAATAAAAAACTTAATTAACGGAGAGTGTAAGCTCTCAGCCACGGTTTTCAGGATGCTATTCTGACTGTCTCTCACTCGTCTTAGCAGCGACGCTGTTTTTTTGCGCATCATCGCGTGAAAACCATCAGTGCGCGCTTGCGCAAACATCTCCGACGCACTGCAGTACCGAGGCAGTCCCAACAGCATCCTGAAACCATTATTATACTGGACACGCAAGACATCTAGCGATCTTTTAGTATAACGGACCCACAGATTGCCCATTGATTTTTGAAGCCATATAGAATATAATGAGCAAAAAAAATCCATATAGGTATATTAGGTATACGTATATTTAAAACTGTATTCTATACTAGTCAAAACAAAATAAGGGCCACCATGTATTTTTAGTATTATTAAAGATGTACTTTGTTTAATGGTTGATGAATGATTTATTTTAAGGGGTTGATCAATCGGTAATTAAAAAACTCTAATTAAGGAAGATTTTATTGGAAAAAGAATATTTGTTAATATTTTTTTGCGAAATATGCATTTTTAGTTAAAATATCGTTATTGGTACGATAGGCTAAAATTTAAATAAAACTATGTTTTTTTTTTTGTTTTTACCTTTTTTCAGTATCTTGTGTGTCCTCCCCGTTTCCCAACACATTCTTGAAGCCTGGAAGGCATACTGTCCACCAGGTGTCGCACTGTCTCTTGTGGAATTTGTTCCCAGCTTGATTTAAGTACGTTGATGAGCTGTCTTTCATTATGCACCGGTTGGTTTGTATCGCGGACGCTTCTCTTTAACAAATCCCACATGTGCTCGATTGGGTTAAGGTCCGGACTGTTGGCAGGCCACGGCAAGACCTGTATACCAGCCTCGTTTAGAACGTCTCTGGTGGCTCTAGCTGTATGGGCACGGGCGTTGTCGTGCATTAACTTAAAACTTGCACCAAATCTCTCTGCATACGGCATCACATGGGGTCTTATGACCTCCTCAATATATCGTTGAGCCGTTATCGTGCCTTCGTTGATGATAACGAGCTCCGTTCGACCAGTTAGAGAAATTCCTCCCCACACCATTACGTTGGGACCCCCAAATCTATCACTTTCGTGGATACAGGCATCGGAAAATCGCTCACCTTCTCGTTTCCAAACCCTTATGCGACGATCATCACTAAAAAATTTCACTTTGCTCTCATCAGTGAACAATACTGTGCTCCAATCATTTGTATTCCAGTCCTGGTGCTGCCTTGCGAATGATAATCGGTTTGCACGATGCGCGCTTGTTAATGGAATCCGCACTACACGTCTTCTAGAAAACTGCTGGTCTTCATGCAAACGATTTCTGATAGTTCGGTCACTAACGCGGGTCCCAGTGCTCTGGCGCAAGTGGTTTTGTAGGGAGCGTGCAGTAACAAATCGCTCTCTGCGCGCAGTCAAACGTATGTAACGGTCTTCATGTGAACTAGTTACTCGATTTCTACCAGATCCCCGTCTTCTGGATACACTGCCAGTTTCCTGAAAACGGTTCCAAGCATTCTGGATCGCCCGACGGGAATATCCTAGCTGCAAAGCCACAGAACGCTGTGAATGGCCCTCTTGGATCAATGTTATCGCTCTAGTTGTGGTTTGCAGGTCCATATGTCTTCGAATTCTCGGCATTTTGTAAGCCAATGTTTATTTAGGCACTAATTTAGCAAAAGGTAATGTGTACACAAAGAAATCCACACTTTGAATGACTTAAAATGCAGCTTCAAATTTGGGTAAATTTAAGTGGTGACAAAAAAATTACAAAGTTTACCCACTTCACAAATTATGCAGTTGTAATTCTCTCGATATGTTTGTTAACACTTAGGGTAACAACCACAAAAAAGAATTGGCCACTTAAGAACACCTACAAGTTGTAAAAACGACCCGATAGTTGAAATGAGCCAGTGGCCCTTATTTTGTTTTGACTAGTATATTTGTTTAACTTATTCACTGATTGTGTTTAGTGTCAAAGAAGGATATTTTATTTATTTATTTAAATATGCACGTGACTTCGAAAAGTCAGTGGTAATATTCAACCTTTTAATTTTTAGACCTTGACTGTTTACATTACTAGGCTATCGCAACTTTTCGATCATATGTCAGGTTAACCAGAATATATTTCCAGGTTACGTTCTAAGGCAAAGGCTTGCCTTAGAATTGGACAGGCAGCCACTCAATCAACAGTCAATTCACAGCAGTACGTTGTTTCATAATATACAGTGCAGTCCTATCCATGAAGAATTCGCACCTAGCAGTAGGAGTAATCAGTGGCTGAATGACGTCACTCTATAAGGGCCGTACATAAAAAAATAGACATAGCAAGGAGAATCAATGCGATCATAGACGTTCTTGAAATTCTGCCAGTCATATTTATTAAAAATTATATTTCAGATGTACCTAATTCAATTGATTATTTATATGCTCTACAATACATATGTTTATTTATTTATAAATAAATAAATACTATGTTCCAAGTTAAATAATTTACGAAAATGTAATAACGTGTATTGATTAAATTGCGACGGTACCTAAATCCTTTTTTATTTTATCTTTTTCCTCGCCCCGTCAATGACATTCTCGTATCACGTTTTATAAGTGTTTTATTGTTTTGCCACCGTTTACAGAAACAGCCTCAAATTTTGCCAATGAGAACTTGATAGGACGCTGTTATCTAATTCCGCTGACATTTAATAACATTAATATTTTTATCTGACAACTAATAGTCGTTTTTGCGACAGTCGCGATAATGAAGATACCCAGACACGCAGACACAACGCAAATGGCTGTGACCAGGCAGAATGCAAAAACTCCTTTATCATCGTTAGTAACGTTCAAGTATTATCGCAAATTTGAGCAAAGGTCGTATTCTGTCGGGAGCGTGCTATTTTAGTTTTTTTCTGTTCTAGATATAAACTAGGTCATGTCTGAACATCGGGAAGGAAAATGCTAGTGAATGGCAAGGTCTACCATGTTTGGTAGCGTCTAGTCCCACTAGCTATTGATTGGTCATCGCTGCGTTTGAAGTTGTCACGCGAAGCGTACATAAAAAATCGTCCATTCATTTTGTATGTTGCGTGAAATGTCACCGATACACACGTGTATTATTTTGTAATTTAAAACCGAATTAGGTAGTTATTTTCATTACGTTACCTAATGCACTACAACATGTTCCTAACTTATAGCCTTAGGATTAATTATTGGCTGAATAAAGATTATTATTATTATTATTAAGCAACTTTATTGATACGATTGATTCAAAGTTTTAATCAATCAGGTTAGTTTAAATCGGGTAGGTGGTGTCTAATATTTTTAAGAGACTAACAACAACAAAAACATTTCATGTAAACAAATACATCTAGAAGATCGGTAATGTAACGATGTGCAAACATAGATGGCATGTAGGTTTTTTGAAAGAGAAGCACATAAATATTTTTTATGTTAAGCAAATCGTAGCCGGCACGGAACGAACCAGTAGGAGATGATCCTGGGAGTATTATACTTGTAAGAGTATCACTTGTCCAAAATCACATCTACTTATTTTGTTATTTACAATATGTCGTGCAATACTTTCGACTAGCGTATATTTTATGGTCATTGTGCGTCATGCAACGAGTATGTATTAACACGCACTTGTTTGTGTGACACTGGCCGGGCTGATAACACTATTTATCTAGCGTACATGGCCGCAATAGGTATTAGTGATAATAATCGGTAGGTATAACACAATGGACGCGGAAATGTACCGTCATCTAAATGGACGGTGCAGCTAATTGACAGCACTTTCGATAGGATGAATAGCGCGGTGCCTTTGTTTGGTTCTGTTTTTAAACGAATAACCCATTTATTTCAAAGCATTGTTTTTTTTCTTGATTCCCATTTCCTATTATATTTTTGAATCTGTTGGATTTACATAATTTTATTACTTAATTATCTATAAATCTATGCTCTACATTTCACAAACTGTATACGTTAAGCCTAGGTACTTTTTGAATGTGACGTGCCGAAAAGTTCAATTTTGTTTTTCTATTATAGAATCGGGAGAGACAAAGAATACAATTACAAAATACGGAATTACCTTAGTTATAATAATTATGGTGACATGCGGTAGGCTTCAGGTGTGGGCCAGAACATAAAGCTCTTCGTCAAGCTTTTTCAATAAATAGTTGACATCTACACAACTTATCTACACATTATTTCTAATTAGGTTGATATGGGATTCCAATAAGAAATCCATCTGATTTGGCTATTGCAGTTAAAAAATAAGAGCCGTAAACCCAATACTGCTCAAAGCTTCGTTAGTGTGTACTTTTAAGCCACTAGATGACACTAACGAAGCCTGTGGTCTTCAATAACATTGACAAGTGATCTAAACAACTAAGTTTAAAGATGAATCACCAGACAATGTTTGTTATTGTTTTCAATAGAAAACGTGATGTCCTAGTGTAGAGATAAGTATGTATATTAACATACCTGTTTTCTCTTCAGCGGCAGCTGTTGTTTGAGCGCGACGGGCGGCAGCGGTGGCGCCACGTCCCTTGCCGCGAGCTCGTCCAGCAGTACGGAACACTTCTCTTTGTCTAACTCCTCTTCAGCCACTAGCAAAAAGCGGCGCCACCGGGACGAGTCAAAGCCCCAGTGGCACGTGCGGTGCTCCGACTCGTGCGAGTGACACACGAAGCGCCGTGGCGTGTACAGGGCGCGGCACTCCAAACACTGCACTAGGTTCAGGTCGACCGCGCACACGCCGCGGGCCCCGCCGAAGCACTCGTGGTACACCCGGAAGCCCGGCAGCTTGTGCGGCCGCGACGCAGCAGGCGCGTGCAGCAACGCCGCGCACAGCCGCTCCGCGTCCGTCTGCGTGATCAGCCCGCACGACGGCGCAGACTTGGGCAGCACCCCTGTCGACTTCAGCTCGTGCAGCTGCTCCGGCGTGCACCTCGAGCAGTAGATTTGTAATTCGTCGCAGACGCGGTTGATCTGTTCTAACGTGAAGTCCGTGAGCACCGAAGTCAGAATCTGCGGCAAACACAGGCGCCGCTCGCCGCCCACGCTGAAGCACGAGATGGGCTCGCCTTCCAGCAGAGTCTCGCCGCGCTCGCCCAGCACGGTGTCGGCTGCGAGCAGGATAGGCGGCGCGGCGGGCGGCGGCGGTGGCGGCGGCGCGTCGCCGCACGGCTCGGCGCGCCCGCAGCCCGGGCCCTGCAGGCTGCGCGGCGCGCTCGCCTGGTATGTCTTCAGCACGGAGGTGATGTGCGGCGTCACTACATCCATGTTCGATCACCCCCACTGTCGCTGCAGCACGGCAGGCGCATGTCACGAGCGAGGCTACGCGCCGGCACGCACGACGCGCTCCGGCCGCGACCGAAACATGTCTGCCGAGCCGAGTGTGCCGTCGCGACGGCCCGGCCGAGCGCACGCCGCTCACCGCCGGCGTCTCCGCCCCGTCGCCGCACGCACACCCGTGCAAAAAATACGCAAATAACCTCAGTTTGTCACAAAAGATATACACTTTTTTGATAAAAAATGGTAGTCCTATCACTATAAAATCGAGATCCGTAAAATATCGGCCGGCTGCATTCGAAAAGATCGCGTATCATTAGAACAAACTGGTACGTAATAGATGCGGACGCGTGAGACTGGGGCGTGGATTCCCGCGACCGGCCGCAGTCAAAGCAGCAGACGGATGGCTCGGCTACTGGAGAGTCTAGCCGGCGCCCCGCGACCCGCGCCCGCGCCCGCCGCCGAGTCACGTGACCGACCTTCCCGTCAAAATATCCAGAATGGCGGCGCGAGCCGCGGACCGCCCGGCCCATAGATTAGCCAGACAGAAAGTAAACACTAAATGCTGGACTTGAATTATAAAATAATCGATTTTCATCAACTGATCAAATTTCAATATTCAATAAGTAATGATTCAAAGAAAAAGCTTGTAAGAACGCTTAAAAAAACGACTGACGTTATGCGATAGAAAGTCTGTGGTTTGAACTGGTTTGTGGGATCTCTATGGTGACACAAAAATATGGATATGTTTATTTATTTATTTATTTTAGGAAAGCTTACAGTCTAACAATCATATAGTTAAATGAATCTTATAAATAACATAAATTGCTAATAACAAGCTTCCACAAATTAAAACATAAAAGCACAGTTGAGAGTAATAACTAAACTTAATAACTATTGTTATTCAAACTATGAATAATGAAAAGAAACATAATACCAAGAATTAAACAAAATAAAAAATAATTGATATATATATAAAAATGACAATATAACTACAATATTACTCGAGGTCTGAGTTACCACCGATTGGATGCATCAGTAAAAAACTCTGTGTTCATCTTTCTTCTCACTAAATGTGAACTGCTACAGAATAAGTCGATTTCCAATCTCGATGATAAACTATTGAAACTACGTGCAGTGCGTTGAAAGAAAGCGCTACGTCTGTAGTTCGTTGAAGCAAATGGTACATCTAATAGAGGCCGCTGTCTGAAGCCTAATTGATTGGTACGCAATCCTATTATTTTAAGAAGGTCAGGGCAGTCAATTGTACCGTTAGCAATATTTATTAGTAGGCAAATATCATTGACAGTGCGTCTGTACTCTAATGGTAAGAAATGATACCGATTACAACGATCAAGATAATCTATTGAGAACTGATGGGCTTTAAAGTCTAAATATCTAAGAAATTTTCTCTGTATGGCTTCGATGCGGGACACATAGATTTGGTACTGGGGGTTCCATACTTGAGACGCATACTCAAGGTGGCTGCGCACGTAAGAACAGTATAGTATTTTAATGTTACTGGCAATCTGTATAATTCAGGTATTCTTATATTATATTTTGATATTATACGCCTTGTTGCAGTTGTAAGACGTTTGTACACCCAACGATGTGTGCGTATGAATAATAACATAATAACTTCCATATTATGTTGCGAAATGTATCACCTACATAAGAACAACACTGCAGTAATCAATCAACAATTTTACAGAGCTTCTGAGTCGGCCGACATCAACATCAGCAACTTTGCAAGCAGCCAAGCAGAGCTACACTGCACTGGTCGAAGTAGCAGTGAACCACCACGCTTAACGGCGCCGCTTTGTCTCCTTGAGGAACATGCAGAATTAACCCCCCGATTCTCTATGTTACTCACTGCAATACAGTCCCGACTCAATGTGGACAATGCGCTTTCCTGCCACATCATTTGGCACTGGCAAAGTCTCACCAAAAGTAGATGGCATGTGAATTGCATAATTAATTAAAATAACTGTGCATCCCACTTACACACAATCACTTGACATAACCTGTTGGATGTTTTTAAATATGCCATGAGGCACGCTTGGTCGAAAGATTTTTCTTTTTGTAAGATTTACACACCTTTGGCCCTACGAACTCGATTACGTAGGTTGTTAAAGATGATGAATAATTGATAAATAATGTATAGATTTACATAAACGAAGTACTATACATGCATTTGCATGTCACACGTTACCAACGCGATAGTATACAATACACATGAATATACTAGACTACAAGAGGAGGCGATGTTATAGGTAAAAAATTAAAACAAAACATCGGTTCTGTGCATGTGTGTACTCTTTGGCGCCGCGACACGCGCGGGGCATGCGAGACGTGCAGGGTGCCGCGGTGTGAAGAGCGGGGAGGGCGGGGCAGCTGCGTCTACTCCGCTCGCTCACAGAGCTCCGTGAAAACTGCTTCTATCGCTACAAATATCGTTTATACAAAACTCAACCTTATCTCGTCTATATTGATTCCATTATCTAAATGACACCAATAACCTGTGCCGATAAATTATAGAGATGGTTGTCAAACATCAGTTTAAATCTTATAGTCCGTTCCAGGTATACCCCAGCAGGACGCACGGACCCGCAAATACGGAAATAGTGCACGAATTACGGGATGTTTTCTTATCATCGTTGTTTTTTTTAAATGGTTAAGTCTAGGCGTCTAAGCGGTGGACTACTACTGTCACAGTAGCCCAGTAGTATACAGTATTTGATCAAATTTCGACCCCCCCTCCCTCCCCCCCGATATAACAATGTGTGTTTAGTAGTCATTACGTAAGAATCTAAATACTTATATTAATGTTTATTTTTCAAAGTAGGTTAGGTACTAATTTTTTTAGGAATATTTATTAGTACTTACAAATGTAGGTACTGTAATTATTAACTTGTCGCATTTTTGTGAGCTTAAGTAAGAACTGTCAAAACTCTACACCCCTTTGTAAGAAAAAATAAGACATGGTCGACCCCCCTTCCTCCCGAAATCTAATGTAGTAAATGAATGACCGATAACGTAGTAGTACATAAAAGTTCAAATAATATATGAACATAACTTTACCACTACGAATTTAAAAAGTATGTCTTCATCATTATGGACTATTAGGACTTATGGACACTTGGACACCTACAGTAAAAAAAAAAAACATCGTGGTAAGTATGACAACAGTCAGTGACACCGAAATTTATTCTATATTTATTATCATTATTAGCATCTATATTAATATTTTATTATAAAAGGAGAAGCTGACTGACTGACTGACTGACATATCAACGCAGGGCCTAAACTATAAGACGAAGTCGCGGGAATCAGCTAGTAATATTTGTTTTGTAAATAATATCATAAATTAGTAGTTATATCTTATCAAAGTTATTAGGAAAATCGTAGTTATATATTTGCAATGTTTGAGCTCCGACCAACCCAAACGCCGCGCCGCGCCGTGGCCGCTAAAAATACTGCAATACATATAATAAAAAATACATATAATATGCTAGACGTTCTTCTGTTACATCTCTAAAAAATTGAGAACAAGAATCCATTTGCTTCCATATTAAAAGTTATCTATAGACTATTTCTTGTGACTAATATAAAAAAAAACTATAATAAAAAATGTGACATTTTTATGCGAGTGACATCTATTTTGCCGTTACGGGGCTGGTTTGCCTTATATGAAGATAAAAAAATAATTCTTAACCATCATCATTGTCCATATTAGAGTAAACAACTGTCAATTTTCTTGCATTTTGATCCAATACTGACTGCCACTTTAGTGTAATGTACACCCACATTTCGCCATCATCATAGAAAAACCTAATAAGATTTTGCTCAACCAGGGAATCGAAATCAAGACCTCTTACTGAGCAGTCGCACTTACGACCACTAGACCAACGAAGCAGTAGAATTCCATCATAGCCTAGGACCAGTCAACAGATAATACTTACTAGTTAACCTGCACGAGGGACGATCTCTGTCTGGCCACGCCTAACGCCATTGAAGTGGCCTCTTATTATTCAGACGTTGTTCGAATACACTATTGCAGTCTGCTCTATTGACGCTGCTGTTCACGTCGCTGCGTCTCTCCTATTTTTCCATAGTATAAACAAATAGGAGAGACCCAGACGGCTCTTCAAGCGATTAGAACCAATGTATGGACAATACATTGGTTCTAATCGCATGTCGAGCCGTCCGCGTCGCTGTTGCAAGTCGCTTGGCGATATTTGGACGTGCTGTCGCAGTTACTGGACTCATAGTACACATTGTCATTTGCTCCACACTAAAACTACTAAAATTTTGCCTTCCGATTGTAATTACTCAAAGAGATCGAGGATACTGGGGCTAAAAAAAGCGCATCACCATCAACCCATTATAGTCCACCACGCTAGCCTACTGCGGGTTGGCAGACTTCACACGCTATCGAGAAATCTCTCAAGCATGTAGGTATCCTCATGATTTTTTTCTTTTGAGCACCGTTTGAGCATGTGATAAATATGCACATAACTTCCGAAAAGTCAGTGGTGGCCTTGAGTTTGAACTCGAGACCTTTGACATCACAGTCCACTGGTGGGATACCATACCACAAGGCTTCCATAGCTCCAAAACAAAGCTCATCCTACTTGAATTACCAAAAAGAAATGAATTTCCGACAAGTTCCAACTTTAAAATTGGATGACCTTTCTGGGCCTTCTCGAACATCCTTGGTTACGCACTGATTCCGATTCAATGTGGGATAATTTTTATTAATCCTAGACCCTAGGGTGGGCAATACACAATTCTGGGGTAGGCACATTCTCCACACATCCTAGTACATCTATTTTTGAAGTTTTTTTTAATCGTCTACTGGTAATATAGATCCTCACAATAATATAATAATTTATTTCTTCTAACAAAAACAAGACATGTAGATACTATGTATTTTCTTTGCTGTCAAGTATATCTGAGGAGTTGGTGCCTATTGTAAGCCTGTATTATAGTATACAGATCACCAGGCCCTGAGCCCACGGTATTAGTTTATCAGGACAACATCTTAGGTAGGTTCGAGAATCATAAAAATGCATAAATTATCTGATGTTAATGTGACAGTCAGACTGGCAATTTCTTTTCATTTCATATAAAACACTGTAAAAATCAGCATATCTTTTTGGTGAATCAATGTAGGTTTCTGTCGGATTCTTTTCTATGAGACCAACTTTTCATAAACGTTTGGGAGTAATCCTTTTCATTTATTAACATAAGTTACACGTCCGTATTAGGGTTACAGGAATTTATATGTGTACCAAAATAAGTGAAGTTGAATTAGCTGCGAGATACACAGACAGCCAGTGAACCTTAATGAATACATAAATTTTTCATACATATGAGATAAACATATAAGTAAGTATGTCATAACTATTATTATTATATTATATTGCGATGATATAATATATATATCAGTTATATCACACAAATATTGTACCGAGTGCAAGTTATGAAGTAGAACATTAACTTCCACGATATTGTACTATGAACCCGCAGGTCAAAATGAGTAATTAAAATAATAAAATTGATGTCCTTGAAAGAAATCAAATTCAAATGTTTTTTTTTAATTTAGCGCGTTACGCGAGAATATTAGCCTTACATTCCCGCTTCTTTCATTCGTATCTGTGTTGCCAATTAAACGTAAATGTATTTGATGTTAATAATATGTTTTATACCAATTTTCGGTAGCAGAATTATGACTTATTTATTTATTTATTATTCAAAAAAATAACCTACAATTAAAGTGGTGTTCTAAATTAATTATTATAAAACCTATTTTGTAAAGGAACTCTTTTTTCACTGGCAGTATAGAAAATATCTAGTATTATCTTTGGAAGTTCTTGCAGCGTTCCAGACTACAATGTTTTACTACAGAGCATCCAAGTTTTTGAGGATCAGGTCAATAGTGGTTTAAAGTAACAAATTAAATGTTTTAACTAATAGGAAAAAAAAAAAATAATGAAAAATAAATAGGGAAATGTAAACACACATTTTTTAATGCATGCATATTTAATTTATAGTAAAAACACCGTTTATCTGAATCTGCTTAATGTTTAAAATTGTTATTTTAACTTAGATCGTCTAAGTGTCATTTTGTCATTGATTTGATTTTGATTGTCATCACGCAGGATAAAGATTAGAGGATTAGGTTTTTGCATTGTGGTTTCTCAGAAATCTTGTATTTGTACTTAGTATTTTTTGTACAAAATCCTTTCCACAATCATAAAATTCTATGAATAAATAGGCGTTTGCCTACTTGTAGGTAAGTTGCTTTGTTGACTTTTTTTTCAAATTGACCTTTGATTAATGTTGCGATATTTAGCATCAAATTACGATGGCGTAAGTAAATATTATTGTAGTAACAATTGCATTGTCTGCGCGTTATTTGCAGTTTGATGGATCCTTGGGGCAGTGAAGGTGATAATTCTGAGGTCGTTTCGGAGTTTGAAGATAATTTCCAGCCGAGTTCTGAGTGCGAGAAGCTATCGGACTCTGAGCAGTATCTTGCTATTTTAGGTAATTTGATAATGAGTCCTAATCACATTTTGATTGGTTAGATGTTGTCAATCGGTTATTTGTTACACCATATTTATTATGTGGGGCAGTATTGCGGTTACGAAATACTTATAATGTGGTTCAAATCTCCGTTACATTCACTACCGGGCGCGCATTGAATGTAGTTGTACTAAGGTCGCGCACACCTTAAAATTTAAATAGATTTATAACATTATACAATCTTTTTATTTTTATGAGGTAATTTAATTTAATTTCGTATTTGAACATCTTTTTTTTTGTTTTGTATTTTCAGTTAAATCTAATGTTTTTTTATTACTGTTTTCAGAGCGGAAACTCAAGGCTATCAGATCCAAGAACAAGGTTGTCGACAATCTAGCAGCTTACAGGGCGGACTGTATTGACCGGTTGATGCGAGAAGGCTGTGATCTAGATCCTGTTATTGGTGACACTGAAGCTGAGAAACTGTTGCAGGAGTAACTTCTAAAATAACATAAGACTATTGTAAGTAATCATGGCATCTGCATCAGTTACTGATATTGACTTGTCTGGAGCTACCTACTGTGTACTCACAGGGGCATCTCAGGGTATCGGGAGGGCTATTGCAGTTGAACTGGCCAAACATCTTGGTCCAAACTCCTTAATGTTGTTATTGGCACGTAGCAAAGAAAAGCTTGCAAAGACAGCTGAACTCTGCAAATCTGCCAACATTAAAATTGTGTATGAATCTCTTGATTTGTCCAAAGCATCTGCTTCAGAGATGTTACACGTGATAAAGCATTCCTTACAAGGATATAAAGTAACTGATTTTGCCACCAGTGTGATCTTCCACAATGTCGGGTCTCTAGGTAATCTGTCAGTGGAGACAGAACGCATGGAAAATGTGGAGGAAATGAGACAGTACTATGATCTGAATGTATTTAATGTTATTACTCTGAACACTCAATTCCTAAAGGTGTTTGAAGACGTAGAAGACAGAGTTGTAATAGTGAATGTGACATCTCTATGTGCGATCAAGCCAATGAGTGGTATGGCTAGCTACTGCAGTGGTAAGGCTGCAAGGGAGATGTATTTTAAAGTGTTGGCTGAAGAGAAAAAGCACATTAGAGTGCTTAACTATTCTCCTGGGCCAGTTGAAACTTCTATGATTGACTATGTCTTGGCTGAAACAGTGAATGCAAATTTGAGAGATGTGTTCATGTCATTTAAGTCTCAAGGCGCTCTGCTTAAGCCAGAGATTACAGCTAAGAAATGTTTGAAGGTCCTCTTACAGGGCAAGTTCAGTCCCGGTGGCCATGTTGACTACTTTGATGACGAATGAAAAAACTTGGACTATCTAGAAGTAGCTTTCTTACTCGAATATTTGCCAAACTATCAAGGATATTTAAAATTATTAGCTTTATATGTATGATGTCTATAATCTAGATGATTTCATATCAATTCTATGTTACTAATTTAGGGTGGCTGTTCGGTAGTCTATTTAGAACGTAAATATTGTGTTGCTAGGTATTGAATCTCAAAGTATTATATAATGTTGTGTGACTAACAATAAATCGAGGGCTATAAGTGGTCCCCCTTAGTTCTGTGTTTAGAAAAGGATGTGCTATTACTGCCTGTATTTTTCCGGCTTTTTCTAATAACAGAATATTACCCCTATACATATTTTACATTATCTATGTATCACTTTTCTATCTAGTTTTGTATGTTCAAAATAATTACCCTTATACTTATAAAAAATTGTTAAGTTAAAAGTTTGAGACTAAATTTTCATCAATAGTTAGTAATAGTTTTTATGAATTCCCATTTTCATTATTGTTTTTATTAAGGAATTAAGTTTTGTATTTAAAGACTGTTACTCGCACAAAGTTAGCATGTAAATGCGATTATATTTATTGTGATCCTCTTCTAAATTATATATTTACATATTTGTTAACTTTCCAGAGGGATGTTTTGACAACCTGTGATTTTGTAAAAATATTGATGTTTGTCTCAAACTTATAGATAAAAACCATTATAGTACTTAGACATTTGCAATAATAGCTGTATTGCTTTTACATATTATACTGCATTTAAGAATGAATGTTAACGAAATATGACCTAAAAATATTGCTATTTCATAATATAGTGTTGATGGTACCATAATGGTGAAGATAATCGCCCTAGTATAGTAACATAGATAGTTCCTAACATTCCATGGTTAACATGTATCTAAGTAGTCTATGAATGCAATTCATATTATAATAAATGCTTGAATTAAAACTTGTTTTTGTTACCCTCACCTTATCTCTTTAATATTTCATAATAATAATATGAGTTACATTCATATTTCTTTCTAGAATACATTATCAATTATCTTTTTAACTTTGACCCTTCTCGTCCAGCTTATGACCATACTAACGTCATCATTAAAACATTTCAAGAATAAAAAAATATAGTTACATATTACCTATAGTGATGAATTGATAAAATAATGTAACATGAACATGATATTTTCTGAAATTGGAACTAGTCATGTGTCAGTAAAAATAGTGCTTACATATTTGAAATCAAGTTAGGAATTGATATCCTATCTAACACAATAATTCGTATCAACTCGCAAATCAGCATTATATTCTTATACATTACTGAACGTAAATCTTTGTTGGTGGTATGTACGACGGTGGTATAAATCGGTAGGTATTTTGACAAAATTATATTTTTTAGAGATATCTTGAGTCTACTTTCAAATTTAGTTTAATAATAATTAACGAATACTACTTTATGAATCCAATAATCGCGTTTGAATGAATGTATGAGTGAAGTGGCCAAATTTTAATTAGATCCGTCCGAATTAGTCCATCCATGAGAATTTCTAATTGGTAACCCATCAACCTAGGGTGGGCACTAGACCATTCTGGGTTGGGCACGCCCCCCCCCCCCCCAAGGAGAAAGATTGTTTCCAATTAGCCATTATGGGAGGTTATTATAGTAACATCGTGTTCGTGAACTCTGCAAGGTCAAACAAGATTTTTTTCTAATGCGTTATTAATTCTTAAATATTGTTTTAGGTACGTTACAGTTATCAGTTTCTTTGAACATTATATAATGTATTATATTATTATAATTATTGTTATAAATGATAAAACGCCGTGGGGTTACACGTGAGCACTTTGGCACAATAGGTACTGGCCGCTATTAGGATAGGTCGAATTCAAAGATAGGACGGCAAGATTGATGCGGAGTGGAGGAGTCGTGTAGGTAAATGAGAAATTATATATATTAATGCACTCAAGAAATAAATTTTTCCTAGGAAATGAACAACGGTTTATGAAAAAGCAAAACAGAAACAGTACTTCCCCCATTATCAACATTTTTATACAGCCAAGATGGTCCACGGTGTAGTACCCGACAAAAAAAAGTAAATTTCTGGATACCTGCAGTGGAACCTGGTTTCAGAAATTGTATCAGTCTAAACTTTGCTAATAGGTCCTGTCTTGTTTGGCCTTTTTAGTGTGGGTACAGAAAGAGTGGTAGAAATAAATAGATATGAAGGAAGGAGATTCGGTATTCATACTGTGCTATAAGAATATATTTATAGTACGCTCATTAAAGAAAAATAATGTAAACATCTCTAAAAAGGTTTGGTGACAACGGCGAGTAATCATTACGTAATTTAAAAGCGTTTACAGAATACCATCAGACCGCTCTACTTTACATCGACGTCTTAGTCCTACTAATATTATAAACGCTAAAGTTTGTAAATATGGATGGATGTTTGTTACTCTTTCACGCAAAAACCGCTGAACAGATTGGAATGAAATTTAGCATACATATAATTTATTACCTGGATTAACACATAGGCTTTTTACCTATATGTATAACATGCGAGCAAAGCCGCGGGTGGCAGCTAGTTTCATATATTTCTAACTGATAATACTAGGTCTTTATAGGGTTTGTTATGAGGTAGAAGTATAGAAAATGACCAGTCCCTACGACCTGTAAAAACGATATCTTAACGAATTTATTTATTTTATCAAGATTTAATAACTGCAATAATTATAAGCTGATAACCTATTTTAAAAATCCTTACATTATTAAGTTATAATTTTGACAATATTATATGTAAAATTATATTAAGGTGCGTACAGATTTAGTAACATGTTATATAACTTGTGTTTTATATTATAACCCGTCCACATTATGTTACATTGTTATTCAACATAGCAACATAAAACGATACTGTACAAATTAGAATAACAATGTTATATATAATCATTACATCGTGATTTTCGTACGTATTCACGCGCATAAGTTAAATAACATTGTTATAAAACATAATAACATGTTATATAAAAATATTTTATAAGCCTTTATAAGCGAGACAAGAGACTGACCAATGTTTGACCTATTCTCCTAATATATTATATAACCTTATACTTTGAGAATAACAAATAGATAAGAAAAATATTGGAATTAGGAAAAAGTATAAATTTTGTGATGATGATGATGATAAATTTTGTTGTCGTGATTTGGTTATAAGTTAAAATTTTCCTTATTGCAGGTATGACGAGTTTGCAGTGATGGCTGGTCGCAAGAGTCTGTTCATATTCCTCATGGGGCTGGCGTGGAAGTGTCGGTTCAGTATGCCGCTGCTGCTGAGCGGCACCGTGGCCGTGCTCGGCAGAGCTTGGATGTTCCAGATCAGGGTGCACACAGTACACAGGCTCCATGAGAATGAGGTAATAATACACCTGAGCATACACTTCTACGACGCGCGTTGCAGCCAAAGGCGGATCTAGGGGTGGGTTAGCTGGGCTGAGTTAATCGACCAGAAAGTATTCTTGACGACCAATTAGTCCAGCGGTAGTTAACACTGCCTACTGTGCTAAGGGTCCCGGGTTCGAATCCCGGTAGGGACAAATGTTTGTGTGATGAGCATAAACATTTGTATCCGAGTCATGGATGTATCTATGTATAATACGTATGTATTTACAAAAAAATATATGTAGTATATCAACCAACCCGTAACACAAGCGTCGTTCCTTAGCTCGGAACTAGACGGCGCTGTGTCATAATGTCCAGGAATATTTTTTTTATTATTCTATTTAATTGGAAATCCGTTATAACTAGGTGGTCAGAAGACAATGATTTGGTCCATTGAGACCATGATGGGCCAAATCAGTGGCGCGTGACACATAGGCTTTTTTAACTGTATATAGCATGCGGGCAAAGCCACGGGTGGAAGCTACGCAGATACTCGTAGAAATCATTTACATACATACATACACTCACGCCTTTTTCCCATGGGGGTAGGCAGAAACTACAGAATGCCACGCGCTACGGTCCCTGCATACCTGCATGACTGCATACGGTCATGCACGCGCGCCGGTTATGAGTACTGGGTACCTGACCTTTTTGAAGGAGTTCACCAATTAGGTCGGTGTATGTCCTTCTAGGGCGCCCCCTCCCGGCGTTTCCACTAACATCCGTCTTATAAATTCCTTTCGTCAATCGTCTATCATTCATCCTTTCAACATGCCCAAACCATCTCAGTACATTCTTCTCAACTTTTGTCACTACGTCGTCTTTCAAACCACAACGTATTCTTATCACATCATTCCTCAATCTATCATTCAAAGTTACACCACACATACTTCTCAAAGACCGCATTTCCAAGGCATTAATTCTGGTTTGCATAGAAATCATTTTAGCGCACAAATCGGATATTCAGCGTCGACATCAGTAAAATGCTTAGGTAGCTTACACCATCTAGATTATCTGTATGTCCTCGCGAGCATTAAATCTTCGAGCTAATTCGATTACTGAACTCACTGGTAGGTACTTTGTGACAAGTATCTACTGCACCAAGTTAAGCAGATTATGTGCATCAATCCTTTTCTGCTTATATACCTACCTACCATGCGTGTGTAGGTAATTTAAAACGGTGTTGACATGATTCCATGTCACAACACTGTTTTTAAATTACCTACTAAACTTCCGCCGGTAAGAAATCGCGCTTCGAACTAATGTTTGTTACCTCATAACTGTGGACTTGGTGAACCGATTTTGAAAATTCTTTTTTAAATGAAAGCTGAAGCTTCCCGTGTGGTCCCATAAAAAAATGGTGAGGATCTGATGAGTGGATCCTTGGGAAATCGAAAGAAATCCTCAAATTTTCTACGTAGATGACGCGTTTATTGTTCAACCATGACATACCATCACGCCTGTCGACCCCGAAAGGTAAGGCAGAGGTGTACTAATGTGCACCCACGTTTCACCGGTATGTTTTAGGTCCCATGTAATAGGGGGCGAGCTTATTGCCATTAACCGGTCACGTATCCAAACTCCGAGCTTCTACTGAGAATTTCACCGAAAAACCCAATAACACTTTGTCCGACCTGGAAATCGAAACCAGGACCTCTTGCTCGGCAGTCGCACTGTACGACTGCGGGCAGGGAGAGCTGCCTCCCGCGGCTTTGCCCGCATGTTGTATAGATAAAAAGTAGCCTATGTGATAATCGAGGTAATAAACTATCTGTATGCAAAATTTCATCCAAATCAGTTAAGCGATTTTTGCATGAAGGAGTAACAAACATCCATACAAACTTTCGCATTTATAATATTAGACGCATCGTAGGCCAATCCGTAATATTATAAATAAACAATAATTATTTCCAGTTGGCATATTACGACGAGGATGAGGAGCACGATGACGACGACGGATCATGGGAGACAGAGTCCACCGACTCCTGGGAGACCATCGTGGAGGAGGTGGCGTACGGCTGACGTTATTGCACACAACACACATACTCCTATAGTTAACGGATAAACTTTTAACTCGCTTTTAAGACTTGAATTCTAGAATGATTTGTTTAATTAAATATTATCAAAGTACGTTCCCTGAGCGCCATTTTAGAATACAATTTTAAATGTTTGAATACCTTTCTATGTGTCTAATTATGACAGATGTCAGAGTCGAAAGGACTTGGTGTTGGGGTACTTGTTTTTTTTTTGGCATAAGTATTTGCCAAGTTTTGCATTAAAATATTGAACGGAGGGATAGCTTGTTTTTTTTGCGAATAAATATATATTTTTTAGTCATGGTTCTGGGTTTATATTGTATATTGTTATATATTTTTATTGCATCAACAGCAAACTATCATGGCTTTTACCTTTTTCATGTGATATAGTTACCTAAATACATGATCTGATTATAATTTTGATTTCTCGATAAAAATAAATAATTCAATTGCTTATTTTTTGTTAAACCTCATGTATAGTCTGTAAGTGATAATCCTTATTATCCAATTATAACTTATGCCTCTTTGCCTCTCATGGTATGATACAATCTTTCAAGTGACGAATTATTAAAAAAAAAATCCGTTCTGCAGAGAACTCCAGAGGTCCACTTACTATGGAATGATTTGAGTCTTTGGGGCAGTAATGTGTTTTTACACATAGAGGCTAAAGCTGCCAAGGGCGTGAAGAATTAGTTTTGATGAAGATTGAGGGTTCTACAGGATTAAATTTTGGCCACGCCTATGCCTTTTGAGTGCCAAACTCAAGTCCTTATCCAAAGCCTCCGACAAAAGATGTTCGGAAATTGTCGGACTTGTTTCTTTTCGGGGCTAAGATAATTTAGCATAGAGCAAAAACAATTTCTACATCATAAAGAGCCGAAAAGGCTAAAGGCCGGATAGGCATTTCTCCTAAAACAAGGTTGCGTATGCGTGCAATGAGGCTTAATAACGCTACTTCATCTGGTATAATGTAGACCACTTACACACACAATCATTTTGGCCAGCAAACTACTCATGGTGAAGTAAAACTCGCCTGCAGTTTCTCCCAGCGATAGGATTTAGCGGTGAGCTCTTACTTATTAAAATAACTTAGTGTAAATGGAAAGTGTAACATTTCAATTAAATACATTAAATTATATAAAATACTTTTATTTTTTTAGTATTTCAATAACAAAATACAAAATAATTGTTTGTGATACTTCGCACTCAGGATGTATATGTACTGAATGCGGCCCAATGTTTTAGGTACATAACCTACTGTGAACACAGGGTAGACTGGTTGTATGTTCTTATAATACTTAGGTTAACGTAGATAAAACGAAAATGGCACGCCAGTATAGTAAAATATAGCAATCTAATCTCTAGAAAACTGCCTACCTATTAAAGGCGATATTTGCTTGTTTATAACAAAATTGATGGCGCCAATAACTGTACCATGTTTTCAAATTCTTGGCTGTGTTTAAGGTGTTAAACGACCATTTTGACAGTTTTTATACCAATAATTATGAATTTAAAGCAAATGTTTTATAGTTGTGCCGTTATAAGACTCCAATAAAGGGCATCGCGTTAGTACAGATTTCTGTAAATGGTGCAGTTATTGAGACAAAAATTAATGTCAAAGCTGCAAAAATGTTTCAAAATCAAATGAAGTTGAATTTGTCAGCCCACGCAAACACCGACGGTCGACGGTATTGACGTTTTTACATAATTAATCTAGGTGACGTCATAGTTCCACTAGGACCTCATACATAGACATACACGCTGAGAATAGTCACAAATTGTGTTTATTCGAATATCTCAAGATTCGAACAAACAAAAACAATATTTATGGCCGTCGAGCCAAAATTGGATTTCATTCCGCGTTTACAAGACAATTCACTGTTATGTTCTTATAGACAAGACAATTAACTTATGTTTAAAGCAAACAACGCAACACTCAGGAACTTTTATAGGCAAGGTATCTAAAATTTCCAGATACCATTTTTAAAGTAAACAAAGTTGCGCACAAACAGCAAATACAACGAATGTGGTCAGCAATAGTGTCCATCCACTGGATGTAACGATTGCGGATCAAAAGCCCAGTATCTGTGATGGTAAAAAAACACTCGTTACATTCGCGTTCGCGCAACATCCTGTTGTCTAAGCAACATATTTGAGATACAGAGCGTTGAGTTGTTCGAGAAAAATGAATATAAGTATGGTCATGGGCCCAATCTTGGCGTAAGTTGGCAGTAACCCGCTCCATAATGTGAGAACACCTTCGTTTGCGATAATGCTTCGAAGAACTTGCAATTGACCTGTGCCTTTAGCTGAGTTTTGTACCCTGAAACAAGAGTTTTATTATACATCATAGGTACTAAGGTTTTAAATTTTTAGTGGCAACGTTCAACAAGCTAGTAATATTCGGCCTTCAACTCGGCCTATCGCAGTCCACTGCTGGACATAGGCCTCTCCCAAACTGCGCTATAACACTTTGTCCTCCGCCTTCCTCATCCAGTCTATCCCCGCTACCTTTTTTAGGTCGTATGTCCATTTCTAGCCGGGGGGCGTTCTAGGCTACGTTTGCCGATTCGTGAACTCCACTCCAGAACTTGTCGGCTCTAGCCATGGCCATCAGTCTTTAGACAAATAGCGAGAGATAGTAACCTGTGAGCTATTTCGGATTGTCGGTCACTACAGTTCTTCTCCGGATGATCCCTTTCGGATTTTATCCTTCAAAGAGACTCCGGGCATAGCTCGCTTCAAATTTGGCCTACTTTGAATAAATTATATTTATTGTTTGAGTACCTATTATAGGTACACTCTAACAAGCTAATTGGTTTACATCCACACATGGATCGGTCGATAGTTGCATGTATACCAATTAGGTTGTTAGACTGTACTAGTGACGTGTGTTACCTGGTCTTGACGATATCAACAGGCAACGACGCGACGGTCGTGATGAAGCCGGCGATCATAGCGGCCGTCGCGTGCAGCGGCAGTCCATCACCCATTTTAGGCAGCAACATCTCTCGAGCCTGAAATATTGAATTTCAAAAAATATTTCTCATTCCGACAGAAAGGAAATATGACTGTGACTTAACTCTGCGACAAAGAAGAACATCTTCATGTGTTTTGCCATTTTTAACATGTAATAAAATAAATAATAAATATTCCTGGACATTATGACACACAGCGCCACCTAGTTCCGAGCTAAGCAACGAGGCTTCTGTTACGGATACTAGTTGGTTAATATACTACATATATACTTTTTTTTTGTAAATACATACATATTATACATAGATATACATCCATGACTCGGATACAAATGTTAATGCTCATCACACAAACATTTGTCCCTACCGGGATTCGAGACACGGGATCCGTAGCATAGAAGGCAGTGTTAACTACCGGATAACTAAGGACTAATTGGGTCGTCAAATAATAAGTAAGTGATGATGATATTAAATACTTTTGCAGGCTGATTTCAGCGCAAATAAATTATGTCGAATATTGCGTTTACCATAAAAGTATGGCAAACACAATATTCATCATAATTTGTGTCCTTCACGTTAGAGAAGATAATCCTAGTGTGTTATAAAGACAAAATATATAATAATATATCATATTTAGTAAGATACCTGGGCGTAAGATCCTAGTTGCGCGCCATTCACCACCATGGCTCTGCTGACGGTGGCGCCCGCGCCTCTCCATAACGTCGTTATACCTTCCTCACGGATCATCCTGTCAACATCGCATATTGTTTGTTATTATTTACGTATTTATTCTAAATAATTAAAACCGGCCAAGTGCGAGTCGGACGCGCGCACGAAGGATTTCGAGAAAATCACGCTTGTTGTATTAGAGCTCCCCTTAAAATATTTTTTATTCTAATTTTAGTATTTGTTGTTATAGCGGCAACAGACACACATTATCAGTGAAAATTTCGACTGTCTAGCAATCATGGCTCATGAGATATACAGCCTGGTGACAGACAGACAGACTGACTGACTGACAGACAGACGGACGGTCAGCGGAGGCTAAGTAATAGGGTCCCGTTAGCACCCTTCGGGTACAGAACCCCAAAAGTGAAGTTCTAACCTGTACATAGCGTTGAAGACATTGGTGTAGTTCCTCCTCTTCTCTGGCGGCAGTCTGCCGTCAGCTGTCATTCGGATGAGGGCCACTTCAGCTGGTGTACCAATGTACGCACCGAGGCCTCCCGCGACTACCCCCATAAGTACCTTCATCGGGAATGTAGGGACCCCGTGACGCCTACAAGGGAAAATAATGAGATTAAGTTGTAAATTAATATTATTAGTAAAAATTTATTTACATTTCTTAACAAATGAATAGTGAAGTCGTGTCGGGTCTTTTTATTCCCTACAACATGGTTGAGTAGACTGACGCCGATACACACGTCATGCTCGTGAACGGGTGCTATCAATTGGGACTGGTCGGTTCATACATGTTATGGCAACCTAAATTGGTTTTAGTTATTTCCTCTCTGCATAAAACATACGTTTCACATCGAACTGCACCAGTCTCATAATGATATTACATTACATACATAAATCTTTGTAAAACTAAACCAACAATTTTGTATTTAATTTAAAAGAGTATCTAGGGAGTTTCTTGCCGGTTCTTCTCCATAACTCCATAAGACCTACCTTTTGGAACCGTGCAACTAAATTCAATTAAATATGACAATTCAAAAGCGCCTGTATTGGTCTAATTAAAATAAATGATTTGATTTGATTAGAAAACTTTACAAAATCTGTATCAATTGAAAATCCTTAATTAATTGTTTAATGTAACATATGCTGGCAACTTTTTTGACACAGCGGACTTAGTCAGGGACGAAGCCCAACGACACAAATTTTGGTATTTTTATAGAGAATATTTTTTCTAAATGACTACTTACGTTTTATACGCGTCCATCAATCCGTTAAAAAAGCCAAGCCTGCCGGTGGTGTAAGTAGCTTGTCTGAACAGAGCGGCTGATAAACCCGTGTAGAAGCCTCGGACGCCCTCGTTCTTGACTATGTCCTTGGCCACGTTTGCCATGGTCGTGTTTTTTCCAGCTGGACCCAGTAGTTGCATGCGGGTCTTCAGCAAATCAGCTGGCTGAACGAGACTGATAGCCATCATACTGTGGAGTTTAACGTGTATTTTTAACATACCTTGTCATTTGTCTAATCTAGTACCTACGTATAGCAACTTGGCTCCTAGCAAAAGGAAAATCCCGTTTCACTTTATAACAGTCGAGGTGTTAATATTAATCTTTATTAAAAAGTACGGTGTATTGAAAATAAGGAAAAAAATTAAGCAAATGGGTCGTTTAACGAATAAGACTTTATCGATAAAATAGTTGTTATATTATTTTATCAAATAGCCAATGATATAATATGTCATTGCAAGTCTCCCTCAAGGATCGCCACGACGTCCGGTCCCGCGCCACCCACATCCAGCAAATTCCAGCGACCTTAACCAGGTCGTCGATCCACCTTGCCGGGGGCCTACCCACGTGAATATAACAAGTATAAAATAATGAATAAATATGGATCTCACCCGCTGGATCCGCCTAGGATGAAGTTCATGTATCCGGGTATAGTCTTTGGCTTTGCCTGTTTCCCCTTATCGGCCATTTTCGTTTTATTTATCTAATTGTAATACTGGATATCATACAACCATTTGCACACCCTGCGTTCATCACCAAACAGGATTATTATGGTTCTATTTTGCATACATATACATATTTCAATTCATGAAGTAAGTTTTGTTATTGAAAATTTTTGATTTTTTTCTCCATTTTGTAAAAATGACACTGTGCACAGGTCTAACTGATTTATGACTGTTCATTTTGATGTTTATTGTTATAGTAGGGGAGCCTACGATTCTAAATGTGTATTTACTCGAGCGTTGCGGAAACCTATGAGAATTGGTAGATTAGATGATATGAAGAAAAAATGGTCCTATAATGTTTCCACTTTTATGGTCCTATAATTTTTCCACGTTTTAACATGGAAATACTCAAGCGCGTCAGATGTTAATATTTTTGTGTCCACAACACATGTCGCTTAATTAAAATATAACTATATAGTAATCTGACGATTTTCGTGGTGGTGGTGGCTATGCAGGAGGGGTCAAAGATGAAAAAAATAAGGGGATATTCAGTGAAGTGTTACAGATATTGCCATTCCTTATTCTGACGAGTTGGAAGTGTAGCAAGCTCGCAGTGAATTTTCGAAAATCTAAAATCTTCGATCTTGATCATAATTAACGTTTTTTACTCCACCCGGCTTGCGGAAATCGAAAGTTTATACTTTTTGGTTATTCTGGTATTATTACTTCTAAAATAAATAATAAAACGACTGTGCTCGAGTAAGTCCAGTTTTTACAACTTTGTTATCCTCCCACCCCTATAGGTTACGCTCAAATCGTCAGATTACCGATTATGGAACTCATACTCTAATAAGTAATTAACCCCCTATCTTAATCTGACCGTATACATTGTTATTATTTTAAGGGTCCCATGAGCGCACCCACCACTATTAAGGGTTCATACTGACTGGAGGTACTTATCAATATAATATTAATATGTAAGGTATCCTCGCTTATATTCTGCCGCGCTCGAGTAATCCCAAAATCCCTTCTGGGGCTCCCCTACCATTATGTTTTTTTTAATATGATGGTACATTCCATCAGTACATTTACATTGGAGGTATCAATCGATAAAGTAAAACCTCTTTACACTGAGCAAATTGTTTGGTACTTTTTTCATTGGGCCCTAACTATTCGTGTATTTTTAAATGATTAAGTAAGGATAGTATTCAATATTATGTACCAGTATAATACTGTAACCGATCATCGTTGACAGGATGGCGATACTACTATAACATTATGTCTCATTACCTCAACGAAGATGAACTTTGAATTGACAATTTAAGATAAACCTACATTGAACAAGAGTGCCTTGTTACCTGAATATTGTACTAATGAAGACTTTTGTTTAGAAAGAGTGTATTTGTAGTTTCTTGTCGGATTCTTTCCCATAAGAACAACTTCTCGGAACCGTGTAACTAGAATGAGAGGAAGGTACGGCATAGCGAGAGATTTCTCGCTCATATCGAGCTACCCGACTGGGGCACTACCTCCACTTTACTGAAGCCGCAGTAAAATAACAATAGTTATGAGTGACAAAGTTGCAGTCATTCAATATTCAATAAAATACATTTACATTAGTCAAACATAATTTATTTATTTTTTCTTAAATAAATATCATTATAAGCCATGTATTTAAATGGTAATACAAAAACGACACCTATTTATTAAAAACTGATAGAACATGAAACACGTGGTTATCAGTTAAACAAAGACGCAACAGCACAAAGTTATACGATTTCCGATTTTCCGTGATCAATGTCTTTAGGAAGCTTCAAGTTTATCGCGTTTTAAGGTGCCATTCGTGCAAGACTCTACGAGACACACAGGTGTTAAGTAAATAATTAATAAATTGTTTACAATTTCCACAGTGGTAAACTGATTCGTTGTTGAAGCGATAAGTCGTTTTGGATAGCTTTTAATTTTAAAGATATTTATTATTATATTTTTTAGCTATCCTCTACTATCAGATATCATTTGGTAAGGTTACGTATCCTGATTTGTATTATATTGCTCACACTGTCGCGAGTAGATTCTACAGAGGTTACAAGGGAAACATATATTTTTATCGATATAACGATATCAGTCTCCTTCCGTAACTGGTAAAGCACTTCAGCTGCAATCGCAAATATATTTATATTACATATATTTCTAAAATGACACCTCACGTACAATTTCTATATCGACAAGGACAAGCTAGACACCACATTGTGTTTCTTCTCGTTATTATTATACCATTTCATTTTCAAAAAGTAGCATTCGTTTCGTAAACTACTGCTAATTTGTTTTTATGTCTTGCTTGTCTTGTTTCAAATATTACTTTACGTCCAAGCGATATCAATCGACCAGCTCACTGCTCAGTTAAATTGAAATATACGCTGTTGAGTTGTTCGAGGAAAATGAATATAAGTATGGTCATAGGCCCGATCTTCGCGTAAGTAGGCAGTAACCCGGTCCACAGTGATAGGATGCCCTCATTATAGACGATGTTCTTCAAAACTGCCATCTGTCCCGTACCTTTCGCCGAGTTTTGTACTCTGAAAAATATATTTAATTTATCATCATAAACCCATTAACGTCCCACTGCTGGGCTCGGGTCTCCTCTCATTTGAGAGGGATTAGGCCACGGATTAGACCACGCTAGCCTACTGCGGGTTGGCAGATTTTACATGCCATCGAGAATTCTCTCAAGCATGCAGGTTTCCTCACGATGTTTTCCTTCACCGTTTGAGCATGTGATAGATACGCACATAACTTTCGAAAAGTCAGTGGTGCCTTGGGTTCGAACTCGAGACCTCTGACATCTGTCCTCTGGTCACAGAGGACTGAGATGTCATGAAACAAGATATAGTGAGTGAGATAAGATTATTTTCGGATTGTTCTTAACATGTTGTTATAGTTACGCCAAGGGCTATTTATTTACGTGTTGAGGATATTATACCTGGTCTTTACGATGTCGACAGGTAATGAGGTGATGGTAGTGACGAAGCCGGCGATCATAGCGGCCGTCGCGTGTAGCGGCAGCCCATCACCCATTGTAGGCAGCAACATCTCTCGAGCCTGAAAATACAAAATAAAATACCGGACATCACTGTAAAAATATGTTCGATAGTGAAAGTTAAACCTACTTCTCTCTCGTCGGATAAAATTACTGACTTGTGAATAAGATCCCAATTGCGCGCCGTTTACCACCATAGCTCTGCCGACAGTGGCGCTCGCTCCTCTCCATAACGTGGTTATGCCTTCTTCGCGAATGATCCTGGCAACAGTAAATTATATTTTTTTGGTAGGTTATCGTTTGACCGTAATATCACCTGATGATTATACACGTACATTAGACCCCTAAATTGTACACGTCAGAAAATACAGACTCAGGTTGATCTCATTTTGACGTTGCTTATCGGTTTGTCTGATTGTCCGACGGCAAAAGGGAGATGGTAAATTAAATTTGTGGACTTCTGATGCACACTTTCTGACTGACCTGCCTATCGCATTGAATACGTTCTTGTAGTTCCTTTTCTTTGACGCCGGCAGCCTGCCGTCGGCAGTCATACGAATGAGTGCCACTTCGGCTGGCGTTCCGATGTACGCGCCGATTCCACCGGCCACTACCCCCATGAAGATCTTCCTCGGAAATGTAGGGACGCCGTACGTACTGGGAAAAATATAATTAAGTGGAACCCACATAAAATAAACGTAGAATTTGTCATATGGTTCGTATTTAAGTTGGAGCCGCCATGTTGAATGAGAACATGAGAACTAGGCAATAAAGATAAATGACTGACGTCTTAAAAGAAACGCTGAGGGAACTGAAGTTTGAGGTATTTGGAGAACGGATATAAAAAGTAAATTAAAGATGAATCTAAATGCTGATATGTAAGACGTTGAAATAAAACTAGGTACTTTTTACTACCGATCATTTGACCCCATTACAACAATATTTTAAACCAGCTAGATTCTCGCAACATCGTCCGCGTGCAATTTAACTAAAAAATAAAAGTTTCATATGTATTAACTTTGCACCGGGGGTAAAACGGGTTTTAACCCATTAGGGATTTTTCAAAAATCCTTTCTTAGCGTATGCCTACGTCTACATCTACCTGCATGCCAAATTTCAGCCCGATCCGTCCAGTGGTTTGGGCTGTGCGTTGATAGATCACTATGTCAGTCGGTCAGTCACTTTTGAGTTATATATATTTAGATGGAGTTCTAAAAGATATCTACACTTACGACTTGTGCACATCCATCATAGCGTGAAAACAGCCGAGCCTTCCAGTGCCATAGGTAGCCTGTCTGAACAGTGCGGCGGACAAGCCCACATAGAAGCCCAGTATGCCCTCATTCCTCACGATGTTCTTGCCCACAGTCAACAAGGCCATGTTTCTACCTGATGGACCCAGCAGCTGCATGCGGGTCTTTAGCAAGTCTGCTGGTTGGACGACACTAATCGCCATCATGCTGCGAAGGCAAATACGATTGCATCATTATTCTAGCAGCTTTTGTCTATCAATCATGAAGTCTATCTAATCATAAACTTACGCGAATATTAGACCTTGAAAAAAACTACATTTTACGGATTTTATCGCGGTATAATGATATTATTTTATTTTATCCTTTACAGCATCACCTCAGTCTGCTGTCAGGTGTTGTATATCTGGATGTTATAATTACTAAAAGCTACCCTACATTTCATATCACTGTGTCTAAATCCCATATTATATAAGTATTTGCACAAAGTTTACAAAAAATAATAGTAAAACTACAAACAGTTATTGAGCTGGCGTGTTATAGGTACTATCTGTACTTATATTTAAAATATATATATTTACCCGCTTGCGCCTCCAATGATAAAATTCATATACTTAGGCATAATACGCTTTCTTGGCGCTAAATCCATGTTGCTTTTATCGATCATTTTCCCTGATTTGAGATTGCTTTTTAATATTGATTTGAATTGTTTTCTTTTTGGATTGTTCAATAAATTTATAAAAATCTTTTACTTTTACCCATGTTCATGTAGGGTTGTTAATTTTTTTTCTTTCTTGATTAATCAATATGTGACATTTGTACCAGCCAGTAACATTTGAATTGAAGAGGTTTGATTAATTATTAAATTAATTTAAAAATATTTTCGATAATAGGCAGTAAAGAAGGTAATGAAGACTAGTAATATACTAAGCCGTGGTAGCCTAGTGGTGTGACCAGTGGACTCGATCTGCAATCAAAGGTCTCGAGTTCAAACCCAAGGCACGCACCACTGACTTTTCGGATGTTATCACAAGCTCAAACGGCGAAGGAAAACATCGTGAGGAAACCTGCATGCTTGAAAGATTTGTCTCGATGGCATATAAAGTCTGCCAACCCGCAGTAGTCTAACGTGGTGGACTTCGGTCTTATCTCCCTCCCTCTCAAATGAGAGGAGACCCGTGAATGGGTTGATGATGATGAATATACTAAGTAGACCTCTCGGGGACAGCGATTAGACCATTCGGGAACCTGCTGGTCGCATGCTTGTCTTCTGCATTGGTTCACTAGGACCAATGCGTCAACGATAATTCGCTTGCCATCAACCTTTAATTTTTGGTAACCAATAAATTTTCTTTTAGTAACGACTTTAATATATCTAGAGGTGGGCTAATTCAGTCCAGCGGTAGTTAACGCTGCCTTCTGTGCTACGGGTTCTATGTTCGAATCCTGATAGGGACAAATGTTTGTGTGATGAGCATCAACATTTGTTTCCGAGTCATGGATGTATCAATGTATAATAATTATGTATGTATTTACAAATAAAATATATCTATGTATTGTATCAACTATCTAGTATCCGTAACACAAGCCTCGTTGCTTAGCTTGGAACTAGATGGCGCTGTGTCATAATGTCCTGGTATATTTATTTATAACTGTAATTGTAAACTATGTATATGTTTTCTCAATTATAGACTTAAGTGTAGACCTTGAACTCTGGTAATAACCATCTGTCGACAAAGAGGGGAATTCTAAGGGTATTGTCTTTGGACCTTCTCATTATTCGGGTTGCAGAGGTCTCTTAGCAGTCGTGTTGTGTAAAATACTGATGTAAAGTCAGCTGCATTTGAGTAGACTGGACGGAGATTCCAAATTAGTTATTTTCCTAACTACTTCAGCTCTGAATAATGATGATGTCCTTCTTTTTTTAATCATCCGCTATTGACTTGAACAAGATACCGGGAGTAGACGCGAGTGGCCAGTGTCGTGGATGGCGTATTTTATTTAGGATAAGGCTCCCACTAGGGTCTTTTTGGGACCATTCTATGAGATATATTTATCGATCACCGTTTTAGTTAGTTTGACTTTCTACACAAACCGAACAAATGCCTCTAGTCTGCTATCATTTTACAGTAACTGTACCCAATATTTGGAATGGTGATTGTAAATTAGTGATATATTTAGGCTTAATCATCATCATTTCAGCTAAATAACGTCCACTGCTGGACATAAGCCTTCCCCCAAGAATATCCACGACAACCGGTTCTGCGCTACGCGCATCCAACGGATTCCAGCGGACCTTTATCAGGTCGTTGGTCCACCTTGCCGGGGGCCCACGTGTTCCTACCTATTTAAGCTTAAATAAAATAAATACCAATTATTACGTATACGATTTATTGGTTTAGATCAGTTCTTATACACGATTTAGTTTATCACCATTGCCACTCTTCGGTGAAATCTTGGTCTGTTGGGAAGTGCCTCCTGAGAAAAAATATGAAAATATGTAAATTAAATGTTGTAACTATTTGTTGTAAGAAGCAGTGAACAGTAACAAGCTGATTTAAGTAATTAACTATGTATCCATCACTCAGTACCAGAAAATAGTTTGGAAGAGTTATTTTGGATTTGTTGTCAATAAGGGGCTGTAGTAGAGCTACAGTACTGATAGCCTAGTATGGGACCAGTGGACTGAGATATCAAAGGTATTGAGTTCAAACCTAAGGCACGGACCACAGACATTTCGGAAGTTATGTGCGTATTTATCACATGCTCAAAACGGTGTAACACCGTGATGAAACCTGCATGTTTGAGAGATTTTCTCGATGGCATGTGAAGTCTGCCCACCCGCAGTAAGCTAACGTGGTGGACTAGCTTTTGTACTCATACTGATAATTTAAGTGAGTTTAAAAATTATATTATATTTTTTTAATTTGAGAAGATTTTAAAATTCAAAATTCAAAAAGTGGCCGACTACTTCATTTTGTTTGTATGTTAAAAGTGATCAGTGATTTTAGTTGTAGTGTGTCATGTGTGGTATTATGTGGTTATACCTCCTGTGTGTGGGCGTGGCGGGGGTGGCGGCGGGCGAGGCGGGAGAGGCGCGGCCCGAGCGGCGCGGCGGCGTGCGCGTGCGCCCCGCTGCCCCCGACCCCGCGCCACCCGCGCCCCCCGCACTGCCCGAGCGCCGCGCCACCTCGCCCAGTAGCGACAGGCACGACCGCGACAGACGCTGGCTGAAGTTCTGACAACATGTACCGTCACATGTGACCACATGACCCATCACCATATTATAAACTTAAAATAAATTAGCGTAAAATTATCGAGCTCTATAAAAGTTCCATTATATATTCCATATAGAGCTATGGTAGCCTAGCGATGTGACCAGTGGACTGAGATGTCAGAGGTCTCGAGTTCGAAACCAAGGCACGTACCACTGGCTTTTCGGAAGTTATACTGTGCGTATTTATCACATGCATGATAAAAGTTCCATTACTGGATTCAAGTTTCTTCTCGTGTTAACGAATGATGATGCACGACTTATTTAAAAATTTATGAAAAGAAATCGTCATGTTCCGACGCTTTATAATGTTAAGAGCAGTGATAGCCTTGGCGTGTTGCCTGTGAAGTCATAGGTTTAGAAGAATTCAATCCTATGGCACGTGTGCAAACGATGCCCACGTACAAACGATGAAGCAAAACATAGCGAAGAAACTTGCAAGCCTAGAATTTTTTCGACGGCGTGTGATGTCTGTCAATCCACACTTAAAGCCCGCATCCCTTCTCAAATGGAAGGAAATCTAGGCATTCAATGAATTAATGACAAACAAAAAGGAAAACATACCGGGAGGCAGGATCCCTTCATCTCACGAAGGTCAATCTTCCTGAACAGCTCACACAGCAGCAGCTCGTGTAGACTGGGGGTGCGAGGACCGAAGATCTGCTCGATGATTTCTACCACCTGCAGTTACGGAAATATTACTCATATTTATGAGAACTAGGTGTATTCTTGTATACAGTAGATGTATGTAAGTACAAAGGAGACAAAACTGATGCCTATGATTGCCTCATTCTTAATCAAGTTCTTGCAAGGGCGAGCGCTAAGCAGGTGTTCCAACTTTCGTTGTTCATGTCGAGTATTATTATTATCTATTAGGTTTTCTATTAAATTCTCAACATCAGCTGGGCTCTTCCCTTGCCTTAGATGGGACCTTAACACATACAGACGAAACATGTGTTAACCCTTTATGTAACACTAAAGAGATGGCGAAAATAATTGCAAGTGTAACAGATCAATATAATAAATAACTCTTTAGTAATTTTTGTAAGATAAAATGCACGTAATCTCACGTTACTCACGTTAGGATAGTTAGGCAGCAGGTCTGGTAACAGTGAGAGGTCGATCTCTGCGCCGGCGCACATCTCGAACAGCACGTGCCCCAGTGACAGCGACTCCACATGCTCCAGTTGTTCGGCCAGCGTTATTGGACACCGAGGCTGCGCACCTATAAGTGTGTTCTCAAGACCACATATCCTGAAAATGTATTTTTAAATGATAATTGAAACTGCGCAAAAGATACCAATATTAAAATTATAAATTTAGTTCGATTCTTTTATTGTTATTGTATTTATTTTAATACAATTATTAACAGTATAGAGTACTATTTTTTTTTAATCAACAATAATTAAATAATATTATGAATAACAGTATAGTTGCCAGTAAGCTTTATTGGCGCCCAAACTGGGACTCATTAAAACTTACCGCGCCACGCCATTCTGTACAACGACATTGCCAGAATGTAAGTAACGGAAGGGTGGAAATCCTTTCTCCTTGAGAAACAGTAGTCCCTCTAACATTTGACGTCCAAACCTTGCGACTTGCCACGCCGGGAGGCCAGTGCCAA